>CM056576.1:48537875-49200375 GCA_029721435.1 Gymnothorax reevesii
ACTCTGCTCCTTGAGTGCCTTTACCCTCCACATTGTGTGTCCATGTATAACAGAATTGATTCAGCTAATTGGCTCAGTTGTGAGGCACCTGAGAAACTGAACTGGGTGTGTCAGGGAGCCATCTAAAATGTGCAGGGCAGGGTTACTCCAGGACTCCCTGAGTAGTAGAGCGTTACTGGAACAGTGGCTAGGCTGCCATCACTTCCTGAACACTGTCTGACACTTCTGAGCATTCCGGAACAGAGCAGGACACAAGCAGGAGAATTAGCATTTGCCCCCGGGACCCAGTAATGCTCCAAAGCCGAGCTCGTCTCCGGAGGCAGTGACACATCGCATTACCCATGCTAATGCCTGCGTCTCATTCTTCACTAATGCCCATGCATTAAACAAACAGGCC
The DNA here is from genome assembly GCA_029721435.1 of Gymnothorax reevesii. Lineage (NCBI taxonomy): Eukaryota > Metazoa > Chordata > Actinopteri > Anguilliformes > Muraenidae > Gymnothorax > Gymnothorax reevesii. The sequence continues at coordinate 48,538,273 of CM056576.1, forward strand.
AAAAGCTCAGATAGAGAGGGAAAAGCAGAGGGACTTTTCCCATCAGGATTTCAATTGACTAAGGAGCTTTTCATCTTCGTGCATTTCTTCAGTTCCGCCAGTCAAAATCATGAATATTTCTACATTTTTAAACCACATTCTCCATATCTGGCGTGAAAAGAGAATATTTGGCATGGATGCTCTGGACGTTCACCTTTGAAATATGACTGAATTTTTTTTCCCCTCAAAGAAAATTCTTTGAATTAACCCCAGGCTAAAGGGACGGAGGGGGTTACAAACGTTTAATCACACAGACGAATGCTTTGGCTCCAGCTTTTTTTTTTTATCTCAAGCAACCACCGTAGGCGCATTAATTAACTCGCAGGGCATTTCCAATTGTTCCCCTTGCTAATTAGAGAGAAGACAGCACGGTAAATCTGTGGGTCAGGCTGGAATTAAAAACTGCAGACTCACTGGATGCCAAATGGGAGATATACCCAGGTTCTGCAGAGCCACTATGTCGCAGTTGCACCTGCGCCGCTTTTATTCTCAAGAATCCCTCCTGCGATTGGCCTCTCAGAAACACGGCTTGAGCCGCCCGCATATTCAACAACACAGAATGCTATCCGACCTTCGCATTCTGGAGGGAGGACATCAAGCTTACCAAGACCAACGATAGCTGCCAGGGACGGAGTCAACCAGAAAAACACTCATCGTTTACATTACATTTCCCACGTCTGAACCCCAACTTTCATGCGACATATTACACGGTGGATGACTGCATTAATATTTTCATTAATAGTATTCTAAGTTCTGAAAGCAAATCATGGCAAACGCAAGACATCCAAATATATGATGACTATTGCCCCTGAAATCTGTTTCTTCGGGGTGTGAAATACTGTTATTGAAAAAAATCAAGCCATATAATGTTTTACTTCAATATAATTATTTTACGCCAAAGGCTGTAATTTTAGAATTGACTGTTCTACTCCTTCTATTATTTTTTCAAAGTTCACTGCTTTGGATGCAGAATGTAGCTGTAATGAGGTGGTTTAAAACAAAACTAATTCAGTTGCAGTGGGTAGGAAAGATTTCGAGGCCACAATAAAGCTGGAATAGTGCACACAGGGATTGCACTGACTGAACTAAACTCTTTCGCTCTCGCATACGGAAATTTCCATATTATGCCAACTGAGTATCCTGCGCGAATACAAATTTTAACATGCTTTTCGATTGCCTTGGCTTCCTAAATCTTACTACAGAAAAGGCTGGTGTGGGTGCAGGCACTCATTACAACTGAGCAGTTAGACGCCAGATTGTACTGATCAAGGTATTCAGCAAAGACCCAAATTAAAACCGTGCAAACGGCAAATCATATATCTCTGAATATTTGCTCTCGATATTTAAGATCTGCAACATTTCGCAGTAAATAAATGCATCCAACTTATGCTAAAATGTATAAGCAACAGTTAATATCACTATTTCATTCCATGAAATGCTATGATTATCTCAGAACTCGATAAAAACTTATATCTGATATCTACTCATAATCAACATAGGCAGTCAGGTTCGATTTTGTAAAAGCTGGGTGTAAAAGGGTTAATGTGCAAAGCTACCACAAGTAAACACACAAGCCAACAACATGCAAGAGGACAAACTTACAAAACAAAGAATTAATAGTTCATTAAATGAAACTCCTCAAATTGCAACAAAATGTTCTCAATGACGAGTAGAAAATATTTCAATAACCCCCGCATGAAATATATAAAATACAGCTGACGCATATAGAAGAGATTGTCATTGGTTAGTCATACTTGAATCAACCCTTCCGTCAATTGTATCCCTCATCCCTTAGACCGCCAATGGGGGAAATTGAGAGGAGGAGTTAGGGTGGGTGGGTGAGAGAAATTAAACGAAGAGCTATTTTAGAGCCGGAATATAACTGGAAGAGCTGAGTAATTTCCACACCCCTCCTCCCACAAGCTCACATTTCCTAAATATTCATCATTGTGTCAGGTAAAAGTGGAGAGGGGGAGAAAAACTCTCTCCGTCTTTGTCATCGTCTCTTCCATTCGCGGCTTCCGCTCATCTTTTAATTAACCCTTTCACTCCCCAATTCCCCGCGCTTCCACTGTTCTTATTGCCCAATGGGATTGGAAATAAAGGAAATGGAGGCTTTTAAAGATCCCTTTTCAAACAGGTATATCTCAAACCTAATTTCAATTGTAAAAATACAAAAAAGTGTGGAGTTTGCATAGTCTCCCCGTGTTCGCGTGGGTTTTCTCCGGGTACTCCGGTTTCCTCCCACAGTCCAAAGACATGCATATCAGGCTAACTGGAGACACTAAATTGCCCATAGGTATGAGTGTGAGAGTGAATGGTGTGTGAATGGTGTGTGCGCCCTGCGATGGATTGGCAAGCTGTTCAAGGTGGGTCCCTGCCTTTGCCCGTAGTCAGCTGGGATAGGCTCCAGCTCGCCCCGTGACCCTAGTGAGGAATAAGCGGATATAGAAAATGGATGGATGGAAAATATAAAAAAGTTTACTGGGAATATAACAGTCTCTTCCCACTGGCTGAAATACAATGGCTCACATTTATCATCATATTCCAAAGATCTGATTGGTTAAAGTGGGTATAGGCACAGACTGCATTTTGGCACCCTTGGATTTTTGTGACAGTCAACACGAGTCTTGGGTGTGATGGGGTACAATTTTTTTTCTCTCTTATTTTATATTTTTGATGGGATGGCAGATGCAAGGCATATGAATTTTGCTTCAAACATATTAGTAAAATGGGCTTTTAAAAAAAAAAAAAACACACACAAATCTAATTTCCATCTCATCTCACGGTCTTAATCTTTCTCTTTTTGAACATTGTACCCATAAGGAGGGGTTTTAAAGCTTGAATCTCCCTGTCCTCATCTCACTCTTTCCCTCCATCTCTCTAATGATCTTTCACCCTCTCATGCGCACTCATTTACACTCACTTTCTTCTCCTCTCAGAATCTAATTCAAAAATGCTCATTGGTATGAAAAGCCGCATCTGCCGCAGACAATGCAGAAGATTGCACGAAGAATGCACAGAACTGAACACACAAACACAAATCCAAACATGCAGTGCTCATGTATTCCAATGACAGTTACCAAATGTTTACTGGTTAGCCTACTGTTCATGACGGGTTGAAACAAGATGCTGCCAGTCCAATGGATTTTTTTTGTATTCTGACAATAAATGATGGACCTTTTGGGTAACCATTTAAATGTTTACATTCAAGGGCATCCATCCATCCACTATACAGATCATTTCTTCTTCACATGGGTTGCAGGGGAGCTGGAGGCTATCCCAGCTAACTAAGAGTGAAAAGCAGGGGGACACTCTGGACAGCTAGCCAATCCAACGCAGGGCGAACACACCATTCACCCACACTCATATACTGGAATATACAGCCAATGTAGCTAATTTAGACTCTCCAAAGAGGGGGGGGGGGTGAACCCAGAGAACCCAGAGGAAACCCATGCGAACACTAGGAGAACATGTAAACCGTACACAGAAAGGCCCCAGGCCAGCTTCAAACCCACAACTTTCTTGTTGTGAAGCAATAGCGCTACCCACTTAAGTATTACATTTTATCTCCTGGTATTTCATAATTTGACATGCTATGCTATGCTACATTTCCTTATCTTGCTCTTGCTCTCTCTCTCTCAGCATATGTCACCTGTGTAAAGGTGTCACACTTGCGCTCCTTGGCTGGGCTGGGAGCGTCGAAGTTCTCAAACTGAAACACTCGCTCATTTATTTCTTGATTGCCCAGGATTACAGGGTTTACAACATTTGTTGGAATTTTGGTTTACTGGTTTGAGGGAGAGTTTTTCACAAGATTTATTTATCTATGGTCCAAGGTATTCCGCTACAAAAAAAGCAAGTACATGCACTGCTCAATTTCATGTCGGTAACGGCAAAATCAGCAATGTGGTTAACGCGTAAAAGCAAGATACAGGGATCGGGATGTATTGACCCTGTGCAAAAGGTAAAAGGTATCATAGCTGCCCGCCTTAAAGTTGAGCATGCATATTATAACCTTGTTAACAATCTGCATGCTTTTAATCATCTTTGGGCTGTGGGTGGAGTTTTGTGCGATGTGTTGGAAGATGGAAGCCTGTCTTTGTCATTTTAGGATTGTTTTTTTGTGATTTTGTTGACTGCTGACTGAGAACCACTGACAGTGGTTTAAAAAAGGTCTTTTCAATCTCAATATCAATCTTTCTCTCTCTCTCTCTCTCTCTCTCTCTCTCACACTTTCACCCCCCTGCATCCCCATATGTTGCTCTCTTCCTCACGCTCATCCACTCCCATCCCATATTTTGCTCCCTCTCTCTCTGTCCCCGCAGGAGCGGCGGAGGTACTTACCGTGCGGGGTGATTGTCTGTGCGGGCTTAGCGGGTGATTTAATGTTCCATATGGTCAGAGTGCCGTCCGAGTGGCTGCAGATGAACTGCTTCCCCTCGTGGTGCCAGGCCACCGAGTGGATCGCCTTCAGGAAAAGGGGAAGAGGAGGGTGGAGGGAGAGAGAGGGGAAGAGGAAGTGAACCGCAGCGTGAGTCTCCTGCACTACATGGTCATATGGTCATCCGGAGCGGTCATGCTTCGCGCAGCGTCCCATGTACCCCCAAATAAAATCTGACCACAGCCGAAGATGTAATGGAAAGCGCATTAGAACTAGTACCTTCACACGCTGCTATCCCATATATTTGGAGCTTGGTAAATTTCAAAATGGTAAAATGGCCGGCACCTGTAGCACGCCTTTCTACCTTATCAGACTAAGTGCTTCACAATGTCTCTCTTTCACCGAGTCCCACACCCTCACACACCAATGGCGGCAAGACGCTGGCCTAACAATGGGAGCAACTAGATATTCAGTGTATTGCTCCAGAACACTTCTACATGTCGCCAGGAGGCACCCAGGGAATCGACCCAATGGCCCTTCGGACAACTATCTCCCGAGTCACAGTCATCCCTGCAGGGGCATCATGGTCCATATAGCTAAAAGAACACGCTCCACATGACAACAAGCCGTGTGTAGAACAGACGTCGATTTAAAAGACTACAGCCCATGTAAAGGACTACGGCCCATATAGAAGCCTATGGTCCGTGTAAAAACTCCTCAGGCCAATGGACCGTCACCTTATCAAGATAAGCTGATTCAGTGAATTATCTCCTGCTCCCTTTTACCCAATCCCAGCTTGTGCAATAAAGCAATGGCAATGCGAGCAGTTGAACAAGAACTAGAAATACCCAGTGAGGAAATGCATGTGCCCGAGGAGAACATAACGACGCATGTTCTGCACCAGGTTGCGTTTTCCCCGAGGATTCCTCCGGCATCTGCATTATTATTGCATGGTGTTGTAGCTGCCTCCAGTAATTAAAGTTCGGTCTAGCTCCTGTGCACCAGATTGTTGGGCCTGGCACAGAACAGTCCCTGACTAATGCCCATCAGAGACACAACTCTGGAAAGAGAGATGGATAGAGAAACAGAGAAAGATGGAGAGGGAGAGATGGGGGTGCAGAACGAGAGTGAAAGAGCTTGTGTGAGACAAAGTGTGAGATGAAGAGAGATGAGAGACCGTGACGGAGGGAGAGAGAGAGAGAGGGAGAGAGAGAGAGAGATCACAGGGTATGATGGAGAATAAACAGTGAATGAGTGCGAGAAAGGGAGCAACTGAGAAGTGGGCAGACGGAGATGAGAGAGAGAGAGACAGGGAGAGAGAGAAAGAGATGACGGAAGATGATGGAGCCAGTCTTATTACTTTCTAATTAACAAATTTCTGCCTCAGCTTAGCGTAACCCAGCCGACTCGAGTTTCTATTTCAGGTCTGGAATAGATCATCCACCAGCCAAAAAACAAATCAATGAAAAGCCAGAACATCATTATTCAAAACGAGTAGGAAAGGGCAGGCCTAGTAATGCCTGTCTCACTGTTCCCAATTGAGAATGTGCATATTGTGAAATAGTCTCTGCATCAGGCTGATGTGCTGTGACAGCTTTGATGAGAACAAATGAGTGCAAAAATATACAGGCTGAGCCTTGGAAATGGGGGGGGGGGAATGAATGTTTGTATATGGGGACTGAAATCATACATTCATTAAACAAATCTGGCATAATCTGGGGCATTCGGAGAGGCTTGGCCCTCTGCTGCTACCCAAAGATACCCATCTGAGTGTATGAATGAAATCGCCTATCGAAGGCTACAGTTTCAGTAGCTATGTATTTAGCAAAAGTGCAGAAAGCTCCAGTGCTTGAGAATTCAGCCATTAAAAATATAAACAGTTTGCAGCTTGTATACTAGGCCTGTTTCTCTACTTACGTGTGTTTTACAGGTGAGCTACTAAGCTGACCTTTATGAGGTCTTCAAAAGCTACATAAAAGCGAAAAAGCTGCATTCAACACCAACACACCAAAAACAGGACCAAAATATTGTCTAACCTTCAGCCACGATATTTTGTTTAGGCCCAACCAAGAATAGTCAAGGCAACGACTTAATCAGGGAAACAATCTCTGCAACTATACGATGAGGTAAGGCCCTGAAAAGATGGCATCCCTGAGGACAAATGCTTTCCTGGGGTAATCAGGCTGGAACTGAGAAACATCTCAGACAAATCAATAAATAATCAATATACATTTACAAATCCACCTGCATCCAAAACACTGTGGAATTCTCAATAGATTGCCGATTAACTTGAGGATATTTATGAATTGAAAATTTAACCCTGTCCAATGTAATGTATAACCATTGGCACACACTCTATTGTTCGGAGCAGTATACTTTCAGGGGGGAATAACCCAGATAGATACAGTACAGACCTCAGTAAAAGTGTAAATTAGCGCGCTAGCACTGCGCGAGTTAATGCGCTAGCTCCTACCTGCTGGCACGCAAGGCCCACTGGCCATGCCTGAATGTACCCAGAATGTGCCCTTACTTAGGTATTATAACTGAGACATTCAGTGCCACTGCGTGACAGGAGACCGAGGCTATGTCCGGTCTGCTTTATCTGTCCCCGCCCGTTTGTACAATTAATTGTGTCATTTGTTATCGATGCCTAAATTATGACAGCATAATTACAATATTAATTTCCTCTTCTGAGACCATTGTTGAATTCAGGAGAAACACAAAAGACAGATTCATGTGGAAACTGAAAGAAAAATGACAGAACAAATTATTTTATTTGAAAAACAGGCGTTAAGTATTGTATTTTTTGTACCAACGCTGAATCTCTGTCCAAACGGAACTTAGAAACAAGTGCCTGCCACTAACATGGCAATATCCCCCGCCGCCTCAATTTTATGTGTCCGTACGGACGGACGGACGGAGCCCAATACTGTATCCCCCGCTCGCGCTAATCGCGCAGCGGTGGGGGATAATGAAAGCAATGTCTGTTTTCTGTCTAAGCTGTACGTTAAAAGACAGAATACAGACATACAGCCAACAGACCACACGGATAGATTAATTGGAACACACAACTCAGGAGCAGTGAAAGGTAAAACAAACACTGATTCCACTTTCAACTACACGCTGTCAAACAGAAGCTCTGGAATTTTCCAGCATGGTCACGCAAAAAAAATTCTACAGCAAATTGAAATTCAAAATCCTGGGCTGCACTAGCTTACGTCATTTAGATAAATTCGCAACCTGTGTGCCCCACAATTGAAGAAACAAGAAACAGCTTAAATTTTGAAGTCTCCCTGCCGGGGACAGGAAGGATTTTATGACTGACGTCGCAGTACTTGCAGTATGTAAAAGGTGCCAAGGCAAGGGAGGTAGCGAGAGAGAGAGCGCGAGCGAAAGACACTGCAAAAGGGACAGCAGAAATTCTAATGTTGGATACTGCGCTAACGAGCGCTGGCCACCTACACGCACCTGGCATGCCACGATACGCAGGCGGTGTTAGAAGGACTGCCAATGAGCCGCCAGAATACCGACAGCCTCGTCAGACAAGAGTTCCCACATGGCAGGGGTCAGAGGGCAGGGATCAACGTCGCTCTCTCTGGTGGAACATTCCGGCAGGCAGGCGGAATGCAAATGGGAACACGAGGATCGGGTCCCAACAGTCAAATGCAGGCAAGAAGCCTCATTTAAAGCCTTCTTTCTCCTTCTCGATCTCTCTCTCCCACTCTCACTCCATCCCACTCTCTCTCTCCTTCTCATCCTCCTCCATATCTTTCTTTGCCCCACTCCATTTCCTACTAAGTCCACCTCTCTTTCTTGCTGCATCTTCCTCTCTCCCGTTTCACATCAATAAGCTCATTGCGCGCATTTTGGTCAGCATGCATGAACTTTATTTTAACCAACTCATTTTAGGGAAACTTTGAACTACAGAATAAAATAGTGTGACTAATTCATCTTTTTGATTTGTTGAAAATTTCCTGATGAACCAAATGTCCCATAGCCCAATATAGCCAAATATGGATTGAAACAACTGTGGTCCGCATAATAGGCAAGTGGCAAGATAACATTTTCAATTATTTTACTGAATAACCTGAATAAATCACTGAGACAATGCTGTTCATCAGCCACCCAGAATCAGGTGGCACCAAGAACAACTTGCTGTAGTCAAAAACTGCACAACAGCACAACGATAACAAGCAATTAGCCAACCCAAATTCTGTCAGAAAAAGTTGCTTTAAATCATCGCACTAGAACTCAACACACAATAACAGCCAGACTCGCTGCATACAATTTTTTTCTTTATGAAGAGAAATTCTTTGTAGTTGGCTAGGACGATCTATCCTTATCCTCCTCATCAGCATCTATACGGCCATAATTACGCCACGAAAATCAGTGGTTTGCATTCTCATTGTAGTACTTACATGAAAACAATATACAATCGACTCTCAACATGAGCATTCACAGGCATATTTGCAAGCAATCCATATAATGCAATGCATTCTCCAAAGGTTTAAGGAGCTTGGAGGCAACTATGACCTTTAAGAAGAGAGCAAGAATGAAGGTAATATATTTCTTGCACAGATGATTTGTAAGATTCACATCATCCACCCAATCACAACTCTAAGCACAGATCACGACGTATATAATAACTCATTACCCAGTTAAAATCAAATGAAGATTACGGCAAAGATGGGTATTTGGGCTTTGAGTCCAACCCAGCAAAGAGTTGTTCATGACTGGCCAGGGTTAAATAATATATTCCTTTAATTGCATGTATGGTATCTTGAAGAAAATTTCCAAGAGCACAACATGAGCTAAAGCTATGTTCACTTTCACATGGATCTGGCTAAAAAAAAGTGTTTTCATCTGAATATAACAAGAAGACATTGTCATCAATATCCCCACCTCCCACGGAATCCCGTTTTTCAGCCCAATCAAGGACATGACTATTAGCATACACACAGTTTCATTCATGTAGGTCAAGCAGATTCGTAGAAAACTAGTAAACCGGACAGTCGGACAGACGAGAGGACGGATGGAAGGACCGGCTCTATTGTGATACCCCCCCTCTACTTCATGTCATGGCTGGGGATATTCATCAAAAAGTAGAAGGCCAAAGTCATGCAACCTTATCCACCGAAGTAACTGATAGCAGTTTGGAATTCCCGTCATAAAATATCCAGATCCTGTTTTTTTCCTGAACCACAGTCATTCAGCCAACACAAGCAATGTAACCTGAAGTTAGGTGGACAAATGACACACCCAAGAAGATCAATGTGATCTTGCTCCTCTCTTTAAATAAAGCTTACCACTGCTAAAGGCACAGCAGAGCACTATAATAGACCCTTTCAGGACACCTTTCCTTGGGTTAGATATGACAAATAGGCTCCTGCTCTTCTCCACGACCACTATCGTCAGGAGAATTCATGGGCAGAGACTCCAGGATGAAAGAGACCCCACCAGTCTGGTTGGGTCCTCTGTCGTGTTACATAATGGAACCCAAACCTCCAAGGGACAGCGCAGGAGAAGGTGGGGGATGGTGGAGAACAAGCCGAAAAGCAAAAAAAAAAAAACTGATGTTGTACTTGTGCCAGAAATAGAATATGGTGCGCTCTGATTTTACAATGGATGTTATATATGGTACATGGGCAACCACCCTGTCCCCCCCCCCCGGGCCCCATCTGCAAGACCTCAAAGAGCTTCAGAGAGCGTTTTCCTGCGTCATCTCACAGCAGGAGCCGGTTCTGAAAAAAGACTCTTGATGCAAGATACCCACACTTAAATAAAACGTCCACAAACCCTCAGCAATCCAAACTTATTCGATCTAGCATTTGGGCTAGTTGCCTGATGACAAACATCGATTTGCCAGATGACCGGGTTAGTTATAACTTAGCTATCTATTTATATTCATGCATTTTCCCCCACAGCCAGTCTGCCATGACAGAAAGAGAAAGATGTATTCTCTACAGATGTTGGGCAACAGCCAAAAACTGTCAATTAGCTTCCCTGCGTTTCACTGTCCAAGCATCGCTCCATCCGCAACCCAATACAATAACCTCTGGACAGCACGTTATTAATAAATAATAAGACCACAAAGGAGGCTGCCTACTGTGCAATTCTTCATCTATTTACACAGACTGAAGATTAATCACAATTTTCTAAATGCATTTTCTTCTTCATCCTTTTTTTTTGCCTGTTGAAATGCTGAACCACACAGGAGGAGGTGGTACCTGGCAGACAATGTTACAGGCGCTTGCATCATTACGAGGTGCTCGGGAGCGAAGTGCAGGGTTACTTGACATTAATCAATCTTTGTAAAGTAGCGCAACGATAAATTACGGTCCCCTGGGGAGACCGACCATACCGACCATGCCAAATAAGCTTCCCAGAAAGAAATTAAAACCAGCCATTGTTTACGGCCTCGGAATGGTCAAAGCTGAAAAACTCCCAGCCGGCCTCACAGCGTCAGAGGGATGAGGCTTGCGCCCACAGCACCACGTCTGTATTCACGGAACTGGATTTTGCTGAAAATGGTAGGACGGTTCAATTAAATATGCAAGCCAAATCACGTGATGGAAAGTGAAAACATCTGTGCAATGGCTATCAAAGATTTCCGATGGGAGGCAGGCAACCAGGTTTGTTCTCTTGAGCCCTATTGGACATGAGGAAGATACAGTTACACACAGGCAGAGAATAAGATGACAATACAGCTTTGTCCTGGGCCCGAGAATTTCACCCAACAGCCTCCAATGGAATCAATGAACACTCTCCCAAAATCGATTTACGCGCACAAGGAGCAGCACAGACCCAGTTCCTTACACAAAGCTAAGCACCTGTACGCAGCGTGAACTACGCCTGCCAAAAATTTTAAGCCTGCCTGTCTTTACTAGCTTCATTTCCAGAAAACGGCATCCAAGATGAGCGACTAACAGGATCCCGTGCTGCTGCAGATCATGAGTCACTCCCTGTTTCAAAGCCACAATAAACACTTGATATTCTCAGACGCACTTTATTACCAAAGCCATCGAAAAGAGAGATGCAGAGCCTACCCATCTCGCTTATGAATGCTTTTTCTCAGCTTATTTGTAAAATAGCTACCTGCAAATGTGCAGGCAAATAAATTGAAAAACAAAACCTGCAAAATGACTGAGTAACTTCACTTCAAACTGAAACCACCCACATCGTGTCTGATTTCAAGGGTTCATATCAGTTGGTTTCCCAGAGTTATTTTTCTATTTTTTCTGTAATAGACATTATTCTTCATGAGAAAGCAGCTCATAAACCGAGGAAAAAGGGAAATATGTGTTAGCCATTTCACCACATGATACGAGCCTGTTATTGCGTGCTCCTGAGAATGTAAACAGGCTGCACCACAAAACCGTTTGATCACAGGAGGACAATAAACGGTACCAGGAAGAGGCAGGCGAGCAAGAACCCCTATCTGACGCAAATCCTTTGCTATAAAAAGCCAAACAGGACAAATAACTGAGTATATTTTGAGAGAGCTTTATCTGCAGATATGTACTTGGCATCTTCTTTGGATCAGCTGCAAAAGATCAGCCACACATCTGCACCGCCGCCTCCGAATAAGCAGTCAGTCAGCGAGGTCCGCGGGAGGAGACGATTGGCTGGCTGCATCTAGCCATCGCTGTAATAAATTTTCCATCCTATTTTAAGTCGGCTTTGAAAGCTCAAAAGGCCGGCAATGTGCCGGGAGAAAAATGCAAGTCATCCAGCCAGACATTAGCAAAGAGTCTGTAATCACTTCTGAAAAAAAACCCGGGTGGAGGAGGGGAGGGAGGCGGTTCGTTTTCATCACCATTAAACATTTTTTGAAGCAAATTTAAGCCTTCACCATGCATTAACTAGCAACCCACCCATTGAACAAAATGAATATAGCTCAGGAAAATAAAGTTTCCAAGGGCTCAACATGTATAGGTGCTATTCTACAGACGGGAAAGAACATACAGAGAGGATCTGGCAAGAACTAAAATTCAAAACTTTTTTCTCATGAGGTTTGTAACTGCTGCAGCCCCTGCGGACAGACGATACCTCACCGTGCTCCAGCGGCCAGAGAGGCGGGGAGCAACACAAGGAGAGAAAGAGAGAGTGAGAAAAATTAAAGAGTGAAATGCAGACAAAGACAGCATCTGTTCGACCCCGTTTCGGCAGGCCCTTGCACCCTCTTCCATGGCAACAAATGTAAAATGATGAAGCGAACACAGATGACTCCATTTTAGAGTGTCGCGTGGTCGAGGGAGGGACGACAGACGACACGTAGGCACAGTGCTGAAACTTATCGCTCCGAACTGGCTGGTTGCGGCAGCTAAAATGGTGCGTGGTCATACATATAATAAAAGAGTTGGGATGAGTGCCTGGCCAGAGACGACTCAGAAACCCTGGCGAGAGTTTGTAACTTCCCTTGCTGCAGACTGAACGCTGTTGTGTTGTGTAAATATAGAAGAGCAACATGTCAGGAACAAAACCTAATGCAATACGTCCACTGAATGCGCATATTACTGATATTAACACAAATGATGACAAAACAAGACCGGAGAAGGAGCCCCAAACCCCAAACTCTACTTCCCACTGGCACAGGGCTCTAAAGTTTTCATCTCCCAGCAGCCACGGAGGGGTGCTGCAGGTCCGAAACAATTATGGAAAAGAGTGGCCCTCGTCTGGAACAGGATGGCTTATCCTGGCGCGTGCAATCACCGAGCCGCAGCAGACAGACAGAGCAGGGAGCCAGACTTCGGACACTCACCCACTCGTCTCATAGCACTGGCTGGTCAGAGTCCAGAACATTCTGTGCAGTGTCACGGTGCCCTGACCATGGTGGAGAGGGTATATGGACAGTAGGATTGGAGTTAGACTCCAGGAGCTTTACACGAACTAAGAGTCCATTGATATAATGAGTAAATTCAAATTAAAATCTTGGATGACCTTCCCCTCCCGAGTAATAATAATCAGTTTGTCTGCTTGAGTACAAACAAAGAAGGTAATGCAGTTATTAGCATTGGTTTTGATAACTGATGTCCATTAAACTAATCAGTGACACCAATTCACTACTGGTACAGTAGCTGTAATCAAGCAGTTTAAATGGTACACTGGCCTAGTATGTAATATAGCAAATTATTTTGCTTAAACAACAAAACTAGAGGAAACATGTTCTGCATAAAGCTTACTATTAGTTTTTTTTTTTTTTTTTTTTAAAATCAGGAAAAACACACCAACAACACATTTAATTATTTCTTTCACACAGGACTTAGCAGATAAATTGTCAAGGGAGTTTAAGCTCAGATCAGTATTCAATTAACCGCTCAATCAAACATAATTAATTTAACGTGGTGGGAACATAAGCCAGCGTGAAGAGATTGGCCCCAGGACGGGGAATCGACCACACCGCAAAAAGTCACGAGGTGCTGCTCCCTGGAACGCCCACACACTGCCACGAGTCGCAATGCTTTCAGAAAACAGGCTACCCGCACAGCAAGGATTATCTCGTGTACACACAGCATTGGGGGGACACTGTGATTTCCTCTGAACTCCTCCCTTACTGCAAGACTGAGCATTGCATTGCATGCTAGACATTCACAATTCTTCAAAACCTCCCACCACATAAACAAATACACGCAAGCCCACATACAGAAGCACACACGCAAACACATGCACACATACACAAACACTCAAGCACATACACAAACACAGACAGACAAATACATAAACACGTGCACTCACATGCAAACAGTCATAAACAAGAATGAATGCAGAGAGACGCACACATACATTACTGTTCAGTGATGATTACACACCATCGCTTTCATCTAAGAGATGTCCTAATACACTCTCCATAATTTTGTGGTGAAAATATATTGAAAAATATATTAAAAATAATTCCCACAAGTATATTGAGGTAAAAATATGGATAATGAGCATAAACATTGAAAACTGTATTTTTTCAATACAATTGAAAGGTTTTGCATTCTTTTTTTTGACTCTTGCATAGCCTGAATGCATGTTTGAAGACTTATTCCATGATAACTGATGCAAAAAATTTGTTTAAACTGGTTTGAAGCAACATTATTCTGCAAAAATACCTCCGATGGTCAGTTGTTGCAGTATATAAGGTGACAAACTTTGAGCAGCGTTACAGTGTGAAACACACTGGTATGACAGAAGGAGCTCCCTGAGATTGTTCGTAGCCGCAATGTGGCCTTACATGATGCTGGTTGGTCACTTCGAAAAATTTATGAAATCGTCAAATGCATCTTTAACTGTGAGAAACACCATCAAGCATTTCAAAGACACCAGTTGGGTGAAACTTAGTGGCAACAGAGGAGCAAAAGAGAAGTTAAGTGCCTCTGATGCTGGTTATCGATGTATGAGAAGTAAAAAAATAAAATAAATGGCAGATGACAATATCAATAGAGCCAGAAGTGACGAGATAAAAATATCAAGATCTATCATTTCCAGATGCCGGCATGAAAATGGTCTGATTGGTGGTGTTGCCGCCCAAAAAAAAAAAAAAAAACACTAATTAGAGCCGGCAACCTCAAAAGAAGACTTTTCTTTGCCAAGAAATTCAAGGATTGGATATCAACGGACTGGGAATACGCCCTTTGGACCAATGAATCAATATTGGAAATGTTCTCATCAAAATGCAAAATTTATATGTGCCGCAGAGTTGGAGAACATTTCAAAAATGAGTATTTAACCCCTCCAGTAAAACACAGAGGTTGCAATATTATGGTTTGGGGTTCAGTCTGCTGGAAAGGAGTTGATGATCTCATAAAAATTGACAGAATCATGAATCAAAAGAAATATCACAGCATCCTTGTGAGGCATGCATTGCCTTCTGGAAAGAGAGTCAGAGATTTCAATTTCAACAAGATAAGAACCCTCAACACACTTCTAAGTTGAGCAAGAATGATCTCGGCCAGAGAAAATCTTCTGGTGACGAGTTTTAACTTGACCCGCTAAAAGTCATGACCTTAATCTGACCGAACAAATATGGGATTTCCTTGATACTAGGATGCACACATCTGTCGTAACATTGGAAGAATCTCTTTGGAATGAGCTTCAAACCATATGGAATGGTTTAGCAAGTGAGGAAATAAAAAATATGTGAACCTTATGCCTTAGAGATGAAATACTGTAATCGAAGCAAAGGGTGGCTACACTGGATATTGACTTTTTCTCTCAAAAAGACATTATATTTTTGTTCATACTAAATATTGTGATTTGTTTACGTATTTTCATTGGTATGATCCAATATTACATGAAATAAATACTTGAATACTACTTGGTTTCTGATTTATCTTTCATTTTGTTAAGCGTATAATCAGCACTGCACACTACGGTTAACAAACACTCATACACAAGCACATGCACGCATACACAAACAGGTGCACATACTCAGATACGCATAAACAAACATATGCGCACATACACAAACCCATGCACTTATACACAAATACGCATACACAAACACACACAAAAACACACGCACACATACATAAACATACCCATGTACACATAGATGCTCATGTGCATAAACATGCGTATCCACAGATACACAAACACACATATCCATGTATGAACACAAGCGCAAATACAGAAGCACAAACACATATGAGCATATTTACACACGTACACATATCCATGCGCACATTCATATAAACATGCACATGCAAGTACACACATTTACAATATGCCTACAAAAAAACAAACAGAAGCACGTATTAATACAGTCGCAGAAACAAAAATACACAAAAACACGGACCCACACACACACACACACACACACACACACACACACATGCAGTGAAAGCACGATATGATATTTCTGCATGAAATATCACATGGTTAATTCATCGTACTGCAGTCGTGCAATGGTTTGTCCCTCAGAAGAGTAATGAGGCTTGTATTTGATTTCATTGTTTTGCTTATTGTAGCTGGGGCCCCTATTTACTGGGAATAAATCACAGTTGGTATAATATAGGTCAGAGAGGCAGATGTGAAAAAAAAATGGCCATAAATCTAAATGCCAGAAATCTAGCGATCAGCTAGACTCTCCCTTCTGAAAAATTCATTTCTGCCGGCAGATAACGCAACAAACGGCGTACCTTCTGTTAGTGCTGCTGATTACCTGCGTTTTTGTATATGAGTGTGGGAGAGAGAGAAAGAGCAAGTCCAAGGCCAAGAGATGGTAAAATGCAGACACAAATAAACACACACACACACACACACACTCAAAACACGAACATGATATTTCCATATGATATTGACAAAGGCCCTGCAATGCAGTCCCGCTCTGCACTCAGTCAGTGATGCAGCTCTCAGGTCTCCAGCTCACACAGCCAAATGAAGAGAGAGACCAGCCTCTCCCAGCAAGCAGCCATGCGTTGCCGCGACAACTACGCTGAATTTCCCTGTCGCTGCGACACTCTTCACTGACTGCTCAGGTGATGGAATTATGCGGGCAGACAGGCGACTGCAGGGGAGAGACACCCACCAGGCTGCCCAAAACAGTCCAATCAGTGTGATATGCTTTAATGACCTCAGTCATGTTAGGAGGTGAATGCAGAGACTATGGATATAAGCAACGCATACAATATAAAGCATTGATCTTTAAACAGACTTTCATCATTCCCATTCTTTTCAAAGGTGATCAAGCTCTTACATGAACAAATACTACAAGGAGAAATGAAAAGTGCACTTCTGAGATACTGTGCTTCTGTAGACAAAAACTGCAGGAGATCAGAGATGATTGCTTTTGAGATGTATTATGTTGGCCTGAGCTTTTGACATACTTGATATGATGAGGGAACTCAAAGTAACTCGGTGTGTATGTGTGTGTGTGTGTGTGTGTGCGCGAGTACAAGTATGCGTGTGTGCATGTAGGGGGGTATTCTCAGCAGAAATTTACAATGAGTCCACCAAGGCCCAGCTCTAACGGTATCTGAAGCACCAATTTCATCTTCAGCAATTCTACTACCAATTTCTATACAATCAGTTTGAAACTAGTTTCAAACCAGTTCTGCAACATAAAATGTCTGGGGTTTTCAACTACATTCATCACAAGATGTCATAACACAATACTAAAATACTGAGTGCTGTTGGTGAACTAAAATGGCCTATAGAAGTTGCACAGGCTGGAGTCAAAAAAAATAAAATCAGGCCAATCCATAGAGTGGCATACCGAGTAGTTGCAAATTTCTCATCTTTTATCTCAATTTCATTTATTTGAAAGCTGCGGATTAACTAGGTTAACTTACCTCATCATAAGTGTAGCGGTAGTCTGCTTTCTTTGATTTCAAGTCCCACAATACCACAATCCCAGACTCAAATCCAATTATGAGCTGAAATTACATCAAACCACAAAAAGAGACAATTGAGGTCCATATAATACACAGTCAGTTCGATCAGTATTTTGATGGTAACATAATGTCAATATTTTGTTCTGTAGGCCTCCACAACGAACTGTAAATTAATAAAATGTGCTAGAATTGTTGACCTGGAGAGGACTTCACCAGAGTGAACTCAGAGTTAACCACAAGAGAAATTCAAAAACAAGAACAAATTGGAGTTGCAAAAAAAAAAATCTGAAAGCCATATCTATTTCTGAAAAAAACATCCTATGCACAGAAAAAAACTAAGATCAACTTGTACCAGCATGATGAGAAGAGAAGAGCATGGGGAAGGAAATAAACTGTTCAAGATCCAAACCACGCCACCTCATCTCAGAGGCATGATGGTGGTACTGCCACAGTGTGAGAGTGTATGGCTGCCATTCGAACTGGTTACCTTGTATTTTTCAATGATATAATTGCTGGCAGGAAGAATTCTGAATTGTGTGGGGCCATTTTATCTGCTCAGGTTCAGCTAAATTATGAAAACCTATTAAAGCAGCACTATGTTGTTTTCGCCAGATTCGCTCATACTGTCCCCCTGCAGTTGATAAACGGTATTGTCTGTAACAACTGTCGTAAAATCTGTCTACACGTGTATTTGTTGACAAGCCAACAACACCAGCAAACTGTCTGAACCAGGACATGTAATGAGCGATCCAATCAACCATGTCTTCAGACCAGGTAAGGGAGACTTAAAAATCAATCAAACTCACGTAGATGGCGAAGTCCACTCTACAACAATAACCACGATGATAATGGCAAAGGAGATCATTTTCAGAGCAATCTTATGCACGTTAGAGAAATTGACCGCGAATCGAAATCAATCGGAATTTACAGGGCTTCTCGTTCATTCACATGGCAGATGACATCACAGAAAAAAACGGCTCTGACACAGCTGGAACGCACAACATCAATGTTTACACAGAGATATCATTCATCAGTGGTGATGCTCAAATAGTTATGGTTATCATTACAGTTATCTTTCTCAGTGTGGACGGCTCTTTGTAGCATTTTATTATTGCACTTTGAACGTTAGGAACAAAACCTAACGCGGAAGTTGGCGTTACTTACATGCACAGCTGCTACTAATCCTAGCCCGAACCGGCATTAATTCATTTTTGCTCCGCTAAGAAGCGAGTGGACGTCGCTTACATGCACAGTCGCGGTCCGAATAGGCAGGCCCTTAGTAGAATCCAACCACAAAGTCGTCATGCACAAAACCGATTAGTTTGTGCAGCAAAAGAGAGTGGCAGGGAGTTGACAAAAAACCCCTGAAACAACATGAGCACATGCCAACTCGGATCACAACCTTATCCTTCCAAAATAAAACACGAGAAATCTTCAACCTTTAGTACCCTATATGGGACTGAAGTGCACGTTGTGACGAATCCCTCTGTGGCCGAGGGGGTGAGTCCGGGTTCAATGACCGGGAAAGGCTTGCTCCTGCTCCGGCGGGTTGGATCGTCCAAGTGGTGAGAGGAGAAGAATGCGGGGTAGGCAACCCGATGTATATACATAAAGGAGGCGGGCTCGAACTTGGGGGCGGCTAGACAGTAACTTAATTAAGGCATTCGATAGCCATAACGCCCAACGAGTGATCCACCCTTTTCCTACTCTCATTCTCACTCTCACAAGTAATCTGCACAAGACCAGTTCCTTAAATATCATCACGTCGCATGTAAATACAAATACATCACATTGATTCCAGGGAACTTATATCATTCAGTCACACGCGCATACCGGTTTATCATGCTCGTTACTTACAACGTTTATGATCACACATTTTGACTGGCGACTAATTTAGCAATGTTTGCCAGCTAGCGATAGCATGACAACTAGCTAGCATGTCAGATACCAGCTAGCTTGATAAATCGCTGGAGAAGATGATTTGAATGAGCAAAAACGGGGCACACTGGTAAAGTGCTTGAAAGTCTGAAAAAAGATACTGAAACAAGACCTATGTCATTTTGTAGGTCTTAGTGAGCAAATAAAGAAAATGCAAAAATTTTTTCAAAATCTATCTGGAATTTTCTGAGAAAATCCACTTTTTCATCGGCATCCAACTTGAAATTTTCAAATTGACGATAAAGGCTTAAAAAACTTCTGTGCTTTGGGGATTTATTTCTGAAAGTCTCCTCTGCATGGTTGTCGATCAAAAGAATGTGAAAAATAGTAATAGTAGTCCACCTCCTTTCTTTAACCCTCATGTGGCAAAAATGTTCTATCTAGCTAAATGTAATGCATAGACATGTGCGCTATTGTACTCTTTGACGGCTTGCTTTAAGCACAAACCAAATAGTTTGTTTCTTTATCTGTTGCCTCTCTCAGAATGTTGAGAAGTCAGCGTGAACTGCTTTGAAAGCTTGTTCAGAATGTCTAGCCAATCCACAACCATGGCACTTACAGACCTCATGCAAATGGTCTCTGATGATGTGGAATTTGGGTGTGATCGAGATGCCAAGTTTCGCATAGACCTCGCAGAAGTCGGCAACATGGCCTTCCCATCCACTGTTTAGGCTTTGTCCGAAGCAGGAAGTGACCATCTTTCCCATTGCTGCGAATGCATTTGCGAAGGGTGTGGCTGGATGGCTTGCTGGTGTTTTCGTCATTGAACTTATGGGCTGGACTAAGAAATCAGTTCTGCATAGTGAGGTAAGGCATTTGTTTCCCTCAAACTGTTTATGGTATCTTTCCCTCACCAGATGTAGCTTCTTTGGCTTCTGGGTATCTTGTCTCCAGTTCCACGAACAGTTCACACTGACTTCTCAACACTCTGGGAGAGGCATCATATAAAAGATAGCAGCAACAAACTATTTGGTTTGCACTTAAAGCAAAATGACATAGGTCTTAATTCAGTATCTTTCTTTCAGACTTTCAAGGACTTTAAACCCAGTGTGGGGGTACTAGATGATTTCAATGACACACCCTGACACAAAGCAAGTTCAACTGCACTAGAACCAGATCTAGATGAAGGATTAAGCAAAAAATTTGGACTTACTTGTCCAAAAGTAACAACACCAGATCGCCATCGGTCAGATATCCTTCATCCTCTAGCCTTTCAGCTCTGCCAGCGAGTGAAAGCCGATCCAATGTTGACCCTGGTCCTGGATCTTATTTAATCACTTTCTCTTTTTCTCTTAAATGTCTCCTTGGACAACACCTTTGCCTTCTTCGGTTTCCTCACCGCTTCAGAATTACAACCAGTACAACCACTTCAGACTCTGCTTGATTCTACATTTGCTCGCCCATCTTGAGAGACGTGGGGGAGAGGGATCATGTCATGCATGTTGTAAAGCAATAAGTTAGTTTGTAGTTCTTTTTGGGCCGGGGTGGCCTGGGTTCCTACCCAAAACCCAAAGTTTCATAGTGCCAGTGAAGGCAATGCAGGCCCGATTGAGCCATGGCAAAGATGTCATTCAACCTATTGTGAGTTCATGTATAGCCAGAATGATCTTGGAAATGTATATTTGAGAGTGAAAAAACTACATAGTGCTGCTTTAAGATGGCAATTCAAAATGCAAATAGACAACGACCCAAAGCATAATGCAAAAGCAGCCAAAGAATTTTCGGTAAAGCCGTAAAATGTTTTACAATAGCCAGGTCAATAAAGGGACATGGACTTCTCCTTCATTGTTTCAATTCATATCCACCACAGTAGCACATATGATAAGTAACATGATAAAAATTGTCTCACCATCCAAATACTGACGAAATTGACAGCAGATTCACAGGCCAATCATTTAAATGTCATTCACAGCAGAAAAAAGCATTAAGGATGATCTACTGAACTGAAGGTACCATGGGGAAATCTCAATTGCTTTTACCTATCTCACTTAAAGAACTGGAATCTCCTAAGGAAAGAGGAGCTCAGTTAATTTACAGGTCTAGAAAAATGAGGGGGGAAAGAAAAAAAAAAAAGTGATGACAATGAGCACAATGTGTGTCTCACTTAAATCCATCACCAGTGCAGAAACCAATCAAAAACCAGCTGACACTGCGATGACTCCAGGAATGCAGAGCATTTGAGGGGTAGGGTAAGAGTTGGTGATGGAGTGGCATGCGCCATCTCACCTTCCCTTCATCCATTGGGTTGTCACTTATGTGGACGACTGGTCCCGGGTGGGCCTTGGAGGATCTGAAAAACAGGATGGGAGAGAGGAGATTAGATGGTAGAACCTGGACCTGTATCGTCTCATTCCCTAAGAACATACAGACCAGACAGGCAGCTAACTTTCCATCAGCTCTCTTCCAATGGACAATGCTTCCACACACACTTCAATCATTTAAGGTGTGAAATCCGAAACATGCGATAGGAATATTGTCAATTGAATATGCTACCTGACTTCACAACTGCTAACCGGTCCATTTTGACTCCTGTGTACCGCTGAATGACTCTAGGACTCATCGTCCCCAGACTTTTTGTCCTCAGACTTTTCATCCCCAAATTTTTTGTATCCTAGAAATTTTCGCCCTTGGACTCTTCATCCCTGGATTGCTTGTCTCCAATAATGCTTTGCCTTCTTCCTGCATTATAAGCCAATCCCTAACCCTGACCCTAACTTTAACCCTAGCCCTAATGTCATGGTAATCTGTCCATCACAAGTTCATCCATCCATCTGTCAACAATGGTGGCACATTTGTTTATCATGAGAGGACAAAAAAGTCCTGGAACGAAAAGTCCAGGCATGAAATGTCTGGGGATTAAGAGTCCTGTAACCCCACTGTGTCTGCCTACAGTGGGGAAGTGAACATCAGAAGTGGACCACGGAGCAGTGTAAAGGGGAGGCCTGGGCTAATGAAACACCTTCTACGTCATGTGGAGGGCAGGGTGCATGTGCATCATTCATCTGGGGAAAAGATGGCACCAGGATGCACTATAAAAAAAGGCAAGCCGGTGGAGGAAGTGTGATGCTCTGATAATGTTCTACAAGAAAACCTTAGGCCATGGTCATCATGTAGATGCTATTCAGACACATACCACTAATGCACAGATTATTGCTGATTAGTACATCCGTTAATGGGAAAGGTATTCTCTGATGGCAGTTGCCTCCTACAGCAAGACAATGCGCCCTGCCACACTGCAAAAATTGCTCAGCAATGGCATGAGGAATGTGACGAAGAGTTCAAGGAGTTGACTTGCCTCCGAATTTCCCTGACCTAAATCCTATCAACCATCTGTAGAATGTGCCGGAAAAAGAGAAGTTCTGATTCACAGAGGCCCCACCTTGCAACTCACAGGACTCACAGGACACAGGACAGGAGTTCATGCCGCGAAGGGTCAGAGCTGATTTATACCACGAGGAGGACAATCACAATATTGGGCAGGTTGTTTCAATGTAGTGGCTGATCGGTGTATATTTTCACACCAGCGTACACTTGCTATGCTGCAGGTACAGTATGTAATTAATTTTCTACTGTACTGCCGCATGGCTCAGGAGGTTTTGCATGCGAACCACAATTACATTCAGAGACCAATGAAATCAGATTACAACGGCAGGGCGAATGGGAGCAATCTTAGCCTGCAGGATATGTTGTCAGGCAACAGTCAAGGGAGTCGCAACTAATCAATATGAAGGAAATAAATAAATACATCTCAAGACCTTGTACAACCAGAGCAGTGCCCCTTAATTCTATCAGGCAGCAAAGCAAGAAAATATTAAAGTACACATTGCCACACAAACATAGAGGAACACCCTGGGAAGTTCTGACCTCCAATTCTTTAGTTACCGTAATGCCCATAATCAGCAGCAAACCTCATACATTCATCATAGCAAATGTTTTATTTTTTAGTCTGTTCAGAGAAATGAGAATTCATTCTCAAGTCATCCCTATGAGAGACTCAGCAAACAGATGCAGCCACATACAGCCGTTCATGGCTATTCAATGCTCAGAAGCCAAAGCAGGCTATATATTCCCTAAGTTAGTCAATGGCACACGGAATCTAGTGCCCATGACAAGACTCAGAACGGAAAGCTGAGAAAAAGGGCAAAAAAATTTGTAATCTGACAGCTGACCCCTGATCAGCACTCTTCTCAATTCCCTTAACACTAAATACAAAGTATAGACAGGTGTATCAAACCTCTTCCTGCACCAGTCATGGAATATTCACTCTGGATCAGTACATGGATGCGAGGACTGGCTGACCCAGTCAACTATACTGCCTGCCATTATCTTGTCAAAATGGAGCTAAACTCGTGATATAGACAAGTCAGAGTAAACAGACAAGCCCGTAAAGTTTTATTTATTTATTCAAACCTCCACAAAGGGAGAAAAATCAACGGAAGAAACAGTAACAATAAATATAATGCATACATAAACAACATCATTTAAAACTCATGAGTAGAACTCGGGGTCACAAATGGAAGTTGACCAAAGGAAAATTTAGCACTGATATTCGGAAATATTTCTTCACTCAAAGAGTAATTTCAATGTGGAATAGCTTGCCTGACCATATTGTTGAGGGTGAGGCAGAGACCTTGGGGGTTTTCAAGAGCAGGCTTGACTTAAAGCTAGATACCATTGAGTCATTTAGTATCTCAAGGGATATATTCACAATAGTATAAAGAAACTGGCGAGCATAGTTGGGCTGAAAAGCCTGTTCTTGCCATTCATTAAAAAAAAAAAAAACAAATATCACAAGGATAAAAAGAATGAATGAATGACTGAATGAAAGAATGAATGAATGAATGAATGAAAATGCCCGAAGCAGGAGTTCCGCCAGCCTATGTTCAGATTAGACCTTACAGCTAAAATTACTATGGGGAACAAAGTCCCTCAGGGAGTCGGTGACGCCATCCCCACTGCGCCCAGGGATACGGGAAGTATTCAAAAGTGTGGGGCCCGGGCTAAAACGCACACTACAATTAATATCCAAGTGAAAGTGCAGCACCCCATAAACTTAACCATACAAACATGAAAATGAAAACTATTTTTCAAACTTCAGGCAAACATCAATTTTACAGTAATGCCAAATAGATTATAAGTACAACGTAAAAAAAGAAGGGAAAAGCCAGGTGCAAAGGTTTGAGAGCCACAGGCATGATCCACTCTCATCTTCTAAAAAGATGAATACAATGCTGAGAAAAAGTATATGTCCCCTGCAGATTTTTTCTTTTTTTGTTGTTGTTTATCATATTTAACCCATTTGTGCCCCAGAACTATGTATAGTACAATAAGAAAATATGCCATAGAATTTGTTCTGATTGGTCTAAGGTTATGGCATTTCATGCAGAGATACTTTGGGCAAGTATCAACCAAAAAACATAATTTTTTACACTTTTATCTATTTATATATTTATTTTAAGACTGCATGAAACAGTCATAATTTATTTTTGGTAAAGGTTGCGATTTGTAAAATATGAAGAAAAACACAAAATTTGAACTCATAACTTGATATCTATGGAGTAGTGTGCAGAGATGATTTACACCACCAGTTTAGCCTAAATGAGGTTCTAATATATTGCTTCTCTAAATATTTCTTGGTGAAAATGTATTGGAAAATGCTACCGTAGGCAATGAGAACAAAAACTAGAAAATTTGTGCCCTTGGATACGGATGCCCCTGTCCCCTGAAAGCTTATGAAGCCCCTAAAATTCTGAAAATATCCAAAACTGACACTTAAACAGCCAGGGGGATCAGAACCCATCTAAATCAGAAGTCAGTTAGATAGTCGGAAAGCTCTTCGGAGGTTGAGCGCCAGGGGAGAATGAGAATTGTCAGGACACATAGAAGGCTCTTTTATTTATGGCGTGTCATGGTTGACACAAATTCTCAATGGTGCGTAGAGGTTGGGAATGCTACCTTTTGAGTGACAGAGTGGGACAGAGGTACCAATCTTAAAGAAAGGTGCAGAAATGAAGGCAACAGCAGATAGCCCAACTACAGAGGCATGAGCAACACTGTCGGTTCCATGCTGACCCTGGAACAGTCTATTAGCTTATTACCACAGAGGCATCGGAGGAGACATTTGGAGGAATTTGCTCCTATGGTCTAAAAGTGCTTTGTGGATTTGGAAGAGGACTGGATTCCTCAGGGTATCCAGCGGGAGGTCCTACAGGATTATAGGAAGCCAGGTCACTACTGTGAGCCACCTGGTCCCTGCAAACCCAAAGCGAAAGATGAATCCATATTCTCTACATTGAGTCAAGCATGTTCGACGTGCGTAAAAAAATCTGACAATTGTGTGTTTCATCTTCCTTCCTGTTCCACATATTCATGGAAAGGATTTCAAGGTGCAGCCGAGGTATGGAGTGCATCCAGTCTCCGGACTTGAAGGAGGCATCTCTGCTCTTTGCATATGACGTTGTCCTGCTGGCCACATCGTATTGCAACCTTTGAGACGCACCACAAGGGTTTGCAGCACAGTGCATAGCGGCGGGAATGGGGATGAGCACCCCAAATCTGTTGCTATGGTTATCAAGGTAAACAAAAGAGAACCATTCCCTTCACGTGAAGGGAGGCGGGGGGAACAACTGCAGCGGGTGGATACGTTCAAGGATCTTGGGTTCTTACCAGCAACTGAGGGAACAAGTGATCAGGAGATTGAATGCTGCGTAGGTGCTATGGTCACAGTCATGCATCTGTTCCACCTGACGGTGGTGATTAAGAAGCTGAGCCAAAAGGGTCAACTATTTGATTTTATAATTAATTGTTGTACCTCACTGATTATCATGAGTTGTGAGTGGTAACTAAAAGAGCGTAACTGTGGATACCAGCCACTAAAATAGGGTTCCTTTGCAGGGAGGCAGCGCTTACTCTTTATAATAGTGAGAGGAACTCGGCCTCAAAATAGAGTCTCTACTTCCGAAAAATTGGGTTATGTCAGTTGAGGGTATTTTGTCATTTGTTAAGGATGACCCCTGGGTGTCTCCCATGGGGTCTTCCAGGCACAGCCAAAAGGTTGGAGAGGAGGGGCAGACCCAAGACACGTCTGAAGGTTTAGGTCTCCCAGCTGGTATCAGAGGATCTCTTGGGGTGAGCTGGTGGAAGTTGCCAGGGTGAGGGACAACTAGTCTATTGTGCTTGCCCAACTGCCAACATGACCCTGAACTGGGTTAGTGGCTGAAAAATGGATGGATGGAAATATCTAGTTTTGAGTCGTCTGCACCCACTACAGCCCCAGATTTCTAATCTTGGCCAACTGTGGTGGGACCCACTGCTGCTCATCCTTGTGTGTAACGCACAGAGGGTACTCGCATTCTGCACTTGCCTACAAAGGTGCATAATACCATCTTAATACTGTGCCCTTAAAGGAGCAGTTAAAAACTGGCAATTGACTTTAGACCAGGTCTTTTTGGTCAACTGTGCAATCAATTCCTCCTGCCTTAAGATATCAACATGCCGACAATGTGGCTAACCACAGCTTATTTTAAGACCAACTCACCTAAGGGCCGGTTTATACTCTAGACAGGTTCATTCCACTCCGTTCACAGAGAAACCTGAACACGCGTCCCTTGCTGTGCTGTGCCTCGTTAAAAAGCAGTACACTGCTCATGCAATAGGGGGCAGCAAAGTCTTCTCTTTCTCCTCCTCCTTTTTTCTTTTTGGTGTGTTGAACACAGCGTAAGGTGCATTATTTGCTTTATCTCCCCTATTGGAATCTCAGGGAAATACACGCGTCGATTTACAAAAATTTGGATGACACACTTTGCTACGCAAGGACGCAGGATGGCTACCTTGCGTTGCTCGATGCGTTGCCTTGCGTTCGCGCTTGCATACCTTGCGTAGAGTATGAACCGGCCCTAAGGGTGCTCATTTTGGTGCAAGTATACTTGCAAATTACACAACCTGAGCGCTGGACGAACAAACGAAAACTGTGACAGTCCTATACTAGCACAGACACTTGCATCACACTTTGCACTGCTTTGCAATTGCTGCAAGATAGAGCCCCTAATGATTTTGGTATTATAACATTATTTTCTGCTCAGCTCAGTTGTTAAAAGTAGTTATAAAGAAAATTACCACTGCCATTCCGCAAGATCAAACCAGCCAGGCTATTCTTCATCAACAAGCCGTTTGTGCCAGCAGGACTACAAATCAGTGCAACTTTTTTTTTGTTTTTGTTTTTGTCTTCACGCCATTCTGTAAAAACTTCACAGATTGTTGAGTGTGAACATCCCAGGAGAACAGCAGTTCCAGAAATTCACAAAACAACCAAGAGCCACGCCATGGTCAAAGTTACTGAGATCACATTTCCCCAATCTGATCGTGATACTAGATGGGATTATTACCTGAAGTACCTGACCTATAAATGGATGCATTCCACCGTAGCCACATGACAGGCCAATTGTGTGTATGTGTGTGTGTGTGTGTGTGTGTATACACAATATGAATACTGAATAAATACCAACAAACACAATTGTAATTGCAAACACACATACACTTAGAAGCACTAACATTCACTACACCTTCATGCATGACTAAACATTGTTGAAAGGGTGAAAAAGAAAACCCATCAAATGCAAATAAAAAGAAAACTGCTTCTTCTGAGAAATGTTCAGCTTAGGTCATCCCAAAGAATGCACTGAGTCAATAAATGAGGAATATGAGGATATGAAATTTACAAATAACCCACACCAAAATAGCACAGCACCGAGCCTTATCCATTTACTCCACACACACTAACATTATACACAAACTCAAAAATTACAGAAAACTCATCAAAACCATCAGCACGATGAAAAATGTATAATGGAAGAGATTTCAAAGCAATGCATGTTACCAAAATAACCAGCAAGGTTGCACAGGCAGCCAAATATAAATCACTTCAATGATTAAAATCCTCCACATCTACAGACTGTACCATGCCTCAAATTTACGTCAGTTCACTTCAGAGAATACATTTCATAAATGCTGTTGAAAAGGGCAATAACAGACAACCCATGAGGTGCATATCCTCCTTAAAGCTGAATAAAAGCTTGTTCAATCTGCTTGTGCAGTAATACATCTCTATGAAGATTCTACAATGTTCAAGCCAGATTTATGAGTCATTAAAAATGTATAATACAGACAGCATAACAACCTCACAACATGCTCCAATGGAGTGTTCAATATTGTGATGCAACAGACTGCACTTGCACATATCTCACAGACACACACACACACACACAGATGCACACGCGCACACACACAGACGCACACACACACACACACAATACTGGAAACCCACATCAAATAAAAAAGGCCATGTTTGAGAGTAAAACCAGCTGTGGCACCAATTATGCTAAAGACACAATAAAAATAGTCACCAAAGAAAGGCTACAGAAGGTCAAGGAAAGGTCATCCGTTTCATTTCACTGTAGAAGCATGAGGATCACAAAAATTTTAAAGAGATGAATCTTGTGCTCGGAAAAAAATTTTGATCAGAGATATGGCCTTTTTACAGCCATATTTACATGACTGTGGGAAGAAAGGGCACAGAGTACAAGGCACAGTAGAAGTCCAATACTTTAGATGTTAGTAAAAGTCAAGCACACATGGGTATGACTCCACACCAAGCACTATTTGTGCTCAGGTCCCCAAGTTTAATCTCAGATAAGCCTGGATTGTGCATTAGCTTTTTTTCCCTCATAATTTGAAAAATTGATTATTTGTATTCTAAAAATAATCTCTGTATGTGCAAATTTATTTTAAAATTAAAAGAACTTTGAAACCAGTACGAGGTGATATTTTAAACAACTGCCAAGAACTGATTCTCCACACCTACTGTGATTACAGGCAAAAATTGCTTATCAACAAGTGGTCAACCTTATCAACCTTGCAAGCGGTCTTTTCGTTTTTGATATCGCCAGCCTGAGCGGTGATCCCATCTCGGCCCCATTAACCAATAAGCTTGATTAATTCTGTGCTCTTCTTCAACGCTTCTCATTGTGCTTGAAAACAGTCCTTAATTGTTTCTGTCCTGTTTCAGGGAGAGAGGGCAGCCCACGTTGTAGGAAAGATCACCATGGCAACAAGAGCGAGAGTCATGGTATCAGAGAGACAGAGAGAGAGCACAAGGCAGTGTAAAAAGCAGCGTCACTGTCATGGTACAACACTTGTCCATGAAAAAATAAATAAGATATAGAAAAACCAAAAATGTACAAAATTCCACTGAGAAAATAACTAGTGTCGGTCACATCTTTAAGGTAATGTGCTCAAGCTAAAAATAAGTAAATGGTGCATGATTGCCTACACGCCCCCTGGCAGTGGTTGGTCTTATTTCATACTTTTAAAAATTGCAATTCAAAGTTTTCACACCCCAAAAAAGTATTTGACTCATTACTGTCAATGCCGGAGGTGCAGCACGCGTGAGAGCATGCGCGTTTGTGCCCATTTGCCTGATTTAAGCAGGATACTACCCCCACATTAATCCCATACTCACTTTTCTAGCCCGTCCCTTATCATAAGCATTTTCCATATATTCTTTTGAGGGCATTCAATTATTCCTGAATATGCCATTTTTTCAATCAATAAAAGCCAGCCTCACTTGTGCGCATTAGGAACACGCCAGTTTATCCGCTACTTATGACGACTGCGCAAGAAAAATGCAGAACGTATGGCAAAGCAGTAATCCCAGAATTACCAAATTGATTCACATCCACTGATATGTACTACAGTGGCTCATAACCCAGAGCGAAAGACTAGCAGCAGATGGCACACCTTCTCTGGATGGAGTAAAAAGTCAAAGGTCACAACAAGCCCGCAGGATGGAGGTCCGGACCCATTTGTCAGAAGCAGCTCGCAAGGACACAAACCCATCTGCTTTTCGTCAAACTCACAAACTTAAGACAGAGCACAAGGCGGCTGCATTTCTTGACCCCAGTAAAGTTGGTAGAAGGGCATCCTCATCTCAAAATGGATGCATTAGGTATCTTCAGCCCATAAAGTTGCTCCATGCAAACTGGCAGAAGACTGGGCGATCTCCTATTCCTCAGCAGTGTTTCAGAGCAAACACGCCGAGTCCTCCCCAACATGGAATAATTTCAGAGGAGCCATATTAATCAGTGAGTGAGGACAGAGGGTGGGGAAGCCAGATGCAATCATAAAAGGGCAAAAACCAAATAGCAGAGGGCATTCTAAGGGATTTAATGGAAATAATTTGGCCCCGTCAGCTAAAATGCCACCTAATCCCAAAAGGCTATTGTCAGCTCTGAAGTTTAATCTTTGGACATCGATCTTAATCTTTTGGCAGGTCAGGCAAGGAGACGCCAAATATGGATGAACAAGAGATATTTGGTGTGATGGGTTCAGGAATTAAGGAGTTGAGGGTATAAAAATAATAAAAAGTACAAAAAATGGGCCTGGACCGGAAGGTGAGCCCAGCTCCCAATGAAACAACAGTCCAGTGCTTGTTCCTATGCCAGGCTCAGGAATGTTGTGTGATGTCATCATTAGCCATCATTCTGAGAGAGCCCCCTCTGCTTCCTCCCGGCGACTGCAAACGCAGCCTGCTAATGCAAAAGAAAGGGCTTATGGGTAGGAACTGCGCCTGAACGCAGAATGCCCACTCAGAGAGGGAGAGGGAGAAAGAGAAGAGCTCCTCGCTCGTACTGCAATTAATCACCGCCGCCCCCAGGTCTGAGCGTGTCAGAGACGACCGCTGCCGCTGAGACGGTGCGACTGACTCATGCTACACGCTACTTTAGAGCCCCAGACAAAAACAGCAGAGCGCTGCAGCTGAAACAAGAAGCCTGGAAGCAAACACAACACAGATACAGCCAATTATGCAGTAAAGGTAGTTACATATGCAATCACACACTCAATATGGACATTTAACTGCATACCGCCTACATTAAATGTAGATACCATCAGCATCATAATTCATTGGACGTGACTTTTTTTGTTATTTTTGTTCCATTGGGTGGGAAGATGACACTGAAGGCAAAAGGTCCCCAAAACAAGTAGCAAGTGAAGAAGGTTACAGTAAAGGCTTGGCAAAGCATCGGCAGAGAAAGTGCCCAGTGTCGCGTAATGTCTGTGTCACAGGCTTCAATCACTCATTGCATATAAAGGATAAGCAATCAAATGATTAAAGATTGATTACCTTATTCTACTTTATTCCTAATTACGTTAAGTGGTCCAACATTTTCGATGCAATCAAAAATGGAGGGGGGGTGGGTACTACGGATAAATGGTGCTGTCATTTCAAAATGGTCCATGGATGAAAATGCCACAATATTGCAGCTAACAGTTGAAGCTTCAACCTCTTTGACATTGTATCCATCCAGATTCTAAGGGCTCTATATTAACGCGCTCACAAGCAGTAACGCACGTGGACGTAACATTATTCACAATTTCGTCATATGCAAACGGTATATTTACTGCTTTAGCCCAGTTTTGTATTTTTCTGCCCTGCCATACATGCGTTTGCAACACAGTGAGTTGAGCTGCGCAATAGGGGTTATGCCACTGAATAAAGCCCATGTTGAGCAACGTTTGTATCGAAGACCTCACATGGATTTCGACCCACTCAGGCAACCTTTTCATGCAAACACTGTTACTTAATTGCAGTTTCATGGGAATAAATTCCAGCAGGCAGAGCTGTTTGCTCACATATTGTTTATCTCCTTTTCTTTCCATTCTTTGTTTTCACATACATTAAGCATACTACCATATAAATAATGATGACAAAACTGTGGTGAGATCTAAAGGGAAGGGGGGGCAGGTGAAGGGGCATTTCTTACATGTGAATATTTTCTTCCTGCCGGGAGAAAACACTAATAATTAACCTCAGTCTCCGCCTTGTTTCAAAAGCAGGAGTGCCATTTCATATACGGATTAAATGGCCTACGTTCATACCAAATGCATAGATGCTAATTTTGCTTTCCTCTTCGCCTCACAGCATTGAAGCACTCACTTGACTTGAGTGCGGTTATCAGGGGATTCAAGGAAGAAGCAATAATGCAAACTAGAAGAATGTTCTTCATCTTTGACACCA
Organism: Gymnothorax reevesii; assembly: GCA_029721435.1. Taxonomy (NCBI): domain Eukaryota; kingdom Metazoa; phylum Chordata; class Actinopteri; order Anguilliformes; family Muraenidae; genus Gymnothorax; species Gymnothorax reevesii. The sequence continues at coordinate 48,571,022 of CM056576.1, forward strand.
GTTCACTGTCTCGTAAAAGCACTGGTTTTAAAGGAAATGACAGTGGCTGATCTGATTGCCTTCAAAGGGAACAAAACTCCCACCACACCCACAGGTAATTAATTGAACATCTTAGACCATCCTTTGGACAACAGTGCCACAGTTGCCTCCTGTCAAAAAATTGCTGAAATGGAATTAGACGTGCTCAGTTTTGATCTGCGATACCATTAGCACCTGCATTTGCTGACTGCGGTCAGGTCATCAAATTAGGGTTCAATGTGCTGGAGTGTAGAACCAAAATAAATGAAAAGTCACTGTCCAATGAATTATGGCGTTCACTGTGCATCCAGAGAATGCAATCATACACCACATACTGGCATATACAAATTACGCTTCACCTATAAGGACACACTCTGAAGAAGCAGTCAGACACTATTACTACACACAGGCTTTCATTCAAATGAGTTTCCCTTAGACTTCTTCATGCATTTTTGATGTTGTTGCGGTTCTGCGGTCGGACCGGCCTTCATGTCAATATGAGGTAACTCAACTCTGAGAGAGAACATATGAGTCCAGTGGCTGAACATTCTACTCTGAGAGTTAATTTAACACTCACCATTTTACTGTGTAGGATAGTGATGCCATAGTCGCAACACCCCAAAAGTTACCCTGATGTCCCCCTGCTACATATTTTTCAAAGCCTGTGAACTCTGGTCACAGGACTGACAAGGTATTTCTTAACTTATATAGACAAATGGCTCTACTGTGTTCTCAACCACCTATCAGAGAAATGAGCATTCAAAGCCAGACGAGACGTGTCAATCGAACTCAGAAAAAAGGCCGAAGCCTTTTGCAGCAGTAATGTTTCACAGTTTGCACTGGTCCCCATACCCACTTGCATGAAATATTAAAAGTACGCTAACGTGGATTTAGTGGAACACACTTCTTTTGAAGGATCCAAAAGGATGGTAATGACAAGAACAGGATAATTATGGCTGCAGACGGCCTCTTGAAATCTGTCTGTTGGGCAGGAAAATATTACCATCCAACCAGGCAACAAATGGCATCGGTGATTTAAAAAAAAATGCCATAAGTTCTTTCCAACCCTACAAATTCTAAAATCAGCAATGCCATGCAAGAACTGACAGGGGTAAATTATGAATCTAGGGAAGCAACAAGGACCTTTCCGCATCAAGACAGGCAAAAGACTAAAGTGATTTTTTGTTAGAGTTGCCAAATCCCTATACTGGGAATTAATGTGTTCGACATGTAATTACTAGTGTGACAGCACACATGATGTGGTGTATAAGGACCATTCAAAAGAGGTTAGTAGAAGGGTCTTGAAGGACAAAGTGAAAGAGAGGGTAACCGTATATACTATATATCAATATACACAGCCTGCCAAAAAAAAGGTCGCCATTTGAATTTAAATGAGCAAATACTCAAGAGCATATGATTCAATCATTATTGTAATGATGAATATGTTTCAGCTGGCAATAATTCTTTTAATCCTGACTGACTCAGCGCGTGACCTCTAATTTCTTAAGTAATCATGTCAGAAGACATATCTCAAGGTCACTGAACAGATGTTACTGCTCCTGATTCAAGAGGGACAAATTACTGGCCTGCATGAAGCAAAGAAAACCGCTGGGGATATTGCAAAAAGCACAAGAACTGAGTCAAGAACTGTCAAACAGCTTATTAAAATCTGGAAGGATAGTGGTGAACTGTCACCTTTGCAGAAGAAATGGGTAAGAGACAAATCATGACTGATCCTGATCAGAGATGAGTAAAATGGTTTGTGAAGTCTCATTAAAAAATACCAACGGTAAAACGTGTGGCTATCTTTAATAATGAGGATGAGAGCATTCCCACACGCACAATCCAACAAGGACTTGGAGGACTGGGACTAAAAAGCTAAGTGACCACAAGTGACCTCCTGTTAGTGAGGCTAATTGAGGGAAAAAACAAGTTCAGTTTGCAAGGGAGCAGAGAGGTTGGACTGTGGAGCAATGAAAAAAGGTCTTGCGGTCTGAAAAGTCCATATTTACCCTAATCCACAGTGATGGGCATATCAGGATATGAAAGGAAGCCCATGAAGCGATGCACTCGTCATGCATACTGCCCACTGTACCAGCCTTTGGAGGGAGTGTTATGATCTGGGGTTACTTCAATTGGTCAGGTCTAGGCTCAACACCTTTCTGAAGCAATAAAATTAATTCAACAGACTACCTGAATAAACTGAATGAACCAGTAAACCATCAATGGACTTTTTACCCCCTGATGAAATGGGCATATTCGAGGATGAGAATGCCAAGAATCATCTGGCTCAAATTGTGAGAGAGTGGTTCATCGAGCATGAGCGACCATTTCCACACACTCATTGGCCACCTCAGAGTTCAGACCTTAACCAAGTGAAAGCCTTTGGGATGTGCTAGAGAAGGCTTAACAGACTGGTTTGACTAACCTATCATCAATACAATATCCTGGCCGAATATAAATGCAAATCTGACATTGTATAAAATTTCAGGAACAATACCATGATGAATGTGCGCCGTGATCAAAGCTATAAGTGCCCCAAGAAAATATTATAGCTTGCAACTTTTTTTTTTTTTTTTTTTTCGGACGGGCAGTATACTGTATGTCGAAGAGGAAAACATGCATTTAGCACAGGCTAAAAATCCACAACCTGGACAATAAATAAATATTAATCCGTAGCTCTCGTTTCAGACACTGGTTAAAGCTGGGACACAGGAAGACATGTTAGCTGTGAAGCCCTCAAGTACAGCCTTCGCAGGTATCTGCCTGCACTCTTAGAAATGAAAATACTGCTTATCCCAGCGAACAAACCCCAAATTGCAAAAGCTTTTTTGGAGTGACTCATGACGATGTGGCAGAGATTGATGTTCTATACATCATAATTGCAGAAGCTGACTCCCCGGATTATAGGAAATACATACAGGGCAAAAGTGGAAACTCGCACTGGTTATGTTCACCATCAGTGGTGACATTAGAAGTGTACAACCTGCGGTCAACGAACGATGATGTCCATAAAAGGAGGAATGAAAAAATGGGGAGGAACGTTTGACTCTGATCAACTATGTAAAGGAGGTTGAAAAAGCAGGAATTGCAGTCAGACAATGACAACAAATGATGTTTCATAAACCTGTTCACGGAGGGACTAAAACTTGTAAGGTTTGACATTCACAATGGTCAGGTAGATGCAGGTGATTTCATTTTTCAATCAACAGTGACAGCCCAGGTGCAGAGTGCAGAGGAGTGCGTACAAATATCAGCACAACAATCAAGGCATGTTTCAAGCTCAGAATAATTGAATGTTTCAATCTCTCTGCCAATATGCATCATGATATCCACGGAAACCCTTATAGCTACCTCAGATTTGTATTTGCATAAAATTCTATGATAACAAATGCTATATAACCTAATTTGATTGACTTTGTTTGGAATAAAAAAAAAAAGGTCATATGGGGGCAAAGGCACCTCCAAAGTACACACATACATTCAGAACAGGTCATACCTGATGATCGTATGCAACAGAACACCCTAGCAAACCAATGGCTAGACATAAATTATATGGAAATAGTGTGTTCAGAAGCAGAGATACACACTTCCTTGTGAGATGCAGTGATATGAGGGCCCACATTTTGACCTCTACACATCTTTTAGTCCCACAGGGACTTGACTGCTGATATTTAAAGGCCCTTTCTTCCAATGTCAGATTAGATACATGGGGATGGAAAAGTTAGTGCCCCACCTTAGTTTGGGGGTCAAAATTTTTTTTTTGTTCAGGATTCTCTGAATTCTTTAGGTAAGTAATTACATAATGCAAAATATAAATGAATTAATTAGCTTCTCAATTATTGATGACAAATATGAACTTGGTCCCGTACGACACACTTTGACTTTAATTAATTTCAGTTTTCTGTAGACCAAAATCTTTTTCTTCAGACCAAATATAATAATAGATCTAAGTGCATCTAATACACCAGTCAGCCACAAGATTAAAATGTTCTGCCTAATAAAGTAATAGTCCCCCTTGTGCGGCGACACATTGTTCCCAAAAAAAGTTTCAGTTGCGCATATTTTCAGTTAAGATCATGTCAAAGTTAGAATTGCATAAAAGTGTTCTTACGTGTCTACATCAAGTAGCATTTCAATAGTATTCATCCGCACGACTCACTTTGTTTTGGTCTATACTCAATTTTTCCAGAAAGTCAGTTTTTTCTGTGTCCCGTACGACACGCAACAATTTTCTTTCTCAATTTCCACAAAGTGACACATCTTTATTGGTTGTTATCTTTTCATTGTCCATCCCACTAGCATTCTATCATTACTTTAAAATAAATCTTCATTGCGATTGTGTTTAATCACAAAGTTAGGAAACATTCTCTGACTTTTCCGTATGCCACATACGGAAATACCCTACAGACTCTTTCCAAGCAATACAGTAGGCATGTTAGATCACTCTTAATGACCACTGATTGAGTGTGACATCAGCGAGAAGGCTACCTCAAAGCCCATCTGGAGAATCTGCCTCATAAATTGGGACAGCAATCCTCAACTGGCAGATCAGAGCATGTGGGGTCACACAGGCAGGGGTAATAGCTCACAATTACACAACTCTTTAAATGCTGAACGAGATGGAGGCATATGTGGCCATGCCTCTGTATCAGAAGTTCAGCATATAACCGCTAGCAAGGAAGGCAGGTGGGTTAACCTAGTGGTTTGTTGCTGATGGGTACTGAGATTCCAACTTGCAGCTACAGAGATGAAGTTAGATAAAAATATCTGTGCTGTTGGAACATTGAGCCAAAACATTAACCTAAAAATGACTCATACATTTGCCTCCGTTCTCTCAGTCACTCTCCCTGCTTGCATACTCAATTGCATTTCTGTGTGGCCTATGTGTCCTTCAAAAAGAATCACATGTTCTTGACAGACATTCCCCAGATGCAGAAAGGATAAAACAGGAAGCTGCAGTGGCATTCCACCATAAACCACCACAGGTTCCCATGCCATTCCGATCATTCGGTACTATAACATCTCTGAGGAATTCATTACCACAGAAGTTCACAGGCACCTGGTATCTTTACTTGCCCTTGATTTTTTTTTTCAGCTCTCGTCCCTGTCCCTTCCTACAACTAATTGTTTCTCCATCACCCTTCACCGCTGACTCTTTCCACCTTCAGCGTTCGGGGGAAGAGGACACGACCACAACCAAAGGGCTCTTTGGAACTCAGAATATAACAAAGGCAGATGATCCCAGCCAGCCCTTCAGTCCAAGAATTAATGGGCTGGTCAGATTTGAGAAGCTTGTCTTAGCTGCATCTTCCACATGGAAAATGAGCAAACTATCAGCAGCATCCAAAGGAGCTCAAAAGGTAACCTAGGTCACTGAACCTCAAAAATATATGAAAAACATCCATCCACTTAACCTCTCAAAACATAAGCACCTGAAAGTCTTCTCTTCACCAGAGTGACACGATATTGTGAGGTCACATTTTAAAAACTAATCGCAAGCCTGAAGCAGGGGCATCAGATGGACAGCTGGCCCCAACTGTATTGGCACTGATAATGACTCTCAATTACACTGAGAGTCTTCATGCAAAGTCTTTGTCGCACTGCCATTCTCTAACCTCCACAATGTAAGCCACTTTTGTGTTCTGAAAGGAAATCGTTTCAAGCAACTAAACTTTTCAAAAGATTGGATTGAAATGGAAAGGTCTCTAGTTGGGCTGGGCGATAAATTTATTGATATAATTTTAAGCACAAATAAAGCACCTACCACAATGGGGCAAAAAGACGAACTTGCTCCTATCATTGTTCACAAATCATACCTGATGTGGTCTTGATCAAATGGCTGCCAAAAATCAGAGGCCATATGAAATTCGTCCAGAAAATAACTTCAACTTCAGCATTCATCAGCGACATGCTGAACTGAGCAACGTTATGGTCTGCAGAGCCATCTTCCAGCCGACCATTACTCGACACCCCTTCCCTTTTACTTTGCTCACATATGATTCACTCAATTAAAACAAGAGTTTGTCACTAAAGTGACTATATCCCCCACCGTTAGGTCACCAAAACTGACTGATGTCTTGCGCATTCCCAGTAGGAAGGTTGGTACCAAAAAGAATTGAAATAGGTTGACTCCTTCTTGAGATATCGAGCTGACAATGTTTGGGATGGACAGACAGACGGACGGACGTACGGACGGAGCTGAATACTATATTCCCCGCTTCGCGCTAAACGCGCGGTGGGGGATAAAAATTACATTGATAGACAGCCTAATTTATTTAGATAACATTTTAGTTTGTCACATTTTGAAATTTTAATGACCATGAAACATGACAGATTTGCCCGAATGGATTTGCTAGATTATTCTCAGTTTTACATTTGGCCACTGCGAATGTGATAATTCCTAAGTCACATTTGATGCTGTTGGAGCTTTTTCAAGGTACTGAGTAAAGTGCACTGAAAAATGGCAAACGTGGAAATGGGTTAAGATGCAGAGACGCAATACGTTTTATTTTGCCTTTTCTGTAGCACAGGAAGGCAGAAAAAGCAAACGCGAAAACAATCAGGAAACAAGGTTCCAATATATATTAACAATAATGCGCTGCACAAACACAATCATAGCAGCGTTTTCAAAGAAGGCTTTTGAAGACACGCGGATATGCGGTTATAATGTCTACACAAGAGTAGCACTAAACAACAAGCTTATGTGACTTTCCACCGAATGCGTACGAAGCTCGCGGTTATATAGACACAGGCAAGGAATGACAAAATGAGAAACAGATGTGGTGGAGTGTGCAATGCGGGCCGAGTCTTAAAAGGCCGGTGATTGAGGGCGTGGAGGCGTGGCATTACAGATGCGCTTAAACAAAATGCTCTCCACCTTCACTGTAGGCTATTCAGATGCTCAAAAGTAAACAAAATCAAGAGCTAAGAATTACTTTATTTTCAATTAATCTTTTTCAATTATGAAATTTAAAATGCTACAGATTTGTGGTACAGATTTGCCTGAATGTATTTGCCAAGTTTTTGGTGCATTTCACTATTTTGCGCAATGCAAAAATAATTTCTCTCTCAAATTCACATTCAATATGCTTCACTAAAATGTTTTTCACTTTGCATATATTTTTAGACCTTAAAATCCAAGGCCATCTTTAAATGAATTTTTGATAAATCTTTAATAATATGTAAAAATTCTATGATGAGGTGGAATTCAGAGGATTTTATTTATTTATTTTTTTACTAGTCATTTAAATTATTCTCATTCTTTCAATCTAACATGGTACCCTGGTTAGGTCAGTCTCCTTCTCATTATCACTTCTTAATCGTTTCAGGCTACATGTTGGTTTTGTTTGGTCAGTCGGCTATCAAAATCTTGTTGATTGCGGTTGTTATAGTGTTTGTCACCAGTGGTGTCTTGTGGATGGTTTCATTGTATATATGGCATTTTGGTTAGAAATAAATCTTTTGAATCTGAATTTTGAATTTGGTTAATGAATGACTTGATTGCCAGTAAAGTACATGGGAATAGATTTAAGTTTGGCCAATTATGCCAAGGCGACAGAAGCTTTCTAACTTCGCTGGTAATTAGCTGACTGCAAAACGCATTTTTTCTTTCTGGAAGCATTTCAAATGGCAATGATGTTTGTTCAACACCGTATCAAGAATGTGTCACTGAAAAAATAAAAAGAGGCTTGTCTGTCTGCCCCACGGTGACTGGTACTTTTAGTACTCTTAAAATTATCGCAATAAATTTATTTCCCTGTCCAAGAACCGTAGACACTGAACCCTATGTGGAGGATCACAAATGTGTCATTAGAATGTTTTCACTAGAACACTGGGCTGATGCTAAAAGGGCTGTGACACCGCTAGAATGATGATAAATTCCATTTACTGTTTCAGTAAATTCTAGGGATTCTGCAAAAATTAAAAAACTACTTTTAATGCGTTTTCCTCATTTTGAGAGGTTTGAAAAGGCATTTAACACAAATTTATCTAGCCGTTCACCTGGCTTTTTTGATTGTAAATGCAAAATTCGAAAAGTTGTTGAGGGGCAATAATGAAGACTAAGCTAAATAATTGAACCCTCTGTGAGATGGTCAAGTCAACAGACAATGGTTGATGGCCTGGGCTGCCCAGGATAGGTTCTAGCCCGTCTTTTGGCCTAAGCTAGACTAGGTTAGGCCCACAAAATAAGATCCCAGTGAATCATCTATCTCTGCATTTCTTTGAAGAAGGAGGGAACACTAACAGCAAATTATACTTAAAGAAAGCTTAGTGACAGTTTCCCGCCAAAAATAAAGTAGATACAACACATTTTGAGGCAGTTAGGAGACCCTTTTTTGAGTAAAATCCACCTCTGATTTAAAAATAATTACCGTGTGACAAACACCACATAATTCATGCTGTACATCATGGTACTGTGCCTGACAGTGCGCTTTTTATTTAAAAGCAATGACGCGGTCTTTCAAGGACACTGTCAACCATGAGGCTTGGCCTCGGTGAAAAGGTGTGCAGTGTGGATAGCACCACTCCAAATTCAATAGCCTTTCGAATTTCAAAAAATATAGCTACATTACTATATAAAAGCTGGCACCTGCAAGCTGACCAGTACAGAGAGACAGCACAAGCAAGGTGCACTGCAATTTTCTATGAAAATTAACATGCTAACATCCGTGAGAGAACACATGATTTTACATTTTGGCAGACATGCCAACAGCTTGTCCATCTAAATGATGCCTGCACATGTCAGCAGATAAACTAACACCCTGCAGATATAACTGATTCTTTCATATGTTAGCATACATGGTGTGACTCTGTGGATAGCCCTGGTGCTTTCATATAACAGCATACAAGCTAACACTCCGTACAAATCGTTAGCAGGTTCATGCACAAGCAGAACACCCAACTGATAAAGTCAGTAATTTCATGTGCAAAGGGACCATTAAGAATTTGAGAAAAAAAAAAGAAAAGGAAAAAAAACAGACCCAAGCTGCCACAAGTCATAATAAACCCTGTGGTTCAGTACATGTTGTCAAAATCCCTAGAAAACAATTAAATAAATAAAACCAACACAGTTACTTAGACATTTTCCCCCCTTCAATCCTGGTTTCTATGGAAACCCTTCCAGAGGCAAAGGATAAGTGCGAAGCATGGCAAAGCAGAGGCAAAGCCTACTGAGGGAAGGAGAGAGAGGGAGAGATAGAGTTGGAGAGTCAAAGAAAGACAGCAAGAGCAAGAGATGCAGGGGGAGTGAGAGCGATGGAGTGGGAGAGAGAGAGAAAGGGAGAGAGAAGGAGGGAGATGGAGAGGGTTCGAGAGAAAAATGGAGTAGGTGTAAGAGAGGCAAAGTGGTGGAGAATGAGGGATATGGACAGGAGAGAGAGAGAGAGTGAATGAGATGGAGCAGGAGTGGGAGAGGAAGAGCTACATACAGAGAGAGAGAGAGAGAGAGAGAGAGAGAGAGAGAGAGAGAGAGAGAGAGAGAGAGAGAGAGAGAGGTCTCTAGACTGCAAACACTACCCGGGATGCTGTTATTATGTGCTACTCATTATGCTTGAGTAGCTCAGGGAAAAGGTTGTACGTGGCTGCCGCTCTCAACCCGCTGATTTGACAGCGCTTACCTTGCATTACATAATGGACGCCGCCTGCCCATCAAGCATCTGCCATTAACATTTGAGTCATGGACAGAGGCAGGCCTGTTGGCAGGTACTTGAGAACAACCTCCGGCACAGAGCATTAAGTCCCGGAGTTATATTAATACAGCCACGATCATCACCATTCTAGGAGGTAATGGCCTCTGCCCTAAAGACCACTACGCGAAACAAATGCAGTCCAACACGAGGGACATCATTTTACCTTCCAACATTTTATCCTCTCATAAGTTTCCCATAACCATTATGAAACCAAAAAGAGTTAAAGAGATTGTGAAATTGCAATAATCAAGAGGACAAACAAATCTGCTCAAACCAGAAGACAGAGTGCAAATTCTCTGTAGTCAACGAGGTTATTTCACCAACATAAATCAGTAATGCGTCTCCTGTAGTCTGTATAGAAAGGATGGCACAACACCAAGATTCAAAATCAAAATCAACAATTTGAATGACAAACAGATAAGTTAAGTTTTTTTCATGTAAATTACTTTGATAAATACTCAATTCTGACTGGTTATCAGCCATACATTTCACTCACATGGCCATAGTTGTCCACTCACGTCATGATTTTGGCATGGTAAACTGGATACCTGGCTACATTACATTTCAAAGTCACTGAACGATCACTCCGCCCCCCATTACCGCTGGGCTTTGTGCAAACCATCAACCTTGATAAATGGCATTCAGTAGAGATGGAGTTAACTGGCGAGAGGCAGTAAGGGTTTGGGGCGGAGTCAGAGCGAATGTTCTGTTCACTGGAGCATGTGTAACCACTGTCGACTTGACCCTTTAGTCAAGGAAGGCTGCAGCGAGGGCGGGGACACAGAAATCCTCCAAGGACCTCTGGCATCTGTGGGCTCCTGCCACCACAGCCATCCAAACATTCCAACCAACACTGATCTCAGTGGACACCTGATTTAGGCTCACAGAACAGCCGCAGCAACTAGGCTACAAAAAGAGACAAAATGTTTCTTTGAATAATTCAAGGACCAGAGAAACTCTGAAATAAACAACAAAAAAAACTCGACTGGGGAAAGGTGTACCCTTGAGGGTCCAAAAAAAAAAAAAAAAGGCGGGCAGGATTTTTGAGGTCAGAATAAGGGACCGTCTGGCTCTTCTCTGATCTCTCTTCAAAGTCTAACAGACTGTAGTCTGTTGGTTATCCTCAACAATAAGACTGTTCAGTTCGGTCCCCTGAGCACTGATGTTATCTGCATGCATTACAAGGAATACTATGTGCACCGTTTCCCAAGATAAGATTGTTTTGCTCATGTAGAATCTTCATTATCATTATATCAATGAGCCCAAATCTTTACAAGAGCTACCACAGAGGCACTGTAGAATTTTTACAAGTTTAATAACTTATTCCTCAAGAAACAGGTCAATATTTGAATATAGGTAATGACAGTTAAGCACACAACAACATTTTCAAAACAACGAGGCAGCTACTGCTGCCAGCAGCATTTCAGAAAAGGGAAAAATAATGAACAATATGTGTCAAGATAAAAATCGCTGATTGCAGCAAAGGGCGAAAAACATAGGTTGGATGGCACTGATATAGATCAGTACACATTTGATAAAAACTCAATTTTACTGAGTAGTATTCATTGTGCAGCAGTTGAAAAGGCATCTTTTAGGGTATGGAGGCATAGGCATAAGAGGTGCAAAGTGGAAAAACCCAGCAAAGGCCAGTCAATAGGAAGTAATGAACAGGAAAAGGCAACACTCACAGTTCGATGGCTTTGTTCCACATAATGACGTAGCCTGAGAGGGTGAACGACTCGACATTCACGATGTGAATATTTCCCCGTTCCGTACCGATATACAGCCATTTGCTCTGGAAAGGCAGGTGGCAAAACGTTATCCTGAAAAATACAAAAACGGAAGACATCAGAGAACAAACTCAGCAAGAAAACCAAACAATGGCAGACATTTCTGTGCGTTTGGTATTTGCATCTGCCATACGGCACGCACCATACCACTTCTCAGATTTGTTCTGCAATGACATCATGCTAATAAAAAGAAATCTGGAAGTTGAACACGCTGCTTTCTCCCTGTTGCACTTTACTCACCTCACTTTCAGCAAAGTGCCTTCACCAGAGTGATTCATAGTGAGCAGGTATAGCCCTTTCAGAGGTCTATGATTAATTGAAGACAGCGCTGGTGAATAAAACACTACGAGGATAAGCCAGAGCAAGCAACTTTCTGATTCAATATCCAGGCCTGCACCCCCTTAAAATCTTTTCGGTGTCTGCAATTTTTTTGTACATATAACTGTGACATTACTGCAGCAAAGGATTCTCGCATTATCAAAAATCAGCACGTATATGCATTTTTTTTTCCGAGTAAACCTGCTTAAAATAGACAGTTGATTCTTCACCCACTGTCAGTAGACTGGTTTGCCCTCCAGTTGTGAGTTTTTTTTTCATGGTGTGTTGCATTCAATGTCACAAATGCGCCAAAAAATAGGGTTTGTAAAAGGTAGAAAGCAGCATGGAGGCCAGTAACAGAATTACATTGGATACTTTTTTATATCTTTTATTTCAGTCTCTCTTTTCGTAGCATTTTGCATGACACAAACGGCAAAATCACTGTTGCCAATTGTTGCCACAGAGAATAATAATTTAAAAAAAACTAGGCCTAAGCTGTCGGCGGCCAACAGCCAGGAGTATATCCCCGAAACTCCCCAATGCTCAAAGCCACCTTTATTAGATTTCCCTTTACTAGACCTACAATATAAGGCAAATTTGAGGTCTGTGTGAGTAATTATTCCAGAGATATGGTTAAAAAACTATTTTTTTTTTCAATATATAACACCACCTGGTGGCAAACCTAGGAGTGCATACTCCCCCAAAATCTAATCAGTTCATCCTCTCTACCTTATATACCCATATGCCAACAATGAGAAGTCAATGTAAAGTATTTTGTGAGTTATCGTGCTAACTGCTAAAATCTGCGGACGTGGCGGCGGACATGGCAGCAGCGGCGGCGGAGGAGGTGGCGGCAGGAGGGGCGAAATCATGATATCCTCGAAACTCGTATTTCGGGGATATAATAATAAGCATTATTTCTGGCTATTTACGGACCAACATCCAGAATTTTTGCGCTTAAATCATTGCCTATCAGTCCTGGAGCGGATAAATACTTGAAGCTGCCACAGAGTCATTTAACAAAGTATGAATGCTGGTTGTATGCTTTGCCACAGGACAAAAGCCAGATATTTGTGGACATTAGTGAATTTTTTGAAGGAATCTTTGCTTTCTCTCTCTTTGCAGAGAATGTACACATTAACTGTTTATAATATTATTTGTTTGAAGAGTTTGACTCATGGGACATGAATCTTGAAGTACCTGATATCATTATGTCATATTTTTAGAAATTTGATCTAACAGTGTAAATCACTATGGCTGACATGCAGCTTCAGTTGGATATTTCAACATTTTTTTTTTTAATTGAGGAACAATTAAGCAGAATCATGTTCCTGTACTTGACAGGAGCCTCCAATCAAAAGGATCCTGAAGCATAAGCAACATGCATATACAGACAGAAGAATACACAGACAGGGACCATTGTCAAGAAAGAGAGAGCCAGGCCACCGCTACTGTATTACAAGCACTTGCAAACCAGGCAGCTCTTGGTTAATCAACCTCCTTATCAGGAGAAGCCCTTCAAACCCCATTCACTAGAAAAAAACATATGGCACTATAGTTGGCAGAACACTGTTACTATGGCACCCATCCGTGGAGGGGGTTGTCCCGGCAACTCCGTGAAAACTGCTCAGTTGTGTAAGTGCTGTACTTGCGCATGGAAATAACCCCAGGAGTTGGAGAGAGATGGATAAATGGGCAGAAGAAAGAGGGATGAAAGCAAGAAGACCAAAATCTTGTTTAAAAAAAAAAATTAATAAAAAAATAAACAAATAAATAAATAAAGTGAATTTGGTTAAATAAATCCCTGTGTGGAGTTTTTCCATTTCTGTGCGAGTAGACCATTAAGGGCAATGTTTTCTGAGGCGATTTTATCAAGGGGATATAATAATGAACCTCTGAAAAAAAAATGCTGCAATGCAAAGCCGCTTCGATTCTTGAACAAATTGGTAAAGATTGGGACATTCTGAATTTAGAGAACTCATGAATAAACAGCAGGTCGTCTTGGCAACGCTGTGCAGCTCTCAGGGGGTTTGTTTCACCTGAGCAGTGCTTTTCCGAGATCCAGAAGCCCCTGCTGACCGTAGAACATGTCCATTTATGGTCTAGAGCCTCAGCTCTGGCTCTGTTCAATTGATTAAAAAGCGACGAGTTATCGAGTCTCTTCCCATTTGCATTGAAGATGCATCTTATTCAGACTAGAAAAAGAGTGCGTTTCCAGATAGTCTCGGCACTTGCCGTAAACGGCAGTGATTTTTTAGTATTAAAAAAAACAATGAAAATAGCTTTTTTTTTCTTTTTATTGAGCATCAACAATGCTGTACATAGATACAGAAACAGAGGGATCACAACGCTCATAATTATATTTTAACTCTCTCCTATATATATATATATATATATATATATATATAGACTAGGCTTATGCCGTCGGAGGCGACGGCTGGGGGTATATCCCGGAACGCCCCCAATTCTCCAATCCTTAAATAGACCTTGAATAGACTTTCATTTGAACATAATTTTAGGTCAATCGGATAAATGGTTCTGAATATATGGCCAAAATGGTAATTGTCCATCACAAAGCGCCACCTGGTGGCAAAATATTGAACCATACAGGTATTATTTCATCATGTGACACGTTGTGAGGTCATGACCTAGCAGTTGCACATAGTTTCATGTCAATTGGACAAATAGTTCCAAAGATATGGCAAAAATGGTGAATTTTATGTGACAAAGCTCCACCTTGTGTCAGAATTTTCAACTAAACAGGTATAATGTCATTATGGGACACATCCTCAGGTCATGACCTTTCATTTGCACTTGATTTGAGGTCAATCGGACAAATATTTCCAGAGATATGATAAAAACAGTGATTTTTTCCGTTTTTGGCCCCTAGTGGCCAATCTAGAAATTGTAAATTGTCCAAAATCGAATCAGTTCTTCCTCTTTATGATACTCACATATGTGCAAAATTAGAAATTTCTAATTGAAATATTGCTGAAGTTATCGCGTTAACGCGTAGGACGGCGGCGGTGGCGGTCGGATCAAAAACATAATATCCCTGGAACTCCATTTGGCATTCAGGGATATAATAAGAGCATATGACAGGCAAGCCAACACTGAAGCTGTGCATTAAACAAGATATGGTTCACATGGATTCAATCGCAATCACAAATACAAATGCAAGACGACATCTAAGTGGTGGTTAAGTGGGCATAATTTTAAGTCTACCTAGATGCACCAACACCGGATTCCAGACAGAAAAAAATTTGTCCCTCGACCCCCTGAGAGTACATTTTATTTGATCAAGTTGTATGAATTGTGTCAGGTCCCTAATACACTTAATAAAGACACTTTAGGTGGATTTTTCCATTTCCAATACATTAATATTCTTCTACGTGCAAGCAGCGTCGTAAAAGCAATTATGTTTTTATAGCTTTCCTCAATGTTGTATGTCTTCCGTCTGGGGTACCAAATATGGCCATAGCTGCGTTGTGTTGAAGATCAATATTCAATGCTTCTGACAACATTCTAAAGATGGTAGACTAATAGGTTGCCAGGGCTGGACATGACCAAAACAGGTGTGTTAAATCAGCAGGAGTATTTCAACACCTGTCGCAGCTTGCATCTGTGTTAGGATATATTTTAGCCAGTCTGGCTTTAGAGTAGTGGATGCGATGTAGGATCTTGAATTGTATAATGCTTAATTTGGCACAGGAAGTGCTGTCATTTACTCTTAGCACAGCACTTTCCCAAATGTCCTCTTCCAATTCCTCCCCCAACTCATCCACCCAGGCTGCCCTGATCTTTGCCAGTGTCGTGTCTTTAAAAGAGGTTATACAATCAGTAATTCTTGAGATAAGTCTTTTAAAATTGAACTGAGATGCTAACAGATCATCTTAACCAAAAGGTGCTGTTATGTGTGGAAAGTTGGGATCATGATGTTGAAGGAAGTGGCCGACTTGGAAATATCGAAATAAGCTAGACCGAGGGAGGCCGAATTTGTGCGATGAATCATCAAAGCTTGCAAAAATAGAGTTAATGTACATATCCTTAAAATTATGAATGCCTCGTCTCTGCAAAAGAGTGAATTCAGAGTCTAACCTAGCTGGGGGGAAAAGGTGATTATCGTGTATGACACTTAGATGGAGAAGGTTTTTAAACCCAAAGTTCCTTCTAAATTGAACCCATATTTTGAGGGTGTTTAAGACTATAGGATTGTTAGTGTATTGTAAGAAAGAGAGGGGAAGGCTGGAGGTGACCAGGGCTTAAAGAGAGGTGGAGATGCAAGATGCAGCTTCAAAGTGGCACCAGTCAGCGTCAGGAGCATGGAGCCAATACATAATTTTTTGAAGATTTGAGGCCCAATAATACTGACAAAAATTTGGAAGAGCTAAGCCACCTTGGTTTTCAGGCCTCTGTAACAGTTCTAATCATATTCTTGGCTTCTTCCCGTCCCATATAAATGAAATTAAAGCCATATCAATAGATTTAAAAAAGGATTTAGGAAGATGAAGTGGGATACATTGAAACAGGTAAAGGAACTTAGGGAGCACATTCATTTTGATGCAGTTCACTCTCCCTGCTAAGGATAGGTGGAGTAGTGTCCATTTCTTCAGGTCTAATTTGACTTTCTCAAATAGCAGACCGAGGTTTTCTTGGTGAAGGTTTAGCAAGTCCCTTGTAATATTAATGCCCAAGTATTTAAAGCCATTTTTAGACATTTTGAACAGTAGAGCACCTTCCTGTATTTGAAGAGCCAGATCATTACCGGGATAACATTCACTTTTACTGAAGTTCATTTTGTACCAAAAAAAGCACCAAATCTGCTCAGGGCGTGGATAACATGGAGAGCACATGAGACTGGGTCAGATACATACATTAATTGATCATCTGCGTAAAGAGATATGAAAATAGCTTAAACAGAAAATGAAATAAAATCTACTAAAGGCGGCAAGCATTTGAAACAAGACAGACTGACAAACGGCTAACAGTACCACCAAAAACAATTTTTCCTCACACTAATGTGGTTGGCTTGAATAGCGTGATTTGCATTTATATTCAAGTGAGTGATCAAGGAAAATTAAGGAAAAAAAAATACAGAAAAGTGGCAGCACTGAGAAAAATAAAAACAACCCCAAAGCTGCCACAATCTCTTAAACTGACTTCAGAGGCCAAGTCTAAATGCAACTCGCATGCTTTATCTCATTAATTATGATGGATGCTAGAACGTTCCACAACCTTGCGCATGGAAAACAGACTCATGTGCAAACTTAACGAATTTGCAATCCCCATGGCTCATAGCCCAGTGCACGAGTAGCCTTCCTTGAGGCTTGAAAGATGCGAATCAGTAGGTTGCTCTAGCGCCACTAGGCCCCACGGTGTGAGCGTATCTACAGCTCAGCAGGTGAGGAGGGGAAGGGGAGGAGGGGGCACCCCGGGGTGCAGGAAGGCGAGTGCTCCCCACGCAGGTCACTGATTGGCTGACGGCAAACTAACCCAGGTATTCACTGGCTTCTCCAAAGCGACACGGAATACTGATCCCACATCTGCAGACACAACAGGTTTGCATGGCGCTTCAAAGGATACTGGTCCTGCAGACACCCCTATTTCCAGCTGTACAACACTGAACATAATGATAGTTATAAAAATTCCCAAAAAAAAAAAAACATTAACCATGGCTCACAATGTACCTTTTTGAACTGTCCAGCCACAGATTACCCGAGGAAATAGAAATGTTTGCTGGAAAAACACTCCACAGACTTCATTAACATGGATTTGAGGACATGAGGCCCTTAGGATTGCGGGAGTCAGCGGTGGGGGGGGGCACACCGCAGCAGGTTGTGATCTTCCCCTCCAAGTCACAGCATCAAATTCACTCCATCAGCTGAGAAAACATGTTTCACTTTAATTCTCCAATTCGAAGAACCCATCCGGCAGCTCAAGAGCACGAGAATGGCAATTTAAGCTGACACAGTCTTCCAACCGCCGCCGAGCCCAAACAATCTCGCGCCAGGTCTCTCCCTCGCTCACTCGTCTATGGGCGAACCTGTCCCCTCCCATCAAAGATGAGCAGATATAAAACATCTGGCATCCTGCAGAGCCCCCGTTTGTCACTACTCTTGGGATATTGTCGGCCTACCGGCTCCAACACCTGCTGCTCGAGCCCGAGGCACCAACAAGTCCCGTCCAATATGACAGGCAAGACATTCCACGCTTTAGTGACCAGAAATTTGATTCAATGTCTTTCTGTCTTGTCACACTGCAGTCATGGGTCTGCGTTAAAAAAAAAAAACAACTACAGATACACCCAGATAGAGACACACGCGAAAAGAAAACACAACAGGCACACACTCACACACTATTCTCTCCTGCACCGGAATAATTTCATGTAGCCGACCAAGAAACAAAGCAGCACTTTGCTCATTCAATGTCCAAACACATACGCACACATTCTTTCCTTCATCTGCCTGTATACCTTCATATCCTAATCCATCCATCAATCCACTCATCAAAACTGACTTACTCCTCCTCAGGGTCACGGGTACCAGGTGCCTATCCCAGCATCCAATGAGTAAGAGGCAGGAGAACACCCCAGACAGTTCACAAATCCATCACAAGAATTACGCACCGATCACTTAATCACTGAGGGCTATGGACCACTTAGAGTGTCCAATGAACTTAAGATACAGTACATGTCTTTAGATCATGAGAAGGAACCAGAGGACCTACAGAAAACCCAGGCAAGCGCATGGACCCCTCTTGCTGTGAGGCAACAGCATTACCCATCACACCACAGTGCTGCCGTTTATCATGCTGGGTAACAAAAAAGAATACCAATATTGATTATAATACCATTGTATTGGCTGTCCTAAAAGTCGATAGATGACGTCATTACCTAATTTACATAATTCACCTTGTGCATGTGTTTTGGAGTTGCCATGTGTTTTTTATATCGCTTAGTTTGGCATAGAAATCAGCCTTGCAATATATGCAGTATGCCAGAGTATCATCCCCAATAAACTGCTTCAACCTGCCTTTGAATTCAGGGTTTGATTCCCACTCCTTTCTGTACTTTTGACTGTACAGTTTAGACTGAGCCATGTTAAGCTAGAGGTTTAGCTTGTGTCACGGAGAAATGCAAACACACACGGAACTGTCTGGACGAGGCGAGTATCTTTATTAATACAGTTCAGGCATGCAAACTGGTGATGGGTGAAAAGGGTGAGAGGGGCGCACAGACACACAACGCGAACGGAAACGTAAATTTCATAGTCTGCGTTATAGAAAAATGCATCACCAGAGGCATCTTGAATAGAATACTGTACAAGATGACTTATCATATACATCTCTTTTTTATTGAGACGACAATTCAAAACAACTATAACTTATGCACAGGTCCTTTTTCTTTCTTTTTGGCCGGGACAATGATCACATGCTCTTTTTACCATGAATACCTAAATCTAAATCAACAAGCTACGCACATGTCATTTTTTGTTTTGGCCTGGACAAAGATCACATGCCCTGTCAGTGACAACAGGTAGGCTACAGTATAGGCTACACTCACTCTCCGATCATGTGCTTGATACAACACAATGTATATCACCTCATGTAGGCTAGCTCTTCAAAAGCAGTAAACGGTAACATGGAAAGTCACTTTTTAATAGGCACACCTTATGCTTTTTTTCATGCCTTTATCAACCTACATTAAACTTAACTAAGTTCCATACTTCTCTAATTTCGTTGATCATACTGGTTAAAACATTTGCACAATTGTTTTAAAATAACCACAAAAAGCTATAGCTATTGATAATTTATTATTATTTTAATTCACGAAAACGAGATGTGCTTCACTCATCAGGGTGAGGTCTAAGCAATACCACCCATCGCCACATGGCGGAGAGTCGTGACTAATTATAAAATACGTGACTGAGACGGTAGGCCTATTTAGCCTTTTATCTGTTCCCAAAAACGAGTCTCCCTCGAAATTATAGGCCAGGATAACGTTATGCGAGGCGGTCAAATATCGAGGAATAAATTCAATTTTACAGATTAGTTAATTTACCCTCATGGCAACGTTCTGTTTCACTTTAACAGCAGCCTGTTGTAGGCTATACAATGGTCTGTTATCAAGAAATGTCACAGTAAAATGTTGGGAAGTGAATGGAGCATTCTACAGGATTA
Organism: Gymnothorax reevesii; assembly: GCA_029721435.1. Taxonomy (NCBI): domain Eukaryota; kingdom Metazoa; phylum Chordata; class Actinopteri; order Anguilliformes; family Muraenidae; genus Gymnothorax; species Gymnothorax reevesii. The sequence goes on from CM056576.1 coordinate 48,591,018, forward strand.
TAAAGATCCGTGTAGCCTATTAATGGCAGAATGAATTACGAACAGCACAGTAGGCACGAACGAAACCAGCGCAAGTTCCAAGTGCAGGAATTAATCTAACGACAACATTGACGTCTGATTTATGAAGCTGTTCATAGGCTATCACTTTAAGAAATGTATAACTGTATCCTTTATGCCTTACCTTGCCGCAGGTTCCATTTTCCACCATCGAGAACTTGAGCGGATTTCTTTCGTGGGTAAATTGCTTCAGGCTGGCACCATAAGAAAAAAATGAGGAAGAAGGGGGCGCCTTGTAAATTGGTGTAAATTGCCGCTTCAATTAGAGCATCTCGTCAGTCATTTGCTCTCACGAGACGAGTGTTTTGTAGGTCTATGTAGTTTTCTGCGGTCCATTTCGAACTCAAAACGGCGAATTTCGCCGAAAGGTGAGGAGTTGGCATGCCTGACAGTTATTTATTTAGACAAAAAAAATTACATTTATCCCGCCGTGACTGTAAACCAACACTGAGAAATAGCGGTGGGTTCGCATGTGCGATTCATTTGCAGTTTGGACACGGAGGGGTGAACTTCTCCAGCTCCGACACCATCCAGGAGAGGCGGCTGCGAGAGGACTGGGCCGCATGTGAGTGCTCTGTGACGGTGGACAGGCCGACGGTTGTACTCGCTGCATGTCGAGAGTAGTAACGATTAAAGTCGCTAAGTTGGCAACACTGGACGCGTCTCTCACACTCATCCCCCCTCCTCTCGCAGACTGCTCCATGTGCTTCTCTACACTTCCAGTGTTTTGGCTGTGTAGAAGCGGGCCATAAGCAACTAACCAGTCACAACACGAGTCCTCTAAAAGAAAAACGGTGATCGCTGTAATTTTGACCAATCCTACCCTCTGATCACAGCGTTCATTTTGGCTGCGTGTGCACTATGCAGTGAGGGGGCGTGTTCTCTGACCACATAGTGCTTCCAGCGCTGCTGCTGTTGCAACAGGTGCGTGTTGTCCGCCTGGAAACAGCGGGCCAGTGGCTGTATTTTATTTATTGGCAGCCAGGCAGGCCAATAAGGACACAGGCCACCGGGAAAAGTCCAGAGCGTCCAGATGGGCCTGCACGCGCCTGTCCTGAGCCCAGTTATCACGACCAAGAGACAGCGGGGTGAAGCACACACTTCGCAAAACGAAAGCTTACTTGCAGTGGCAGAAACACAAAAACACCATTTTTGACAGGAAAAGGGTTGGAAAGCTTCTGTGCGAGACCTTTGAAATGGCGAGCGTAAACACGCGGTCAACCAAGGTCAAAGGGGTCAAGAAAAAGCAGCTTCAGCCACCCAGGACGACATGAGCCATGATGACCAGACCACAGCCATTTTGGAACTTAGACTATGTGTATGGAAGTCAGAAAAAGCGAAAGCCAAACAGGGCAAGTCACGAGTGTTTAGCACTCGGTAACTATGTGGCTGAATATAACCACATTCTACGAGGGGAGATGAGTCTGATGTTAACTCCTGAAAAGATAAAGGCGAGGTGGAGATAATAGCGGAAAGTCTGAATAATTCATTCACTGATTTGAAGCGAAGCCTGGAGGAGGTGGAAAAAAAAATGTCACATCTTTTCCCGATCAAAAGTTGAAATTGCACCTCATAGGAGAAAGCTAACTGCAACTGGAAAATTCAAACTGTTACCACTCTCCGAGCCCAGATGTCTTTCACTGCGGAAAGCCGCCATTAGGTCTCCAAATTGACAGCTCTGAGTAGGATCTCACACGAATGGTCGTCACTTGTCACAAGTTCTGTAGCTAAATTTTGGCATTAGTAGCCAGCTTCAGAGATCAACAAACCCGCAATTTACTCAACGCATTTCATAAGAAGACCAAGAGCATAATATTCTGTTTATCGCAACTAAATTGTGTAATTTTATTGGGGGTGGGAAGCACAATTTCCGTTAGTGCCTTTACTGTTACTCCCATTCGCTATATCTTAGCATTAAGCTGCTTTCTGTTCGGACTTGAAACGAATTTTTCGCACAACAGATTACATTCAGAGTCAATGCAAAGACGCAAATGCACACGTCTTTGCATTGACTTTCAGTGTAATCTGTCGTGGCAAAAATTTGTTTCACGTCCACTGCGAAAGCGGCTTTAGAGCCAGCTACTCTGCAACTCGGTCAGTCAGCTAGTTACAGATATGCACGTTTTAACTAGGCAGCAACAGAGATGCCAAGTCTCACGCATTCGGCGTAGGTCTTAGGGCCGGTTCATACTCTACGCAAGGGACGGGAGCGAAAGAAGGAGGAGGAGACGGAGAGGACTTTGCTACCCCCTATTGTATGAGCAGTGTACTGCTTTTTAACGAGGCACAGCGCAGCAAGGGACGCGCATTCAGGCTTCTCTGTGAACGGAATGGAAGGGACCTGTGGTCGCCTTCGCTCGCGTGCCTTGCGTTGAGTATGAACCGGCCCTATGACTCCGGGCTTCCTGTGCTTCTCCTTACTCAGGGATTGAAAACAACGCATGTGTTTCATGATCATTTAAATTGTTTTAACGAAATAAGACCATTTGAAACATTTTTATGCAATTCCATTGTATTTTATCCCTCAGAAAAGACAAGGCTGAGAATTCCCGAGTCATAATCGATTTCCGTGTCATTCGTGGGGAAATCCACCGTAATGCACGTGAAACTGGTTAACTTAATGCACAATGACTTAAATTCCGCAGGGGAATTTCATCAGTGCACTTTAATTGAATAATTGCTGGCTACGGCACAGAAACGTGAATGCCATTAAGAGGAGAGACTCACGCCCAAGACGTAAGCCTTGGCATCTATGCAGCAAGGGTTTCTCAATTCAGTCTATTGAGCTGCTAGCTAACGTAAGCTAGCTAGCGAACAAAATAATATGACATAATGATTATGGAAAGATACTGCGTGCACGGTGGCGAGCTATTTAAGTAACATTAATTATGAGAGTGGCCCTCAGCTAAGTTTTTATCAGCGCCCAGGAGCAAAAGCTAGCACCTGCTCTTCTCCTGTCAGGAACTGTGGTCTCGATGTTCTAACATACAGGTGTTTGTGCACCCATAGCACACACAATGATTCGGCATGGCCACCAGAATTGATCTGCACCGTAAACCAAGCTAAAAAAAATACACATGCACCGAAAGACACCTGCTCAGACCCAATACTACAGACTACTGCACACTGGTCAGAGGCAGATTCAGGTGCCATGTGTTCCTCTTCTTACGTCAGATGACGCGACACTTGGAAAAAAATAAAGGATTTTCAAGGGTCTCGCTCATAAAGACCACCTTTTACTCTGATTTTTTTGTCATTATGTCCAAAAAATTCTAAAATATGTTTTAAAAGCGTCATTTTACACAGGATTATATATAGATCTCATTAGGCCATTTAACCTGCAAGTTACGCTTTAAGTCCACTTTGAATAGCAATATTCACAAAGGGAAGCAGAATATCCATCGTATCTGACCAGGTTGATCAATTAATTCAAAATTTCATAAAATGTCAGATATTTTAAATTTTGAAAATGTCCATTTCAATGAGGCTTAACTGAGGTGTCAATGTACTTTTGGCTAGATAAGCGTTTCAGACATTCCAAACCTTTTGGCTACATAGAGTTACAGAGGTTCCAAACCTATTAGCATGCAGAATTTCATTATTTCAGCATCCTTATTAAGCTGATGCTTTTATCCAAAATGATATCCACTTTGCTTAACCCTTGACCTCCGAGGAATGAAATGCGTACCAGGCCCCTCCTCTTTAAGCCAGTTTCAACCAGTTAGCTAATTTTTATGGTGCCCTCACAAAAAGCTTGGTACAGCAAAAACTGTATGCTAAATAACATAATATAATAAAGAAAAGTTGTAAAAGATGATTACACTTTGATCATCACCCTAAATGTCTTCTCATTCAGACTCACTTTCAGTTGAAGGCAAGTCAGATAGATCATCTGTACTAACAGAAGAAACACTGATATCATTTTCAGTGTCTTCTCTTATTCTTCTCTAGACTGTAAGTCCTCTGGCAGGAATCCTTCAAAGTCTGATGCTTCTGAATCGCTGTAAAATATATTTTCTGCCATTTTGATTAGTAAAAACTGAGGGCAAAGTCTTGCAGTTTTTGAGTGTAGCTATTCCATGTGATTATGCAAATATAATTCATAAGGCTGGTTCTCATTGGCCAGAACAGGATAGCACCCGATCGAAACATAAAACAAATGTTTTGATCGGTCTAAACATAGCAACCAAGAGAGTGCCAAACGGCACTCTTTAGGAATAATAAGCACTCTCAAGAGGTAAAGGGTTAACTAAGTAGGGGTAAATTCCCCTATAAAGTCAAGGGGACGCTTGGGCTTGAATTATCAAGCCTTCAACTCCGAATCAAGCATCTTAACCAGTGAGCTACAACCTCCTTTGATTTCACCAAACCAAGTCCACTGGCTCCCCATGCCAGCTCGTTGCCTAGCAGCAGGCATTATTTTGTTCATACTTGAACCAGGCACTGCCCACCCCCCATTTGCTGCACCGGCAAAGCTGCATGCGGGGGGGCACGGAAATGGTAGCACACGCTGACTGGGCGCTGGGAACCGGAATGGCGTGTTGATGACAGCTGGTCCACAGACATGACACATCTGCTGCTCGCACACAGACTACCACAGAGAGAAACACAAATGGCTATAAAAAAATTCTTCTCATTTTTTCTCTCCTCCCCTATTTGAAAATGCCAATTGTTCGTGTTTTGAGAGTCCCCCTCAGAATAAAACATTTCAAGGGGAAAAATCCTAAATGCAAAATATTCCCGCATCCACCAACCCTGATCATTTATTGCCATAACCTTAACCTCAAGCAAATGAGCAAAATTCACCAATATGCTTGCAGTGAATAGAGAATGCAGAGACTAAAATTTTGAACCCAGTCATCAGTGAATATTGGCCAGTGGACTATATATATATATAATGACACCTGTCTGTCTGAAACCTCTTCCTCCCCAGAGCAATGAGGAAATTACATTTAAAATATTCAATCAGCTTCATTCTATAATCAGTAACTTGAGAATCATCACTGCAAATTCAATATCCATTTCACTATGCTCACCTCATCCATGAAAAGATCAGCAATGTAATACAGTGCTGTGAAAAAGTATTTGCCCCCTTCCAGATCTCTTATTTTTTTCATATTTGTCACACTTAAATGTCTCCACATTTTTTGAGTTCGATTTCACTAGCAAAACCCAGGCCTGATTGAATCAAGAAATCACTTATACAGAACCTCTCTGACAAAGTTAAGTCGGCTAAATATTTTAAAATGCAACATATCATGCAATGATCAAAAGAAATACAAGAACATCTGAGAAAGAAAGTCATTGACTTCTATCAGTCTGGAAAGTGTTACAAAGCCATTTCTAAGGCTTTGGGACTCCAGTGAACTACAGTGAGAAGCATTATCCACAAATGGAGAAAACTTGGAACAGTTGTTAACCTTCACAGGAGTGGTCGGCCTACCAAAATTACACCAAGAACGTGACAACTCATCCAGGAGGTCACAAAAAAACCAAGAATAACATCTAAAGAACTGCAGGTCTCACTTGCCTCGGTTAAAGTCAGTGTTCATGATTCAACAATAAGAAAGTGACTCAGCAAAAATGGCATCCATGGGACAGTTCCAAGGTTACACCACTGCTGACTAAAAAGAACACAAAGGCTCATCTCACATTTGCCAAAAAAACATCCTGATGATCCCTAAGACTTTTGGGGGAATAATCTGTGGACTGATGAAAGAAAAGTTGAACTTTTTGGAAGGTGTGTATCCCATTACATCTGGTGTAAAACTAACACAGAATTTCATCAAAAGAACATCATACCAGCAGTCAAACTTGGTGGTGGTAGTGTGATGGTCTAGGGCTGCTTTGTTGCTTCAGGACCAGGACGACTTGCCGTAATTGATGGAACTATAAATTCTCTCTACTAGAAAATCCTGAAGGAGAATATCCGACCATCAGCTCATCACCTCAAGCTCAAGCGCACTTGGGTTATGCAGCAGGACAATGATCCGAAACACACCATTAAGTCCCCCTCTGAAAGGCTTAAAAAAAAAAAAAAAAAAAGAAGATTTTGGAGTCGCCTAGTCAAAGTGCAGACTTAAATCCAATTGAGATGCTGTGGCATGACCTTAAACAGGCCATTCATGCTCAAAAACCCTCCAATGTGGCTGAATTAAAACAATTCTGCAAAGAAGAGTGGGCCAAAATTCCTCCACAGCGATGTGAAAGACTCAGTCAGTTACTGCAAACACTTGATTGCAGTTGTTGTCACAGAGGGTGGCATAACCAGGTATGAGGTTTAAGGGGCAATTACCTTTTCAAATAGGGCAAGGTTAGTTTGGATAGCTTTTTCCCTCAATAAATAAAATCATCATTTAAAAACAGCATTTTGTATTTACTCGGCTTATCTTTGTCTAATATTAAAACTTGTTTGATGCAAGGTTATTATAGTTTTTAAATTTTCATTTGTTTTTATTTTCATTTAGTCTTTCAGTTTGCTTTTTTTTTATTTCAGTTTAGTTTTATTTGGCTGAAAAAGTGATTAAGCAGTTTTAGTTTAGTTTCTATTTTGAGGAATTGACTAGTTTTAGTTTAGTTTTTATTTAGTTTTAGTCTATGTTTTAGTTATTCAGGTATTTTCAGATTTTCTTCCCGCAGCTTTTTCCATGTTTGAGAGCCAACCATCTTTCGGCTGACACATGCAGTGACTACGGCAGCTGATATCCGCTATGCTTACTCCCTCTGAAAGCAACCAGTTAACTCTGACTGAATAGGACACTAATGGAGGAAGAAAATGAAACGATCAACGAAAAAGAAGCTAATTTTACCTGTAATTCAGTTTAGTTTTAGTTAGTTTTGTATTGTTCATTGTAGTTTTTATTTAGTTTTGGGTTTTTTTTATTTACATTTTTATTTCTATTTCAGTTAACTTAATTATTTTTTCACTGCTAGTTTTAGTCTTAGTTTTCGTTAACTATAATAACCCTTTGATGATCTGAAACATTTAAGTGTAAAAAATATGCAAATAAATAAGATATCAGGAAGGGGTCAAATACTTTTTCACAGCACTGTAACTGCAAGCCAGAACTTCTCATGAAAAAAAATATAAATTCATGTGCATCACTAAAAAAAATTAATGGCATTCTTGCTTTTATTTCAGTTCTTTTGTTAGGCAGGGCTACGTTAATGATATAAAGATTGTGAGAAAACTATTTCAGTGCGCGCGCGTGTGTGTGTAAAAAGAATCGAGTTCAAAAGATTGTGGGAAATGGGCAGTTCTCTGAAACACTTCTGAGTACAGGAAAGGCCTGCTATTAGTTTGTTTTTTAGGTCACTGCATTTCTTATTGCAGGATAGCAGACTAAACAAAAGCATGTTCCATTATGTGAATGCAGATGTTGATTCACTACAGCATCCTTAACCCTGTTAACTCATCCAGAAAAAATGGATAGAAAGACAGTGAAATCAAATAAAGGGCAACATGATAGCCACTCGACGGGAATCCACGTTCGATCTGCAGCGTCTAAGTGAACGCCGTTTTGGTCTCCAAACCACTAAGGTCAGGACCTCAATTTCCCATAAGGCCGTAGTGAATCAGCTCCTATTAATACAAGGCTTCCTAACCAGATTACCTCCATACCTTCACACACAAGCCAGCTCTTCAGTACCAAGTACCATGTGCAATACCAAGTACCATGTACATGAACATATGCACAAAATAAACACATGAACAAAAGTTCGGAAAGAAACCACATACAGCGAGGTCAATGAGACAATGGACATCCTTTTAAAGGATTGCAATGTCCACACAGTCCACAATAGAGAAGTACATATCCTCCAAGTAAAATGCATAGGGAGGGTCATTTTTCATTAGAGGGTACCCACATCCACGCAGTGCATCAAGTAGGGATTGCGCCCCACGCACCTCAAATGTAAATACCTGTACAATTACAATAATACCAAAGACAACATTATGATTAAATGAAGTTGCCGTTTCTTAGCAGATCTGTATAATCTCAGCCAATTCAGCTGCATTTTTGGTGAATAATTAGGAGGATAGATGGTATCAGCATTCAGTCAAGATCTATTAATTCAAAGAAATTGACCCACAACTAGAAACCCAATACTTTGGACCCTTGGTCATCATCTTATTACCAGCACCGCAATTTCAAGGAGGACAAGACAAGAAGCCAGAATATATTAGCATAAATTTGTGCAGGACAAATTCTGTCAGGCTGCCCAGCAACTATTCACTGGAGAGAGCTCAGATATTGAATATGATGCATGTTCATATCAGGATGAAGTCATCGGAGCAGAGGATGATGAGTTGTGACAGGTCTTTATCTGCTAATTATCAAGACTCCATTATCAATCAACTAATGCTCCTGTGCTGAGTACTCAATCCCCTCCGCGCGGAGTCTCATTTGATTCAACTCCCACACAGATGAGTGAAACAGCTTTACTCGTCTTGTGTCAAGTATCACCTTAACACAGAAGTAAGAGGTGTAGAGATAAATAATTTCTTCATAAAGCAATGGACATCAGAGAAATTATATAAAAACTACATAGTCCAGTCGGCCTGGACCACATGGGTGTAGCCCCCGAAAGCCCGTTTCTCTGCTTTTTAGCGCATTATTTGGCCCATACTGTCGCCGTGGCGACTGAAATGAATAGGTGTCATGACTGAAGTATAACACACGTCCATACCAAATATGATGGGAAGCGGACAAAAATTACAGCCTGTACAGTGTCCACAAGGAAGTGTCTACGGATGTGGCGGCCACGGAGACGACAAGCATGAATCCATAACCGGAAGATACAAATACCACATCCTGCTGTTCTGCGATGCACGTTAGGCAGTTAACAATAAACAGTAGTTGTTCCTTTGCAGACACTTTAATCAAGAAGTTTACTGCCCCTTGTTATTTAACACTGGAGCTGCGTGAAGAGGAACTTCATCACAAGGTACTGGTCGCTGAAATTTTGGCTCTTCAAATTCCACACAGGGTTAAAGCCAGTGTCCTTCATGCTTGGTTGAAGCAGAGCAGACAAATGTTGTCTCCAAATTTAATCTGCTTACAAATAGACCTTTGGGACAAGACCACATCAAAGACAAGCAATCTGTGTGGCAGGCCAACAGCATACATATTCAGTGCATTAACTGCGGTCTGGGTCATCTTTATCCGAACAAATATAGTCAACAAACGGGAAAAATGTAAGATAAATAATCCAACTAACTTTTAAAAACAAAGAAAATAATAGTGTCGAGGGGGAAAAAAAAATGCACTCCAAACAGTTTCATATCCCTGCAATCAACAGACAGAAAATTAATTCTTAAAAAATCCCTCAACATTTGACAAGATAACACAGACCCATACAAAGACCAGAAGTCAAGCTCTGCGTAGCATTCCACTTTGAGGTGAGCTTGTTTAGAATCCCATGATGCTGATGCTGTGGAAAAACCAGTGGGGAATGTTTTTTTTTTTCACAGGGCCTTTTTTTACAGCAAGGGGGCACCAGAGTACTCAATCCAGGATGACTAGGCAAGATTTCTCCATCTGTTCCGCACTCTAAATCTCTTAGTTCTCATACACACTGCTTCATGTGGCACTACGTTTGCAAATAAAATAAAGCAAGCGCAACAATGCACAGCAGCCAAATTAAATGCCATAAGAACACGCTGCCTGACATGCAAGATAATTTTGCACAGGCTGCCTTTATGATTGACGACAAATATGCAACTTGGCATGGAATATTTGCCTTGCTTAAATCAGTGTCACAGTGGCTAATATGCCCAGGTACTGGATAATATAGTAAACAGCAGGACATACTGAGTGAAGTCCTACTGTGCAGGAGGCACGGACATCCTTTCAACCATTTTTAGCACAGAATGACAGGTCTTAATGAGATCTTAGTGCCTAATGATGTTCAAAGAAAACAGAAGAAAAACATGACGGCAGCTTTGATCTCATAATGAAGCTCGGAGCTTGAAGCCGGGGGGTAAACAATCTGGACTAACCACAGCAATCCAGGCAGTTCAGAATAGGCCAGGCATAAGACGAAGCTGGAGTTAAATATCACCACAGCTGTAAGCGGGAGGGGAAAAAAAAAAAATCATCCACACAGACCTCAGCAGTGCAGTCTGAACTCAAACTGAACTGAGCGTGAGCGGCAGGCACATTCCGTCGCTACAAATAGCATCGCGTAATTAATGTTGCAGACCAGCGAAGCCGTCCAATTACATGAGGTGGCTGGTATTTAGGAACCAAGGAGTTGTGGTCACTTTAATTATTTCTAATTGGCGAAAGAGCCTTTCTCTTCTCAAGTCCTATGACCACATTCAGCAGACAATGCTCGCCATGGCAATCAAAGGGTTATGTTTGATGCTCAGCAAGATTTTTGAGACCACAGTAAATGTCAGCAGTAAGCTCAAGAACACATCTTCTCCAAAAACAAGCTGCAGGCAAGAAGCCCAGTAGAAGAAAGGAACAGTCAGCAGTTGGGTCTGAAGGTTAACATGTTCCTCCTCAAACTGCTTTTGAATCTGGATCTCAGTTGCAATCAAGGCATTAAAGCAACTGTTATGTCATGGTTTCTCACACAATTCAATTCAACGAATCTTTATTGTCTCAGCAGGGGAATTCTGGGCCAACATAAAAATAACTGAGCATTCAACAATGCCAAATGACACAAACACCAGGTAATGGCAAAGAACGTGTTTTCGAAGTGCGCCGGGAAAAGAAAAAGTGCAAAGAGCAGAATATAAAAAGAACAACAATGAAGGGTGAACTATAGTTAATGGTTGATGGCAGTAATTGCCTTAGGATGAAGGAACCTTGAGCTCTGAACCTCCTGAGCCTGAGGCTACAGAAGGTGTGAGGGGCAGAAGGGCTCAGGCCGGATGGATGTGGCCCTCATGACCAGGTGTCTGTTGTACAGTGGAGAGACTGAGCAAAGACACCCAAAATCTCTGAGCAGGTGATCACCACTTTCCATAACTTTGTCATGCGCCTCACTTGAAGATTCTCAAACTAGCAGATCAGAAAAAAAGTTTAAATTGGTTCCATAAGAGATTTACAAAAAAGCCATAAGCATTTTGTCCACATTGAGAGTTCAGGTTCCTCAGTAAAAATGGTTTTTGTTGCATTCAGGAGCGGATGGCCTTTGTGTTGTCCTCCCATTGCAGCTTGTAGTCAATAATTCTGTCCAGGCATCTGCATGTCCTAACAGTGTCAACCATGCTGTCTGCTATGACAGTCTGAGAAGGAATGGGTAGGTTTTTCCCAAAATCAATCAGCATGGCATTTGTTTTGCTGATATTGATCTTTGGGTAAGAGGCTTTACATCAGTTAAAAAGAAATATCGATGACTTTCTTATGTGCAGTCTCATCATTATGAACTGGTCTAACAACAGAATAATCTCATATTTTATGATATGCTTATTCTCAAACAGGCTTTTGCAATTGTGCATGTACAATATGTGCAGTAAATAGGATCAAATAAAGTCCTGAGGAGAACCAGTCCAGGAAAGTGACTCATTGGGCAGGACTCCTTTAATTCACTGTCTCTTGTCCAACATTCATACCACCAAGGAAAGGTCTAAGGTGAAATGGGATATGGCCTTCTCTGCTATATGAGGTTTTATGGTATAACAAGTGGAGAAATGGCCAACAGTTAGGAAGTGAGCATGAGTTTTCCCTTATTAGATGGCTATAAGGGAGGACAACTTAAGCAAGTGTAGCATCCTTCATCTCCTTTTGTACCAATAAATTAATTGCATTGGGTCCAGTATGGTTTCAATTTTGTCAATAAAGGCAATGGATTTGATGATTCTCTCAAACCATTTCATCCATTGGGAGGTAAGAGCAACCAGTCTACAGTCATTAAGCTGCTTCACCAACATTTTTTTTTTTGCAACGGGAACGGCAGCAGCTTTTCTCCAGAGCATGGGTAACATCTGTAAATTCAGAGAGCCCTGAAGCGTTTAAGGCGTGATGTTCAAGATTTGGTGGGCACAGGACTTAAGAATTTTAACTCTGACACAATCAGGGCCAGGGATTTTTCTCATGTGGGTACATCGGAGTGATTTTAAAAGCAGACAGCTCAAGAATGATTAGTTCTCCAGTGGACACACGTGAACTGACACAGTCACACTCCTCATTAAAGTCCCGTTCATCAAATCTTGAATTAAATCATTAAATCCATTGGACAGGTCAGCATTGTTGTCAAAGAAGCAAAAGGGAGCAGTAACCCTCTTTTGTAACTCTCCCAGTCTACTACTGAAGTTGCAGATTTTTGCCACTTTGATTTCAAATCTACCCTCCCTATTGGCCTGCACTCTCTTCAAAGTGCCTCCCCACTGGTAAGCCAGCATCTTCTTATTTAAGGCGGGTGGTCTTAAGGGACTTTGACAACCAAAGTTTTATTTTTGGTAACACTTTGAAATGGACTGTAGGGATAACGGTCTCCTCTCAAGACTGGATGTAGGCACATTCAAAATCAAATTGCAGGTGCTGGGTGGATTCAGTAATCCATCTAAACGAACCAAGAAAAAACTCTTTGACTTTGTAATACCATCTTGCATGACGACAAAGGGAGTTCAGTGTCATGATCAGCTGATCCAATCAGAGGTCTGGGCAAAGCCCTAAGAGCATTAGGGATGGAGACGTAACCAAATCCAATGACCGATTAGCCTTGAGGAGCAGTCAACATACTGATGATTTAGGGGACTTGTCAAGTTTGCACTCGTTGAAATCTCCCATGTAGAAATCGAGTGAATCCAGAGAAAATGATTGGAGGTTGTGAACCATGTGACAGATAGTACCTTCAGCTTTGTCAATATCTGTTCAGGGGTGGTTGTACACCACTGATACAAAAATAAGTGGGAACTCCCTCGGTAGATGGACGAAACATTACAGACCTGGTGAAAAGTTCAATATTAATCGCATACCATCTCTGAAGTACAGCGCTATTTCAAACCAACAGCTGTTGACAAACAAGCACACATCACCCCCCCTGACATTTCCCCGCAATGGGAGAAAATCGGGCCAGCCTTAGAGGTGCAACAAACCCATCTAGAGCCAGGTCAAAGTCATTATCTCTTCTGTTAAGCTGAGTCTCTGAATCGGTCAGAATACATAACTCCCTGTACTCGCGTAGACGGTCCATCTTTTGCCTGTAGCTCATCAGCCTTGCTCCACAGGGATTTCACAGTGGATAAAACCATGCTAGAGAGAAGAATGTCATCTAGTCTTGGCTCCTCAGCCATTACTGGATGGCCCCACTTTTCCCCTTCTTTTTAACTTCAGTATTATGAAAATGTTGTTGAGATTTTCTGAGCCATTAATTTCTCCAATTGTCCAATTTGCAGAGATTAGCCTTTGGGAAGGAGTCAAAAGTTTGGTTTCAGTACAAAAGGGGGAAATTGTGTTTTTTCATTCATGTTGTGCAGCATAGAATGACCACAGGTCGAGTCCTGGGAAAAAAAAAAAAATACTACAGGCACTCAGAGTGCAAACCTCTGCCAAAGCAGCGCAGTCAAAATCTTCATGATTGGGAGCAAAGTTGAGTTTTTGCGTGTCATGTGATTTCAAGATGCCTGCCATGGTGGCCATATTGTTTCACTTATCGCGGTGAAAATCGATAGGATGTAATAGCAATGCGCCCACAAAATTTCAGACTAATCCGTGCATTACTTTTTGAGTTATGTTGTTCACAAAGAGACAGACAGACAGACAGACGGGCGAAAACATAACCTCCGCCCCAACTTCGTTGGCGGAGGTAAATATGAACCCATTCCACGATGACTAGACCTAAGCCCAATGATCCTCCTTCTAAGAACTTTTCATTTCACCCCTGCTGCAAATAAACAATATTATTAGAGGCAAAAAAACACAGACACAGATGGCACAGATAAACTGTTTGTCGCTGCAAAAGGAACACGATTTTGACTGTATGCGCCTGAAGAATCAGAGACACCTGATTAATATAGCAACTCAAAGGATATAAAATGACTAGGCCCAAAGGAAGTCTTCAGCTTTCCATCAATTAATGCAAAAAGGTAGCGCTTCAGTGAACCATTTTAAACAACATAGAGATGACAAAACTCAGGAACTAATGCAGAGAATTGTAGTTTCATTGAGCCCAAGGGACTGGCCTTTCAAATGAAGCACATTGTTATGTTAGTGTGGGCGGCAGTATCTTTGCATTTTAATGATATTAACGTCAAATAAATGGCATCGCAAAACATGGATGAATCAGAAATTCAGCTCCAGGTTTTGCGTTGAATGGTTGACTGAGCAGCATGAAAGTGTTAGTGAGGGAACTTCACCTCAAACAAGGCCAATTTGTCAGGTCACCAGTCTGTCAAAAATCCAAACAGATCACGCTCCGCATGACTACAAGGGACACAGCATCCTTTGTTCTTCCACTGACAGACGCAAAAACAAAGCTTGAGCTCTAATATAAAAGAACCCAAAAGAACAGCTGCTGATGCATACTCAGGGAGTAACATAATTCATTGGACTGTGACACATTGACGCATTTTTTATTTTGGTTATGTAATAAAACACTCTGAGTTTGAAAGGATACAACAGCAATGAGGTTGAAGAGCAGGCTGGTAAGTTCTGTTCAAATGTCCTTTACATGCATGGACTGCTTGAAGTCTGTGATGCACAGAAATCACCACATGCTGGACATCATCCCTGGTGTTGCCCTGTCAGGCCTGTACTGCAGCCATTTTAATTCATATTTATTTATTTAACCTGTTCATTTATTTAATCCCTTTTTCAAGGGAGCTCTGGAGGTTGAGATAGAGAGGACAAATTTCATAGCCAATTAGATCAGGGGATGATTAGGTGGCAGGTTGAAAGTGCCAGGTTCGGAATTTAGCCATGGCACTGGGGAACCCCCTACTCTAGTTGAGGAGTGTCATAGGATCTTTAACCCTCATCAGCAATATTTAAAAACGTTTTTTACGTTGGCGTAAAACATGCGTCAGAACAGACCCAAATTTAAAAAAATTCACAAAAAATCTAATACTGCTCCTATTTTAATTATTAATAGCTCATTGAAAGGACACACTCTGTACTTTTATATTTGCTTGAAAGAAATGGGATTAAAACCATATGGAAGTTTCACATTCCTCTGTATATGCTGAAAAGTGTGAAACTGAAAATTTGTTTTCCTTAATAACTCAAACATTAAAATAACAATCTTGTTGCACTTTGTTCATGCTTGGAACACTAATAATGAAATTATATGCCAAATGTAAAAGAAGTATAACAAGTAGTTTCTTTTTATGAATTTTTAAGTTACAATTTTGACTGATTTTGGCACCTCATACCAGTCAAACCATTGTATGAAAATTACCCTTAATATAAGGTAAACTAAAAGTTTGTTTTTTTTCAGATATTTAAACTCATCTTGAATGAAATAAGGTAATAAGCAGGATAATATCCACTGACTTCCACATGGTCAATAGGGCTCCTCCACTCACACCTTCGATCATCCTTTTGTTCTCCCTCACCCACAAGCATGCACACGCGCACGCACACACACACACACACACACACACACACACACACACACACACACACACACACACACACACACACACCTCCTTCATTGTGTACGTAGTGATAGTGTTTAGTGTAGTTTAGATTGTGTGTTTTATTTCTTTCATTTAAATAAATATTCCTTAAAGAAATATACTGTAGTTATTGATGTTGCACAAGAGTGATTGAAATTGCCAACCTCTCCGATGTAGAACTCCAAATCCTTCAATCTAACTACTGATTGGGTGAGTTGGCTACAATGATTAATTTAATTATTAATCAATTTCCATATTAATAGCTTAGTGCATATTGAGACTGAGGTTTTATTAATTGGCTATCGTTTTCCCTTCACTGAGTTAGATTTCCGTCTTTTCATGACCAGTACTGTAGCCCGAAACTTAACTCCGACCCTAACTTTGGATTAGATGGAAGTAAGTGACAACCACTAAAAATGCAGCTTTCAAAGGATGCAGCCTACGCTTTGAGAAAAGGCAAGGATGTCAGTGATATCCTGGTGCACACTATGGTTAATGCTACTCGTACAGTGCTGATTGCAGATGATATGGAAGAGAAATTTACATTCCTGAAACTGAAAATGGGGCAACATGATGACATCATCTGAGCAGCTCATGAAAAGAACAATTCAGCTTCCTCAGAAAATCCCTGTTACAGGACAGACGGAGCCACACAGGAAGCACCTGCAGGAGACTCATCCCATGAGAACACAGGTATTTACAGAGAAACACCTGAGCCCTGTTAAAGCAGCTGAGTGCACAAAGTGACTCAGTGAACCATGTGGGGCCACAGGTGGACCAGGACAGACCCTGAGGGCCCCAGGGACCAGACAACCAGCCAGTCACTCTAATGTACCTTAACAGCTCTATCACATAGTCCCTAGTCTGACACCGATTTGAACAACTCTGTGTCAAAGTTTATATTGGATAAAACGCAGCCAGCATGGAATTTGACAGCAATCCCCAAAAGTTGGGACAATATGGAAATGGCACATAAAAATAGAAAGCAGCAATTTATAAATTTACTTTTGGACTTGTATTTGGTCGCAGACAGCATGAAGACAAAACATTTAATGTTCGTCTGCTCAACTTATTTGTCAATCTACATCCGGCCGGCCATTCAGGTCTGGAACAACTTTCAAAAACAGTAGGGAGGGGGACAATTTAGGACAAGTATTGAGGTAGTAGTAGTAATAATAATAATAATAATAATAATAATGACAAAACAGCAGATGTCTGGAGGTGACCGTAATCCTGATTTGGAGAATCCAGGAAAGGCCTGTAGTACCAAGTGAAAGTATTTACCCCCTAACCAACTTTTTCTATAGTTGCATGCTTCACACCTAAATTTTTCATGTCAAAATAATTTTCATATCTGACAAAGACAACCTCAGTAAACACAAAGTTCTGTATCTAAATAATTTCATTGACTGAAGGAAGAAACCTATTAAACCCTTCCTAGCCCCACGTGAAAAAGTAATTGCAACTAACTAAACAAATTAAACTGACATTTGTTTGATATTTGCCCAAAAACCTCCCAATGATCCCCAAGACGACTGGGATAATATTCAGTGACTGATGAGTCAAAAAGTGGCACTTTTTGGAAGACATGGGTCCTGTTCTGTCTGGTGTGGAGTAAATGCAGACAAAGAGGGAAAAGGATCATCCAGACTGTTATTAAAAACAAGTCCAAAAGCCATGGTCCCTCATGATCTGGTGTTGCGTCTGTGCCCTTAGCAAAAGTAACTTGCACTTCTGAGAAGGCAGCATTAAAGCTGACAAGTACACAGATTTTTTTTTTTTCACAACAACATAATACCTTAAAGACATCATCCTTTCCAGGGTCGCCCATGTGCACTTCAACGAGACAATGCAGAACTGCATGCGGCACAAATGACAGAGGCCTGTCTGCATTAGAGGAGGGTGCGGGACCTGGACTGAACTGCCTGCAGTCCCAGCTTGTCCCAACCTCAGAACTTGTGGTGTATCTTAAACAAGAGGCCTGTCGGCCTAGAGAGCTCCACTGAAGATGAGCAAAATGTCCATGTCATAACTTAATTTCAGAAATCCTTGAAAACTATTGCAATATTAACACAACACATTTGGTAACCAGAATATGCTGTGAACCAGTTTGGTGTCTCAATTTATGGAGTATAACAATAGAACCACACTGCAAATTGCAATCATTTATTTCAATCATCTTACCAGCAAGCAATACCAACAACCAACAAATACCCACCAGGTCTCTTGTTGGGATATTAATGGAGGACTGAAAAAATTGGCACAAAAACTGATTTTTCAAGTCCAAAATGCTGCATTTCTCAAAAAGGGGGAATTAGAATTTTCTAATTATCGCAGGGGCTCATCAGAACATCATAAGGAAGGCTCACAACAAATTAGACAAAAATTTATCAGACAGTTTTTGAGATTCAACTGAGTAATTGTCCATATCATTCTGCAATAACCAAACTCAAAAATGCATGTAGCATAAGCAAGGTCATAGACTACATCAAATACAGCACAGCCCACAGAGTTTCAAACTCTATATTGGCTGTAACCAGAGGCGTCAGGTTTGAATTTACTGAAACCAAATCAACAGTCATCAGGTCTACATATGTAGTTATTAAATGCCAACTTATTTCTAGAGTAACTAAAAGCATATTATTCTCAATTCTACATCTGACAGAACTTAACATAACATAACATAACATAACATAACATGAAGGGCGAGAACAGGCCGTTCAGCCCAACTAAGCTCGCCAGTTTCTTTATACGATTGAGAATATATCCCTTCAGATACTCAATGACTCAATGGTATCTAGCTTAAAGTCAAGCCTGCTCTTGAAAACCCCCAAGGTCTCTGCCTCAACAATATGGTCAGGCAAGCTATTCCACATCGAAATTACTCTTTGCGTGAAGAAATATTTCCAAATATCAGTGCTAAATTTACCTTTGATCAACTTCCATTTGTGACAGCGACACTTAGTCGAAGGAATCCTACATAATTCACTTTGTTAATCCCTTTAACATATTTAAAGACCTCAATCAAATCACCACTTAGTCTCCTTTTCCAAAGACTACAGAGATTAAGGATCTTCAGCCTCCTCTCACAGCTTTCATCTTTTATACCAGGAATTAGCTTAGTGGCTCTACTCTGAACTTTCTCCAGAGCCTCTATATCATTCTTAAAGTATGGCCCCCAGAACTGTACACAATACTCCAAATGTGGTCAGACGAATGTGTTGTACTAAAGAAGCATCACCTTCTTAGATTTGTACTCAATACTTTTGGCAAGGTATCCCAGCATCCAAATGGCTTCTTTAACTGCTACGGCACAATGGCTACAGCCTGTGAGGGTTTGGTCAACAATCACTCCCAGATCTTTCTCGTGTGGAGGACATTCCAGTTTTAAACCTCCCATGAAGTAATCCTGTCTAAAGTTTTTACTACCTACATGTACAATTTTACATTTCGCTACATTAAATTTCATTTGCCACATTTCTGCCCAATTCTGGATTCTATCCAAATCATCCTGAATCACTTTAGTGGACTCTAAACTATTTGCCAAACCCCCCAATTTAGTATCATCTGCAAACTTAACTAATCTGCTCTCAATATTACTATCAAGGTCATTAATGTAGATGAGGAATAGCAGGGGTCCCAACACCCCGGGGGACGCCACTCCCCACCATACCTAGCTCAGATGAGATACCACTGACCACAACTCTTTGTGTTCTGTCCTGTAACCAGTTTTGAATCCACCCCAGAATACGTCCTGTAACTCCAATGGAGCTCATTTTAAAAATTAGTCTCTTATGCGGTACGGTATCAAATGCTTTCTGAAAATCCAAGTTTGTGATGTCATAAGCCCTGCTCTGGTCATAAGTCTTGGTGGCCTCTTCAAAAATTTCCAGAGGGTTTGTTAGGCATGACCTTCCCTTACGGAAACCATGTTGGCTATTCCTCAAGATACTGTTACGTTCAAGAAATAAGTCCAGCTCATCTTTTATGGTAGATTCCGATATTTTGCATGCAATGCAAGTTAAACTGACTGGCCTGTAATTTCCTGGCTCAATACGGTCCCCTTTCTTATACAAAAGTATATTCGTATTATATTGCACTGTTTCCAATCATTTGGTATTTCTCCAGTTTCTAAAGACCATCTGAAGATGGCGGATAGCGGCTTAAAGCGGTCTTTAGTTTATGCAACTTGTCTAATACTTCGTTATCCCGAACCTCAATTTCCACTAAATAATCTTGAGCATTTAAGATGCTCTCTGGCCAAATAAAGACCCCCTCTGAGGTAAAATTCTCAACAAAGTAACAGTTTAAGGCATCTGCAATATCCTTGTTATCATATAGCAGCGATCCATTGTTACTCTTTATGCACTTAACCTGCTCTTTGACTTTCCTTTTTCTGCTATAGTACTGAAAGAAGTGCTTAGGGTTAGTTTTTGCCCCCTCTGCAATTTCTCTTTCATACAGTCTTCTAGCATTCCTCAGCTCTTTTTTGACCACAGCCCGCATTTTACAGTATTCAGCCTTAGTGTTCTCATTGTTATCCTTCATGTACATCTTATAAAGATTCCTCTTTTTTTTCTAAAAATCCTACGAATACTTTTGGTCATCCACTGAGGATTCTTTTCCAGCTTATTTTTGGACACCTTTGGAATGAATTTGCATTGTGATTCAAGAAAAACCCGCTTAAATCTTTCCCACATCTCATTTACTGACTCAAAGTTTAGGAGTGTCTCCCATTTTATTTCGCATCGATAGGAGCGCATCCTGTCAAAGTTCTCGCCTAAAATTGAACATTTTTGTTTTTGAAAACACCTTTTTAACTTCCCATGAAACATCAAAATTAACAGCAGAGTGATCACTTGTCCCAAGTGGCTCCAGTACCTCACCATTGCTAATTCCATCTGGGTCATTACAGAGCACCAAGTCTAAAATTGCCTTCTCTCTTGTAGGTCTTATTATTAACATACTGCGCCAAAAAAGATCATTTATAACATCTAGAGATTCTTCCTGCCCCCTACCCTGTCCTTTCCCCATTTCCCAATTGATATCAGGATAATTTAAGTCTACCATAATAATAGTCCCTCCACCTCTACAAGCTTGTGTAATCCTCTTAAAAAGCATTTCATTGACTGTACTGTCCGAAGCTGGTGGTCGATAGCATACTCCTATGTTTAAACCTGTCTCATGTTGGCCCATGAGCCTGACCCAGATATCTTCACAGGGCAAGGAATGCTCAATTTTGGGAATTTCCTGTACATTTATGTTTTTGTTCACATAGACTGCTACGCCCCCTTCTCACCTGTTACATCTATCCTAAAGAGCTTATAAACTTCTATATTATATTCATCTCCATCCTCTTCACTTAGCCATGTCTCTGTAATCCCAACTATGTCATAGCCCTCACTAATCAAGCTCTGGAAATGGATTTTTTATGCTTCTTGCATTTAAATGAAAACATTTCAGGTTATTACTAATGCTCTCCCCCCTTGATTTCCCATGCGGCCGCTGCTTCAAGCCACCCACTACGCTTTGTTGCTTTAAAAGTATGTCATCAGAAGTGTATGTAACGCCGTCAGCTTCCATCAGGGCAGTCTGCATTTCCCTATGTGTAACACTCATTAACCTCCCTGCCCCCCAAGTCCCTAGTTTAAATAATTCTGTGCTAGCCTCAACATACACTGGTCCAGTGCAAAGGCACCCCTTCGGTTCAGGTGCAGCCCATCAGGCTTGAACAGGTCACCCATGTCCCAGAAAAAGTTCCAGTGCCCCATAAACCTGTACCCATCTTTCCTACACCAGGTTCGTAGCCACGTGTTAAACCTCCAGATAAAATTCCGCTTTCCTCTGCTTGCACGTGGTACCGGTAGAATCCCGGAGAACACCACCGTTGAGGATATGCTCCTAAGCTTCTCAGCTAATTCCAGAAATTTGCCTTGCAGAACCTCAAACCTACCCTTACCCATGTCATTTGTCCCAACATGGACCATGACAACTGGATCCCACACCGCTCTGGCCAGGAGCTTGTCCTCACGCTCCAGGAGGTCTCCTACCTGGGCACCAGGCAGGCAACACACCGTACGAGACTTAATCTACAGAATGACTGAACCACTATATCAAACTCCTGGAAGGGTCAAATTGCCATCCTAGTGGCTTTAAGTTCCTGCAATTATTCCTGGTTTCCTTTCAATTTGCAGCTTCAAAATAGGCTGCAAGGCTTCAGCAACCAAGGAGCAAGGACTCATTATCCAATCAATGACTTTAATTTATCCTTCGTGTAGAAACGCACAGCAGCCCTGCAGGACTAGTTTCACATCGCAAACATGATAAGTCTATTACTGCTCCTACCAAAGCCAGACACCAAATCAATATCTGCCATAACCAACCCCTCAGAGTCAACACAAGTCAATATCAGTTGAAGCTATTCTTAAGCTCTCTAAAGTCGGTGTTTGATATAACCATATTAAGACAGACCCCTGGCTTCATCTACCATAATCAGACATTCATAAAGCTCCATGGTAGCATCTGCTCAGGCAAACTTCAGTGTCCCTACTCTGTATGCTGCAGTACACTGTAAAAGCTCTACGGTCTCAACTCAGCACGTAAGCAAACACTAATTTGAATGCTGCCTGCACCAGCAGTCATCTAGTCCACGTTTTGTGAATTGTTCTGACAGCAGTCTGCTAGCAGGATTGTACACAAACCATTTTGCATTTGCAATGACTTTAACAGCTGTGCTGTCCGCGTGTCAGCTCCTTTGACTCAAAAGGTCTGCATAATGTTACCGGAAAAACAGCTGTGGGGATGATAGGCCACTAGGGGGCACTTTGTTTATTGACGGGGAGGGGGTGTCTTGGGCTGCTGTAAAAGAATCCACATGGGACTTTAGTCTGCATGCACAGTAACTGAACCCAGGTGTGATTTCACAAGGATGAAGACTCTGCGTTAGTATCTCGCTTATGTTGAGAATGAATGCCATGCAGCCGCCATAACTAGTGCCAATACAGGCCATAGTAGGTGAAACCATGATGACTGGGATGGTGGACGGTTTAATGTAGCTGAAAGTAATCTTGAAACTCCAGCCAAGGGGTTCAACTGAGCATGACAGGCCAGAAAATCTTTGGGGAACTGCCAATTGCCTGTAAGCCAGATCTAAGCCTTAATGAGAGAGTAATCAAAGAATTGTAATTATTTGTTGCCTGTTGTGAGGCAGCAGCCTCACCAGGGCGAAGACTTGCCACATTTTTTGCGTTGAAAGGAAACTGGGTTCCTCAGAGGCAGGTGGCGGTTGTGCAGATAACTGAACACAGAAATGAACCAAGCATAACTCCAAGCGCTGACACCGCAGTCGTGGCATAGGCCTGAGGAGTGAGAAGTGGCCCCAATCCACTGGGCAGCCGACCATTTGCCATGCACAATTCCCCAACATCACCCCCAAAAGCTGTGATCCGTGATATGTCTATGCCTAGTCTCACACAACTTTCTACCTGTCTGAAGAAATTAACAATGAGGCTGGACCACCCAACTTTCCTTGTGTACCGTATAATGCATAATGCAGAGTGTGAGACACCCCAGACCAGTCTCAGCCGCTAGACCAGTCTCACCAACCAATCCCCCCTTGTCTCTTTCTGCAAGTTCAGCACAAAAAGTGCATCTTGCTCTCAGTTCCCTCACTTCCTCGCTCGACTGCTCTCAGGGCTTGAAGGGTCTCATTAGAGCTCAGGAGCAATGCTGTCCGACTGACCTTCAGAATCAAAACACAGAGAGGACGGCCTTATGACATGCCTCAAACATAGGCGCTCTATGGGTACATGTGTCTACTGCGGATAGGCTGCTCACGGTAGGCCAAGAAGTTTACTTATGGACTTACAGACTTATAACTTGATAACATAATGTCTACTTGTGCACATGCTGTTGGCACAAAAATGAGCCATCTTTACTCGAGGATGAGGTATTTCACTCTGCGAGAATAGCGCTATATCAGAACAACTTTTGAGAATAGACTTATGTAGAGCTCTCTATGGTTTCTCAGAAAATGAAATGAAAAAAAGAGAAAAATGGCAACTTCTAACCCCTGGAAGAAGCTCGGGTTCAGAGCAGAGAAGGGGATAAAGGTGAAAGATCAGGGGATTCATGGGCATCAGAGCCATGCGATCACAGAGGATGAGTGCTCACCTTTCCCTGTTGAATTTGAGGGAATGGAGAATGGCTGGCCGCTTTTGCCGCAGGTTCCAGAGGTGAACACTATCATCGGCCAGGGCACTCACAAGCGCCCCCTGCAGGAAGAAAGAAAAACGGAAATCACAACTAATTTCCAAGCATGAGGCAGACTCCCTAATTGCCAACACACTTGTTCCAAATTGAACTCAGAGGACAAATAAACTCACTTGTAAAATAGACAAACATATAGATCTTCACAAGACACACATCCGTTGACACAGATTTGAATAACCAAAGAACTGTTTCTCTCAAAACCGCTTGGAAAGAATTATTCTCTCGACTACAAATTAGAAATTAGTTTCTGGACTGGTCATATCTTTGAAGAACCAATCCTACGGGGCTGCTGCAGTGGTTCCTGCTGCTGCAGGTGCATAGTAGTCCTGGGCACAAGTAAGCTGCACAAGACGCAGGCAGAACGTGACACTCTTGAGAGGAGAAGGAGAACGAAGGGAGATCAGTCACAAACGCACCATCAACCAGCACTACACAAGCTGACACAAGCAACGCATGGGCATACACCACATGCACAAAAATGCTTCACTCACAACCTGCCATAAGTGGTTTGGACACGAACGGGGCGCAGAATTTTGTGGCAAGTTTGGGAAAGAGTACGGGCAAAGGACTTGTCAAGTACAGGTTGCATCCCTTGAGTTGCTCGAGGCGAGGGAAAAATTGCGCCGTTAGCCCGTGGAAAGAGTATGTCTGATCGACGTTATCAGTGCATCTACAGTGAGTGTGAAGTGTGTGGGACTTGCATTTAACCAGTTTCGTGCCCTAGGATTATGGGCTGCACTTGTGACAGTTGTGATTAGCACAACTGAGACAATCACTCATGACTTAAGCTTGATGCAACACAATCGGTTCCTTGGTTCCTCCCTAATATATATATATACCCCAGTGGCGGTCGGTGGTTGTAAAAGTAGGGGATGAAGGAAAATGTACGTGTAGCGGAGGTGGTGGTATAAGTTAGACTTAAACACATAAGCAGCAGTAACGAGTTTCAGATCTAAAACTAGTGAGAACTACATAGAAAACATACAAAAACACCAGCTTATTGGGGGCCTGATCTATTAAGATCCCAGATAAAGAGCGCTAAATTGCGTGCCCACGGTAACATTTTGCGCGTTTGGTTTGTTTAGATTTTGCAGGTGATCTACTAAGAGTAAATGACTGCTGGTGCAAACAGCATTATTTTAAATGAGGACTTTGCATGCTGGACGAAAAGTACAAACGCAAAGGCAAAATGAAATTTGACTCGATGGAGTTGGAGGTGCTAGTGGAGGATGGAAACAGACGGTCATAAATTGACTGAATTTTACAGTTAAATTAATGCACTGACTCCATGTTATTTTAACTGTAAGTAGAGTCCTGCGCGCATTTAACCGTGGTTTACAGTTAACATACACGGAACCTGTGTTACAAACTGATTGTAAAATTTCAGTTAAAATTTCTGGCAAAAAGGTGCAAGTTTATAAAAGTGAATGCTCAGTGTTTGAGGGGGGAACAATTTGTACGTGAGTACAGTCACTCGTTCTGATTACCCTTGGGAAGCGAGCAACTGCATAAAACTCTTGTTCGGTTTCATTCAGTGCTTCCCATGTGGATGGAAACTTTATGTACCGGCTCATTCTGCGCAACATGGGATCCAGTATTTGAGACGGGACACGAGCAACTGTTTTGAGAGATCCCAGCAGTGAGAGCTACTGTACGCTGGAATGAACCAGTTACGAGAAAATGGAGAGCAGCAAGAAGTTTTGGCACTGCAGGTATGGCATGCCGCCTTCTTGTAACTGGCTTCAAATCGGCCCTTATTCAGGGTTCTGCACAGGACATTAGGAGTGTTGGAAGGAAAATTTCTGTCGTTTCCTAAAACCTGACAATCCACCTTCCACGAGCTCTGAAGCATAATACACAGGGGTTCAAGTGAGCCGGAACGGTCCTGAACTGCGTTCCGCCACCTTGGTTTGAATTGAAATTTTTATTTGACTAAAGCTGCTTTCACACCGGAAACGCATGTATGTGCTTCTTTGCGTTGACTTTGAATGAAATCTGTCATGTAAAAAATTTGTTTTGTGTCTATTGTGAAAGCGTCTTAACAGTAGCTCCACGGAATAAAGATCATTTTCGCATGCTGCTTTCAATTACAGCCTGCCTGCCTCTCTCTCAAAAGCACCAAGATGCTGAACAAATCATAGTGCAACTAGCCCTGCCTTCACAAAAACGCAGCTGTATCGTATGCTGTATTTCATTTGTATGAGTGCATCAGTCACGTACCAGCCTGCGAGGAATTGTCAATGTTTGAAATGGCGTTTATAGCCAATGTAAGTGGATTAATCTAAGTTGAAGTCAATGGTGAAGTTTTGTAATATTCAACAATTCAAACCGGCCAACAAAAGAATTTAAGTTTAAAAAGGGTTAACGTTTGCTGCTTTAGGCGATGTTCAAAATGCTAACCAATCTGCTTGTCAGCTAGCTAGTGCATTAATAAAATTATTAAGGATTCAGTAAAAGTTTGACAAAGGCTCAATTGCACCAATAGTTATGCGAGCAATGTTGGTTTGTGTTTCTGGCTCAGCAGTAACATTACTTGCCCATATCTTTCTTTGACATCTACAGTCGCCAGCTAGTTAGCGGCAGAGCTACTTGAAAATCATTGCGCTGAGCAGCACGTTTTTTCTGTAGCTGGCAAGCAAGCTGTATTATGCTGGCAGCATCGCAGCTTCCTGTACTATCCAGGGATGCGTTTCCCAAAAGCATAGTTGCGAACTGCATTAGAGCATAAAATTATTAAAGATCCATCTTGACACATCTAGCCATAATTTTGCATTGGAAATCAGAATATTCTGGAAGCAGGATATGGTTTGTGTGTGTAGTGTAAGGACAGATCGTCCTCCCTTCCTCCCATTCACTCCCATGTTAAAATAGGGGACCCATGAGCCACTGGGGTTAGAAAAGTTTATAATGGACTTCAAAGAGGGTTTTGGGGAGGACACCATTCCGTGCAGTACTTGTCAATTGAGATAGGGGGTGCTTTTGGTATTTTGACACAGGGAGAGGATTTTTGTGATTTGGAAATCTTGAAATAGTAATATTATCAGTATTTTAAGAGATTAATCAATTACATATTATATATTTCTGAGGTTTTTATTTTAGGAGCCTCCACTGGAGTCCTGCCCCTTTTGTCATGTGCAGATAGGTGTAGAAAGTAAGATGTACTTCTGTCTTGGGGGCCGCACAAATAGCAAGTGTGGAGTACTTGTGTAGTACTCCTGAGTCTGAGACGCGTCACTCGTACAATGACTATATGCCACTTGTGTGTCTTACTGCCATCGCAAAGCCCCTATTAGCCATGCTGCTGACTTGGTTCAGGCGTACAAAAGGAGTACCGGTCCCATACGTAGTGTATGTGTTCTTGATTTTTCGCAAGACCAGTAGAATTTGGATGTGCAGGACCAAAAGTCTCCGCAGCTAGCCTGCGACCTTCTACAGCACCGAACACACAAGTTCAGTGTGTTACCGTAGACTGCCCGTAGTAGCACGTGCGGTGGGTTATGAGTGAAGCATAACACGAGCACAGTGACTACCAACTGACCCATCAACACTGCCGCAAACGAACATGGACACACAATCCAATACACAAACATTTCCTGCAGACATCGCCAATGAGAAAAACTGCATGTAACAAGAAAACAATCAAAACCGCTGCATGTAAAGCATATCTCCAATCAGGAGCAAATGCAAAGCAAGGAGCCAATGAGAAATGTAACATGTAAAGAAAGCAACCGATGAGGAAAGGTCCGTGCTAAGCAAGCAGCCATTGAGATAATCAACATGTAAATCATGCAGACTATGAGAAATGCAACGGTGAAAGTAAGCAGCCTATGAAAAAGGTAACACAAGAAGCAAGTAGCCAAAGAGAAATGTAACAACTAGAATGAGAAACCTAGGAGAAAAGTAAAATGCAAAGCAGGCTGCATTTCCTCCCAGGACCTGATGAGTCACAAACAGCACAGGGAGGCGGAAAGACCTTCAAGCATGTCCCTCTGATCCGACTGCAGCTGCTGACTCACACACATCTCTGCTGAAGACGCTTTCACTTACACACTTTATTTTCCACACACACATACACCTATCCGCACACGTACACTCTCACCTGTCTGACGCGCACATATACACACTCACACGTGTACACGCATACACCGATATACAAACATGCCCTTACACATACACAATGCACATGCAGACACAGTCGAACACATGTGCATATATACACCCACACACACAGCCTCTCGCATACAAACACACACACACACACACAGACATGCTCGAACACAAGCAGCAGATGAAGCAGCAGGAGTACACCTCCAGAGGAGAGGGAGTAAAGGGAGAGGAAGGCGAGAGGAAGAGAAGGGGGGAGAGGGTCACCACCGTGTAGGATCTGACAGCTTCCCACCCACGTTTGAGAAGAGGGGGGACTTCTCACTGGGTCACACAAACCGAAGGAGCTGTTTATGTAAAAACCGGGAGCTCCACGCTCCCCAGCAGTACAGAAATCTGGAAGAGCAAGATTAACAAGGGGGCGTCACCAAATTCACACGAATCACGACTCGTTTTTAAAAGCCCTTTCATTCCATTCATTATGCATCTGAAAATTACACATCTGCCCCTTCAGCTGCACAAAGAAGCAGGTGAACTGTATTGATTAATCGACCACGCAGCTGAAACGGATGAAGACTTAAGCGCAAAGTGCGTCTTGGCGTGTTATTCCAATAAAAAAAACAAATGAAAACCCACCCACCTTACTTATTCAAAAATAAAGACAAAGAGATGAACAAAGCAGACAACAAGACAGGAAATCTGATTAGCCACCACTGCCAGTTTTTCCAGTTCACGAACCACAGATGATGACATCACAGCAATCCAGAGGTAAAGAGTGAGTCTGCCAAGCCTGTGAAGACAGGCAACCAATCAAATCAAAGAGAGGACAGTGATAGATCGTGTTGTTCCGGCAAGGGCTCTGCTGATGAGAATTTGTCCAAAGGTCTTATTTGATTGATGTGACCCATTTCATTACAGACTTTGGAAGTTGATAATTGAGTTGAAGAAGAGAGAATTGCGAGTTAAGGTGCTATCCCCTAATGGAAGGAGGTGGAACACAAAGACAAAATATAATCCCTTTGAGTGTTGAAGGTGTGCCAGTGTAAATCCATTAGATTTTGAGAGCTTTGGCAGCGAGAAATACACTTTACTGCAGGATAACCACGGACTTCACAACTCCAGCACCGTAGGACAGTTTCTGATCAAATCAAGCTGCCTTGTCCATGGAAAATCTTTATAATCATTAGCACGAATGCTCCCTTCTTTTATACGTAGCTTTTGATAGGAGGCTTCTTTACTGCGGAAATGGGACAACCACTACATATAATACAAATGTCAGATAAAGCTGACAAATCCGATTCCTGAAAATCACACATTGAGGGGGTCACCGTGCACAGCATGACTCTGTGCGATAAGACCATGGAGAAATTATTTGGTTCTGTTATATTTTTTCACATCAGATCTCTGTATGACATCTGATCCAAAACTTTCATGTTTTCATCTGTTCCAGGAGCCAGAAACAATGGAGTGAGCTTCAGTGAGGTGAGTACAAATCAGGAACAGCCATCGACCCCACAAGCAAGCCATTTCCCCAGACCCCATACCGTGTTAACAAAAATATTACTCGTTCCGAAACCGAAGAATCTATTGCCCTTGTAATAAAAATGGATTGAAAATAATCTTTAAAAAATTTGCAGAAAAAACAAACACTCCTGTGATACATGTCCCGCATTGTACAGCCTTTTTTCGGTTTCCAAAAATCGAGGAAAAAAATCATCTTTCAGTAGTCAGGCGAATGTCTAAACTTTGTGTAGAGAATATAATCCCACTGAATTTTTGGCTTTTAAATAAAGCTGAAATGTCTTCCTTTCAGTTGATACCGTTCACAAAATTCGATTTCGACTTAAAAACGGCCAAGTGGAAATAGCTTTCTCAACAATCTTTTTCAATTAATTTATCTTACTGACCCCAGCATCCAATGTGGAAGGAGAGCTTGACAGGATTCTCAAATTCTCAAATGAACGACTTTAACAATTAACCCATCCTAAATCAATCCAGGACTTTTGCCACATTTTCTATGCAAAATGGTATATTGCACATGCGGGCCAGATGAAACAAGAGTTGTCAGAAAGACAACAAAGCTCGTCGGGGCAAGGTTAAAGTTTTTCTGCACGCGGACGGACGCGGACGCTGGGGGTACGACAATAGCGCTCCGGACATTCGTCCCGGCGAGCTAAAAAGATGCAATCAAGAGACAAGGACTGTTCAACACCAGGAGGACGTGAAAAAGAGTGAAAGATCTCAATTTAGCCAATAGGCCTTGAAGACCATGCTAAATGAAAACGAATTAAAAAGATTGTAGGTTTGCAGATTCCCGTCCCACAAACAATCACGCCTGAAGGCCGACCACGTGCCACGTGGAAAGTGATGATGATGCAAGATCATCCCAGGCGTGAGATTGTCAAGTAAACGGAAGATCCCATCAAATATGAACACTCATGTCTTGAAAGAAGTGCACAAACTGCATCTAACCAGCCAGAGTCTCTAGTATGACATGTAGATGGCTCAAGCGCCCTCAGCGAGAAATTTTGATGAACAGTGCCCAGCCAACATCAGCCACTGCAACAGTTGAGAGTGTTCTGGGATGCTGGCCCTACCTAGTATCAGTACACCCTTCGGGCACTTTTGCCAATTTCAAACCTGTCTTTTTGTTTGGCATTTTCAGAAAGGGCCTCCGCTTTAAAACTCAGCTTATAGGGCCTAAATTCTGGAGTCATCGCTTTTCTGTTACAGATGCTGATATTGGGCAGGTAACCTTCCATGACACTGCCGACTCAGGAAATTCACTATTCCTTTCGAAGAGTTGCAGATCTGGGCCTGAATTAATAATTATTACAAAAAAGTTTACATATTTATGATGTAAAAATGCTTTAAGTGTATTCTTGGTCAATTCAATGCGACCTTAGTGAATATAAGTACTAATTTACGTCAAAAACAAAAAAAAAATTCTCCGTGACTCCACACTTTAGAATGATACTTTATTTGCATTATTCTGTGCACATGCAGCAGGGGACAAAAAAAAAAACAAATAAATCCACTAGTCTCAATGCACAAAATCTGACATGTAACTTGCAAAAAGAGAGAAGAAAAGCACGCGGCTCCATAGATTTGATATACAGAAAATGGAGATTGTGTCCAAAAAAAATTAAGACTTCACTTTCACTGAAAAGTGAAAAGCACTCGATCAAACAAAAAGTATCATATGAACAATCACTCTTGCACGCTCGCACGCACGCACGCACGCGCGCACACACACACACACACACATAGAACTAACACACACAGCCATGTTTTCATGCCAAATTTTGTTTAGGCTACAGATGTGCGGATTCCTACTGATGTCGGATACTGGCCTGAAACTGACTCAAGCAGCTGAACCAGGGATCTGTGACAATGAGCCGACTCTGGTATCGGATACCATTATTTTTATAAATGACAATTCAGTACCTTTACATCTATTCATTTGTTACAGCTTGTCTAACAAAGTTAGGAAAGTAATGCTTAAGTCAAGCCTGATGTTGCCTTACACATAAAAGATTGATCCCAGTCTCTTCCCCACAGTGAGGCATACAGCTAACCAATTAAACATTGGTATCGGATCAGTACTCTGTATCAGCCAATACCCAAAGCCCAGGTACTGGTATTGCGACTAATTAAGTTGGATCGGTGCCACCCCAGTTCAGATAAAGGAGGCATTATCTGGCACTGCTGCACTTAGGTCCTTCATATGATCAGCTCAACAGTAAGACACCACAATGACTCCTGCTGGCCAATTACGAGCTCTTATTCTTAGTGCTGTTACCGTCGATACCAAGGCTTTGGAGCCTGTATCAAAATGTGAAGCACTTCCTAACGGAGCTCCATGTCGACGCTTGTATCATCTCGGCGAAATGACGTCAGACAGTCAGTCGACTATAAAATTTCCCAGTTCTCTTCTGCAGCTCGTAGGATGTTGACAGTAGTTGAAGTTTGTCAATGCGGTTTGTGATTTTGTGCGGTGTGCGAGTTAGTCATTGCGTGCGATGGAGCCAGTAAGAAAGAAAGTCGTTTCCCGTTCGGGAATACTTTAATTTGATTTCACCGAATAAGGTTGCTTACTGAGGCTATTAGGCCAAATTGTTCGACTATCATGTGATGTCATATTTTCAGACATTTTCAAATAATTTCCAATACATAATAAATTCCCTTAATTTGATAGTTTTTCATTTTATTATTAGGGGAAACGCTTATTATTTTTGAACAAAAATACAAATCTCTTTGTTTCACATGCGCATTCTCTGCCCTCTGTCCTGTCCCCGAAAGTATCTTTAAGTTTTCTTATGACATAACGTGGTCAAAATACTTCATTTTATTTTGCATTTAACTTTATTGATTCTGCCACTTTCGTGATGAAGGCTTAGCTTGCCTACCACTTCCTACGAAGCACAATTCGTATGTGTTTTTATTGACCAACAGGGGTCTCTAGAGTGCATTCGAAACCTCAAGAAATGAACCACACTTCAACACATCTGGCTGGAAAGCTTCAACGCTTCATGAAGCCTCATCTCACCAGCACTACTTATTTTCCAGCCCAGAGTAAATGCCAGGAGAAGAGTGCAGTTTATGGTGACATCCCAGCATGCATCAGTGGAACCTTTTCAGAACTACATGCAGAAACGATACAAATTTCATCCACATTGTATTACTGGCATTTGGGTAAGGGTCATCAAAATGAGGCATGATTAAGATGTGATATATGCTCAAAAATGGCAAGTGTCAAAAACCCCATGCTGCAATAGGACAAAAAAATACGCCAAAATTTACACTAGGTAGGTTGACCTCACACAAAAGCTCCTTTGCAACGACCAACAGTGAACTCCCCCCGTTACCCTAACCTGCCTGCCTGTGGACTGTAGAATAAGGAAGCCCACACTCTAATGATACAACCCAATAAAAGAACCAATTTATGTTCTCTTTGTTTGGGTGGAAATCAGGTCATGTAGCCAAAACATGTCCACCCAAACAAACAGAAAATACTTTAGCTCTTATTTGTCGTATCACCGGGGTGCGGGTGCTCCGAACGCCCATTTATTTGAATGGCTTTTGGTAGGCCAGTGCATATTTTTCGATAAATGTAGTGCAATGTAAGACCTTCATTATTTTATTGGGCCAGGAAACCCATGAAGACTAAGGAAGAACATGTGAACACCACACAGAGAGGCCCTCGTTTCATATCAAAACCTTTTTGCTGTGCAGTCCAATCAACTCCACACCGATGCAACACTTAGGTAAGTAGAATAAGAGAGACAGTTGGTTGTGGATGGGGGCAGAACTCACCTCGTTGATCAAGAACTGAAGCTGTATCACGGCGGCTCCGCTGTCATGCTGGCAATAGCATTCCACTCCAGGACGTCCAAAGCTACAGGTCAGCCAGTTAAGGAATGTTGTTGCAGGACAAAGACTCATAAATCACATATTTACAGGTTCTGCAGGGACATATCACATGATTCTTGGCAGGCAGAGCTAGTGTAGCTTCGCTAGTTCGCATAGTTAACTTGCTCAAGTGTTTTATTGACTTAAAGTACCATTATAGCTAAACTCAATGGACTAACCTTTGGCTAGTTGTGGCATAATTACTCATATTAATTCAGCGTATGCACAGTAATTCCCCAGTGATGAGAGCATCTTCTAAATTGGGGCTGCCCAGCCTAGTTCCTGGATATCCTATGCCCCGCAGGCTCTCATTCCAGCCAGAATTTGGAACACATTATAGGGGTAATTATCAGCTAAATGAGATATCTTGCGAGCTGTGGAATGAGGTAAGCTTGGGTTGGAGAGAAAACCAGTAGATCTCTAGGAACTGAGCCATTCAGCCCAGTGATAATATAATATAATATAATATAATATAATATAATATAATATAATATAATATAATATAATATAATATAATATAATATAATATAATATAATATAATATAAGAAACTCTACCTTCATTTCCCCCAGGGAAAAGTGAAATCACAGGTATTCTCCAAACTAATGTACGTCCAGCTCAAATCTGCATCTCAACGAGTACCTATGCAGAACCTGGAGTTCTCCCCCACCCTTAAAATGCAGTAGCTTTCCAAGATCCATCGCTCCCTCCACATCGACTCATCCCACACACACACACAGGGATTATGTCCCACCCACCAGGCCTGGGGATCAGTGGCTTAAGAGCTGCTCCCTGGCAGTGTGCTTTCCTCTGTGCTCTCAACAAGCCCCCTCAACCCAGCTTTCAGCTGACAGCTAATCCATCAGCTCAGCAGTGGGAAGCGTTTTAACATCACTTCTACAACTGCAGTGGGGGTGATCTGTGGTCTGTGCCCCAATAGCTAACAGACAGGTCGCTTCAGCGGTGTGTTTTTTTTTCCTGCTAGAATTTGAATGTAATGTTATGTTACATCAATTAAAAGTGAAATTTGTCTGAATATTCTAATGAAACCATGTGGATACACAATAAAGACATTTTTTTTAACATCTCATTCAGCACATTTATTCTAAATGTCAGTAATTCTTCAGGGCACAGTAGCTTCAAAATAAAGCATGCATCTTGCAATAATGCTTATGAAAAACACATCTGCTTTCTAACACTCCAAAGAAATTCCAGTTGCAAAAACTTACTACAAAAGATAGAAGTTGTTGGAATGACCCAATGGATTCAATACATGTCAATTCACACAGATTCCAGATACTTCCACTCTGACATCTCTTGGATTTGACTGAAAAAAATTTGAAAATTCGAGAAAAAAAAAGTAAAAAAAAGCACAAAAAGAGAGCAGCCATGTATTTACTTTTTTTGTTGTGCTGTCATTTTCTCGAGATAACGACTTATTATTTCGTTATCTTAATATAACAAAGTCCGTCTTCTCGTGAAATCGACTTATTATTTTGTTAACTCAATATAACAAAGTCCATTTTCTTGCGATAATGCATTAATTTATTTCGTTATCTCAATATAGCAGAAACTTCAGTTTCCGTGGAATAGGCTAATCATCTCAGATGCTTGCGCGCTGGTTGGTCAACCTCTCATCTGTTTAGGCAAACCGGTCTCCCCTAAACAAACCCAGCCCAGTCACAAACAAACAATCGTTTAGGGCATAGACATTAGCTTCAGTGTAACCTACCAGTAGGCTACAGCTACAGCCAGTGGCATCTGTTGAAGGCTGAAATCAGGACGCAACCAGCACGCAAGCTATATGTCCCAAGAACAGTCCCTGGGAATTTCATGACCCTAACATAAATAGGAAAGAAGTTATAGTCTATAAAGAGGGACAGACAGACGGGAAGACGGACGCAAAGTCTTCGCAATACCTGATGGTCATATTTTGGTCTTAGGTTAAAATGGAAAAATTGAGCAAACAGTTCAATATTTACTCATCAGCATTTCCTGCGGCATTACATAACTACTGTGCACCTTAATGCAGAGAAATGTCTGGATACTTCAAATTAAAGTGCCTCTAACAGATTTCAATGAAAATAAAAATAATAAAGAATGAAGAATAAAGTGACCTCAATGACTTTAGTTTTTCACAAGAGTAAACAACGAAAATCCCCACACAGGAGTCATCTTTTCTCCAAAGTGAAAACCCCAATGACGCATAGGCTATTTATTCCAGAAATTCCTTATGTAAGAAAAAACCACACCATTGCAGTTCTTCACAAGGATCCATGTCACAAAAAAGCAAAGAACATTGCAGATGGAATGCCTTTCGATGCATAAACGGTTGACTTTCTATCAACCGTTTTCAGTCGCACTTCATCATTTCCAGGAGGACAGTTCATCACCATCGACACGCATAAAGAGTTCAGCCACACAAACACACGAGCAAGGACGTGCACACACACGCGCACACACACACACACACACACACCCACGCACACACACACACACACACACACACACACACACATACACACGCACATGCACACACACACACACACGCACACCCAGAACAAAACGGGACAGAAAATCCCATTTAAACAAATCATGACCCAGGACTCGGGGACAGGGCTCATCAGTAGACAAACCGAAGCGACGAATCGTGGCAGATAAGTCCATTACTCAAGTGCTCTACCTGCGCGCTGCGACACTTCTCTGTCATCAATTTTCATCTCCAGACAGGGGCTGCAGCATTACCGCTAACGCCGTCGCCGGCCCCTTGCCTGGTCATAAGCCACCCCAGGCGGCGAGCGGACTTACCTCCTGTCCACTGTGATGTTACAGGCAGCAACGCCCATAAAAGGAGCTGCACATTGGGGCTAAAGCCAGCCTAGCATAGTCTAACCGCCTTGCAAAGCAGAGTCCTGTCATTTGGAATGACAACGCAATATCAATGCTTTTGCTTAATGTCTTAGTACAGTTAACCAAGGTCTGAAGCTCAGTCGGTTAACCACTAAAGCACAGCACTACATAAACATCTGCTGAACACACAAACATGGAGACTCCTGTTCACCAAAGTGAAAATCTGGCAAAAACACACAGCCTGTGGAAATAAAGAGGAACAGAGTGAGAAAGAGGAAAGACAGAAAAAGAGGGATAGGAGTCACGCTGATCCAGTGGAATCGGCGCCGTAGTTTAGCCCAGAGTCAGGAACTGTCAGTGACTTCATTGAAAACTCATTCAAAGCCGGTTGCTTAGCAACAGAATGTGAATGAAATTCTCTAGGGGAAGCAAAAACAAAATATTTAATGTGCCTCCCCACTCCAATACTTGTAGTTTCCCCCCAAAAAATGTTCTGTTGTGTCAATAACATCCTGAATGCATCACACAATTCAGCATGAATGCCCCGCCACAGAAAATGTTTATAGAATAGTGCAAACGCATGGCACACCAGAGCAGATGCGTGCCGTGACACAGAAATGACAGAGGTGGTTACCATTTCTCCGTCATCTTTATATAAGATTACATACAGCTTTATCAGAGAGGAAGGGCAGATGAGTAAGTGCCACATTATTATACAACCTCAATTACGAAAAAGTCGGCACATCATGAAAAATGCAAATGAATCAAAAAGGACCAATTTGGAATGTCCGTTTGTCCTCTCCTGCATTGAATACAGTACAACGCACTATTTGATGTCCTAACACATGTATTCGATTGCTAATTCAAAATGCAAGAAAGAATCCAAAAATGTTGGCAGAAAGTTGGCACAGTCAACCATTTACCACTATTTTACACAACCCTATCTCAATCACACTCATTAAGTGATTGGGCACTAAAGAAGTAGCTGGTTCAGAACAGAATATGGAATTTTCTCTCATTCCTATACTACGTAGGTCTTAGGCTGCAAAATTGTCCTGGGCCTTTATTGTCTCAGAATACTACATACATTCTGCATTGAAGACAGGACTGCAGGCAGGCCAACCCAACACAAACTCTGTGCTTACTCAGCCATGCACACATAATCCACACAGTATCGGGTATGGCGGTGTCTTGCAGGAAAATGCGAGAAACCACCCAGAAAAAGATGACATCTAGATGGCAGCATGTGTTGTTAAAAAATGTATGCTCATATATTTTTGCATTTTCAGTGCCCTAGTTAATGTGCAATTCACCTATGGCATGTGCTCTGACTAACCACCATACCATGACAAACGCGGACTTTTAGATCTGAGCTGAAAAGAGCTTGGCTTATCCTTGTCTTTGGTCCAGACAATACGGTGGCTGTTCCTTAAAAAAAATACTTGAAATGGTGACTCCTTGGACGACAAAATATCTGTGTTACTGTGCCTCTTAGATGAATGTGAGCTTAAAAAAAGTTGCCAGTGCAGTGGACTGCGGTGGTCCTTCAGCTTTGCCTGGTAAAGCCTTTACTTGCGTTACAGGGTGCAGCAGGGAATGGTGCTGACAGACAAAGCTTTACCTAAGTATCAGTTACAGTCACATCATGGCTCTTAAGACGGTGACATCCAAGGGATCGCAGATCTCTCACATTCAGAAATGGTTATTGGCCTTGCCCTTTCACATACAAAGTTTCAGTGAGATTTCTTCAATCTTTTAATTACACTGTCCACAATAGACTGAAATGGCCAAACCCAAACTAATTTGATTTTGGGGAAAGGTGTTTTTAAAGTGATGGAAAATAAGCTGTCGCGTCTGTGGGCAAATTGGCGAGCCTTGACCCCTCTTTACTCTTGAGGGACTAGGCCTTTTTTTTTATTTGGAGAACTGGAATAGGCGTCTATTTTCAAGCAAATAAATTCACAAGTTAAAGAATGAAGCAATGAGCTTTTGTAGTTTTGTCTATTTACCTTTCAAACCATTCCCCCTTGATTTTATTGACATTTTCCATTATGTGCCAACTTTTTCAGCATTGAGCTGTACAACTTGAGAGTTGTAGTATTCATGTCATTGCACAGGTCTAATATGTGCCCTGGCCTAGCCTTTATTAATAATACTTGAGAACCTGTCAAATAGGTATGATATTATCTGTCTACCCACAATGCTCTGGTGCAGCCAGTCTGTTGAGACTTTACATGAGTCACAGCATGCAGGCAGGGTTTCACTCGCTCAAGGCAGCGCTGGGGAGAATAACTGAAAATCTGGTGAGATACTGCCATGTAACAGACAGGTTTGTGCCAAAAATGTAACAGTTTACTCTCCCCTTAACAGATCTCCTACAATGTGCACCAACAACCACCACCTACTCCTCATGCCCCGCCCAAATATCTGAGCATCAGCAATCCAAAACCACATATCCCATTCCTCTTGCTTGGAATTGTATCTGATTGTTCTCTTGTGTTATTTGTATAGGTCTTATGTATGAATTTTTTGTATGTTTTTCTATGCAAATCTCTTTTATAATACTGATGTACTTGTTTAAATGTTTCTATAGCTTTTCTTGGACAATGCAAAATGGTCTATGAAATTGTACAACCAATAAAAGCCAATTTTGCACACCCCATCCACAACTATGCGCCCCTCCAAACTTGCCTCTCTCATTTTCATATTTCCATTTCTCATTCTAAGTGACACTAATGGCTCATTCTACTTTGGAATTATAAGAGCTCCCCGGGCCCGGGGCTCAGAATTTTCTCAAATTTCAGTATGTTTTACCCATAGTATATGCCAAATGAGGAAAACTATTTTGTTTCAGCTCAATATCTCCCATCACACATTTTATGGGGTTTGTAATAGGGTGTGTCAAAGCCTGACAAAATTTACATGATACCACAATACTTTTTTTAAAAACTTTTTCAGCATCTTAAAAATGTACAAAGACAAACTATAATTTGCCTTACCAACCAGTTTTTTTGCCATTTTCACCCAAAATAAATCTATTTTGTTTTTTGAAGTACTAAGGAAGACCTACTCAAAAAGCCATTTAAATTGTAACTCTATCCTACTTTTGGAGCTCTGATACAAAATACACCAATTTTGTAACTCCGTTACCGCGTGACCTGGCTCAGATATAGATACTTGGAATAGACGGAGTGACAGACAGTGTGACAAATGGTGATGGACAGACAACAGTGACCCAGAATTTGAGACAATTCTATGGCCATGGCTATGGGATCACTGGTAATCTCACATTGAATGACAGGTTTGAGTCATTCCATCAGCTCTTACACCCCAACACACAAATATACACACACACCATTAACCAAACACATCTTGTATCTTTGTCTGTCAATCACAGATACATCTCAGAAGTACATTCATTGAAGCGTCATATTACTTCTACCACATTACCCTGCATGACTGGTTTAAAAGACAGTCATAGGTCACATAGGTGAAGCTTTGCTGGCGTTTGAAGAGCATAAGTGAAGTCTGAAATCAGAAGAGCACATGAATACAGGCCAGTTCTTTGAAACAGAAGGCCAGTTTAACATAGGAGGCCCTGTCCCACACTAGTAAATGAGGTTTACAAGGGTCCTGTGGGAGAAAATGAACCAAACCCGCCAGCATCAGGATGGCCACTCTAATCAATAACACTGTGACCCTGGTATGAAGAGAGAACCAAATAACTGCAAGCCGAATAGAACATGAAGTCAATGTGGAGATCAGGCCAAACATCAGACCATTCAACTGCACTGCAATGGAGAACTCCGAGCAAAATGCTCAGTTAAATGAGCGCCCGATTGGACCAATATACACTCTGGCAGAGTCAAATTAACAGTGTAAACTGTTCAATGTGTATATGAACACCACACTGCGCTGGGTGTCCACAACCAGCCTTATCGTAGTTAGCGCCTCGGATCACAAGCCCAAACATCAGAGTTGGGATTATCTCATATCTCATTTTGAGGGGCTGTCCTTGTCATTGCTACAGATGTGCTTTCAGAACCAAACACAGCCACTTGACTACATCTCATTTTCCAGAGAACTGCTGCCGCCACCGTTGCCCCTGACCATGGCGAACGGTGTGTTCACTACCAAAATACACAATCCCAGTGAATAAAGATTGGAATAGACTGGAACTTAGCACATCCAAAAATGACCCAGCCTACCCCTGTCG
Source organism: Gymnothorax reevesii (assembly GCA_029721435.1). Classification (NCBI taxonomy): domain Eukaryota; kingdom Metazoa; phylum Chordata; class Actinopteri; order Anguilliformes; family Muraenidae; genus Gymnothorax; species Gymnothorax reevesii. Next base: position 48,631,498 of record CM056576.1, read on the forward strand.
CCCAACAAACAGGTGAGGGAGGCACGCCGCAGTAAAGGCTGTTTTTACCCCTGTTTGAACTCTATCCAAAAAAGGTGAGCGTGCCTGCAAAAGTATTCAATGGTGAGCGGGCCGCTCATCTGGTCCGAGTTTACACACTTCACCTCATGCATTAAATCCCATCTGATTCCAGCAATTCTCCTGCATGAGCAGCTGGACTGTCCTACACAGTATTGCAGGCTCTACGTCCTCTCGCCTAAACCAGGCAATGGTGGGGAATTGTTGAAAAAAGGAAACAAACAAACCATTTCCTCAGAATACATTTGGTCTATCAATCCCACACAGGCTCTCTCAGCAGATTGCAATGAATCAGTCACCCATCACACTCAGAATAATTCACCCATTCCCAGTAAGTTCGTGCTCTTCATTGGCTCCTTCCATCCACAGGCTTTAGTGCTTCCAGTTTCTCCAAAAACCTGTTCATTATTTCACCATTTTTAAATCAAGTTACATAAGACTGACGTACCATCAAAATACGCTCATTATAAACGACTGCAGTGAAGCAGAATCCAAAAATACACCTAGACCTAAAACCCTGAATAAAACCTAGCTTGAATATACAGACGGGTGACAAATTCAAAGAAAATCCTTATTAAAATAATGGAAACAGCATTATAAATGCAGATGCTTCCGTACAGGAGGATGGCATGATACGTTCAACAAAGCAAAGAACATTTACCATCATGCACTGAGACAAATGTCCCCAGAATTGACACTTGCCTCAAAGTTGTATGCCTCTGCCAGCCAGTAAAGTTGCAGTTTAAATTCATGTCTGTCCAGACTCATATATGGACTAAAAACTCTGAAGGAAATTAATTAAAAGTAAGTATATTTTTTGGAAAAATTGAAGTAAACACAATGATATGTACAATTCCAGAGAATAATTTCTAGCAAGAAACATGCCTCTTCACTTAGAGACCATTTTTACACAGCACAGAAGACTGATAGATGGCTCCATTCATGCTGCAAAAAGAATCACTTGAAACCCAATCTCATCAACACCAGCTAGAATATAAAGTTTGTGATCAAACCTTTAAGTTGGCTTGAAAAAGCCAAACTTATCATTAGAATCGAGCAAACCTTTAACACAACACAATCCCTGACTCTCAACAACAATCCGTTCAATTGCTATGAAGGGAAAAGACTGAGCCCATCACCAAAGGGGGTGCACTGCAAAAAATGAAAGATGAATTTACTTATTTTAAGACTTTAAACACTTATTTCTATCACCATTTTTCTTCGTAAGACAAAAAATTTGTCCTTGATTTGAGGTAATTTTGACTAGCTTGCCGATGGAATAAGAGATTTTCACTTTATTTTTACTTATTTTAAGTCACTATTTGCTTGACAAGTGGAAATTTTACTATTCCATAGGCAACCTAGTCAAAATGAACTAAAATCATGGACGATTTTTTTTGTCTTACTAAGAAAAATGGTGAATGGTGGTGCTTTAAGACTTAAAATAAGTAAATTTATCTTACCTTGTATTTTCATCTTTCATTTTTTGCAGTGTGGGGCTTCATCAATTACTATGTGACCTTTTTCTGTGTCCAAAAATTCAAACCCAAACTCTCTATGACAAACAGTGCAATCGTTATAAAGGATGCATTATCAGCCAATCAGCAAAGCGTTGCCAATTCACAGCTGATCCTCATTGGAGTCCAACAACCCTGCCCGCAATTCAATACAGTTGAATTGTTCAATAGTTATAAATGATAAAATATCAACCATTCAGGAGTCTAAGTAGGGCCTCCGAAATTTTGACTGTTTACCAAATCCAACACCCCAGCCTCAAACGCACAACAAAAATTGCTTCACTAATTATGAAGTATCAAACATCAACTAATCAGGAAAAGGGCGGGCTTCATTGTGAGAAGGATTGTGATCCTTCTCAAAATGGGTCCAACAAGCCAGTCAACCCAATCACCACCTCAATGACAAACTGTTAAAAAGTTATAAAAGAGCAAAGAACATCCATTCATTTACATTGTACAATGGAGTGATGGGTCCAGGGTCTGTGCAAATGCGTATTACGGGGGAAGGGGCGGTGACATCAACATCAATCTTCAGAGAAAGTCTTAAGTATGAACCAAGTTGGAAGGCCATAGCTGGAAACTAGCAATACTTCGTAAACAAATGGAGTTTAACGAAGGATAAAGCAATGAAAAACAAGTGTTTGCCACTAACATGGCAATATCCCTCGCCGCCTCAATTTTATGTGTCTGTACGGACGGACGTACATATGTACGAATGGACATACGGAGCCCAATGCTATATCCCCCTCTTCGCACTAATCGTGCGGCGGGGGATAAAGACAAGAAAGAGATGCATTAACAGAAACATCAACATCCATCCTTTGGTTCAGTCTGAAGCTGTACAGAAAGTTTGGCAGCCATCTAGTTGTAATTGTGGGAGTGTGAGGGCTTTAAAAATGAACTGAAGTTTATTGAGCTGAAAGTAGACGTTAAAAAGGAAGGATGGAAGTGGGGGGGGGACTTGGAAAAATGAAATATATGACCCAATATAAAGCTGCATAGCAAGTTTGAGGTTTCTCACCGTGAAAATGAATGAGCATGAGCAGTTTTAATAAATGGCCTATTGTATGTTTATTGGGGCTGATTAGATGTCACGTTGACCTTCAAGCAGCAAAAGCTATTCAGTTCATCTCTGAGTCCAAGTAGACATCTGTGCCAAATTTGAAAAATTCATTCGAGGCATTCCAGAGATATCGCATTCACAACTATCAGAAAAACTTGAGGTCACAGCAGCCTTGACCTTCCACCCATGACCACCAAAATCTAATCAGTTGAACCTGGAATCCAAGAGAACATTTATCAGAAAAGAATTCCCTGTTAGTTCTGGAGATATTCCATTACGAGACTGCGACAGACAGATGGACAAACAAACACCCCGAAAAGATAATTTGTCTGGCCACGGCTGTTGCCAGCAAAAATGTATAAAAATGTTGAGCAGGTCCAGATGAACTGAACAACAAGATTGCAATTCGTTTTAGTCCGACCGCCTTGACAAAAGAGCCACAGTTACGCCATCATCTCTTGTCATGAAATTCCCAGAATGGAGTTATACGTCCGGTTTTGATCTGCCATTAACACTTAGGGTCACCAAATTTGGGCGCTTAAAGTTGGTTTTTCCTTTAATTTGTCTTTTATCTGAATATGTTCGAAGTTTCTGAATAAACACAGATATCAGCATAAATTAACTTGCTGTTACTGAGAGAAATCTGAGAAGCAACTTGGGGCCTTGTTTCATTTTTATTAAATGCCAAAATCATCTCCGCTGACACACTGCTCAGAACTCAAGAACCATCTTGCAGTTATCAACAACCTTCCTAACCATCACCATTCAGAGACCAATACCACTGCCAGTTACTTGCAGTCAGGAGGCCAGGATGGGAACTGGTGCTAGTGCATCCAGCAGGTTTGTGGTGGAAAACTTCACATTTTTTCCTTGCCGTTTCAGATGCTTGGCTCCAAGTATATCCACAGTTCCATCCAAGCACTAAAGAAGAGTCCAGCACTGTGACCTCCAGTCTACCATTTCAACACTGGCATTTTAAAAACACTGACTGTTTGTATTTGTGCTTCTACAGTAGTCATTCAACATTTACTTAATGGGTTGTGGCGCTGACTAAAACAGCTGAGTGTAAACACTGCAAAGTCAAATCCAATCAGAAAGTTCACGGGGAAGACAATAAATTGGACTTAAAGTAGATTCTCAGAAAGCTAACCTTTATAATGGAGGCTTTAAACGCAATCCGCAGGCCTAATAACTTGTTAACATTTTAGAAACAAGCCGATATAAATTGCATATGAGGAATCCATTCAGCATCCAGAATACAAATGCAGTTAAATCTTTGGGGTGAGGACAAGCACTCAGAGTGCTATGATGCATTAGAAGTGAGGACAACAGGAGAAGCACAGCTTATCCATTCCTCAAGGCTATATTGGAAACACATAAAATGGAAGACCAGAGGGGAAGACAGGTTAAAAACTGGGCCATCTTACTATAAAGTCCAGCACAAAAAAAGGAAGTTCAACATTGTTCTCCATTCCCACGAATGGCATCCTTAGTCAGATACTCTGAGATGGTTTAACCCTTTAGGGGACTGCAGTCATGAAAGAAATGAATGCTCTCACCAGAACTTTCTAAAGCTGATGTAACAATCACTTCTGGCAATTAACAATCACAGTGTGACAGCAAGAGCATTTTAGAAACCTTTAGAGACTTTAGCAAAAAAAAAAAAAAAACCTCCCAAAAATGCGTCAGATGAATTAAGCTACAAGGTCTATAACAGAATTTACAATAGTGCAAAAGATTGTCGCAAATCAAGAAGCAAAAATAAAAGAAAACAAGTAAAATGCTGAACATACAAAGCCTTTATGACACATAGGCTAAATCAGGGTAATTAATGACTCCCGATTTAACACTGTTCATATTCAGGCTTATTATTTGTGACGACACATATAACAGTTCTAAGCAATTTTCCTTTCCGCTCTGGTTTTTTTTTTTTTTTTTTCCAGCCAAAAGCACACCAGACAGTCACCATAGAAATGCTAGACCAGAGCTGTAACATCTTTCCAAGGATGTTACTGCCTCTGTTCACAATGTAGTGCCCCACCCCCGGCAGGCAATCTCTGCACTGTAGCGTACTCCGCTAGATACACTTCACTTTCCATCAGACCTTGACAGAGTGGATTGATGCCTCAGAGTGAGCAAGGGCGCTGACGCCATTCCAGCGCTGACGTCAAGCCTGCCCAGTCATACAACTCATGCTGGATGGATGAGGGGGGGGGATTGAGCCAGGGATTTCACTTCTCTACAGGATAAAAGGCTATGTTTTTCAGACTAGCAAAGGCAGCATTCAGGAAACACTAACAATACACAAGTATTGGTGCACAGTGTCCTCATACATAACACCCTTTGCATGCATTGTAAATTTGCATTCCAGTCTGTGAGGATTTGAATAGTGACACAATGAAAGGCCTTCAATTCCGGCATGGTTCATTGGATATAATAACGTAAACACCAACGAAGTAAGGCTGGCAGTCTCTACGCAGACATCCTCGAATCTGGCCCTAGAATTCAAACCCATCCCTAGTTTTCTTTCCTCCCTGGCAAGTCACTAAACTATTAGCGCTGCTAACTGGCCAGACTGTCTCCCTTCACCTGCTTCCCGGGTGAAGGTAGATTGGAAAACCAGTAGTTCTCGAACCTCGAGGGCCGTGATTTTAGGGACTCTAATGCAACCTCACATCCACTGCTTCCGCATCAAATGTGTAGAAAGTTGTGTCAAATAAAAGTGGCTTTCCACACTTAACAACTGAGCTGGATATTAATTAGATACAAAAAAAAAAGATTAATGTCTTATCATTTGCTGATTTTAGCAGGTTTCCGGAAATAAGCCTGACACTGATTTGATGGGCTTGTGGAAGACTGAGTTTCACAGGTAGCCTTTGCTAACACCAATAACATCAGAAATGCACCAATCAAACAACATTCCAGCACCTACATTTTTCCAAAAAAGGTTTTATTTTTTTTTTTGCAACAAAGTTGGGAATTCCCAGATCTATTTAATAGAAATTCACAGCAGCTGCCCGTACTTGCTCGTCACAAAGACATGTTTTCCTAAAAAGCGCTGGATTTCAGCCTCCATTTCTTTTCGTGCCAAGGTCAATGAGTCAGGCTCAGAAAAACTCGATCTGAGGGAAGACTCTTTGTTTCGGTTCCTCAGTCCAACTTTTCAATTCCAGATGTATTAAATCCTCCCATCATAAAGGGGATTGGCTAATTAAACATCACTTTGCAGGGCTGCCAGCTAGTAAGTCAATATAAACCAGACCACGGAGTCCATTTATGCACTAGGACAGAAAGGTGGCTATGTGGTGGCATAAGGCCCAAACACGCAGTGGAGCACGACAATAACTAGACCGCAGAGCCCCATCAATGGACTAGAAAAAAGCCTTAACAGATGCAAGACCAGAGAACCAATCCATGCTTAAGAACAGGGCCTTAACAGAAAACAGACCACAGAATCCATTCATGGACTAGAACAGTAACTGAATCCATGCACTCAGACAGTTCCTAGAGACACACCAGGCCATAGAGTCCATCTATTCCTTAAGAAATACCATATCAATGCATGTATCCATGTTTTTGAACATTTTCTTGAGAAATTACAGGCCATAGAGTCCATCCATGCACTAGAATAGTTCCTTAAGAGTCAGCAGACCACAGAGTCCATCCATACACCAGAATAAAACCCTAAGAGAAACTATATCAATGAGTCCATTCATGTTCTATGACAGTTCCTTTAGAAATAACAGACCATAAAGTCTATCCATGCACCAGAATAGACTCTTAAGAGTCACCAGACCATAGAGTCCATCCATGCACTCTCTCAGTCTCCAACAGCAGGTTGAGCCTGGTTGTGCCTATTGATTCTCCAGTGCAGCAGCCCAGTTCAAGGAGGTCACACAGCAGGCCCTACCCTCCAGAAGTCCTGTACAAATGGGTACCTGTGCTGTACAAGCCAGGACAGCAAAACAGCACTCTGGCATTTTGTCTTGAACTTTTCAGTGGCTCAACCTGGCATTTACGGACTAGATTTTTCCGCAGCACAAACAAATGGATTGATTATTATATCTAATGTGAGCTCCATTAAAATAATCTCCCATGACAGTTTCAATCTATAACGCTGGCAAATAATTAGTATAAACTCATCTCCCTGTCTAGGCTGCAAAAACTGTTTAACCTTTCCACCCACCCATAAAATATCAGACAGGCAGGCTGGCATTATCCTGACATTCTATTCTTTTTGGAGGATTAATCTCATTTTCCACAATATTCGTATTTGAGGTGTGAGATTAGTCATTCTATAAATTTATCATGACATTCAGAAAAATATTTTCATCAAATATACATAATAAAAGTATGATCTTTTAAAATCTTTTAAAAACATTTTTATAATCTTAATATGTCTGGCACACAGAGGTTTTAATGATGCGTGGAGAGTTTTGTGCCAAGTCACTGGAGGAAACACGGTCAATACAAACCACATCACTCAGCGGTGTGCCAGTGACCGCCTTGGATTTTGCTGAAAAATTACTGTGAATACCTTAAAGTGTTTTATGTAGAAATCCAAAGCTATGGACCCATGAAACCAACAGATTTTGAGTTCTGGCACTTAGTTACTCACATAAAGATTTTCTGGGAGCATTTTAGAGGTCCAAAAGTTGCTTATAGGTGAATGTACAGACCTGAAATTTGGCATTTTGAGTGATTTTGCTCCAGGCTTTCTGAATATGCAATCAGGGTGATAGAATGCGCCATTTTTAAAAAAATCATAAACACATGCAATATATTTCCGTGGCAGCAACTGGTTGTATAGGGGATACTCTTTTCATCCTCAATTTATTTTCATTCATATTTCAAAAAATAAGTTTATACAGAAGGAATAAAGAAGAAAAATGTAAAAGTTGATCAGAGTTAGATAACATATTTACCTAAGTGCGAGAGAAATTTCATTGCAATGAGTACCTGGCAACACTGGTGTACCAGTTACCCAAGATGGGGGGGGGGGGGGGGGGGGGTCTGGTATTGTTGGTGAGGGAAGTTGGGGAAAAATGGAAAAATGGAGAAAAAAGAACACCAGCCCAAAATTCACTTTTTCTATGGCTATACCTGGGGAACAGTGCTTTCTTACCCTTCCTGATGGCATGTTCAGAGAGCCTGGACCAGGATATGCCGGGTAACCAAACTCCAGTTCTGTACATTAAGTCATGGAGCTCCAAAAATGCTCTTAAACAGAAAAATGTATTGTGGGTACAAAAAAGGGGGGCAACAACCCTTTCTAAAAGTAACACATGCAAGCAACACATGCATAGTCCACTAGACGTCCCAATAATAGACTATGCTGCTATTTTACGCCAGCATTTGAGCTTCATAAATGCCAGAGTACTGTGTAAAGGAGCGACTGACAGAACAATATTCTTTTCAGCTTCAGCTGCACTTAATACGGTGAAACGTGCCTCCATAAAATTTGAAGAATAAGTAGAACATGGGGAGACACTGAGTCATAAGAAGAGGAAGAAGACATTCATGCATTGCAAGCATATGTAAAGAGTGAATAAAAAAACATTATTTAAAATAGTGACCATGATGCCTAGCATTAAAAATATGGCATTTTTAAGGTAATACTGTTTTCTTGATTAAAAATTATTTGGCTGCACTCAGAATCAGCCAACGTGTTGTCCCCGGGCAGCTAACATTAGGACAGTTTACTTGGCAACACTGTTTATTTTAGTATGAGTAATTTTAGGAAGAGCGCTGCCTTCTGCGAACAGGCTTTCTGTTCACATACAAGAACATGCTTTGCCTTCTGAATCTCAGTACCATTTTAGAATAATATCCTTTATGCAATTATTCTGTAATTTGAAAGATTTGATCAATTGTGCTATACATTATGGAAAATTAAGCAATCGTAGCCAAACGGAAATGTACTGTAAAAAAAAACCATCAAGGCATTCCATAACTTCACAATTTATGGGGAAAAAATATGGAAAATAAAAAACAATACTGCTAAGAGGTATAAAAATAATTGACCGACGTGAAAAAAGTAGGGTAAAGTCCATTTATTTACATAATATCAGAATACATTCCTGGCTAATTGTGTACTGTAGATATAAAAAGCCAAAGTCACAAAAAAACAAGACAGAATACTGGGTATAACTGGGAAATTAGGCCTCACTTAGGTCACGTTTGAAACCCATACAAGTTCATAATAGGAGAGAACCTGTAAGGGTGATTCGTGTGTCCAAATCTTCTCGAAGCATCTTAACTGTAGGCAAAGTATAATCGAAGGTAAAGTATAATTGGATGGTCTATTGCAACCAATGGATGCTACGCAATCCCATAAGGCCACTGATGCAGAGATGGTAAGCGGTTCTCAAGATGACTGAGGAAGCAACTGTAAGAAGTAGAAAATGAAACATAAACTATATATGAAAATTGACAGTTGACCTCCTGCTGGTCGACATGCATCACCGAACCCCCTAAAGCAGCTACTCCCAAAATTGATGGGCTTTGTGACCTTACTACATAAATGGCCGAGATCAAATATGAAATGCATTGGTTCAAATTTGTATCCAGTAGAGAAAATTTGTATCTCACAAGAAAATCTCTACAACGTGGAGGCGGCGGACGCGGCATGATGATCGCGGAGCCATAGTATCCCCGACCCATTGTCTGGGGATACAATTAACAGTAAAACTACCTCAGGCAGTATTATTAAAAATATTTGTAAATGTCACCAATACTGAGGTAAAGTTTTGTCTCCAAATTTCCATGGAAGGTTAGGCTACCTCATTGGCCAACAACCAGGTCAGAAGATAACCCCTGTTGCAGATATCTAATGTGGTTAACTTCCCTCACACACCAACGTCTGCACAATTGAGCAGGGTTTTGTGTTCCATCAATCAGAGAGAAGTTGTTAAAACTCTGAGGCTATAGGCATATGCTGTTGTGGAAGGTAAGCGAAACACATAAAATGTCTGCAACGAAGGCTAACCAAAACCAACATGTTGAAAATGTTCGAAAGGTAGAATTTCTCCAGGTTTCTTCAGTGTTGAAGTTTTCCCAAATACAAGTTCTTTAGCTGCAGAGCAGCAAACTTCGGTCTGTGCTTCGGCAGTTAGACGGCTGATGAAGACCTGGGGCTATTACAGTCAAGTGGCTAGATTTCTTTCATGTCCTCATCCAGCTGGCTTTGACATCCTGTATGGTGCACAAACAGTTCGCTTGAGGAATATGCAGCAGTATCTATGGAAAGAACATGACTTATAATTAAAGGAACATCAAGTTGGCTTTTTCCACATGCACATATTTTTGATCCAATTCTTATTTTACATACAAAACAAATGTCATTAACAACAATTTGTTTCTGTTTCAATTTTAACACTTTCTGCAACTGCAATTTTTATTAATATTTGATAGGGGGAACCTAAAAGGACTATCATATCACAAGCATTCTGATTGGCTTATTTCGTACGATGCCATTACGTCACAAAACACAAATCCCGGCTCGAGACATCGGTGCATGAGGGAAGCAGAAAACTTGCAAGATCTGCAACGGAGGCCAGTCAGAAGAGAGGTACTGTTTATAAAAATTTAACTAAGAACAAATTTTTATCTCCCATATAGTGAACTCATTACATCCCACAATCTACCGCAAAATGTAGTAAACATCCAATGGTCACTGACCCAGCTACACATCCCATCATGTACTGCAAACAAACCGAAAAGCTTTGAAAGAGCTGCGTTTAGTCAACGGAGTTTGAAAACAGACAAGAGACATTTATTAGCTTCAGGCACGAAATTTTATTTTTTTATTTTTTTTAATTGGAAACCAAGCAGTGCAGGAGACTCGTTTTTTTTTTTTACACAGGATATAAAAGGACATTTAGTTAAAATTAAAATGAACAATGATGAGTTAGAGGGGAAAAAAAATGATGATAAAAAAGGTATGGCAAATTTTATTATATAAACGATAATGGTAACAAACACAGTAGGAAATATACTCCGTTCGGTTATTACAGAAATACGCCCGAGTCCTTCAACTGAAGTTGAATAGGTAGGACTTAATTTTGCGACAGCTATTAACAGCTGCGACAAAATGAGCCAGGTAGTGTCCGAAAGACCAAGATCCTCAAGATCAATACAAAAAGTGAGGACCCAGTCCCACTGTATGGAAGCGAGCTGGAAGATGTGGAGGTCTTTACATATCTGGACAGCATCATTGACAAGCAGGGTGGAACAGACACAGATGTCAGAGCAAGAATCGGCAAGGCGAGGACAGCATACTTGCAGCTGAAGAACACATGAAGCTCCAAGGTGGCATCAACTTGCACGAAGATCAGGCTGTTCAACTCCAACGTCAAGTCAGTGCTACTGAACCGTGCAGAGACATGGAGGATAACAAAGACCACCACCAGGAAAATACAGACTTTCATCAGCAGCAGCCTGAGAAGAATCCCACAGTTCCACTGACCCAACACCATCAGCAACTCAGACCTGTGGCAGCGTACCCACCAACTGCCGACCGAAGATGAGATCCGGCCCAGAAGATGGGGATGGATTGGGCACACCCTGAGGAAACCAGCCAGAAACATCACCAGACTGGCGCTGGCATGGAACCTCCTGGGAAAACGAAAAAGAGGATGGCCGAGAAATACTTGGTGACGGGACCATGAGGCAGACAGAAAGAAGATGGGACACACCTGGAAACAACTGGAGGGGGCAGCCCAGGACCGAGGAATCTGGCGGACTGTTGTCAGCAGCCTATACTTCGGGAGGAGCGACGGGCATAATGAATGAATGAGTGTCCAAAAGTGTTTCTTCCCTCTGCCAATGAGCTCACTCTACAGTCACCTACATAGTGAGTCCCTTTATAGTGAGTAGGGAATAGTGAATGAGTGAGTGATTTCGGACACAGCGATAGAGTGTGGGGATGCATATGTGCCCTAAATGTATGAAGGGCTGGGAGGGAGAGTTTTATTAAAGTCTTCCGCAGTGCAACAGAGCAGTCCTGTGGTTGGCTCCTGAAAAGCAGGAACAACAGAAATAGGAGCTAATAAAAGCCCTAATCAAATCAGCATTCGGTTAGCAGGTTTATGAGCACCTTCTGCACAGGAAAATATGTCCAGGAAAGGGAAAAGTTAAAGCATGATCATGTGGGGGCCAAACCTCAAACAGGAAATGTGCTGCTTTCAGAAAGCACAAGGCACTGAGCAGAAGATAGGAAGCAACCAGGCTAACAACGAACCTATCAGGGAGAGAAATGCTCCTATTCTTGCCCTGCATGAGACATTTCCAGTCTTGAAAGCAATAGCTTGGTCCTGAGAGAAGATAATAATCACAGCACTGCATCAGGGCAAACGGGAGACGTATTAACAAGGAAAGCCAGTTGCTCGCAACCATAGGTTTATCCTCTTTAAAGGGGACCCATTATGCTGATCCTTCTTTTAATACATATATGTAATGTTATAGTGTTGGTTTTCCATACTCAACCTCCATTAAGTTTCTAAACATAAGGTACAGGGGATTGCCGTAATTCAAGAACGTGATTTTGTGAATGCGATTTTCTCTCTGAATAGCTCGTCCCGAGATCTTTGCGAGATCTGGGCAAAACCTGATGTCAGGTTGTGCTGTCCAATTAAACCCTGTTTACACTGGACTTGCGAGCAGGTTGCGACCGAAAAATGGACAAAAATCGCCATCACTCTGACTGACTCTTGATGAGGTTGCAAGTAACTCTCAATAAACTTTCAATGGTCTCAAATTCAATCTCTCTGATCTCTTTCACTCTCTATCGATCTTGAAGGGGTTAACGATTGTTTTGAGCTGTTCAAAACAATCGCATAACTTTTGCGAATGTGCGCGAGTGGTCAGAAATAAATGCAGATCTCAAAAACAATCGTAATGAGCTCTCATAACTCTCAAGTCACTCTTAACTTGGTCTCACAGGTCTTGATGGACTCTTGACGAATTCTCAAACAGGTTGCATAAATAATCTCCAAATATCGGAATATTCATTATGCAACTATGGTGATCGTTTTTGCGAGCTGAAGAAGAGCCCATTGCAATGCCTTCAAGAGCCAAAAAGTCATGGCGAGTGAAATTGCGAGAGCATCAGTGATGGATGGGATCAAAATTTGACCAATGGCGATCAGTGAGAGTGAAATTGTGACCAATGGCGAGCTTCCGAGCGACTCTTTCTGAGAGTGGGTTTCCTATATAAAGCCATTGTTTTAACCGGATCATCACTTGCTGCAACGATCGCATCAACAACACAAGACCAAGAGAGACCAAACAAGAGAAAGGAGAGTCATCGTAAATTATGTCGCATAGATCGCCTAATTTGGTCTCACTGGAAGCTTGGTGTGAACGCAAATTAGCGATTAGATTGGAGAGTATACAAGAGTATACAAGACTTGTGCGAGTTCATTAAATCCTTGTGATCTCACAAGTCGCAGCAGTTGCAATTTCAGTCGTATTTTGGTGTAAACAGGGCATTAGAACAGACCTAGCCAAAACTAATCACGGCGCTGGACCTGCCCGCACCGGAAACTATTCTAGCAGACATGAACACCCGCGGATCATACTTTGTCTTGGTAGCATCTACACTTCCAGAAATACAAAAGAAAAACTTCAGATCATTTGAAGTGCAGTTTTCTCAGGATCTCTTCCAAAGCTGCTCATTGGTTTACTTTTGGAAACAAAGAAAAGCACCTATTTCTCTTCCAAAAGCGTTGCCTCCAGAAATCAGTCAGTAGCTTTTTTGCTTGCTGGCAGCGAACAAGGGAACGTTAACCGTTTGTGCTCAGCATTTCAAAGACAGCTTTGTCAATAGAGGAAAATTTGACAGAGGATAAGCATTTCTGCTACTTTTCAAGCCTGAGGCAGTTGCATTGATCAAGCGCTCAGAGCCACAACTGTAAGTAGTGATATAACCGCAAATAATTTAAGTGAAGCGAACGAGTTACGGAAGGCTAGCAGGACCAGTTACGATAGTTAGCACTAACAACTGGCATCAAACGCAGGCTTTGTAAAATATCTGAAGATAAAGCCTGTATCGGTCGCGACTGTCCGCGACTCACAAGATAAGTTTCCATCCACTTGTCAATCGAATTATCTGAAGTTCGCCAAAAATAATCATGCAAATAAAGCTGGTGAAAATACATTTCCATCTAACGGCATTAAAGCGAACAAAAAGTAGTGCGTGATAATGCCACATTCTGTAATGCGATCAAATTGGTGTATCGAATACATTTCTAACATTTTAAGCTGTTTCCATTCATTTTCACACTGAATTGCAGAACCTTCAAGTGAACAAAAGTAGTTTGTTAGCCAAATAATTTAGCTGGTTATCCAAAATGGATTGCGTTTACCAACAAATAGCGATAATTGCAAGAGTTGTAGTAGTGCTTAGGTGCCAGCTATTAGCAGCATAGCAGACCATTATCAGAAGGAAACAACGGCATCAAAACACCATCAAGATGCAGTAGCAGATTTATTCGGCGAATAACATTTCCATCAGCATTTATCGCATAAGCCTTTTACCGATCAAGAGAAAATCCAATGAGATGGACCGAACAAACTATGAGTTAATAGTCTTGAAATCAAGTCCAATTTCACCTTCTCCGTGAGGCATTTTTAATTCGATATTACTTAATTTGTATAAGAACGAGTGGATGGAAACATGGCTACAGATGTGGAAGCCGTTGCTTCACAGCATAAGTCTACCCAACTGATGGCCTGTTGAATGTGGCTGTAGCACTGTGGCTAACGTAGCCAAGTTACTGTTGCTAATGTTTTTGTCCTAAATATGCAAGAGTAATATCAGGTGAAATTCATCAGAAGGTGTGTGTGAACATAAACCTCATTTGAAGCAGACGTTTTTTACTTGTATGTACTTTGGATGCTTGGTACAACTGCCCCCCCGGTAACGGAATTAACGGTCTGTAAAACCACTCGGCTATCAGCTACTGCATGTTAGTTTGCGTGCTGTGCGAATTAAAATGCTCCTGGTAACTTATATGCAGTAATTATGATCGGTATGCTTCTGTTACTTCGGTAAGCATCAATGTGGCAGTTCCATCATAACGTTGCCTGATTGTAGCCACTACAGTTGAAGCTAACCGGAGAGGTGCTGTATATGTGTGCCAAGTTGGGCTGCAGTTAGACCAGACATAGGTTCTGCAGAGCTTGGGGCGCGTTTTTGGCTGCTTATGAAACGATCGCTTTACTTATCCATGACCGGGGTTAGCCTGATACTTCTCCAATATCTGGGCAAGCTCTCTGATGCTACCAGTGAAAGCAATAGGGAAGCACACAGGCTATAACGTGTACGGTATAACAAATAATTTCTCTGCATTGCCGTCGAGTGAATATTAAATCGGCAATTTAATATTAAATTCTTTCCTGTAAAAGTTATCGATGCGCTAGCTCTACATAAGCAACGGTTCACGCAAACTGAACTTTCAGTCTGTAAAACCTGTATTATGCTCATAACCTAACATAAACGCTGGTCATTCCGAAGCAATCAGTAAACCATTACCACAGGCAATTTCTGAAAAGGAAGTTTAGCCAGGAGATTTCGCCGCTCCGTCATATACCAGCGCAGAAGCTGTTCTTTACTCCACGGTAACGACACACCACAGTTATGCACATGAACCATCAGGTCCTAATACACACTGAAGCAGTCCATGAGCTTTTGGTCCACTTTTAGCTGCTCCTTACTGTCCATGTTTCCCTCTAAACTCAGACCCACCGGATTTCTATGGTCTCTGGTCTAGATGTGGGCATATCGACCCGTTCTACAAATGTGTTTATATGGGGTGGATTTTAGCTTTCCCTGCATCCAAGCTATAGAGTAGAAAAACCGCTATACTCACCACTGTTGCTTTGGCAAACTGTAGCCAACAGCAAATTCCAGCTTGAGCTGCCAGACTTTCGCACTGCGTCCTCCACTTTCGCTGCTGCATTTATTAGAAAAATTTCATTCCCTTTGATCTATATTCAAGTATTGCGTTAGATTTTGGAATTTCCCCACCGATTTCTTATCAGATGGCAGATGTGTCTCACGTTACACTCTGGGGAGGCGGACCCAAAAAACTGCATTCTGCAGCCTCTTCCCTCCAAACTCCGCCCTCCACAGAGCTGGCCAGTCAGAAGAAAGTGGGCACACAGGGAGTGGGGGCCATAGTGGAAGACCCACCCCTATGAGGAGTTTCAGGCAGAGACTACAATGGACTACAAATTTTTTTGAGGATGGCAGTATGAGCTAAATAAGGACCTTTGAACGATCAGGAGTACTCGAGGGGAGTCCAAGATCAAAATATAACCTCAGAAATATAGCGGAATAGGTCCCCTTTAAGTCTGAAACGGTTCTCCATGCCTTTGCGGTGCTCTTATCAGTAAACAATGATGACTGTAATGGTAACCAAGCCATGAAGTTATTGGACATGTAAAACGCGAGCTGTTTCTATTCTCAATGTCAACCATAGCATTATGAGAATGGGCCAAGGAACTAACTTAGTGGCCCAGAATTCTTTGTGTTGAGGAAAACATGAAAACACACTAAGCAGTCAAAAACACAATTTCACGTATAATAAATTCACAACCAATATCGGAATGAGGCCTTATTCATTAATAAAATATTGATAAATATTACTCATATTTATGTGAAGTCCACGTCAAATTTGAAATTGATTGGAGAAGCATTGTTGGCACTCGAGAAATTACTGGGAAAATATAATAACCCCTGATCTATGGTATCTCCGGTATTTTCGTAAGGGAAGATGCAATAAAAACTTAGTTTCACAATTTGAACTATGCTACAGTCCCTTAACAAAATCCTCTGCCTCAAATACCTGACTCAGTGTCCAACTTCCTGAATCCACCAGTCCCGAACGAACTAATGCCATGTCAGCACTGGAGAAAATGACACGCAAAATGGATCAAAGACCCAGAGGCCCACACAGATGGTTAAATCAATATGGATTTCACAGTCCTCTGAAAATTCCCTAGGACCTCAGCAAAGCGTAATTTGATCGCCACAAAACATGACAACAAGACCACGCCTTGCAGATAATGCCATATTGCCAAATTGTTTATTTTTGGCATTTTGTAATTGATCATAATTCATCATTCTAACAATACGTGGCACTACGACTGACAAGAATTTTTCATTCTCGCACTAGGTGCATGCAGAAGATGGCTATAACACAGAAATATATCCAAGATTAGAACATGAAGCCATCTCATCAGTCATCAGGACATAGGACGAACACTCACAGGATGCAAAACAAATCAATAGCATCATTCCAATACCCTTCATATGCATTGATTATCCACAGTACTCCTCTTACTGCATGTGATGGATTCCACGGAGTAGTTAATTAATCTCTTCAAAAGAACTACGGCCTTTTATTTTCATAGCATTTAGCCTACACCAAAGCACAGTGCAATTTAAAAACCTAATAAATTAAACATCGTAATTTATTTATTTTAAAAAGGCTGCTTTTGCTCATTATGATACAAAGCACATGCAGTATACGACCTCTCTGAATTAGGCCTGTGTAACAGCTGCAGCGCTCATTACCCACAATTCCCTGGGAGAGAGGCTGGGCAACATGGCTGTTGTGCTGGGAAAAGATCATTTTGTTTGCTGTAATTGCCTCCTTAATTTTCGATGGAAAACGCAGCGGTGCTTTTACAAAGAGATGGACGAGGGTGAGGAGCAAGTCATGCAGCAAACTGAAAGATAGAGAGAGGGAGGGAGAGAGGAGGGAATATTCAGTGAAAATGGAGGAGGATGAGAGAGAAGCAGGCAGCAGCAAGCCTGAATGAATCCGACTGTGACTGTTTTCTCCCCTGTTCCCTGACGACTGCTTAATAATTTACATGGCAAACTGGAAGCCAATGTGTGCATTTAGCTCTGTTAATATTTTACATCATCAAAGTGGCCATGGAAAGCGCCTTATTAAAATGAACGTTAATGTCTGGCAGATTGGCGTGAGGGGATCGCTCGCTAACGCGTTATTTTCTCCTTCCTGCTCCGCTAACGGGGTTCGCAGACGACGAGGCTATTTATACACGCGTGGCAGAATAAACAAATCGCAGAGGGAAGTGATAAATAATGGCGAATAGCTCCGGCATTATTTATTAATAAACGCACGCGTCAGAGATGGCAGTTGTGGCATGACTCTGCAGACTCTTGCACACACCGCCCCCACCAGAGCCAGCCTTTGACCCTAATCCCCCCCCCCCCCCCCCGCACGCCATCCCCTGTCTATCATCATCTCCACACCACACCACACCCACCTCACAATAAGGTGTGTTGCATTTACACAATAACCTTCCTCTGTCCGTGTCGTTATCTCAGGGACCGAGGGGGGGAGGGGGTGTAGAGAGTTCTGATAAGATCACGGGCGTTTAAAAATTCCGGTTGCAGGAAGAGGAAGAGGTGGCACAGGAGGATGGCAGGAACCTGAAAGTCAGTAGCTGGGGTGGGGGTGGGGGTGTGGTCAGACGTCAAAGTAGAAGGCTACACCTACACATGGGGCAAGTGGAATATAGGCGGGACTGAGGGGGAGAGGGGAGGGGGTCACAGCTGTTTATTTTTAATGGCAAACAATAGAAACAGTAGCTTCTCCTTATGACCGAAGCACTGAGGGCTGGGGGCAGAGTCACTGGTACAGACATCCCTGATTCTCGAATTCTCCTGCAGAGGAATAACTCAGGTGTTGGTCTTTATTGACCTGCAGTCTCTTTCTCTCGTGATGCGAAGGAGTTCCAAGGACAAAGCACCTGCGTGAGCAGAGGGAGCCACAGCAGGGCAGCATCGCCGCCATGGGAGGGTTTAATGGAGCCCGCGTGCACAGACTGGAGATCAGCTGGTGCCGGCTCATGCAGAGACAGCTCAGGCTGCCGCTCCGAAGCCACCTGCAGCAGAGCTGGCCTCTCCATTTACAGCCACATATATTACAGCGCTAAAAAGTTTGCTATAACGTACACCTTAGTCTTCCAATGAATCAATATATTGTCCCCTGCAAAACATTGGCTACGTTGTCTTGAAATCAAGACAGGAATAGTACCAGGCACTACCTTTGCTTAATTTTGCAGAAATATAACTGACGCAAGATATTACCCCAAATGTGAGACTAAATCACTTGCAGAGGCTACGAGTAATTTATGAATGTCAAAGAAAATCCAAGGATGCGATTGCTAACAGCAGGATGAGGATTTACCAGCTGCAGCAGGTCACAGTATGCCTTTGTACACATCTCCATCACCTCTGATGAACCTTTCATCTTTTTCCTACAGTGTGAACCACAAACAAATGGTGCACATTCATACTTGAAGTAAGGTATTTGTACAATGATAAAATTTCAAAGGTTAGCCATCCCTACATGGTTCACTCCATTTATAGGGAAGTAGATAAGGATGTAGACTGCCATCTTAAACAACAGTTTATTTACAGTGACATGCAGAATTACACTACTGATAAAAAATGAAGAAGAAAGGGGCTGCATATTATGATCAGTGCTAACCATTTTTGGAAATGTTACATTTAAATGCAAGGGTAAATTACATATTTTTCAATCAATAAATTTATTCTCACATTTCAAAATTTTTAATGAAGGCATCAAGATTTTTTATCTTCTGAAACTCATGATCATCAAAGTTTTGGCTCCCTTAATAAATGCTGAAAATGAAATCTAACAAAGATAAATAGGCAAAATTTTAAAAAGGTTTATTGCAATCTAGATGAACTACATTACTTCATTCCCAAGTTTTCAGTTTCATCAGGGCAAAATGGTAAAAGAATCCCTTTGTTGTCCAATACCACCAAAAAAAAAAAAAATTCTCATTTCAATGAAGCCAGATGGTCACAGACTCTCTTAAGTGAAGTAATGAGCATATTAATTCATTCATGATTTAACATACCACTTGGTACAAAGGCTTTTATAAAAAAATAAAAGTGCAAGGGACGGGCGCCAACATGCTAGAGAGAGGAAGCAAGTCGAGAACAGTGAGAAAGATGGTAAGGGTGGCAATACAGAACCTAAGGATTGCGGGTCGGGAATTACAGTGATTAGCAGCATTGTGTAATCGCCAATTCTGAAAATATAACCACAATCACACCACCTCCATAGCAATAAAATTCTAGGATGGGTTAGATGAATAAAGTCCTGAATGCGTGCAAGAGACCAAATGACAGATCTTGAGATGGGTAAATATTATTAGAATAGACTGCTACAGTCAAATCAGACCAATAATGGCAAGCTGAACACAGCATCAGCATGTCTGGAGGGAACAGAGGTACAACTCAATAAGAAGCACCTCCAACCAACGGTAAAGTATCAAGGAGCGTAATACATATTTTTGGCGTGTTTTTATACCAGTGGCCCAGGGGTACCAGATAAGCTCAGTGGAATGATTAATTCTCCCACCTATGCACAAAACAATCTAGTAGTCTCTGCTTTGAGGCTGAGAATTAGTCAAGGCAGATTTTCTAACAAGACAATAACAATAAACAAATCGAAATACTCACAGAAATTATTTTGAGTGGAAAAAACATCAATGTTGTGCATCTTAGTTGTCGGACTTAAATCTCGCTGAAAACCTGTCTCTGAATTTCAGAGGGCAGCCAATAAGTGTGAAACCTAAGGATAACAAACATATTGAAAGTCCCCACTGTGAAGGAAAGATCAAAGTTCTTTCTAACAAATTTGTTCCAAAACCTGATCAAAATTATATATAAAAAAAAAAAAACCCTCCCATAAGGTGTTTGCTTATGTGAATAAATTCACTGAAATCAAAGGAGACACTCTTCCCATGTGCTTGTAAGACACATATGGACTACTTGTGCTAATTCTAATGTGGCCTTTCATCTTCAATTTTGTTAAGGGTGCCAATAACAGTGCACCTGAGTGTATGCCCACAAGGAAGGATCCCAGCAGGAATTATCGCCTTTCAGAACTGTGTCACTATCTAAATAATTATTGGCCCCACTCTATGAGAGGTAAAGTTATAGCAGACTTGGTAAAACTAAAGGAGTAAATACACTATTTTGAAGGCTTTCCTAAGTACTGTCTGAGACCCAATGGGGTGCAGGGTAGCATACAGTGACCTGGGGCTCGCTCTCAAGGCCCCTTCTACAACTGTCCTAACAGGTTGAACCTCCATGAAAACCCAGATCTTATTTTAAAAGAACTATGGTCTTTCTTTTGTCCCTCCCATAGGGGTCCTCGTGTCACTTGCTGGCTACAATTAGATGTTGGCCTACACACACTGTGACAAAAGAAATTGAAATTGATGATTCCCCCCCCCCTAAACTAAACTGCTCAGGTTCCACTGGATGCAATGAATAATTCACAGATAGACGCACGAGGGCCAGCCCTAGGGGAGCCTACAACCAATCACAAGTCAGGGGAATTCGCACTGGAGGGTAGGGCACGAGAATGAGTTTTGAATTATAACAGTCAATAGTCTGAGACAGCGGAGGTGAGAATGGGAAAACGGTGACTGTGACATGAAAAAGGAAATCAGAAGGAATCTGTTGATGGCAAAAGAATCTGGAATGCCTGCCCTGGCGGGAAAGAGAATTGGCTTATAGCAGGTGAGGTGGATAACGTCAGTCTCACGATCCATTTAACACTCTGGCCCTATTCATCAACTATTAAATGAATATTCTCTCTAATCCTCATCATCTCTACCTCTTCCATCCCCTCAAACAGACAATCCTACAGTGAAGCAGCAAGGAAATTGGGAAACGAAGATGAAACTGCCCCCTAACAACGAACCCTTTATACTCCCCACATCCCCAACCAAAATAACCCCCACCTCCTTAACCACCAGCCTTCACAGGCATCTCGTTAACAAGGATACGCAAAAAAGGTGGCGGTCCAGTGCTACCAGTTAACCAACATAAAAACTAAATATTGGTTGAGTAGAAAGGGGAGGTGGGAAGCCACCAACGAGATGTGGAGACGGCTTGAGGTCGCTCTTATCGAACAGGCGCACAAAGCGATCTTTTGTTAAATTGGCTTTCACTCGCTGGAGAGCCCATCCACTATCACTCTGCCGCGATGTAGAGGACAATACTTCCTGGTGGCAGCCATCGATGCTCACTGATAAACCACTCAGCCACTCCACAGTTATCCATTCTTAATGGGACCAGGGTTTGACAGTGATATGGGCATGAGAAGGTTTGCTCTTCAGTACCCCTGAATTTTTCATCAAAGGGAGTCTTCCCTCCATCAGTTGAACAAGCAAGAAGAACAATAGCACGTGGCTTTACCGGGGGAGTTGGAAATCGTTCCAACTGGAGTGCCACAGGCAAGACCCAAAGGGCTTCATCTTACACCCGCCGCAAAGCGACGCCAATCGAAATTCGTCCTTGCTAGTTTCAGACAGACACGGTTGCCATTTCCCCATTCAGCACCTATGATGTTCAAATAGCAAATGTAATTGCACTCATCAAGGCCTGTTGGTCTTAACCTCTCTCTGCAGATGTAGACGCCAAAAGACATGGAGCTGCTCTATTTATGCACACAGTTACACTATTCTATCACTAGATGACACACCCAGATCAGTTATTGAATATTCACTAGCAAGCTGAGCTCGAACATGGTTTACAATATGGACGAGTAAAATCCCAGCCCTGTTTCCCAGGAATTCTCTCTAAATGCACTTTAGAGCGTTCACTTAGATTTTAGCCCAGTTGTAAACTCATGTAATTAGAATGTACTAAAAATAAATGCAAATGAAATTTAGAACTAACAAAAGGCCAACCAGCAGAGGACAGGATCCCCCTTGGTGCCTTAGTTCCTCCAGAGACTTGGAGCATTTTATTCTTACAGCTCACTGCATGTCTTCTTCAACCCACTGGGAAGAAATCTCAACACTGACTATTTTGGGTTTGGGGCTCAGCACAAATTTGTTGATGGTGTAATTCAGGGAGGAAGCAGCATATCATTAAACCCTTTTAAGAGGTTTTATTAAAATGTTTTTTCAACATTAGTCAGAGTTTGAAAACACCATTAGGCTACACAGTGATTGTTAAATCAGCACTTGAATGTTCAATTAATAACATTATTATCGCATACAGAGCGAGGTCAAATCATTAGAAATAGTGCCATGAACACCAGCTTTCTGATACTTAGGACATTATCTTTTTTGGTGAGGCTGGTTCTGACATACATTGATTCAATTCTGTGGTGATTTTTATAGCTGCAGTTCTGTGGTCATTAACATCTACCCTGCAGTCCAACTTTCCCTCTGTCACAAAACCTTGACTTTACTGGTTTTTTGTGCTCGGTTATATGTGGTTATATGTCTTGACACTGTCGAGCATTTCCCCCCTTTCCCAACCTGGCATATTTTTTGTGGCCTGAAGTTAAAGTACCAGCATCATGGTTTGGAGACTTTCACCGTAAAGCGCTGCTTTTTTGACCTCATTATAGCAAACACTTGCAGTTTAATTAGCATAAAAAGTCATAGAAATGACCTGGATTGTCACTCTTGTAATTGCGGTTAGAGACTTCAAAGATGTTAAAGCCATGTAAGTGTGCTTCAGATACTTTGTCCATCCCCTGTATTTGTAATTTTATACTTTAAAAGGATTAAAACTGAGAATACCAGAATTCAAGATAAGATGAAAGAATTCTTGCCTTGTTAAGAAAGTTGAAAGCACCTTATTGCACATTAAGGGCATGACCCATTTCAAATTAGCAAGTCATCAGAAGCAAAGCTGCAACAGGAATAGCTGCATTCACAGCTCATTTTCACAATTGCCCTTCTTCTAAAAGAGAAAAATCCATTCACTTGACTTGCTTCAATGTGTTAGAGCTTAGAAAACAAGCGCTTCCTCAAAATTTCATCCTGGTGATCATGCTCAAGATGCTCTCACTAATAAATACAGTTCTGTAGATCTGTCTGTTCATGAGACTCATTCGGCTTAGGGTTGTTGTTTTGGTAAGTTGCATTTTATTCTGTGCAAGCATTTAGTCGGGGTTTGCAAGATAAATACATTTCTTATCTCACTGGGAATCTGCTGTATAAACAAATAATAAAAAACTAATAAAATTGCACCACCATCAGAAGTACCAATGAAGGGCAACTTGGTATTTTGTCTGATCTTGAAAGCTCAGAATTGATTGATAATAACATTTCACACATCTGTTGTCCTCAATTCCAGATTTGAGCGGGCTCAAAAACCAGAATTAAAAACACCTTGAACTAAGAGGGCGAGTGTATACACTCACTTTAGTCTCCACTGGTACATTAATAAGCTTTGCACATTAACATTTCAATTGGAGGCTAGCCCAAAGTAAAACATCTCATATGATGGACTTCAAAAACTTATAAGTCTGACTAGACAGAAATAGTATAGTTGGTTTAGGAGAACTTTAGATGATTTTATAATTGATATGCAGTTGTCTTTGTGCAAGGAGACAGAAAAGTGTGTGAGGTCATGACCTTGTTTGTGTCTGTGGAGCAGGATTTGAGGAATTAGTGATGTAACCTCGTCCGGCTTCACTGATCACAACTGCAATGCTGTCAAATGCCTTAAAACAATCCTTGAGGTCATTAAGGCCAGAACCAGAGTATCTGTTCAAAGACACTACATGCACCATGCCTCACCTTTCCAAACTCCAACGTGATCAAGCCATTGGGCTCTGGATGACTGGAACATCCCAAAATCGCATTGCCCAGAGTTTTGGGGAAAGCCAACCCACAATCTCTAACCTTATGGCTCGTTACCAGGAGACTGGAAGCGCCAATGATCAATCCTGACCTGGTCAGCCTAGGGTCACAACCCCAGCCCAGGACAATCAGATCCGCCTCGCCCACCTGAGAGATTGGTTTCGAACCCGCACCAGGACAGCTCAGGAGACCCTAGGAATCTTCGGACCATGGATCAACAGAAGAACAGCGAATCGCCGACTTGCAGAGTGAGTGATCAGGGTCCACAAAACAGGTGTTAGAATGCAGCTTGAAGAAGCATAGTTAGATGACTAAATTGCTTGATTAAATAATTCACAACAGAACCGGGCATAAAAATCCAGAAAGTCCTTGCCGATTCCTGCTCCAAAATGCAAATAGTGGGCATTGTGCTACAAACCAAAATATATCAATAGAATCTACAGACAGAATTTTGAAAAGATTTCCCGCACACAGAATTAATCCACGATACTGCAAAAATCCACACAGTTGGGTGGCATCCACAGTTAGTCGGGCTGACTTCCGAGCCGCCCACTCTCTTCAGAAGGTGCACACACCAGGAATGCCCAGTCTCATTCAAAGGGGCTGCCTTTGTTTTACCACTAACCCGGCAATAACACACTTGATTATACTAATCAACTAAGCACTGCCTTCAGTAAAGACCTTGATAAATACAATTACTGTAGGTGCCTTACCAACTGGCAGAGCAATAACTCAAACACGCACGCATCCTTTTTGAATAAGATGGACACCACTGGCAGGGACGTTATTATTACAACAGGGCAACACGCAGAAAGACACAATGATGACAAGCCGATGAGTGCCACAGTCAGTGCGGACGTGCTTTTTGCCAAACCACTGTGGTAGGAAACGCACGATCAGCACTGTCTTTTTTAGCCAGTCAGGGTGCGGCAAGACCACAGATTAACACCAAGACCTACATGAAGGTATGAGGGCAAGTTTGCTTGTCCTTTTCGAGAGTTATTTATGGTCCAAGGTTCCCATTCACACAGCAAAATGGGTAACATTGCAACTGGGGCGAGACGCAATGATAGTAACCCACCCACAAGTGAATCAATTTGACTAAAGGTCATATTCCAGTCACTAGCCTCTACTACCATAAACCCTGCTAACTGGCAGGCTGTACCTGTTTACTGTGCTGTGGGCAATTGTTTGGGATAGGCTGGTTTCAGGCAACAGATCCATGGATTAGCCAAGGTGAAGCATTTTGTTTTAACATCTACTGGATGCTGGGATTTGTAGTCCTCTGCCCCCTCCCTCATGCTCCCACCAAGCCTCAGTTTGGTTAGCCCCATTAAGCCAGGGATCTAATAGATGGGAATAAATCCTCCCTCCTTTCCTGGAGAAGTTATGCCATGGGACAGGCTAATAGCCAAAGTCCATCCAGGAGGTGTGTACCGGGGCAACCGAGGCCATCGACACTCAAACTTGTTCTGGGAAACCATTAAGCTAGAGAGGTGTGGAACAAGTCACCCAAGAGGGGCAGGTATGCATTTTAATCATAAAATTTAAAAACCTATGCAACAGAACGGAAATGGGGACACGTTAAACATCCTGTTAGAGAGATGAGACCGCAAGATTATGCTTATTCCTCATCATTTACTAAACTCCACAGAGGATTTCATTAGCGACTGAGGTATGCTGCATAAGAGAGCGAGAAAGAGAGCTAGAGAGAAAATGAGTGACAAAAAATATCTTGAATGTGACAGACAGACATACAGAGAGAGAGTGAGTCAGAGAGAGAGAGGAGACAGTGGTGAGGGAGAGTGAGAGTTGGAGAGAGACTGAGTGAGGAGGAAGAGGAGAAAAAGGCAGCAGAGGCGACAGAGAGAGGGAGATAAACAGCAGTGAGAAAGGGAGAAACAGGGGAACGAACTGGAGAGAGAATCAGCCCTGCTTTCGTCTCAAACAGCGAGCCCTTATCAGCTGAAGTCCGCTCACCGGCTCTGCGGCACACAGCCAATACAAGCCGTACACTTCCTGATGGGGGGAGGACAAACAGGAACTAGTGATATCCGGCGAACATAACACGGTAATGACAAAACTACGCCCCATTTTAAAGACACCCGGGAGCATACCCCCCAACCCTAACCCCCACCCTCCAAAAAAAAAAAAAAAACTATCACTACGTTCATACCAGAGGGACTTCAAATGAATGGCATTTGCTTCACAGCTAAGCTACACGCGGTGCAGCCAGAACCAAGTCAATGTCCTTTACAAGATACAGCGCGATTGTGAAGCCTCACTGGCTGCCTGTGATATCCTCAGAGAACCCCTGGCTGCCTTTCTGAAGTGCAGGGGACCTTAGTCAATGGACGCTGGATGCAAAGAGGAGGTGAGCGTCAGTGATATCCCAGGAAAGGCCTTTCCACCCCAGGAGACTGAGAAGGGGGGCTGTGGCTTATCGGTGCCTCTCGCAGCCACTGCTGCACGTGTCAGGGAAGCCCTGCGCAACCCGATACCAAACCCATTAAAAGAGGCATGGCACTGCGGCAGCGAAGCCTGAGGGGGGAGGGGAGGCTGCTGCTTTAAACACTGGAGGTCATCCTATTGGGGGATGCTCAACATCCCACCATAACCCCCAGGCAGTGAAACAACTATGACCAGTCAAATCTGGCAGCAGGTACAGTCTGCATCAGGGAGCAGTTGCAGACTCATTACAGATGAATACTGTCTGCTGCCTATGACTACAACTATTTCTGTCACTAATAATAATAAAAATAATAATAATAATAATAAAAGTTTATATATCACTGCTGTTTCTATTGTCATTGTTGTTTTACATTTATATCAATATCATTATCACCATCATTAATAACAGTAATAATAACAATAATAAGTAAACACCGATAAACCGATCAATGCTAATAATCCTGACATCATTATCAAAGACAAGCAAGAAAAGACCTGTATGCTAATAGATACGGCAGTCCCATCCGATCGAAATACATCAGTAAAAGTAGCAGAAAAACTCTCCAAATATAAAGATCTAGAAATGGAGATTACAAAAATGTGGGGGATGAGGACAATAACAGTGCCTGTTGTCAGCGGGGCACTAGGAGTAATCAAGAAAGGCATCGAAAAATACATTGACAAGATACCAGGGACCATCAACATTACAGAACTTCAAAAGATCACCCTCTTAGGATCAAGCCACATCCCCCGAAAAGTACTATAAATCGAATGAAGAACATGACTACCTATTAGAGCCCAAGAACCTGTATTGGAGCCGGCGCTAATGGTGAACACAACAGAAGAATCAAGAAGAATCAGAGATGATAATAATAATAATAATAATAATAGTTGTTGTTGTTGTTGTTGTCAATAAGAATCAGAGATGATAAAAATAATTCTTCTTCTTCTTATTATTATTATTATTATTATTATTATTATTTATAATAATATTTTATTTTTAAAAATTAACTTACATTTACAAATTGCAATTTCTTGAGATTTAAATTTATACAGTGTAGGATTTGTCAGTCACCGTTTGTTGAAACTAAAGGCAAATTTGGCCCCTCCTCCGTGGCTCAACTACAACAGAAGTGCTGCCACTGACCGCAGTTTGAGCTGTGCTCCGAGATGGAGACATGCTATCATGCTGTACAAACTACAGCTGGTGCTAATGTCATTTTAGCTAGTAAGCATAAAAAATGCTGCGGTTCTAGAACAATGCAGTGTATAACAGTGCTGTTACACCAATTCTGCAGATTTGAGAGGGCTTATTAAGCCATGAAAATACACTGCTGACATTAATGTTAGCCATCCTCAGCTACCCTATATAAAGTTATCTGTTCACAAAAGACACTCGACACCCTGAGCCTACCACAATTCCACTTAGCCAGCTATCTAGCCATGTTGGTTTACAATTGCTGCAACCAGCATGTGTAAGAAAAGTATTATAACATCAAATGAAAAACCTCATAAGTTATTTTCTCAACATATAAAATTATTTGCACAGGATGACAGCAGGACTTAGTGTTTACATACACTGCTTGCATGTAAAGTCATGCAACAAGCTAGCAAGTAACTGTTTTTGGCATGTAACATTTGCTGTAAAGATAAAGCAGATGTTTTCGCAAGCTCACTAAGCTAACTTCCAGTGACCCACTGTTCTGTGCAGGGGGAAAGGAGCCAAGCCTTTACTGCAAGGCGTTAAAAAGGCAGAGGGATTGTTGGGAGTAAAAGTTGCAGAAGTATACAATCAAAAGAATTAGTTCACCTGGAATTTTCAACCAGTCAGAAGTCTAAAAAAGAAACCAGTCACCTTTCTTAATAACCGCTAAGCATATTCAAAAATTTAAAAAAAAAAAACTATTTTTTCCATAAGTCATATGGTTCACAGGGATCAAACTCAACACTGAGCATGTTACTCAGGATGGGCCTCACTTATGGGCTGCTTCATCATAACTGCTTTTTTTCTATGCTTAAAGGAATAGACTACGGAATTTCAAAATACAGTTTGGAAGATGGATCATAAACTAATGATTCATGAATGCTTGAGCATATAGAGCTCATACAACTAAGCTATCCATCTCCGAAAGTTGGTTCTGAAGCAGAATTGATGATTTCATAGATGCTGCCATTGAAAATATTTCAAACAAACAGAAGAATCCTTGCAGAGATGCTCCGACGTCTCAGGGGCGTAGCACGTTGAAGCTATAGCCTACATGGCGAGCGACAAAAGCATTGGGATAGTTGTTAAATTACTCACTGTTGTCATTATATATCTGTGCCTAAGGACATTGTTGGTCTCAAACAGATTCTACTATTTGTGAAAATATTCAAAAGGGCTGTTTGAAGGCCGAGAGAGAAAACAATACGCCTGCATGTGCAGCGGTTGGGTGTATACGCAGGACTGGTTCAGGTCATCAGCATGGTTACAAGTTCTATGCTGCCGAGCATAGGCAAAACAAATTTGGTCAAAAACAAGTTATTGTCATTTTGGGGGTATTAAAGACCTCCTTTATCATGCAGATGAATATTTTGAGTCAATTTGATTGTTTTTATGCAAATCAAGGTCTGTGTCAACAGTAACTCCGAAAATCCAAGCGGAAACCATGACAGAACGCCTTAACTGCAGTAGCTGTGCTTAGCCCTTGTTTTGGGATACTGACGTTGAGTTAAGGTACTCTGGCTTTGTTTAGCCGCGCATCAAAGTATCGTTACTGTACAGCCCTGAAGTTACAGTCAGTGATGGTCAGTGACAGTCGGTGCAGGCTCGCCTACGTCTCACTCCCACACCTCCCAGTCAGCCAGCCTGTCATCAGGCCCATAAAAAATTAAATGCACATCCCACCTTTTCTTGTAAACCGACAAAATCCATGCCAGTCACGTCATCTGGAATTTTTTCCACAATAATCCACAAGCGCTAGAGTAAATATTCCTTAGATGCTGCAGGACAGCAGACCAATTCTTTATGATCAAAATGAGTCTGCAAGCTAGGCTACCCAACATCCACTGTTGGTTGCAA
This sequence comes from Gymnothorax reevesii, assembly GCA_029721435.1. Taxonomy (NCBI): domain Eukaryota; kingdom Metazoa; phylum Chordata; class Actinopteri; order Anguilliformes; family Muraenidae; genus Gymnothorax; species Gymnothorax reevesii. Next base: position 48,661,340 of record CM056576.1, read on the forward strand.
AACAGACCATTAAAAAACATTCCGGCTATGAAACTTTTTTTAGTCGATTGTGTAATCTCAAGCAGGAAAATCCAATTCCATCATTATACATATCTGCTATGGCAGGCACATCATCACCGATGTTTCCACAATCATCCACTGTTAGAGCAGTTCCTTGGATGCAGGCGAGCAGACCACTTCTTTATGATCATCAAGTCCACAAGCTAGTCCTACCTAATGTCCATAGTTTCTTGCAAAGCATATCAAACACACATTCCACCTGTAAAACCTTTTCTTTGGTTTATTGTGTCTGAGTTAAGCTGCTTTCGCATTGGACGCAAAACAAATTTTTCGCATGACAGATTACATTCAAAGTCAATGCTGCATTGTCTTCTTGTCTCTTGTCCAATTTGAGGTCATTTTCAAGCCTTAAAATTGCATATACGTTACAGAGACATGAACTAAAACATGAATGAAATGTGCGAAAACATAACAGTGATAATGTAACTGCAATGGGTCGGTGATGCATCTTCGCTTTATAGCCTTGAACTTAACAGTAGACTTGGGGTCTCCTCACCAATAACATCAGCATTACCCGGCTCAAGACTACCATGCGAACATCTGCCAATCAGAAGGCTTCACCAATACCATGTGCCAGCATCCCGGCACTAGGAGCAACCAACTCTCAGCCCTTAATGCCTGATGAAGAGCACTGCCAAGCATTTGACAGGCACAGAAATTAACAGCATCACACCCAGTTGACCTGCTAATATTTCCCCAGGCTGCTGTTTACAATGGGGGGAGGGCTAGCTGCCTTTCTTAATAAATTTATAATGCGCACTTACAGGCAGTGCCAAAGCACTGATATAGCTCAGATTAAGAATAAAAAATGATTTTTATTCTTTTTTGTTAGCAGAAATGATAATGATGGGAGTAGTAGGGACAGTACTAGGAGTAGAAGTAGGCAAGAGTACAGCAAAATCTGTTTCTGTATCAGCATAGTCAACAAAATTATCTGAATCTGTATCCGGTATGGGCGTGGTTTAACACTGGGAGAGGGTTCGGAAGCAGCCAGGGTCAGAATATGCACGACTGAATACAATTCAATTTAAATTTGCATCACTCATGGTATGCCTGCAGGAATAGGTGCATGTGTTTGTGTGAGTGTGAACATGTCTATGCGCGTCTTCATAGGTTTTATATCTACCTTATGATTTAGTTGTATCTAGTCACACTTATTATTCAAGCCATTGTTTTTTTATTATTCATTTGGCACTTTAATGGCAAAATGAATAGTAACCTTTAATAGCCATTTTTAAAATAGCTTAGGCTATGTGTTTTTCACAAATATTGGGCAATAATTTGGACTGAATCCTACTTCACAAATAATAAAAGTAGACAGGCTCAATATAGTACGCAAGTGATTGCGCTTTCTGCACATGATGTGATTTGTAGGCAATTTGAAAGCAACTGCTCCAAATCAAGAAAGCAAAAACAAATTTTAATGACAATTAGCACTGCTAAAAAAACAAACAAAAAAAAAACTATTCCCAACTGTTCCCATTGTCCGTCACCCCTCCGGTTGGGGTACCAAGGGTTACGATCCGATACTAATGAGGCGGAGCGAAAACACACCTTCTGTATTGGTCAGGAATAGTCATCACTGCCGTCTGTTGATTGGCCAACAGAATCGTCAGTCTAGCACGACAGATTACATTCAAAATCAATGCGTTTTGCGTGTATTCGCATGTTTGCATTGCATTTCACCATCCAGTAAAAAAACCCTGCCTACATTTAAGGGTACTGTCCGCAGTGGAAACGCAAACCAGATCTAGGGGTTTGGTACCAAAAGTACGGTTCCAAGGGTACTATACCTAAAGTACCCCAATGGAAACAAGGCTTTTGAGAACTTTAATACAGAAAGCTTCTCGACCTCCGAAGTTTACTTTGGCACGTTTTCTCCTTCAGCAAAAGTGAGGCTGTCTGGGATTAAAAAGCCAGTCACTCATTTCATTTAACTGATCGAAGCAAATGTGACTGTCACTCAGTCACACAAACAGAAATGTCAAAGCTGTTCCAGATTGCATCTCATCACTTGGACTTAAACTACCAAGAATGATTTTGTCTAAAAAAGTTGCGATGACAAGTGGTTACAACAGAAATCTTGCATGTAAAGCGGGCTAAACAACACAAGCGTAGCATGCAGTGCTAAAATGCTAATGCTTATGCACGCGAGAGAACAGTGAGTTGGAGATAGCTGAGCAAGTAGAAAGCTTTTCTTAACTTCAAGATGCAGAAGCAAACAATTGGAAATTTGCCAGAGGTCATTTAAATTATGACTGGATGGAGTTGCCGAGGTTACATGAAACCAAAACTGAGCTTTTTTGGTGAGATACAACATTGGCATGTTAGGTCTTAAACAAAGATGCACACGAGGAAAGGCATCTGATACCCATTATTAAATATGGTGGTGGATCAATGATGTTTTGCAGCTGTTTTAATTCCAGAGGAGCACTGGTGAAGTTCAATGGCTTAATGAATTTCATCAAGCATCAGGCTATTTTGAATGGCAGTCCAGCTGCACCAGCCAAAAGACGGCCTGATGCTGGCCTTTCCAGCAAAATAATGGCCCAAAGCTCAACTCAGAATCCACACAGAGGTGGTTGTGGGAAAACAAAATTAAAGTTCTGGAATGCTCATCGCAGTCAACAGACCTCAATCTGTTTAAAAACTACTTAGAGAACTATCAACTATCTGCCAAGGGGAATGATCTAAAATCCCACAAAATGTGTGACATAACCTTGTTAAGCAGCGGTTGAAAGCTGGTCTTTAGTGGCAGCAGAGATAAACCTTCACAAATAGTTATGAAACCTTCATTTTCGTGTGTTTATTTTTTAAAATAAATGTATGATGAATAAAATTTTTGACTGCATTCTGACTGCATAACAAATATTCGGACCTATATTTGCGACAGGCCCGAATGTTTTGCTCATGCTCAAAACTTTCCAGGCGCATTCGAAGTGGAAAAATATCGAACGGCATTCGATGTGTGTTCTAACTGCGCTCTGACAGCATTAGAAATATTCTTACGGCATTCCAACAGCATTCAAAACATTCTGATCGCATTTGAGGGAGAATCGAAACAGCAAGCCACGTCAAATCCTGCCAGAATGCGCCTCGAATGCATCTCGACTGCTGCTGGATTTCGATATTAATTTCGATATTAAAACAATTTACCTTAAAAATAACGATTGGTCATGACCTGTTTTCAATCATTCATTTAAATTACCATTACAGAAATTCTGAAAACTCTAAACATTATCAGGTGTGTCCAGTTTTAATTCATATCGCATACCTGTTTACTCTCACACATTCGGTGTCAGTTTTAGTGGTCTATTTACGTTCCCCTGCTGTAGTCAGCAATTAATCAATCAACGCATATGGGACACTCATGTTACATTCTAAGTACATTCTGAGTATTCAAGCTGCATTCTGTTTGAAATCTTGGACGTTCCAACGATATTCGGCCGCCAATTAGGAAGCGTGCTGACTGCATTCCAGGTGAATTCGTAAGGCATTCGAGGCACCTTCCAACCAGACTTCCGGTGGTGTTCGGGCAGCAATTGAACTGCACTGGTATGGCATTCGAAGTGTATTCTAAATATTCTGACTGCATTCTAACAGCATTCTAAATATTCCTACAGCGTTCCAATTACATTCAAGCTGCATTCAAGAGCTAATACTCCCAGAATGTGCAAGAATCATTTGAGGCGGGTTCAAAGCGCTTTTTAAGCATTCGAACAGCATTCTGTCAAAGCTGTAAGAATTTTGGTCAATTTGAAATTCTCGTCTGAATGGTGCGCGAATTCTTTATTCCGGCTAGTTCTGCTCGATTCCTGCAGATTTTGAAAAAGTGTTACAAGGGCATATAAAATTGCTATTTTTCTTTTTATTTAGGCATTTACTTACTTAGTGTTAACAGAATTTTGGATGCATTTCCAGGCAGGATTGGGACAACCAATGGGAGGAATAAAAAGACAAATACGAAATGAATTATGTCATGAGGACATAGATATTCCTCAATATTATTCAGAGGAAAAATTATTCTTGGAAAAATACACATTATCCATGCTGGATACTGGTTTAAACCAGATACTTGCCTTCCCCTGCCTAAGCAGCAGTAATAGCAGTATTTATCAAAGAGTCCCGCTACGCATTGTTTGGCTGTTCAGGAATGCTGCTGTCATGGTCAGTGAAAAGTGCCCAGCTAGCTTTGTTGCATCAGCACAGCGTCATGTCTGACCACTGCCTTTAAATGGGAAAAGGAAAAAAGTTAACTTCAACTTTCAATAGCATCTGAATATGTTGAATCACCAACTCACAGGGAGTAGATCAAATTTTTAATTTTAATTGTAATACAGTGTACATGTTTAATGCGTGTCATTCTTGTAAAACCGGTTATTTATGCTGTAAGCCAAAGGCAACAAAAACCAATGGCAGTTAGCCAGGGCTGCCGTATGACCTCAAAAAAGTCAGCTATTATAAACATTGTAACAGAATCTGAAAGACTGCATGAGAAACAGGCACCTCAAGAGTTAGGGGTTGCATCTTTCGGTATATTTCCAATTATCCACAAGGATATATTCACTATAGGAAACATTCTTCAAAGCTGCTTAAGTGGATGAATTGGCGGTCTTCAGTGCGATCGCCTGTTCACTGCACGTGCCCAGTGGAGCAGGTTAAATGCAGTGCTGATGGTGACAACGCAATGCTTGCAGTGGAGCTCTGACCTAATTCTGCTCGGGTTCAAAAAGGAAACAGTAGTACTATCAGTAGGAGTGATAGAAACAAAAAGAGCCATGAATGCAGTAGCAGTGCTTTAGTACTGCTGTGGTAATAACTCTCGACCCGTGAGCCAAAGCATTATGACCAGTTGCCCCACATACTGTTGGGCCTCAATGCACTACAACAGTTGTACTAGTCAGCCACTCAGATTGAAATGCTCATGAATGTCCAAGACCAGGGTTTCCCGCACTCCTTTCACCAGCGTATCTTCTTCCTACATCCTGGTGCCATCTTTTCCGCAGGTAAATGGTGCACACATACCAGATATACGTGATGCGCAGGAAAACCAGCCTGATGGGACCAGTCAACCCTCTGCAATTGCTCAATGGTACAGTTCTGACACTTGTATGCCAAATATGGACATTTTCACTGGTGACCAGGGGTTAGTACGGAACTCTTGACCAGTCTGTGGCAAAAATCCCAATCGACAGCTGGATGCGATGCACTGAGTGCTGGGATTCCTCCCACGACCATCATTTAAATTTGCTGCAAGTTTGCAACATTGGCTTGGACCAGATGGGTAAGTAAGTGAGTCTTGGGCACCCCAAACCTCCTCTCCAGTTTGTGGCTTTGGCTCATTTTTAGATCTGTCCATGGGGTGTGAAAATTTCACTTACCCCATGGATAAATGAAGAAATGAGTCCAAATCATCTCACATCAGTGGCAGAAACCATCTCCACAGCATCTATTACCATTACCTAATGAATCCGCATGATTTTCTTCTCCTAAACATTTGTTCTCTACTTATATCCAAAAGCTTTCTCTACGACATCACTCGCTGAAAAAATAAAACTCCCAAAGCCACTTAACCTTCATTATCCAGTAAGTCAGCATGCCTCACAAACTCGTTTCACCTTTTTCTCCCCTTAAGCATTCACAAACTCACTGTCTAGCCAATGTAGAAGCTCAAAGCCCCCCAGTGGAAAAAGAAACTCGGGCCACCTATCAACAAAGGCAAATGACTGCAAGCCTAATTCACCAGTAGGATGGCACTACCCCTCTAAACTGCCCCCTGCTCAGTCTTTGAAGGGCAAAAACAAAGCAGTTTTGCTGCATAAATGAGAGGTGAAAAATGCAGATGGCTAGCAGTCTTGTAAGCTCTGAAACTGAATTGAGCCCCCACTTCAGGAAAGGCATGTCTTCCTGAGGAATTCTGGGAGCATATAAGCTGTGGTGTCCTGTGGGAGAGCAGGGTGTGTGACAGGGTACAGAACCTACATGACCCCTCTGATTAGCGGTTTCCCTCTCCCACTACACAACCCCCACACCCCCACCACCCGCCCTCGAGACCTGCTCACTGTGCACCTAATTCACAGCCCTGGATAATGCTACAGTCCTCTGGTAGGACCGTGGCAGATATTCACTGGATCCCAAGGACATCCCCTCCGTGCTTTGCCTCTCACCAATGAAAACAGGTGTGAGGGCCACATCGGATTGAACAACCCATTACACGCGGATTCCATTCGAATGGGACTGGTGCAGGGGTTGAGAGAATTTTGGTGCAAAGCGGGAAATCCAGATGTTGCATTAAGGCATTGAGCTGATATTCAGAGGAAATGACAAAGGTACAGACAATAAACAACGCGGATTCCAGATCATTACAATCACAACTAATTACACAGTGAAAAATTGGGTTCATTTAATGCTAAAAGAGGGCATACAGATCTAATGAAGTCTGAACATTTTGTTATATATTAGTAGCCGATGCAAGAAAAACATAAAATTCCTTGACCTCTAGGCACTTTGACTCCTGTTATTCTCTATCCTCTGAAAAACAAGCTGTCCTGAATGGGTGTCTCCTATATGAAATGAGCTCTGCTATGTTTGGACAGAGAACAGCCACCAGCCTTTTGTGCCAGTGACGAGCAGCCATGTCAAAATTCCCCAGCTACTACACAATCTCTTAATACAAATGACTGATTTAGTCGCTTGCTAATGAGTTCACTGCTCTGCTACAATGGGGCCATGTGCACGAGGTCAAAGGTCAAGGCACCGAAACAAAAGCACCTTCACTAATTTGTTGTACTGTCACTTTGCAGCAAATTAGTCTTATGATGAAATATGTCCATGGAAAAGCGATCATTTGCAACAGTACTTAGGTGACAGAGACTCGCCTGTCACTGCCAGAGTAGAAGAGCTTAGAGCTCTTCTGCACACAGCAAAAGTGTTCAGTGTCGCGCCAATATCATATTGTGGTTATGATGCCCTTATAAAATCAGCTATAAAGCCAGTCAGCCATCACATATTTTTGTATTAGCTAGCTAGTTGTACGCTATGGAACTTAACTACACTAACATCAAAATGAATAACCGATTTACTATAGCCACCTTGCAATTTGTGTTGTCGCAACTGTTGGGCATAACCACCAACAAGTGACTTGCAATCATGTGCACCGATATTACGTCACTAGCTAGGCTGGCTTGCTTTGAACGCTGTGAAATTATTTCCAGTTTCTATTTAACAAAATTGGTTTGTACAAAATTATGACACTGTATTTGGTTGACAGCGTTAACTTCAAACTTTTGGACGATGCAACCTAGGCTATATGATGCCAAATTCAAACAATACTTTTTAAGACAAAACAGGTCTTATTTTCTTGCCTTTGAGTCGTCAAACTGATGCCTAGTAAACAAGGACAGTTAACTCACAAACTCTAAGCCTTAACCCCTAACAGATGAAGACGCCAGCAGACATGGAGCTGCTCTATTTATGCATGCAGTTATTCTATTCTATCACTAGGCACACTTGGATCAGTTATTGAATATTCACCAAGAAGCCACACTCGAACACAGTTTAAAATATGGACGAGTTAAGTCCCATCCCAGTTTCCCAATAGTTGCATCAATCAAACTCCTGAGCTAAGCCCGATGTGCAACCTGCTCAATATGCTTGCCCACAGTATCTATCCAAGCAGCTAAAAAAAAATGTCTTGCAAGAGGAAAAATTACTGTCTTTTGTAGCAACCACTTCAGCCAAAGTGAGCGTATGGTATCTCAATTAAGGAGTTAAGAACAAGAGCGACGCAGAGCGTGGCATATGCCCCCGCCTGTATGTTGATCAAGGGCATATTGAGATGGCTGCTGTGGCGGCCATATTAGATATTGCACGCCACTGGTTTTCGAAAGGTACGGACAAAGTCAATGGGAATTATTCCCAATGAAACAGGCTTTCTGCTCAATGTGCCTTCTTGTTTCAGAATTTATACCATATTCAACGAAATCAAATGCCGAGGTTTTGACTTTTTGACTGAAATTTGATTTTATTTAATGCAGCTTTAAAAACGGAACCAATCTGTTACTACGGATGAAACATGGTATGTGTCATCTTCAAATATGTGCCCATACATGGTAAAAATTTCAAGGCCGTCACTCACAGTCATCCAGTATTTCTTGGTGGAGAAATATGGGCTAGTTTTAGAAAAAATGTAAAATGTTCTAACATAAATAGGCCACTGGAGCTGGAAGAAATGGTTGTTTAAAACTTCTGACTGTTTGCACATACGATAAACATCAGCTTAGACATCATGAAAAATTTCTAGATAATGAACCTTTCTCCCTCAGCAGTACTGCAAAGATACAGCATAATTTTGCAAAATCTGCGTTCTCTATTTTGGGTAGTCAGCAGATAAACGGGGACTGAAGATACACCTTTTATTAAGCCAATAATGAAAAATTCAGAAAAAAATTGGCTCTATATGCAAGATTACAACCCTGCAGCATCATTACTTTCGTGTAAATAAGCATTCAAAATTTGGTCAAAAATGCATTTTGCAAAAATTGAAAAAATAAGAATAAGTGTTCCCTAGCTTACCGCCAAGCAGTCTTACAGCAATGATACAAGTTATGAAAATTTCATGTGAAGTTACATTTGACCTTTGAAGGTCAATATGAAGGTCACCAAATGAAAGTTTATAAATGACTTCCTATATGCCTCTAATACAAACCGAGACACTATCGGTGACTGTTTAGGAAATACAAGTCATTGTAATTGTATTATGTAAAGTTTGACCTTCAAATGTCATCAACAGTCAAGCTGAATGTCACCAAAAGAAAGTTTATATGTGACTTCCTATGTCAGTAACACAAACCTAGGCTCCATCTGTGATCTTTTCCGTGACAGAAGTCATTGAATTTTTTCTAGGTTAAGATAGACCTTCGAAGGTTAATATGGCGGTCACCAAATGAAGGTTCATACATGACTTCCTATACGTCTCCAATACAATCCTACATGCAATTTGTAACAATTTAGCTGATAGAAGTCATTAAAATATCACTGTATAGTGAGGGTCAAGGTCACTGGGTCACTGAGGGTCAAGTTCAAGGTCACCCAAAAAACTTCAAACAGGACTTCCTATATGCCCGCAATACAAACCTAAGCTCTGTCTGTAATAGTTTTGGTGATTGAAGTCATTGAAATTTCACTATGTGAAGTTCGACCTTCGAAGGCCGACAAAGGTCAAGTTCAAGGCCACCAAATGAAAGTTCTTACGTGACTTCCCATAAATGTTCAATGCACATATGTTCCCAATCCTCAATATTTTCAAGCCAAGAAACTGTTGAAAATTGTAACACTTTGCTTGACCTCAAGTTTGACCTTTCAGGATCATCTGAGGTCAACTTTTACACAGCCAAAATATAGGTCATATATTACTTCCTATATGTCAGTAATACAAACTTAATCTCTATCTGCAACCTTTTAGGTGATTTGGCCCATTCTCCATAAGACCCAATGTTAAAGTACAGCGCCCCCACTTCCGTCAATCCAATCAAAATGGCACTCGCACAGTACAGAAAGTGCATCAAGGTGAGTTGATTGCCAGATTTAGAAAAAAGTTATCAGACAGTTTTTGAGGAAATATTTATTTTTGAAATTTCAAGTCTTTTAACATTGTTAATATATTCCCTGACCTCGAGTTTGACCTTACAAAGTCATCTCCCGTCAAATTTAACATTGCCAAAATATAGATCATATATGACTTCCTATATGTCCATAATACAAACTTAATCTCTATCTGCAACCATTTGGCCTCGACAGGCCATCTTGCATATTCATTAAGTGCAGCGCCCCCAATAGACCCACTTCCGTCGATTCAATCAAAATGGTGCTCGCAAAGTACATTGACAGTACCAAGGTAAGTTGATTGCCTGATTTCGAAAAAATATTTATGACGCAGTTTTTGAGAAATTCTTTTAGTCCTATCTTTAACATTAGAGCCAAAATTTCAAGGGCCCACAAAACAGACAAAATTAATTTAATCAAAAATCCGAGAAAAAGGCCTGGAGATATAGTCTAGTACAAAACCCAAAACCAGTGAAGTTGGCACGTTGTGTAAATCTGAAATAAAAACAGAATACAATGATTTGCAAATCCTTTTCAACCTATATTCAATTGAATACACTGCAAAGACAAGTTACTTAATGTTCGAACAGGTAAACTTCATAATTTTTTGCAAATATTAACTCATTTGGAATTTGATGCCTGCAACATGTTTCAAAAAAGCTGGCACAAGTGGCAAAAAAGACAGAGAGTTGAGGAATGCTCATCAAACACTTATTTGGAACATCCCACAGGTGAACGGGCTAATTGGGAACAGGTGGGTGCCATGATTGGGTATAAAAGCAGCTTCCCTGAAATGCTCAGTCATTCACAAACAAGGATGGGGCGAGGGTCACCACTTAGTGAACAAATGCGTGAGCTGATTGTCGAACAGTTTAAAAACATCATTCCTCAATGAGCTACTGTAAGAAATTTAGGGATTTCATCAACTACGGTCCGTAATATCATCAAAAGGTTCAGAGAATCTGGAGGAATCACTGCAAGTAAGCAACAAGGCCGAAAACCAACATTGAATGCCCGTGACCTTCGATCCCTCAGGCGGTACTGCATCAAAAACCGACATCAGTGTGTAAAGAACATCACCACATGGGCTCAGGAACACTTCAGAAAACCACTGTCAGTAACTACAGTTCGTCGCTACATCTTCAAATGCAAGTTAAAGCTCTACAATGCAAAGCGAAAGCCATTTATTAACAGCACCCAGAAACGCCACCGGCTTCGCTGGGCCCAAGCTCATCTAAGATGGACTGATGCAAAGTGGAAAAGTGTTCTGTGGTCTGACAAGTCCACATTTCAAATTGTTTTTGGAAACTGTGGACGTCGTGTCCGAACCAAAGAGGAAAAGAACCATCCGGACTGTTATAGGCGCGAAGCGTGAAATACGACAACGGAGACCCCGGACTGTTGAACAACTTAAGCTGTACATCAAGCAAGAATGGGAAAGAGTTCCACCTAAAAAGCTTCAAAAATTGGTCTCCTCAGTTCCCAAACGTTTACTGAGTGTCGTTAAAAGGAAAGGCAATGTAACACAGTGGTAAAAAAGCCCCTGTGCCAACTTTTTTGCAATGTGTTGCTGCCTTTGAATTCTAAGTTAATGATTATTTGCAAAAAAAGTAAAAAGTTTCTCAGTTTGAACATTAAAAATCTTGTCTTTGCAGTGTATTCAATTGAATATAAGTTTAAAAGGATTTGCAAATCATTGTATTCTGTTTTTGTCTACGATTTACATATCGTGCCAACTTCACTGGTTTTGGGGTTTGTAGTATGTTACTGCAAATTTACACGAAAATTCATCTAGCCAAAAAAAGATTTTCCAGACGATGAATGCCGGACGCCACACCAAGACAATAGCTTATCGGCTCATAGGGCCAGTAAGCTAAAAAATGTCTTAAAATACAAATTGCCATATCTCAGCAACTACTGCACTTGCAGATCTGAAATTTTGCAAACATTCATTCCTTGGATAGTGCTTCAACTGTGATTTTCTTTCAGAATTTTCGGGGACAGTGACCTGGAGCACTTCTTACATTCTAGTTGATTTGGGATGGAATGACCCAGAGCCACTCTGCTAGCAAGTTAGCCACATAGGCAATCAAGCTATACAAAATGAACTAACGCTACACTTGAAATTCAGTTAAATTATCAACAGAAATCAGAAACACTCACCTAGCTAACAATAGGCTCTCCTTGAAAATAAATCAAAACCACCGCTTCTTTGGATTTCTGAAAAGCACCATAGGTCCCTGTTGATATAAATTTTGTTGCAAATCCTGCGTTACTGTGACCCAGACTATAGAGCAGACAGACAGAAAGTGCACAGCACACATGCATGATTTTTAGCCAATTGAAGCTGCATATATTTTTTGATGTTGCCAACACTCCACTCATCTTGTCTGTCCCCTGGCGTAGTAAGCCAATGTTGTGATGTGTGGCAGTCTTTGCAGCCAACAACGATGCCATATTTAATGAAAAAGGCAACCCACAAAAAATGACTGAGTTTCACAGTTTGTGGTTTAGTAGGCACTCTAGATACAAAAATATTAGTGCAAAAACACTGAAAAAGTGAGTTTTTCATAATATGTCCATCTCAATGTAAAGTTTGTGAATTAAATATTCTTCGGAATCAAATAGCTTAGGACACGATTTTACATATAGCCTTATATAAAACACAGCAGAAAAAAAAGGTTCCTGCAAGGTTATCATTAGAAAGGTGGTTAAAGCAAATGAAAAACACCTCTCTCTTCAAAAACGAGGATTAGGCCAGCAGACTATTAAATGCTGCAGAGAGGAGTGTTCTGCTTTCCTGCATTTACAAGTACTGGTAACAGGACACAAACCTCCCCTGAATACGAATGAGTGAATCATAACACACATTCACTGGTGAATGAATCACAACACAGACCCTCCCCTGAATATTAATTGCTAAATCACATTATAAGAGATCCCACCCCTGATCAAGACTCAGTAAATCACATGCTCAAAAACCCCACCCCAGAGTAAGTTGAGTTTTATCACAGACCCACAGTCTGAATATGGATTATTGAATCACATGATTACAGTTCACACCTCAGAACATGAATCAGTGAGTCATTTCATCGACCCTTCTCCTGAATAAGAATTCGTAATTAATCAAATGATCCCAGAACCCCCTCCCCACCCAAAAAATGAATCTGTGAATCACATCATCAGAGCCCCCTGCCCTGGGTATGAAAAAATGCACGTGTGAATCACATTATCTCATGCCTCTCCTCTAATCACCCATAGCCAAATAATAACCCAGAATCCCCTGCAGGTTGGTTCAGCATGATTGCCACCAACTGATTGGCAGAGAAGAGGTTCTAAAGGAGGCAAGAAACCCCAACCAGGTTCATGATGAATAATAAGAGGAGTCCCTTTGAAGGATTTTTACAACTGACAAATCAATAACAAGTCATGCTCCATTAATGCATCCATGTAATTTTGTCAGAGGGCCCACAGAAGTAGCAAGCAGGGTCTCAAAAGTCATATCACTGCTCTTATTATTGTAGACAGTGCTTGGCAATTTCTAGATCTGAAAATGAAGTCTAAAATGGAATAAGTTGGCTTCTCATGGTGGATAATCATTAGAAATTCCTAATTCTAAAGTGAACAGAACTTCTCCAGGAACAAGACATTACATCTGGAGGTTTCGCAGACACACCTAGAGACAATAATAAATAAGAGAATGAGCCTGGACTGGCAACCTCGCTCACAAAGGTGCAAACAAATATCTCCATCTGTTTATGGCTAAACGAGAGCAGTTTTTCTCTTTGAATACCTCAAAATGGATGCTGAATTCCATCAAGAAAACAGTAATCATCGATATACAGTATGAACGTGACGATTAATATCATGAACTCTTGCAAATGTGCGAGCCCCTGAAAGCAGTGCACTGTCAGCCTTCAAAAATATTTCCCCAAAACCCCAAATTCAAATCTGGGATCAAGTGCTCTCTCCTGTGGAGAATTCAGTAGAGCACAATTCTTCCCGCAGACAAAATTTTTTTTCAACTTTTTGCTTGCTCAGCAGATGCCTTTAGCGCAGAGGGAGTAGCTCAGCTTATAGTTTCTGTCTTTTCCATGCTAGCATTTCAGGTTGAGCGTCTTCCCCGAGAGGCACAATAAGTACAACTCATCTGGGTTGAAAAACCTGCAATGTTCCAGTACAAATCAGGTAACGGCAAAGCATTTCCCTGTCACCTTGCCCGTAAGATTCAGCGGACAATGACAAATTTGTATTCTTGCAAGCATCTCCGATTCCTCTGCAAATGCAGCTGTTGTGTTTAGTCAGGCTTATTACCATACAACACAGCTCATAACCGGGTCCCGTTGCACACAACAATTCCCTTGGGATGCTGTTGCCCTGGATGAGAACATGAATGAAACATGAAATGGTGGGAAGGTCTCCTGCCTTCCCCTAGTGAAAAGCCAAAACGGTCATACTGGCGTAGAAGGGGACCAAACCAGCGTACCCCCAGACCTTCTGCCCACATTAATATGCACTGCATGGAGCAGGGAGGACGTCATGCCGGCAGGGATGGTGGCAATTTCGCTTTGGGAAAAGCTGACAGTTTTGCCACGTGCAGGGCAAGGAGTTGCACGCCCCTTTATTTAGAAACCAGCGAGTCTCTCTGAATGTTTGTGTACCAGTGGGTGTTTTTAAAACGAACTGCTCTTGGTGCCAGTGGTGCAGCGGTCAAAGAAAGGTCAAAACCAATTCAGAGACAGTGCAGCATTACCAAGTACCTCTGAAAACTAGAGAGACTAACATCTAACAGTACTAACAGTAACATCCCTCGCCACATCAAATTGCAGGCAACTTAACGCTTGCGAAACTGACGATGTAGAGGGGAATAAATGACATGATTACAAGAATTCTCCATCCCCAATTACCTGCAAATGCTCCTCTAAGATAAATTCAGTGTTGTGCAATTCATAACAAATATAGCATAAGGCTGATCAGTTGGAATTTTACGGAGCTACAGGTCAAGGTTTCCAACAGCTTTTTCGTCATCAAAATAAATAAACGATCAATCAAAATTGACTACGATAAATTCGAGAAAAGTTGCGTAAGAAATATATAACTGAACACTGCTGTGGCAAAGAATAAACCTGCAGGCTCAGGTTTAACGTGGCAAAAGCCATGCCAAAAAGAAATTCAGGAGCGAGTGTGTAGACCAAGGGTTCACAATCTCAACCAGGGTAACTCTGTGCATGATGGTTTTTGCTACAACCAATCTCTGGCTTATAGTTGTGGAACACGTTTATACTGCCTCTTCACTGTGGGCCTTAAACATACATTATAACATAAGGGAGGCCTGTTATCATCCGTAACCTCATCAGTTATTCCAACCTCGAGCAGTGAAATCATTTGAAAAATGGGTGGGGGGGGGGGGGGGGGGGGGGACAAAAGATGAACATAAGACTTCATGATATTCAAAGCCGTGTCTGACCAAATGTGGTTTAAGCCAATAAACAATACCTAAAAACAGGAAAGCCAAATTAAGGCAAGTGAACAGCTTAACAAGATTTTATTTGCAGCTAGGACAAAAATCAACACATCAGGGTCCCCAAAACCTAGTTTTAGAACCACTGGTAGTGAATGCAAGCAGCTTGGGGACTGAATTCACAAATGCACACCTGCATGACCACAAGCCCTACATTTTTACCTTTTATATTGTTCAAGAAAATGCTCAAGAACGTTCTGATAGTCGGTGTTTTCACTCCTGGACCGGCAAAGCTAAGGAAGGAGTGTTGGGATGAGACTCAAGCGTCACTCACTAATCAATCAGTCAATCAATTTGCCGTGAGAACGACCACAGGCAGCAAGATTCACACACAGCTTATTCAGGAGTAAACGACAGTGTCAGTTTGATTAATCATTTTGCATCACTGGCTTTGATCAAAATCCCATCTTAAAGATCCCCTATTATGCCACCAGGTGCACAGCTAATTGGCCATTATGAGCCAGTTCAAAGTCTCCCCTACCTGACATCACAAGAGGGAGTGATCACCCAGAATAATGAAATTTGATTGACTGCTTGGCTGAAGGTGATCAGTTCTTGCCTCTGGTTGGTTACTTCTCCATGTGATGTCAAGAGGGAAAAGATTTTGAAATGGCTTGTAATAACTAATTAGCTGCGCACCTGGTGACATAATAGGGGACCTTTAAACCAGCCAAAGCTCATCAAAGGTGTGTCTTCAACATTGATGTGGAACGGCAGCTGCCATTTTGCTGATCTCCCTACAGTCATGTATTCCGCCACCAGGCCTCCATATAATTGTCTTGTCAATCACTTTGGCGACCAGCTTTCCTAATTCAAATAGCTTTTGCCAACTCCGTCCAGCAACAGAGCAGCTTTGTCCAGAAACAGACCAAACAGTGATGTAACAGTGTACAACCCCAATTCAGAGAAAGCCGGCAACAGGACAAATGCAAAGTCAATCAAAAAGGACTGATTTGAAAAGTCAACTTACCCTCTACTGTATTGAAAACAGCATAACACCACAAAAATTGGTCATTGAGTTGGTTATTGAAGATATCCAATGTGATGACCGCAACATTTCCAAAAAAAAGCTGGTATAGTCAACTGTTCCTCACTGAGTGACATCACCATGTCTTCTAAGCAAAATCATTCAGTCTAGCAAGTAGAATCTTGCCGCATTCGGCCAGTTCTTCAGGTCTTCAGCCGCACAATTGTAAGGGTGCTTCATAAAGCGCCATACATTCTCAATCAAAGAGCAATCAGGACTGCAGGCAAGCCAATAAAGCACATGCACTCTCTGTTTTGCTCCAAAATTTGTATATATTTTTCCACAAAAATTGTGCCATCATAAATGTGCAAGTTACCCAAACCATGTGCACTGACAACCTTCTATCACGACAGATGCAGTTAACTTGTCGGGAAAAAAAACAGGCTTCCAATAAACTACTGTACGTCTCAAATGGCATTGAGCCTGAGAGGTTGGAAGCTCTTTTGGAATAGTAAAGCTTTACTGAGCATCTGTGGATGCAGCAGTGCATGGTGTGGACTAACAATGACTCAGAGTATGTCCGAGCCCATGTTGTGATAACCACTGCAGTTGTATGGAAGCTCTTAAGCCAGTGAAGTATGAGGAAATGAAAAACATGGGCATTCAGGCATGGTTTTTGGCCTTGCCCCTTATGCACATAGAGTTGTCTGGATTCCTTCAGTCATTTAATCCCATTATGCACCGAAGCAGGTAAAATGCCCAAAATCCTACTGATTAGTATTCAGGGAAAATTGTTGTCCAAGTGATGGATTACATAATCTTACATCTGTCTGTAAATTAGGAAGCCTCAAGCCATGATTGCTCTTGAGGGACTCAGCCTTTTTTAGAGGCTTCTTTGGCACTATAACATGATTAAGATAACCTGTTTAACATCAACTGTTTCACATCACGTAATAATTGCGACTCGTTACATCACCATTATTGCCATTAAGCTTCACTGTACATCGAAGAACTCCATTCACTGTCAATTGCAAGAGAGAATTCTGCAGAGCAACGAATGCTGGGGTACCATCCAATGCCATTCCTCTGGTGCGGAAAGGAAGGGGAGGACAAAAGTTAAAAGTTAAATTCATAACACTTAAGCAAATCAAGAGCCAGCAGGAAAACTTTGTTTTTTTTTTTTTTGTTTTTTTTTTTACAATGGTTGGAAGCCATTTTAACTTGTGCTTCCATTCATCACGCTAAGAAGCAAGCAGGTCAAAGATGCCCTCATACAACCAGTGCTGAGTTCTGTCTGGAAGAATTCCTGATTTTTCTCGTGGTGGAGCTTCACCGGACAAGGTGCCCGAGAGCCAAGTTTTGTGGAGTTTGTTGCAATCATTAGATCTGAGGAATCGTTAATTTTTGAAAATATACTGAATTTCAAGGTAAGGCATCAAATAATGTGCTGCTGTAGGCCCACTGTTTTCAATATAATACAGGAGAGCGGGAATAGACTTTTCAAATAGCTCATTTTTGATTTAATTAGCATTTTCAATAAAATACACCAATTTTTCAGAATTGGGGTTGTCTTAAAATAAGCATAACGCATTGGAAAAAGTCTTTGCACTTCACAGCATCAGACTACCATAGGGTAGTTTTTCCTAAGTGGGCAACTTGACACCTCACATCTTGGTACGTCATTTACAAGCCACAACTCAAAATCTGATCTCTGATCTGCAGTAATGGAAGTCTCTCTTGTGTGACTCAATCCTCCTTGGTATAATCTAAATTT
Source organism: Gymnothorax reevesii (assembly GCA_029721435.1). Classification (NCBI taxonomy): domain Eukaryota; kingdom Metazoa; phylum Chordata; class Actinopteri; order Anguilliformes; family Muraenidae; genus Gymnothorax; species Gymnothorax reevesii. The sequence continues at coordinate 48,679,265 of CM056576.1, forward strand.
ACATAGTGAAAGCAGAAGGCTGCGAGACCAACAATAAGCCATAATTACAAAGACATTAAGCCAGCAGCTGACAGTTACAGCGCATGCTAAAATAGAACAATTATGAAATACAGGTATGGGACCATTACCAGTTCACAACTTCTCACATCATGACTAATCTCATTTTAAAGGAAGCAAATTTATGTCAAGAAGGAATCCGTTGTTCTAAGGCTACATTTGACAAAAGTAGGCCTGGAAATAACGAGGGGGAGCAAATGGGGCTACAGCTGCCACAGGCAAAACATTCACCTGTAATAACCTACACAGGGTCAAAATTGTATACGTTTCATAGTGGATTTCACTACCCAAATATAAACCATGAAGGGATGGGGGAGGGGTATAATGTGATCATATCAACCCTTGCTTTACCCTTGTCAAAAGAGCCATCCAGTGTCATCACCAATATTAACAATATCATACTTGCTCATCGCGAAGAGCTACCCTCCTTCCTGTGAGTATCGTCTCCAGCATTCCCATGGAGAGTAAGCTCAGGAGTTTCTGTCTACTTCCTCACAGAGCAGCTGTACACAACGCTAATCATTCGGCGCATTTTCTCTGTGTTAGTTAATCCCTCTGGGACTCCACAGAGTAGTGACTACTGACTACTGCTCCAAAACTACTGCCACCCATAACTGGTCCTACACAAACAAAACAAAAAATGTATTTACTATACAAATAAAACCATAGCAATCATTTAAATTTCAACAAAATCAAGGTTTCATAATAACTGGAACCCTTCATTTAGTATTCAGTACAACCAACTCTGGCAAGGGTAGCAGCATGGAGTCTTTTCCTGTCATTTTTGACAAGGTTAAGGCACACATTTGGGGGGATTTTAGACCATTCCTCTGAGCAGATCCTTCAAGATCCTTCACAAACTTGGGTTTGCGGTTATCGCCTGCCCTCTTCAACTGGGCCCACAGGTTTTCAACTGGATTGAAGTCTAGCGATTGAGACAGTCTTTGGAAAAAATTGATTTTGTTGTCTCAGAACCATTTCTCTGTGTAGCTTGAGATATATTTTGGGTCATTGCCTTGTTGAAAAGTCCACGTATGGCCAAGTCCCAGCCTTCTGGTGGAGGTAAACAGAATATCAGCCAAAATATCCTGATACTTGGTGAAATTTATTATGCCATTAATCTTAACCAGTGCCCCAGGACCTCTTGAATTTAAACTGCCCCAAAACAAGACCCACCATCATATTTCACCGTGGGTAGTAGGGGCTCCTCCTTGCATGCATTCCTGTTCCGACGCCAAACATACTGATGTTGTATCGGAGCAGAACATTCAATTTTGGCCTTATGTGACCAAAGCACCTTCTTCCCTGCATAATTTAATAGACGTTTGGCTAAATCAAAGTGTTTGCTTCCTAGCCTTCTGGTGAGAAAAGTCCTTCTTCTGGCAACCCTTCCAAAGAGCCTGTGGAGGTGGTGCCTGATGGTGACCCCGAAATGCGACAAAGGCCTCCAATTCCATCATAGTGATTCTTGGGGATTTATTTTTTTGCTTCTCTCACCATCCTCCTCAGAATCCTGGGGGTCTAACTGCAGCAGCGTCTTCTGTCCTAAGGTTTTCAACAGTTCTATATCTTTGAAATTTCATCAGAATTGCCCTGGATTGTGCTCAGAGGCATATTCAATTGTTTGTGAATCTTCTTGTTGCCATTACTAGATTAATGCAGATCTATATCCCTTGCAGATCCTTTGAACTGACAGTTGTTTTTAGTTGAAAAAACTAAGGTGATCCCATAGCTGGTGAAACGTACTATAGAACGCTACAACCACACTGTAGAACACCATAAAATTCTTATACAAAACCCAAAACCATTGAAGTTGCACGTTATGCAAATCATAGATAAAAACAGAATACAATGATTTGCAAATCCTTTTCAACCTATATTCAATTGAATACACTGCAAAGACATGATGTTTAATGTTCAAACTGAGAAACTTTTTTTTTTTTTTTTGCAAATAATCATTAACTTAGAATTTAAAGGCAGCAACACATTGCAAAAAAGTTGGCACGGGGCCTTTTTACCACTGTGTTACACCGCCTTTCCTTTTAACAACTCTCAGTAAACGTTTGGGAACTGAGGAGACCAATTTTTGAAGCTTTTCAGGTGGAACGCTTTCCCATTCTTGCTTGATGTACAGCTTAAGTTGTTCAACAGTCCGGGGTCTCCGTTGTCGTATTTTACGCTTCATAATGCGCCACACATTTTCAATGGGAGACAGGTCTGGACTACAGGCAGGCCAGTCTAGTACCCGCACTCTTTTACTACGGAGCCATGCTGTTGTAACACGTGCAGAATGTGGCTTGGCATTGTCTTGCTGAAATAAGCAGGGGCGTCCATGAAAAAGACGTTGCATGGATGGCAACATTTGTTGCTCCAAAACCTGTATGTACCTTTCAGCATTACTGGTGCCTTCACATATGTGTAAGTTGCCCATGCCTTGTGCACTAATACACCCCCATACCGTCACAGTTGCTGGCTTTTGAACTTTGCGCCTATAACAGTCCGGATGGTTCTTTTCCTCTTTGGTCCGGAGGACACGACGTCCACAATTTCCAAAAACAATTTGAAATGTGGGCTCGTCAGAACACAGAACACTTTTCCACTTTGCATCAGTCTATCTTAGATGAGCTTGGGTCCAGTGAAGCCGGCGGCGTTTCTGGGTGCTGTTGATAAATGGATTTCGCTTTGCGTTGTAGAGTTTTAACTTGCACTTGCAGATCTAACGACGAACTGTAGTTACTGACAGTGGTTTTCTGAAGTGTTCCTGAGCCCATGTGGTGATGTCCTTTGCACACTGATGTCGGTTTTTGATGCAGTACCGCCTGAGGGATCGAAGGTCACGGGCATTCAATGTTGGTTTTCGGCCTTGTCGCTTACGTGCAGTGATTTCTCCAGATTCTCTGAACCTTTTGACGATATTACGGACCGTAGATGATGAAATCCCTAAATTTCTTGCAATAGCTCTTTGAGGAATGTTGTTTTTAAACTGTTCGACAATCAGCTCACGCATTTGTTCAGTAAGTCGTGACCCTCACCCCATCCTTGTTTGTGAATGACTGAGCATTTCAGGGAAGCTGCTTTTATACCCAATCATGGCACCCACCTGCTCCCAATTAGCCCGTTCACCTGTGGGATGTTCCAAATAAGTGTTTGATGAGCATTCCTCAACTCTCTCAGTCTTTTTTGCCACTTGTGCCAGCTTTTTTGAAACATGTTGCAGGCATCATATTCCAAATGAGCTAATATTTGCAAAAAATTACGAGGTTTACCTGTTCGAACATTAAGTAACTTGTCTTTGCAGTGCATTCAATTGAATATAGGTTGAAAAGGATTTGCAAATCATTGTATTCTGTTTTTATTTACGATTTACACAACGTGCCAACTTCACTGGTTTTGGGTTTTGTAGAATGCTATAGTAACCTTTTAGTTCATTTTCATAGGGGGAAACAGGAAATGATGTAATGGCTCAATATAGTTCCCTAACACAAAGGTAAAACTTAAATAAGTGGAAATGAATACCTCATTTCATTTTGGTAAATTTATGTACAATAATCTTTGCGGGTGCCCAAGATTGTGAAACCCTGATTTGGAAGACATTAATTTTTGATTAAATGAGTAAATGATTTTGGTTGGTTCCATTGGAAAATTAATGTTGTCCAGCATTTCTCACTTTGTCATTTAGAGTTTCTCTAGTATATATTTTTTTAGAATTTGCAAAGTATTGTTTGTGCATTACCAGTCAGGGCTGCCAGTAATTTTGGAGCCCACTTTATGAGTATGCTGCATACATTTCTGTAGGGTATAAAATATCTGCCGCAAAACGTCACAAGCAGACTGCAGTATTCCACAGAGGGGACGGTTGAGCTGTAGTCGGCACTTTATATCTGAATAAAGCAGGCACGGGGAATCTCAGGCTACAGCATTTTACCCTTTTTCTAAGGCGCATACAACTGCCCTTATTTCAGTGCTGCAAAAATACATTCAATACCTCCAAATGAAATCTGTATTAAGCTCTAAAATCAATATTGTTGATATCACCCTACTTACTTCTCTTCCGATGGAAGAAATTTATAAACCTACACATTGCAAGAATTTTTTTTCTAAGTTGTACAAACTAATTTCCTCCAAAGACATAAGATCTCTCCCAATAAACCAATGGGAAAACTATTTATCAATCTAACCTGATACTGACTATTGGTCTCAAATCTGCAAGAAAACCTTCTCGCTGACTAACAATATTAATCTACAACTCATACAATATAAAGTAATCCAGAGGGCACACATTATTTTTTAAAAATGTTTTTAAAAAAAAATTAGCAAAAAAATTTTTCGCATCATGCTAAAAAGGGGTAGAGTAGGGGTAGAGGGGTAGAGTGATCCAGATAAGGACGTCAGTCAGCTAACCAAATGCATAAGAAAATAAATCAGAGGTTGGCTTAAGTGACTTGCTGATTTTTCTTTTGAAGACTTCAGACCAGTGGATCTAGCCGGCAGTAACCGATGACTGTCAGAAAGGTCCACTCCGGTAATTCTCAGCGCTTATTAATCTACAGCACAAATAATGGACTGGCTCACCCATAAACTACGCGATCACTTCAGCTGCACGGTTCAAGCAAAAAACCATTGCTGTATTAATCGTTTTAACAGCCTTCTCCTCCAGCCCCTGGCAGTAAAATTCTGGTGCGGAACTGCGACACGCACTTCCACGGGTAAGACCCGATGCCTGCGATGTCCCTCAATTTAAGTCTCAGCCCAGAGTTGGATTTGTGAATGGAATTTTCTTTCAACGCCACACGGCATTAGAGCATTAGCCTACTAACTGCGTTATGTAATAACTTCATTGTACAATACATTCTGGTTCAAAAATGAATGTCAGCTCACAACCTGAGGAGAAAGAAAAGTCAGGACATAAGTATTCTGTGGACGTACATGGGCGTGTGGAAGGGCGTAATCTAAGGGAGAGGGAGGGGACGCGTCCACCCTGTATTGAAACTGCACAATTTCATGATCTCTCCCAATTATGTGCTGTGATAAACAGAACATCAATGAAAAAATTTTTCGTATTCTCGTGGACACAAGCATTTCAGTTGTTCTGTCCATCCCCTCAATCACAAGAAAGCCGTTGCAGCGGCGAACCCCCCGTTGCATCTTTCTGAGCTTAAAGTCACAGGCAAGTTAAATCACAACCAGTTCAGTAAAACTGTGCACTCACGAACCCCATGACCTGTTTAATGAGCAAGTTAGGTCACAGTTACCATAGCACCCTTCCACCATCGTAATGTTATAGTTCCAAACTTAGTTGTCAAAGATAAAAGGCCTGAGACTGGCTCCGGGGTTAGTGTCAACTATGACGATCATTCGTAGACTATAACCTAATTTTAGGTCATACCGATCTCTGAGGTCAAGTTCAAGGTCATTTGGCCTCCAGTTGATATCCAAGGAGAAGAGGTAGCTGCTGTAAAGATTTCAGCCACCTAACTTTATTACTAAGCTAGCAGTGGCCATAAATGTGATTTTTGCACTCGCTGACCCTGTGACCAAGAAAATACGCAAATTAGGTCAAGGTCACCATGGTAACCCTTCCCCCATCCCAGTGTGATATGATACCAGGTTTAGTTAGATTCAGACCAGGGACACTGGAGATATAGTGCAAAATGTTTGGACGTGCGTACATACATACATACATACATACATGCATACATACATAGGTACGGTGGTCTCCACTAGACCCCCCTTTCGGGGCCTATCGGCATGCGAAGGGGGGGGGGCAATAAACTAGCTGTTACTCCAATAGGCATGTGCCCCGGAACTGTGTACATGTATGTGCCAAACTGTGTGTATGAGAGTGCCTGTTTGGCCATTGTGTGTTTCTGTAAACGCTGGTAAGGGTGGCATTTGTAGCTGGGTCCATTATGTAATGCGATGCAGCCCATGGACTGTGTTTGGACGAGGCTGGAGGAGGGAGACAAGCGGCGCCAAGGGCAGTTTTTACGCTCCCCTGAGTGATTAGTCCAGCTCGAAATTAAACCCAATGCACTCCCTCGCGAACAGAGCGGCGGATGACAGTAGTGACGCAGGTGGAAGGGGGAAGAGGGACTTTGGGCCTCTGCGATGAGCAGATTACACTGCACTTCTGACTGGTGGTGATTCACATAAACTGGGCTTCTCTTCCAACACATAGTCAAACATGTACCTCGCAACAACGGGTAGAGGGAATCTGAGCAGCACGCAAACCGTTAACCCCACTGCTGAGGCCACCTTGCTCCTCGTGTGAAAAAATATGCTTAAGTACACCAAAAGTGGACAACTTAAAATCAAGAATATTTGAAGTATGATAATCATAACACAATCAATAATCGAATCTCCACCCTGTAGAGGCATCCATTTGTGAAGTAGAATTACCTCAATACTTCCATGTTTGATCTTTTCAGAAAGAGGCTAAACGATGAGTCCATTAATAATAACATCATGGAATGTATCAGTGCATGAAACAACATTACTGTAATTTATAACTACATAGATCAGTCCTCAACATAAAGGAGAATGACCACTCTATCCATACTGTATCTACATCAGTCTATCAGGATTAAAATACAGAGCAAAAAAAAAATGATTATGGCCTCGTCTTTATTTTTGTGGAGGTTGCAGAGTTGCGTGCCTTCTGCCCCTTTCCTGTAGGATTGCAAATGGGTTATACTCTGGAAGGAGTCTCGCTTTCTCTTTTCTGGGAACTTCCATTTAAGAGCCATTCAATGAGAAAATGGCACTTTTTGGAGCAGTTGAGGAGTTGACCCCCTGGAATTGAACGGAACTTAGCACATAGATAAATATGGGTGTCTAATGGGAAATCACCAAATTTTTAGGTCCGTATCTCACTTTGCCTGCCAGTGGCGCCATCTGAAAGCAACAAAAGTGGCTCAGTTTTTTGTTGTCCAAAAGCTGTTGACACCGCATTTTACAGCAACTATCATGACTTAAGAGTACACAGTACCAAAGTACCTTTTATCATAACCTGAGAGACTTCAAGTCTGGTTAGACATCAGCACCACATATTGGCCACGATGTGTAACTATGTTATTAAGCTGGAATTATTAGAGAAATAACAATAAAAATTGAAAATGGGAATGGGAATAAAATAATATCCCAGACATATGCCAATCTAGAATGCGTTATTATGTATTAACTCACAAAAAGGCTATCATTTTCAGTGAATAGTATCCCAGCATCTTGCTGGGTTAGTGCAATGGATGGTCGGAAAGATGGTCGAAATAGATTTTTAGTGCATCTTTGCGGTGTATTTTATCAATAACCCAGATATGTACTGTGGTGTTCAATGCCGTTTGTTGTGCTTTTGGAACTCTATTTTCAGGAATACCACACATTTCTTCGGTGGTCTCTACACTTTTCAAGCTAGACAGAGCCAAAGTTGGAGGAAAACTCAAAATGGACCATTTCATAGCAGCATGTCCCTATATTTAGTTGGAGTTATTTTGTTTACCCAGCAAGACAGAGATCTGAAATTCTCTGGATACGTAGTCTTTTTGGGGTGCATTACAGCATTAATAAAACCTCAACGGCATTATTTTCAGTGTAGATGATATTCAACATTAAATGTCAGAAAATTTCGCCCCCAGGGAGCACTGCAGGCTTGATGCAAATACTGGCTATCCTCAGCAATGTACCCAATTTTTTTTTTTGAATTGTGACACACAAAGCTAGTTTTCTCTGAATACTAAGAGTTTTGTTTCTTGCTATGCTGGGTAGATAGCTTTCTGACTAAAATTGAAGCTCTAAAGAGCTAATGTTCCATGGACCTTAAAATTCAGCTTTTCCGGGAGATACCCACATCTACCTAAGTACCAAGTTTCATTCAATTCCAGGGGGACAACTGCGCACCTAATGTGAATCTCTCATGGAATGGCTCTTCAGGCCTTGCTATATTTTATGATTCTTGAAGTGGTGAGCCTGTATTGAATAAAGCATTTATGTTTATATTCATAACAGACTTGATTCTTGTTTAGTGATTCCTATTTAATCAAATTTATCAGAAAAACCTGATAGAAAAATTTTGTGATGTCGCAAGTGGGACCCCTCAGCCTCGCGCTTTATTGGCAGCCATACTGATTATCAGAGCGGGACACAAATCGATAGGGAGCTTCCTCTAATCCCCCCCATCATACCACAAAACAAGAGAACATTTGGCCGAGGTGTTTTTTAGCTATCGTCCAGAAACTAAAAAATTACAGACAGATGGACGGGCGCCCTCGCCACGACAATACCCCTCCACGACTTTCGTCAGCTGAGGGGCAAAAACCTGAGTCGATTTTAATTTGTTGGTCGATTCAATCGGATGCTTTTAGACTGACTTCAAAAAAATTCAACTACTGACATTATAGCTGTGATTTCCATAAATAATTAAACTACATGAAATGTATTTTCAGTTAAGTGTGGGATTTTGGCAAGCATTATCCCTTGTGCTCAGTATTTAGAGGGGCGTACATTTAAAAAGGGTTTTAAATGCCAGACACATGAGATTAAGCCAATAAACATCACTAAGAATAAAGAACCCCAGAAGTATCAAGCATCTGAACCAACAATAAAAAATACTTTTTCCCCAGTTTAGTCCAACCGCGCAGTGGTCTCCACTGTATCCAACAGCCCAGAGAATCTTGACTCTGAAGACCCCCCAGTGTACCCATTCAACCACCCTTCTCAACCCTGGCTACAGAAACACGCACTTAAAATTCCTGTGGTTTTCCATGGTTCAGACAGATCTGATCTGAATTTTTTTCACACCTACCACCTCCGTCTGCGTGCCCAGCAACTTCCTACAGTCTGGGTTTTTTTTTTCTGCAGAATGAGAAAGGAAAGACATTCCACAAAGGCCAGGGTCCAGATTCAGATCACTGACGTCACATCTCGAGATGAGCGTGAGGACAGAGCAGATTCAGTCTGCACCGTGAGGCAACCCGCTGATATTTCAATTTGCATGAGGATCTGAAACCATTTAGTGTGACAAATATGAAAAATGAAGGAAATCAGGAGGGGGCAAATAACATTTTTACAGAATACAATAGATTTTGTTTCAGCCGTATACGGAAATAAAACATAGTATGAAGCCATTATCAATGCAAAGGTATTATGAATAAAATTTTTGGGCTAATACATAAATGTATTACTGCTTTCAGGTATATTTTTTAGCTTACATTTCGCTGAAATATGGTCATCACTATCATTCCCCAATGTATAATAGTACATTTCGTTTTGAAAACGAGCATAAATACACGTTATACAAATAGAAATCTGGGGACAGCAGGTATTAAAGGATCTCTGCCAAGAGGGATGGGACACGTGTTCCACCGCCGCCATTAAGAGCAAACAGAGCGTAGAAGCAGCACCTCACTGATCATTCAAATCATCCCCTGGCTGATGGGGAGTATTCTAAAGAAACTGATGAAGCAATTTACTCCAAGGCCCACGGAGAAAGATGAAACGACCTCATCAGCAATGGCCATTTTGGCTCCCACAGGCCCCCTCATGCAGCCCCCCCCCCACCCCCACGAAATGCATCACACAGAGATTTAAGTAGCCACCATGGCAGACGAGCGCAATTTGGCGACATGCTTAACAGCGCGAGCAGTGAGGCGCTGCAACCACTGCATTTGATTGGCGGAGCTGCGCAGTAATCCAGCAGCTAAGCGTTTGTCAATATAAAAAAAGAAGCCTTTGATGACATTGACGATTTGGTGGACAGGGGCCATTGGGTTGGCGGGAGATGAATCGCTAGTCCGCTCATTGTAGATGTAGTTCGTTCCAGAAAGTGAAATTGCTCACCCACTCAGCCCTCCATCCGCACTCCACTCCCTCACCTTCAAGGTCAAACCCTCACCCTCCTGATCCTCCTTCCAGAACATGAGTCACCACCGCTCCTCTTGCATACGTATTAAATTCATGAGGGTGCCTTGACCCCTCCATCTTTATTATGCAATGAGTCCTGAGCTCTCAGCTGCCAAGGGCTGGTGGACCAGAGCTACTTAACAAAGGCTCAAACTGGCCAGAGAACCTCTTGGTTCTCGACATCAACCATAAAACATAATTAAATGACTCCAACGCCAAGGTTTGGGGTCGTGCCCCTTGAATTCCGCGACCTTCAGGCTCCGGCGTGCTGAATTGCAAGTGTCATAAATCTGGTCTGCAGGTGCCAGACAGGTGAATTATTACCCGAATCCTTGTGACAAAGAGAGACATGCAAGTCACTACATTTAACTTGCCACTGAGATATGATTTTCAACAGTGTGGGAACAAAATGTTAATATGCTACACTGTATTGGTAACTAAAAACCTATGGAAAAGAGAACATACAGGAGTAGTTACGACCGCCAGCTTGGTTACTGCCGATTGATGAATATCAGGGATTTCAAAAGACTTAAGACGGCAAAGACAACTTCTGACAAGCATGTCCAGCATCCTTATACGAGGATATAAATGAGCTCAAAAAAAAAAAAAAGAATTGGATTTTATATTTGTATGATACCAACTCCTGGGAAACCATTGCCTCCACAGTAAGAAACCGTTGCCTTCGTGTACATCCAACACTCAATTAAAGAACTTCAATTCAAATGTAAATGTCACTGGTCTATTACATAATATCCTGTTCCCAACCCACCCTGAACCATTCACTTTTCTCTCCTTATAAAGCTTTACCTTTTTAATCTACCTATCAATCTTCAACCCCAATTCCGAAATAGTTGGGATGATGTGTAAATTGTGAAATCAAAACGCAATGACTTTCAGATCACATGAGACAATATGTTATTTACAATAGAACAAAGATATCGTTTCAAATGTTGAAACTGAGACATTAAACATTTTTATGAACCAAATGAGCTTATTTCAAATTTTCTGGCTGCAACAGGTCTCAAAAAAGTTGGGACACAGGCAACAAAAGGCTGAAAAAGCAATTAATATATAAGAGAATCAGCTGAAAGAACATTTGGTAAGTAATTACGTGAACTGGCATCAGGTGTGTAACATGATTGGCTATAAAAGGGATGTCTTAGAGAGGCTGAGTCTCTCAGAAGTAAAGATGGCCAGAGGCTCTCCAACCTGTGAAGGCTTGCGTAAAAAAATTGTGGAATACTTTAAAAACAATGTTCCTCAACGTCAAATTGCAAAGGCTTTGAAGGTCTTATCATCGACTGCGCATAACATCATCAAAAGTTACACAGAAACGGAAAAAATCTCTGTGCATGAGGGACAAGGCTGAAGATCTTCATGATCTTCGGACCCTCAGACGCCACTGCATCACTCACCGGCATGATTCTGTCATTGACATAACAAAATGGGCCCAGGCATACTTCAGGAAACCACTGTCTGTAAACACAGTCCACCGCGCCATCCGCAGATGCCACCTAAAAATATCATGCAAAAAGGAAGCCATTGTTAAGCATGATCCAGAAGCACCGCCGTATTCTGTGGGCCATGGCTCATTTAAATTGGGCTGTTGCAAAGTGGCAAAGTGTCCTGTGGTCAGACGAGACAAAATTTGACATTCTTGTTGGAAATCATGGGCATGGTATCCTCTGGGCTAAGGAAGAGAAAGACCACCCCTCCTGTAATCAGCGTTCAGTTCAAAAGCCAGCATCTCTGATGGTATGCGGTTGCTTTAGTGCATATAGTGTGGGACACTTGTTTTAAAAAGCACCATGAATGCTGAAAGGTATATAAAGGTTTAAGAGCAACATATGCTCCCCTCCTGACAACATCTATTCCAGGGAAGGCCTTGTGTATTTCAGCAGGACAATGCAAAACCACATACTGCAACTATTACAACAGCGTGGCTTCGTAGTAGAAGAGTCCGTGTCCTGAACTGGCCTGTCAGCAGCCCTGATCTTTCACCAATTCTCCCCAAAGTCAGAGATCCATCAAAATGGTTCTCTGGTTCGAAATGGTTCAAATCCTACATTAATCATATATTTAACACAAATTAACTTTTGGGGCATGCAATTCAGCATGAACTAATGATTTTCTGGTTGAGTTTAGCATGAATTTATAAATATCAGTGCAGTTGAACATCATTGGTCACCAGTAACCTCTCCAAACACAAATACCTTTTCTCCATAATAAAGTTAACAATATTGGGGGACTTATAATATTATAAGTCCCCCAAGCATTAAATAAAGTGCTGATTATACAGCTATAACATTCACGTTGCAATGATAAGCTAACCGCTCTCACATCCGAGCTCATAACCTTACACCTTATAAGGGTAAAAACTCACTAACTCAGTAATATCTGACTTCTGAAATACACCTTATTTTAACAGAACAGAAATTTCACTTTCAGGAAAAATCAAACGACATATGTTTCCATATTCAACAGAATGGTGTAATGAACGTACCGAGGGATCTACCGACGTGCGTGGTCTCCATGCATTTGGAGAAACGAAATCCTTGGCAATTGATGTCTTTAAACGCAGTATAAATTCTACAGCTAAAAGCCATATTGAGCAAAATGCAAACAGAGTAGAAGTATAACCTGTTTTTTTATTGATGCCCTCCGCCAGAGACAGATGTATCGGGTAGAAGAAACCCTCCAGTACTGTTTCATTCAGAATAATTCCCATTGACCACATCCATACAATATGTATCTCGTAAATGAAACTGAACACTTCAGGCCGGTTTCAAGTGTCTTTGCTTCTTTGATATCGTATCATTTTCAGCTTTTACGCTTTTTTACTTTTACGCTTAGCTTAGTATCCTATTCTTATTGTCGATCAATGTACTTCAGTTATTGAGGAAAGTTTAAACACTCGGGAACTGGGTAAGAAACGAGTCTATCAATATATCGTTACCGGGGAAGCTTCACGAGGGCGTGAACTATACGTAACTGTAGAGTTACGCAGATGAATCTGAGTATATAATGGAGTGACTGGCTATCGACACTAGTACTTGGGAGGATAGAAGGGAGCGCTGAATTTGTCAATGGAGGAATCTACGCGTTAATCCATGGGAGGGAACTACGCATATTTTGTGTGTGATGACTGTAATTGACAGTAGAATGTGAGAGAATCAATACTATGTCGGATTTTTTGCTTCACAAAACAAATTTTTTTAACCACTAATTGGAATACTGTTGGCTCACTGTAGCTAAAATGGTTGCTACAGAGTACTAAGTTTTCTTCTGTCGCAAGTGATAATTTTTTAAACTACTGGATCGATACTATGGGCAAGGATATTGACCAGTTTGCACATCAGGCTTAGCTGAGGAGTTTAATTCATGCAACTCCTGAAAAACAGGAATTGGAGGGAACTTCTCCATACACTAAATCGCGTTTCAGCTCTGCCTGCTTGTGAATATTCAATAGCTGATCCGGGGGTGCCATCTCGTGGTCGAGTACTGTAACTAAGTGCTTAAATTTGCATATCTATAGATGCGAGCGTCTACATCTGCAGAAAGGGGTTAATTAATCCAAGTAACAAATAAAATGTATACCTTCGTCATCATCGTTTCCCCCTTTCTTCTCCGATCAAGCATAAGAGCCCATCGCCATTAATCTCCGTTAGATCTGAGTAAGTTTATTGGCTGCACTCATTGTCAAACGGAACAGCGACTGGCATGGAAAGACGGGCACAGCAGACTAAACAAAGATTATCCCTTAGTTTATGTCTCCTACAGCACTTTGTCGATTAAATTATCATATTTCATCAAACTAGTTGCATTTTTATTGAACAATTCGGTTAAAACGAGCTATCATCCATGATGTAGTCACGATGATGTTTACTAGTCGGCAGCACTGTCAGACTGGACACAAGCACAGGCAGCACAACAAGTCTATAAAAGGTTGCTGTTTATGCATAATCATCCTACAAGCATGGAGGCAGATTATATTACTTACAAAAAATACAGAAGCGAAGCATCACAGTTGCAGGCATGGGAATACATTACAATATAGGCTAAAGATTAGTGACTTTATGAGCTCAAAGTTCAGCCATCTTAAATATTTTGGCAGTCAAAAAAGCCTTGTGGCTGAAGAAAAAAGACGTGGGACTCGAGCTCAATAGCCAGGACCTATACAGGCCCTTGAGCTTAGATATACAACTCAAAATGGAGTAGAGGTCATTCAGTCTTGTTTGTGAAAGGGAAAACAAGCATCTCCAACCTCATACATACCATAATCAGTATGGTTTAGAGTCTCAAATTAAATGAAAAAATACCATTTGAAAATGCTCAGTGGCAGGATGCATTTAGTTGTAAGTCCAATAACAAAAACAAGCAAAACAGGTAGCCTTCACCAAGGTCATTAACAAAAAGCTTGCGACAGCCAACCAAATGCTTTTCCCGGGCTTTTTAATGAGCTCATAAATCTACCCCAGGTGCCATTTTACCAGTTTAATGCAGTACAAATTGGAACAGTTATTCAGATACAAAGAGCCCAAGTAAGGTAGTAATGGAGTTTTCTGAGAAACAATTAGCTGCCCCAACACCTATTGACCACCGCCTAATCAAGGTGCAATCAATACCTCCGGCCACTCTACACCAAGCTCGCCGCGGAAGCATTTCTTTAACTTATTGCAATTCTTGCTGCTTGTTTTCAGGGCTGAACCAAAAATACACGGTCCGGAGAAGCTGCAGGGTGAAAGGTAGATTTCGGCAACTCCCACGCACATCATCACCAATTAAGACGTGCACTCCGTTGCAGTAGAATGTTATGGTGTCATGTAAATTAGTAAGCGGCTGCCTTAGAATTTTTTTCTTTATTTTTTTCAACATTCGGTTCAACAACCTCAGTTGCACAAAAGTTGAAAATCATTTGTGACTTGCAAATCATTTAAACCCTATACTTAGACAACACATCAAATATCGAAACGGAGAAATATTTATGTTTTTTGAAAAATAATTGCTCATTTTGAAATTGATGCTGGCTTCATGTTTCAAAAAACCAGGACAGTAGCATGTTTATGGCGGTGTTGCATCATGTTCTCTTTTGACTACATTTTGAAAGCAAAATGTTTTTCCATTCTTGCTTGATGTTGAATTTTGGCTGCTCAACGCAGCCTTCTCTGTCATATTTTTCATTTCAGAATGCACCAAATGTGTTCTGTGAGTGACAGGTCTGGACTGCTGGCAGGCCAGTTTAGCACCCGGACTCCTTTATTACGGAGTCATGTTGTTGTAAGACATGCAAATTTGTTTGGCCATGTCATGCTGAAATAAGCAAGGCCTTCCCTGAAAAAGACCTTGCCTGGTAGCCTCCGCTGCAGACGTCTTATGGTGTTTGGTTACTTTCCCTCAACCTACAACGTCTGCACACTCGAGCAAGGTTTTGTGTTCCGTGACGTAATGTGATTGTGCTTGATGAGCCAATCAGAATGCTTATTATATGTTATGATCTCTGTCATTACTATGGCTTTTCCCTGCGGCTTGTCAAAAATAGTGAAATGGCGGAAAAGAAACTCCTAAAAAAACTTGTAGAAAACAACATTTGTTTTGTGTGTAAAACAAAAATCCTCTCAAATAAAGACAAGATACGAGTGCATGGAAAAAGCGAGCTTGATATCGCTGCAGTAATAAGCTCTGTCATCTCTGTTAACACAGCGGTATACACGAGCGAGTTATTCGTCAGCCAAACGGGCTGCTATCGCTTTCTTGAAAAAATGTGAAAATAGAGAAAGAACTTGATGATTTATTATGTGAGCTTCATCGACAGCAAGAGCATAAATATTGTTTGAATATGCGCCATTCAGCAGCATCTTCCTCCACCGTTCACTTAGCCAAAACTCTGGAGAACCGTATACTATTGTAAACAATCCTCTTTCCACACTTCTCTTCTCCATTTCGGTATCGACCAGACTTTAACTCGTTGCTTTCACTCCTATGTTATTCAAATAATTGACTTGATCCTTCATAAGGTTAACAAGAGGAGAAACAACAATAACAACAGGCGATTCTTCATTAGAAAACGCTTCCCCGAGGATTGGAAGAGCTTGGTATATGAGCGATTTGCCAAATCCTGTAGGCAAATTTACGTAGACATCTTTCCTCTGGATTACTAAGTTGTTCATTGCTTGTTCTTGTAAGCTATTCATACTTTCAATATTGAAGTCTTTGCAAATTTTCTCCAAAGCTCGAGAGAAAACATGTTCGCCACCGTCCGCCAATTTGGCTTTATCTGTTTCTGCATAAATATAATTAGCTCCTGGATTTTAGGGAGCTAGTTTCTGATTGGTGGAACACAAAACCTCGCTCGAGTGCGCAGACGTTGTAGGTTGAGGGAAAATAACCGAACAGCATAAGACGTCTGCAACGGAGGCTACTTGCCTGGATGGTAGCATATGTTGCTCCAAAACCTGTATATATTGTTCAGAATTAATGGCATCTTCAAAAATAATAATACTGATAATTACCCATCCTATGTGCACTAATGCACCCTACACCATCAAGGATGCCAACTTTTGAACTAAGCTCTCGTAACAACCCAGATGATCTCTCTCCTCTTTAGCAAGGTGGATGCATTATTTCCAAAAAGAATTCCAGATTTTGACTGGTCAGACCAGGACATTTTTCCACTTGCCTCAGACCATCTTACATGAACTCAGCCCCAGCAAAGGTGGCAGCTTCCCTAGATGTTGTTTATAAATGGTTTCATTTTGTAGAGTTTTAACCTACATTTGTAGATGCAGTCACTAACCGTGTTCACTCATAATTGTTTTCAGAAATGATCCTGAGCCCATGCGTAATTATTTACTGCAGAATCCTGTCTGTAATAAATGCAACCCCACCAGAGGGCCAGAAAATCACATCCTTTCAATATTGGTTTTTCAACCTTGTGTCTTGCGTAAAGAGATTACTTTGGATTCTTAAAATCCTTTAAACTGATATTATGTACCAGGGGTGATTAAATCCCAATATTCTTTGCAGTGTCACACTGGGAAACATTATTCTTAAATTACTGAACTATTTGCCCTACTTCAGAAAGATTCAGCCTCTCTGAGATGCTCTTTTTATACCCAGTTCACCAAACTGGCAGTGACATGTTCCACCCGGATATATATATATATATTTTTTAAAAGAATCATACAACTTTTCCAGTTTTTTGTTGACCCTGTCCAAAATCTTTCTTTTTTTTTCTTTTTCTAAATTTGGCATCTCCAATTCCACCCGAATCTGGAATGCCCAATTGAGGAACTATGTACAAGGCTTGCTCGTATGCAACCCTTTGTGCCAATTAAGGAGAGAGGGATGGTTCATGGCTCTCCTCCGAAGCAAGTGCCCATCAATACTGCATTTTTACACTCATCGGTTGAATCCCCACAAGTTCAGAACAAGGGTGGAGGATATCCGAACATGAACAAGCTTAGAATCTTCCTGACGAGCGCCCGGCTGGCCAACAGGAGGCGCTTGAGCAACAAACAAAGCAAACATTTTATATTTCCCTTCCTGGCAGCCCCTTCCCAATTTGCATCCCTGTAGTGCAACGGCCAATTGTGCGCTACTTCTGAAAAAGCTGCCAGCCACTGCCGGTTGGTGCGACCGGGCTAGAATTTGCACCGTGATAGTCACTTCTGCTCCGAGTGCTCTGCTTTAATCGAGTGAGCAATCCGGCAGCATGTCCCAATTTTTTTTAAATGTGCTGCTGGCCATGAATTCTAAATTAGCAGATTCTTTTTTTTAAATAAAATTTCTTCGTTTCAACACATATACATTATCTTTGTACTATTTTCAATGAAATCCAGGGTTAAAATGGCCTGCTGGCCTGAAGGCTTTGTGTCCCCCGTCGCAGAAGTGACCAGAAACATGTGGCAAAAACTGTTTTGATGGCTGAAAATAATGTGGTGCACTGTACCACTAATAATGTGAAGTACAATGACACTGTAGCTCATTGGTCATTGGTTGAACAGAGAGATGGATGAGGGATGGATCATTGTGATATGAGCTAAATATAACCATGGGTTATGAGAGACTGAGAGATTACAATTTTCATGACTTGTGGATGATGGACGCGTCGCCAAGGCATAGTTCTGTGCCCATGGCTGAGATCTACCTAACAAACCAATAAGAATGTCATATGAATTTGGTGAGCCTCCATCAAAGCTGTCAAAAGTTATTGCGAGTACAGTGTTCTTCACATGTTTTTGCTCAACGACCTTGAGAACTAGGTGAAGGTCAATCATCATTGAACTTGAGCAAGGCCTTCACGAGAGGCATATGCGGTGTGACTTTGGTGATCCTCCATCAAAGCTGTCAAAAGTTATTGCGAGTACAGTGTTCTTCACATGTTTTTGCTCAACGACCTTGAGAACTAGGTGAAGGTCAATCATCAATGAACTTGAGCAAGGCCTTCATGAGAGGCATGTGGTGTGAATTTGGTGATCCTCCATCAAAGCTGTCAAAAGTTATTGCGAGTACACTGTTCTGGACGGACGCACGGACGGACAGCATTTCTAAAAACGATTCGCAAACTATTGCATGATGTTTGAATTTACATTACACACCGTGTCCCAACTTTTCTGCACACAGTTTATGTCCAGTATCTATGGAAAAAAAAAACGAATGGGTTTTTTTTTTTAATTGGTAAAAATAAGGTCCACGATTAACGTGACGCAAAAAAATACAATTTTGCATTTTTTTGTGATTATATGGTTGAATACTTCAAAGCTTTTGAGAAATGAACGGCTGTACAAAGGTGGAAGTAATATGGAACAACATCATCTCAGATCATCTGATCATTCAAACATCATGCTCAACAACCAAGGTAGGTACCTGCCCATTATTCCACTATAGTACCACACTGATAGTAACATTTGTATTGTATGGACGGAGCGTTTCAATTTCACATTAGAGTAAGAAAATGTGTACGTTATCTCACTAAACAAAATGCACACACTGGAAGATAATTTTCCGCATGGACCTTATTTTCGTCAACTTTCTAGCGCCCTCAACATTTTTCACATGGACACTGAAAAGGGAGTGATTGAACTGGAAGCAGAAAAATGTTAACAAAGTCGCGTACAAAATGACAACCAACCTGTGGCTATTATTACTAGCTGGGGACCATTTCATACATGGCTAACTCAGTTCACCAAAATGGACTGGTACTTTGGAGCAAAGTCAGGATTTTTGGTTTCACAACGCTAGTTCAGAATGTCAGTATCATTACAATAATGAATTCAGGACAAACCCATGAAACCTGAAATTTAGTTGAGGTCACCAGGATATCATGTACTTCAGCGATGTAAACCCATCAGTCTGACAACAGAATAGGCCTTTCCTGTCACTTAACAAGGCTTCATTTTAAGAAGCGCATTTAGAATGGAACATATTTTTTGAGATGGGCCAAACCCTTTAAGGTAACTATAAGCGCCAACCATTCAGGCGTGAGAGAATTAATTAAAGTCAGACATTAACAGAAGTACACCTTATGAAGCAAAATAAGCCCCACAGACACTGCTTTGCACTCACTTTTATAAGCTGCGAGCGATGTAGCAAATAATAAACCTTAATAGTTCATTTGTGCAATACATAAAATACAATGTAAAGTGCACAGTGTCAATATTTACTATTCACAAGGATATGATCCTGTTTTCAGCAGACAATTCACCCCTTCACAGAGAATGGTTGCATGAAGTTTCTTGATGGTTCAATGAGGAGATTAAATATTAAATCATAATTTAAGGCGACTAGAAGTCAGCCCAAATTTCATTAATTAGATCGTTTAACTCTGACCAAACTCCTCAACTGTTAAAGCAAAGTAAATTTAACAAGGCCCAAGATTACACGATTAGTAGGCAAACTTAACCGAATAAAACCTGGAACAGAAGTAAATTCCTGACAAGGTGCCAGATGTGGGAGAGTTCCTGGCTTTGCTGAGTGCAGTTTCCAAGCTAACTCCAGGATAATGCTTCATGAAACAAGTCCCAGGATTCTTTCTGGTTTTGTTTTTAACTTAAGCTCAACATTAAAATTATTTTTAGCTTGTTAAACAGTTTACTGGGCTGAGCACTCACCAAAATGAAAAAAAAAACTGTGAGGAGAAAATCCACTCGAATTCATTTCAGTCAAAAGTAAATAATGATCCTTGAAGGACACGAGACCACAATTGTGGGTTTTGTGGCCATGAATTCACATCGCCTTCTTCAAAACACACGAACACACATAAAAAAAAAAAAAAACAAATGAATGAATCATCTCTAAGGCAATAATGACTCCCATTAAGAAAGATTTTAGCTACTTCTAATTCGTCTGCTCCCTTCAACCAAGCACCAAAGAGATGGGCAGCAGGATTCAGCAGCTGTGGTGTTTGCTACGCTTTGGGATCCACTGGGTTCCCAGTTAGTTGAGCGTTTGAGTGGGCGAGACATGTCAGTGGCAGACATACAGCTCCCCTGCCTGAGGAGGCGGACAGATCAACCAGATGCCAGCAATCCCAGCTGGTCCATCCAGGAGAGCAGTGACAAAAGCGTGAGCAGCATGCGGGAGCTGCCTCCTCCGGATTCCCTTCACTCAAACCCTCGGAGCCGTCAACAGCTCCGCTCCAGAGCAGCATTCTAATGCTCCGTACCACTCAAGACTTCAGCTGAAGCTATTAATTCAGATTTCATCACAACGGCAATAGCATTCAGCCATTATTTTGGCACTGATCATTGATCCAGAAATACAGCAAATAATAATGAAACCCGCTTGATGTCCATTTTTCCTGGTACTGCCAGTGCTACGCTGTTTCAGATGGAGGACGTCAGGCAGTCTGCTTCACACCACATGAAATGTAGCAGAGTGCCATCACTGGGCCACAACTTGTCCATCAGCTCTAATTAGTGGGCTAGTAGGACCTCCTCAGGTCCTGGTCGGGGGGGGGAGGAGCCAGAATTGGCACCCAGGTGAAGGAGGGTGACTGGGTGGTTTATAAACCTGGAATAAGCTGCACTGCCTGTAGCATCCTGGACACACTGCCAACCTTCTGCTATGTGCTGGGAAATGAGATCTACAGCCAGCACATACACAAAGCAGCACCTATGACAGCCAGAAAAAGGGCAGTCAGGACACGGAGATGAAAACACACACACACACGCACACACACACACACACGCACACACACACACACGCACACACGCAAACACGCACACACGCACACAAAGAAGAAAAGCTCAGACAAAGGAAGCAGGAAAAAACAGCCACAGGTGCCACGGAGAGACCGACTGATTAATCAGTCAGTCAATCGAATTAGCTGATATTGGCCAATCACAGATATATGTGAATTGGCATACGTGATGTCCGATATCAGCCAATATGAAAACTTTTCTTGGAGAACATAATGCAGAAAAAGACTCTTGGGGTAACTACTTTTATAGATAACTCGGTCGCCACAGGGACCGAGCCTTGCATTTCCCCGATTCCCAAATTTCAGACAAAATGGCCGCCAGCAGCCTTTTCATGTAGTGCCACCGCAGGGTCAAGCTTTACATTTCCAAATGCAGTTTTGATGGCAATCACATCACACTTCTTGACAAGCTTTTCGAACATAAAGACAGGTTGCTATTGATACTGGTCACCCTATGACCTTAACTGTAGCACTGCCACCGGGCAAAATTTGCAGTTTTGAAAAATTGCTACCCCTCAAACAGTTTGAAAAGGAATACAGTCAAATGTGCAGTCTGCATTCCTATCACACGGAGGAGGAAGCTTTTCATTTTGATGGCTCAGCTACTTTTACTGTAGCTCTACATTCGAATAACTACATTTCTAAATGAAATAAGTCAAATTGTTCTAATGGGAATCGGATCAACTTTGTCAGGAAAATCTTGGTGCATAACAGGGTTATCATATCATTCTGATAAAACTACCGTTCCTGTAGCACCACCCTTAGTCCAGAATAACCCATTAAACTCTGATATTGCTTTAATTTCTATTAAAAAAATATCAGCAATGAAGGGATATCAGAATTTTTTTACTCCACAATATCGGTATCAGCCCCAAAAATCCAGTACCAGTAGAGATGTAGTGCTGCATACGCATGGATTAATAAGCACATATTGCTGCCATCAAACTCATGCATGCTAGTATGCTAGCATACCACCAATGGAGGAAGGCATGGATACATGCAAGATGCAGTAACAGCATGCTGGTGGGGATGGCACATGTGCCAGGCTAGAGAGGCTCAGAGAAACTCCCCCCTCCACAAATGCCTCTGACCAGAGTGTCCTGAAGAACCCAATCAGGACACTGCCTCCGGAACTGAGGCGGGGAAGCAACCAATCAGCACGAGACCTCTTGAGCTTAGGCGGAGAGGAACTAACCAGCAAACTCTTTCCTGGAATAGGGCAGACAGAAAAGTCCGTGAACACAGGCAGCCAACCAGCATATTCCCTCCAGGAACAGAGCAGACACGTGAACCAATGACCACACTTCCTGCAGGAATTCTCCAAAGCTCAAATGCAGGAACCACCTGCTCAGCTGTCAATGCAACAGGAAAAAAACGGTGCAACGTTAACCACTACAGATAACTGAGCCCTTTCAGTCTGTCGCTAGCTCAGCAATAAGGGGGCCTTCTGCCACTTCACACTACTCTACCCTCTAGCAGAAGCTATGAAGGAATTTTTTTTTTTTACACCAAATTAGAGAATGGATCTGACCATTTATACAGTCTTGTATTTGACCCTGGGATGGCAGAAATAATAATAGAGGTAGCTAAGCATCCATATTTCCTGGTGTAAATCACCCTTATTTCTCCATAGGGACAAAATTATCTGGAGGTTCAAGTGAAATAGAAATTCAACTCGTCTGCCACCCTTCCACACCCATTTGAGAGAGAAGTACAAGGCTGAAATGAGTTACCAGACTAGTTTATGTCCTACTGATGCAGTATGCAAAGTTTCGTCAAATTTTATTAAGATTTGTGATCAATAGAGCTTATGGGTCCTTCAAATACAGTAGTGTGCAGTGATGTGCAGTGACAGTATCCACTGATCATGGAATGACCCGGCATTCAGTCTAAGAGGAAAAAAAATAAAATTTACAACACCTTTTCACTGTTATTGAAAAAATGATGTTTTCAGTGTTTTTGTTTATCACCCATATTATTACCTCAATATGCTTGTGGGATTGATTTTGTTCCCATTGCCAATAGTAGTATTTTTCAATACATTTTCCCCAAAAAATTATCGAGAAGTAATATATTAGAACCCCCTTTAGACGAAGTTAGGTATGCTGATGACCAGGCTACTATAGCTAAATCTGCAGAGGGGCTGCAACACATGATGGATCGAATGATGGCTACGGCTGAACGTTATGGAATAAGAATCAATCTGAAGAAAACAAAGGTCATGAAGATTAGCAAAAGGCCTGGTGAGCAATTTGAGATCCATCTTGAGGGAAAGAAGTTAAAGGAGGTGACACAGTTCAACTACCTGGGCAGCATTCTTACTGAAGATGGCCACTGCGAAAGAGATATTAGATCAAGGATAGCACAAGCTAAGGATGCCTTCTCCAGAAGAAAAGAATTCATGTCCAAGTCATTCAGCTTAAGCTTGAAGAATCGCATCATTAAAGTGCTTATTAGGAGTACCCTTATGCACGGATGTGAAACGTGGTCACTTGGCAAGGACGATATGCGCAGGCGTGAGAGTTGTGAGATGTGTATATGGAGGAAAGTATTGGGCATTGTGTGGTCGGGCAGAACCAGGAATGAGGAGGTTCTAGAGCGTGTTGGAGAAGACCGGACAGTCATCAATACGATGATGAAAACAAAAACCTCCTGGTTAGGTCATACACAGAAGACATGGAGACCTGTTGATCAAGGTCATGGAAGGACCTTGGTAGGGAAGGTAGTAGGGAAGAGGCCCCCTAGATGTAGAAGACTTGGGTTGTTGGACAGAGTAAAGGATGGGCGCCCCTATTCATACGTGAAGAGGCTGGCCCCGGCAAGGAAGTTGTCATTGGTTGGACCCGACGAAAGGGGTGG
This sequence comes from Gymnothorax reevesii, assembly GCA_029721435.1. Classification (NCBI taxonomy): domain Eukaryota; kingdom Metazoa; phylum Chordata; class Actinopteri; order Anguilliformes; family Muraenidae; genus Gymnothorax; species Gymnothorax reevesii. The sequence continues at coordinate 48,703,275 of CM056576.1, forward strand.
TGCAATCATCGCTGCACACCACTGTAGGCGTCTATGGGTGAAAAAATGTCAAAGCCCACAAGACGTCCATTTTTCAAAATTCAGCAAAACTCTTTTCTTATACGATGAGATATGCTGTATATTACTCACCTACCAAGTTTCAGCTCTTTATCTACATTATAAAGGCGTAAATCAGACTTCGGTTTTCAATATCAATATGACCACCCTGCCACACGCATTTTGGATGGTGTCGGGCTGAAATGCCATTCCTACGCTGTTTGTGCTCGAAAGATGATGCGTACCAAGTTTTGTCAAATTTGATCGATATCTGCGACCGCTACGGGTTATGGGTCGAGTTGTTTACGGCTAGCAGAGGAGGGTGACGACAGAGTTCACATCATCATAACAGCTCAACAAGTCAACAACCAGTTGGGTTTAAAAAAAAAGGCAGATGAAAAAAAAAAATTCTGAAACAAAATAAAGATAAACACTCCCTGACCACTCATGCCAGCAGCACAGCCCTACAGCCCTGCAGTGCTTTTATATTTGTTGTGAAATATAAAAGCAATGGTCTCAAAGCAGACAGTCCACATTCTGAGAGGAAGCTCCACAATGCAGCCCAATAAGGGATCTAGGCTATAACAGTAAATATCAGTTTGTTTGGATTGTACTGCTGCCCATTATCAGTGCTCTGGGTCAGCAAGATTTTTTATCTCCCAGTAATGTTAGTTTTTAGTTAATAGGCATACTACTGGATCGCTCTCTTTCTCCGCTTTTTTTTGCTAATGACTCACACATAGAGGGACAACGTTTTCAGAATTAAGATAATCAAATCTCTTTCTTCCATTAGCCTTTTGAACGCAGCAGTGAATCAGTCATGCCCTATTGCAAAGGTGTCACACCGGCAACAATAATTTCTGCAGGGACATGGATTCACTGCAGCAATAGATAAGAGGTAAGAGGAAAGATGGAGGTTATACGCAGAGGTAATCGTGCTGTAAATTATTTAACAAGGCTCTCTCACACACAACGTCATCTCAGCCAATAATTCAACGACCAAAAAAAAAAGACAAAACTGATACAAGTAATCATTTTCCCCTGCAGATATGCTTCAATTAAAGTCTTATAAGTCTTTACCCAATATATGTATCACTATCATTGAAGGGGGCTAGAATGACCAATTTTCACATGGTTTTGGAAACCGAGGACAGAAGGTCGACCCGAGCACTGCTATCCTCTTCTACCCCCACCATGCTGAGCCTTGGTTGAGCCTGCAAGCCTCCAGTGAAGCCAAGTCTGCAGTTCTGGCGATCGTCTCCCATTAGGAGCACCCACAGTCCCCCAGCATTTAGTGTCGCAGCGAGTGAACAACCACTGGAGTCCTCATGTTCAGGCTAAATTTGGTCTGGCTTTACTCCAGAAAAAATCTGACTCCTTTGACCTCAGACAGTATTTATCCAGAGGGTGCAGAAGTAGGGTTTGGGGGGTAAGAGGGGTGTTAAGCTGCTGACGGACAACATACGTTTGGAAATATCTTGGACATCACTCCACCCTCTCACAACAATAACGCACCCCAACTAAGGTCTCTCAGCCTCATGAATCAAGGCAGCTCAGCTCCATCAAGCTCCTATATTTTACAAAACTGCAGCCGGCAAAGACCTGGCCCTGGTTGTACAGCAGAGAACTCACAACCTGCCCCAGCATGGGTATAGCGTCTGAGGCTCCTGACCTAGGAGATTCCACATCTAACTCTTCTAGGGCATCCAAAAAACATGCAAGATACAGTCAGGTGCTTAATTCAACAACTGCAGCATTATAGCCTGGGTCTGTATACTACATTAAAAAGTAGCTAACAAAAAACCAGCTGGTCCCGCCCGTTTCTACAACCTCAGCTTAAAACAAACACTCAAAGCCATAAACCTCAGGAATTATATGCAGCAATAGCAGCATTTAACGACTGCACATTTTCACAGGAGACCTGCTGGCCAATCACACACATCAATATGCTGCAGACCAAACTATAACTTCAAGTTCATGTAAGGTTTGTGCAAATTTTTAAATGCACTCCTGAGCAAATTTGAATTACGTGCACCAACTCCCTAATCAAACAAGACGACAGTGTCATCACTATCCCCCGCTACGATCAAGGGCCATAACTCCGTAAAAAAATAGGCTTCAACATCCATTTTCGAAATCAACACAGACCCCAAGTATTTTACTAAGCATGCAAAATTGCACGCATCCACGTCCCCAATTCCAAAATAGTTGGGACGAAGTGTAAATTGCAAATAAAATCAAAATGCAATGACTTTCAGATCACATGAGCCAATATGTTATTTACAATAGGACATAGATAACATTTCAAATGTTGAAACTGAGACGATTTACATTTATATCCACAAAATGAGCTTATTTCAAATTTTCTGGCTGCAACAGGTCTCAAAAAAGTTGGGACACAGGCAAAAAGCGCTGAAAAAGCAATTAATATATAAGAGAATCAGCTGAGAGAACATTTAGCAAGTAATTAATTTAACTGGCATCAGGTGGGTAACAAAATTGGCTATAAAAGGGATGTCTTAGAGAGGCTGAATCTCTCAGAAGCAAAGATGGCCAGAGGCTCTCAAACCTGTGAAGGTTTGCGTAAAAAAATTGTGGGATACTTTAAAAACAATGTTCCTCAACGTCAAATTGCAAAGACTTTGAAAGTCTCATCATCAACAGTGCATAACAACATCAAAAGATTCAGGGAAACTGGGAAAATCTCTGTACATAAGGGACAAGGCCGAAGACCTTTACTGGATGTTAATGATCTTCAGGCCCTCAGACGCCACTGCATCACTCACCGGCATGATTCTGTCATTGACATCACTAAATGGGCCCAGGAATACTTCAAGAAACCACTGTCTGCAAACACAGTCTGCCGTGACATCCACAGATGCCACCTAAAACTCTATCTTGCAAAAAGGAAGCCATTGTTAAGCATGATCCAGAAGCACCGCCGTATTCTGTGGGCCAAGGTTCATTTAAAATGGACTGTTGCAAAGTGGCAAAGTGTCCTGTTGTTAGACAAGTCCAAATTTGACATTCTTTTTGGAAATCATGGGCGTTGTGTCCTCCGGGCTAAAGAGGAGAAAGACCACCCCTCCCAGTTATCAGTGTTCAGTTCAAAAGCCAGCAACTCTGATGGTATGGGGGTGCATTAGTGCATATGGTGTGGGACACTTGCATGTTTTTAAAAGCACCGTGAATGCTGAAAGGTATATAAAGGTTTTAGAGCAACATATGCTCCCCTCCAGATGACATCTATTCCAGGGAAGGCCTTGTCTATTTCAGTAGGACAATGCAAAACCACATACTGCAGCTATTACAACAGCATGGCTTCGTAGCAGATGAGCCCATGTGCTAAACTGGCCTGCCTGCAGTCCTGATCTTTCACCGATTGAGAAGATTTCAACATAAATTAGACAAAAAGTCCGTCAAAGGAGACCCAAAACTCTCCAGCAGCTGGAAGCCTAGATTAAACAAGAGTGGGATCAAATTCCAATGGCTAAACTCAAGAAACTTGTCTCCTCAATACCCAGATGCCTCCACTCTGTGTTAAAAAGAAGAGGGGATGCTACACCATGGTAAACAGGCCCCTGTCCCAACTTTTTTGAGACCTGTAGCAGCCATCAAATTTGAAACGAGCTCATTTTGTGGATAAAATTGTAAAATTTCTCAGTTTCAACATTTGCTATGTTATCTCTGTTCTGTTGTGAATAAAATACTGGCTGGTGTGATTTGAGTCATTGTTTTTTGATTTTATTCACAATTTACACTTTGTCCCAGCAATTTCAGAATTGGGATTGTGAGTATAATATTTTCAGAGAAATCTTGTCCCCATTGTGGCCCAGACTGACAGACGCACACATGCATGCACGGACGGACCCGAATCCAGTATCCCCCGATAGCACTTCGTGGCAGGGGATAAAAAGTAACCTTTGCAATACTGTTTATGTATGAACGATTTTAAAGGACAATACCCAACCAGATGGAAGGCCAGCTCCAAGAAATCAACACCCTCATTCATCAAAAGACCAAGAGCAAGATAATGGTCTACGGACCTTCTTTTCAGGTCGCAGCAGAAATGCACCCTCAGTGCACGGGAAAACTGTGTTTCATGAACAGGTGACTCAGGAAGAACTGCAAGCAGAGGGCTCACTCTTGCATGACATGAAGGGGATGACTCTGCCAAATTAAACAACAAAACTCCTGCTAACAGAGCAACGCCGCACCTAATCATTCACAGCCCAGACAATCGACTGCCTCGTCAGCATTGACCAGAGAAAACTTTGGTTCTGGAGAGTGGGGCCAAGAAATGCCAGCACAACTTAGTGCTTTCCGATTACGCTTCCAGCACTGAAGAGGTGAACAAAGGTGATTGATGAATGTCTGGTTTTGTCCAATCATAGACTCTGGTCAAGCGTTACCTACTCCTCCAGTCTTTGAATCAACACATGAGCTTATTTTTACATTCAAACAGAGGGATACCATGAACATGTCTTCAAATTATACATTCCAGTCTTTTCTTCCACCTTTTAAGTACAAAATATCAGCTAGTCTCAACTTATCATTTCCAGGATGAGTAAAATTTAGTCTAATTTGGAATAAAGTAAGGGAAACAGTATTCTACCTATGAACTGAAGACTTAAATACTTGTCAAGAAGGACTATTTTGCGGTTAAAGTGGATGGTATGACCTTCAAAAAGAGAACTGAGGAAGTCGAAGTCTCCTAATCCAAGAGTGAAACAACCTCGTTCCCCTAACAGGTCAAAACAGTAGTTACAAAAGAAGCATTAAATACAGCAGAGGTTCTAGAAGTTCAGTGGACTCTCATACGGAGAGCTGAGTAGCATTAGCAAAATGCAACAAGGAGGCCAATTCAAGAAAACAAATTTCATAGGCAGCGCACTTCTTCAAATCCCCATGTTGCTATTAGCAGGGGCACCAACACAACTAATTTATCAGCACTCTCATTGGGCAGGAGAGGGATGAATGATAACTTTACCAGTTTGTTTCCTCTCCTTTTTGTTGAAAATCTGCCAGTAAATGTCATCTAAAAATAGCCCTCGCAGAGCGGGCGTTACCCCTCAGCCCCTAGATAGTTTGGAATGAATAGAAGTGGTGGCCATACTGAACATCCAAGTGCTGTCAAAATTGATAGGCATCTGTAGGTACACAAGACCAAGCAACATCGCGAAAATGGCATTGATTGACCAAGGTGTTTTCGAATTCTCCTGCCGAATATAAAAGTTTACGGGACAGATGGACAGACAGACGGGCATTGCATGCAACGACAGTACCCCTCTGCCCCTTAGTCGGGGCTGAGGGATAAAAAGGGATGTTTTCAAAGGCAAAATTTTTTTTATTTTTCAGGTCTCAAAATCATACACCCTGAGAGAGGAGTCGTAAAAGGTTTAAGTGAAGGCGATTTTCTAATCAAATGCTGCCACCTCCTTTCTGAGAAAAAAAAAAGAAAAAACAACTAGCCATCGTCTTTCAAGAGAATCACACCAGCCTCTCTTCCTGCCCTATACTTCAGGTATCCTTGCTCGACCAAATCCACCTTCAAACTTAGCCTTCATCTCAAATACACGCATGTAAAGATTTATGATTGCATGTTGCGTGGTCGCAACAAAACGAGGTTGACAAAATACGTCCACAGACCGACAGATATATAAATATCAGGCAAAGTTCTCAAAACTGCTTCAGAAGTAGTTCTATCTAGGCATCTCCAGCACCACATTATCACAGACACACAGACCCACGAGGTGAAAACATTACCGGAAAACACAGTCTTGGCTGGTAAACATGATGGTGCATTTTCTCGAGCGATATGACATGTGCATTTGTGTTTCCTAGGGGGTGATTTATCTGCATTTCCCCCTTTTATGATAACTTGCCCAGCATTTTCTCTCCATTGAACACCAACCGAATTAAAATCTGTCAGCTGAATTTTTTATGATCTTTCCAAATTTTATCACCAAAAAATCTGGATTTTAACGCAAGTTCCTTCTTAAAATTGGGGTGCACCACTGAAGGAGAAAGACTGCAACTTGCACACTCTGACGAGTTACAAAGTTGCGGCTCCACCAGTAACAATCACAGAACAGTAAACAAAATTCCGCCTTAGTTCTATGAACCATAAATTAACCATTCAGTACTCTACGACAATGAATGACTGTTTAGAAAGGCATCTTAAGCAGACATACACATAGCAGAAAATAGGACAGTACAATTTGAGTGATCGCGAATACAGAAAACAAACAAAAAAAAAAAAACCAGGATGATACAATCAAGCCCCATTTCCGATGCTTTATGGGATAATAAGGTGGCTGAGTCACTTCCAGCGATGTTGTGTTAACATGCATGCTCACGTATACTTGGTCGTACCAAGTGTAGAAGCCATATTAATTCTTTGCGCATCCGATACCTTTTCTAGGCTTGATTTTAGCATTTATATCGTTTCCACTTTCTCGAGTATAGCTGAACTATTGTTGTCATGCCACTAGCTGCTCACTGGAAGGGTAGCAGTCCTGAGAAACTGTTAGAAATTTCAACAAAAAAGCCTCCTCAGGGTAATTTTTTGGGACTGGCGATCACTCGGATTTCACACACAGCCAAAAGACTATACTCCCTCCTCCTTTTCCTCCCACAGTCCAAAGACATGCATGGTATATTGCGGTCTGAAGTGCATCAAAGGATGAGCACATGAGTTAACGTTGCGTGCCCAGATAACACACTCTCCAGGGTGTCTTCCAACCATTCATTCAAAGCATACCAAGATAGGTCCAAGTAACCCCTGTGATTCTGACTACGATGAACCAGGTTTGATAAGAGACAGATGAACGGGCCACTGACTGCCATGTTTAAACCACCGCTTACCAACACGTGAAACCACAAAGCGCCGAGAACATTCCACTGAAGAAATCTGAGCAGAATAGCTTACTTTGGCAAAACAACAAAACCTGCGGAAAAATGCTGACAATGGACCACAGCACTGATCTGCTGCGACGCATTAAATGCACAAATCAATACACACTCTGTTCTTTTGCATTACGCGGAGCTCCAGTCCCGCCAAAGCCCATGTGAGAGAACGCTGACCCCACCTGCAGGGTCAGCTGTGAGCTGTGTGCATGGCCTAATCCCTCCAGTGCTCAGAAAAACTACATTATGACCAGTCCAGGGTTTTAAATTAAGGCTAAAACATTGATATGGTCACTTCTTGCCAAGAACCACAAATAAGCACCAAAGACACAGTGCGATTTTCACAACAAACAAAGCAAATGGAATAGAGCTTCCTGAGCACCATCTGGCAATGCCCAGATATTGTATATGACCAAGAGGTAACTACAGTCAGAGTTAAAAACCAGTCACTGTTGGTATGTTCTCATTGCAAATGGCCAACACACTGTGATTAGCAGAGCCTCTCTAACATCAATCTGTGGTCAGAGTGCAACCATCTCATCCCTTTTCCATTATTCCACTTGGTAACTATAAAACTGGGACAAGACTCAAGATAAAGATGCCTGAGAACTGAAACAGCAGCCTACAGGCTATAAACACGATTCCTGGAACATTTTACTAAAATACTGGAGAAGGCAATGCCATTCTCTAATTTCCAAAACAAAACACCCAGCAAGTTCTCATTTTTTATGGCAATTCAAGTTCAATTCACCAAAAGAACGATAAGAAAATGCCACATAAGTGCATCAGTGGTTCTCAACAAACAGTGCGTCACAAAACATTCATGAAACACCTGATGGAATTAACACATAGGGAAAGCCAAGGACACGTAACAAACATGGCATTAATTCTCAATTTGTATAAAGCTAATTTCACGTGAGGTACTAAAACAGCAAACAGCATAATTTGAGAATTACAGCAAGCAATTACCTAATCAAACCTTAATTGCCTTATCTTCCAAAGGAAGTAACATCAAGACTGAGTCAATCAGGCAAGTGATAAGGGTCGCTTTCTACTGCAATGTTGCAGCTCCCCACTGAACAATTTCTAAAAGCTTACAAAATAGAGACAATTGCCTTTATTCTTATGCAATCATGTGGCAAAAATTAATAAAGGAAGCTTGAAACGAATTCTCCAATTTGTCACACGGTGTATCAGTGCAATAAAAACAAACAAACAAACAAAAAAAAAACAGAACAAATGGAAAAACCACCCCACGTTCAGGTATCAGATGGTGAGCTAATTTTGCACAAAAAGTTCAGACTTAATTATGTTCTACATCCATAGCCTGTCACTACTCGCAAAATTACAAAAGAATTCATGTCTTCGTCCAATAAATAAAAGCAGCTTGTGTTTGCAAATGTAATATCAACTAGAATCAGCAGAAATAGTCTTCATCGCCAGTGCTCAATTAAAAGTGTGAAAAATTTACTTACCGTTTACAATGCAGAAATAATAAAGTCCTGGTGAACATGGTCCAATGGTCCTGCATGTTACAAAATTCACACTTAGGCCAACACACGCACACATCTGGCCAATTTGCATAAGAAAAAGGATACAGCCTTAATGCTCCATTTTGGGTTCCGATGGCCAAGATTTTCTGCACGGGGTCGAAGGCCATTGATGATGGTTGATATGGGAACCCATGTCTGACAGTCTGTTCATCCGATGATGATGATGATGATGATGATGATGATGAGATAGTGTAAAAACAGCAGGTAAAGATTTTGAATTAAATACCGCTAATTTATCATAATAAGCAGTCAGTAGCACACAAATGATTAAACCTTACATGACAATGAAAGCAGACTTAACAAACCAGCAAGTAGGCCTACATCAGGAAAATATCATGAGAAAGTAAGTGCGTTATAAAGAATACAGAAAAAATGTTACACCTTAATTATTTCATCCAGTAACAACATAAGAGTCAATGTTGCCCCATTGTAAACATGCAGGTCTTAATATTTCCAACATGCTATAGACCCAACTTGTCAATTGACTTATTTCCGCACACACTGGGTAAGATTTAACGTTCCATTTTATAAATCAATGTATTGACAGTCTTGGCCATAGTCTCATATTTTCAAAGCCCGTGTGTCATGACAATTACGCAGGTGGTTATTGCATACTAATATGATAATCACAAGTCGTAATCATAATCCAAAGGTTACGACTGGCAAAGAATCGAAACACTACTGTTTTAGTGTAGAGAATTGTGGTGCAACAAAACAAGCGCCGCCCTGTCGCTTCCCTGCGCTCGGGATTTTCTGTTTGTTTAAGGACAGGAACGAAAGGCTAAAGCGCATTATGTAAGCACTGCCCTCCGTACCAGACACCTGCCCGCATGCAGCAGCACAGTCGGAGCATTGCAGCGCTCAGCGCCGCTGTGCAACAAGCGTGGATCGCGCGCGGCCACATTTATTTCCCCCCCATATGCGTCGGAAACTACACCCTAATCAGACACCTCCACCTACGTCGACTCATCCAACCTTGGTATCCGTTTTATAGCATGCAGGTGAATATTAAGCTGAAATACGACTAATTCCGATATCCTGTCGCCATAACAGTCATAGGAAGCGCCTTGAGATCCGCGAAACTATCGCGAGCAACCGAAGCGGCTCAGACTTCAGCTGCGCTATTGCCTCCGAGAGATGGAGGACCACGTCACCAAAATATAAATCATATGCCGATGCTTAATCGTTGTGATTTTTTTTTTTCCCAAATGGTCATATCCTCATATCTTCCTTATGTTCGTTATTTTATTTTTTTAAACCGTGAGCTTCCGTGTAGCTTGCATTACTTGCAGTCTAAACGCAAATGTTACAGTCCATTCACTTCCCCAAGATAGGATAAATCATCAAATAATGCCGCAACATCATCTGCCATGATTTTTTAATATACCAAATACTTTATAAATAATCGACAGCGGTAGGGAACATGGATAAAATTGAAACGTGCATTTTATTCCGCAACCAATCGACGGGAGGGGCATTCTAAATTCAACATACAAATAAATATAGACTCATCGCCAACTATGGAGACACAAACATGCATGTACCCACACATTCGGTTTGAAAGTCTTCAGTCAACATTAGTGTCCGTTATATTTTACAAAAAGCCACCAAAGTCAAGCGCACTTCACGCAGCTACGCAATATAATGTACTGACAAATAATGAAGGTTTCGTATCGGCGCTTTCGACATGGTTACTGCTAATCCAGTAACGTATGCTTTAAGATTGTGTTTACATTTTTAAAATACGCACACCAACAAGATTTATACATTTTGAAGGCGTCTGAGCCATCTTGAGAACTGTATGTTGATCTCGATCACAGCCCTGTCCTTTGCATCCACGCTCATATAAAAAAGAACATGATGACAAAGGGCTTCAAGTGTACCTTTAAATAAAGAATGAGTGACACACCATTTGAAATGGGCCTATGTATTTTTAATGCTACCGTTCATGGCGCACAATAGAGATTGTGAACTGCGGCTGTTTTCCCAAACGTGTATTCAGGACTGTATGGAACTGTTTCTTAACATATCAGCCCCCCATATTGCGAGTGACATGTTAATCCCTGCATAGTAGATTATGCAAGAGGGTTATTCATTTTCCATCCCCCACCTCCCATCTCTCTCTCTCTCTCTCTCTCGCTCTCTCTCTCTCTCTCTCGCGCGCGCACACACACACACACACACACACACACACACAAACTATAGATGGATGGTTTGACTATGATACTCCTAGATTTGTGGAACATATCCATTTAAATGAGCCGACTTCTGACTTCAGAGAGAATGGCTCTAATCGAGGGATACAGTTCATCATTACGGTCTTTGAAATTAAACACCAGACTATGCGCATATATCTGCTAGCCTACATCAAGCTAACGAAATTAAAGGCAGACAAAGCATGTTTTCAGGGAAAAAAAATTACTCATCAGCATTTCCGATCGAGGAACTGCATCCCTGTCTGACAGGTGCCATGCAAGTTTGGCCTAACAAAACTGTGTGTGTGCGTGTGTGTGTGTGTGCGCGCACACACACACACACAGCTGAGGCTACACCTGTCAATATTTGGTGTCATGCTGCGTCAACAGCAATGTGCGATTTCTAAGTATTAATCCGAGTATCCGAGTAGTGCTCCAGGTCTCACTCCAGTTTCTTAAATAAATTTAAATCAAACATTCGACAACAATTACCGATGAGAAGCGCATGTTTTTTTTCACACAAAACAATAAAGCTTGTTCGTCTACCCAGGAACCATTACTGTCATTGTAAAAATAAATATTGAGGCGTATCCTTTCAAAAAAAAGTACAAATATCATCGGAGAATAAGGGTAGTAAACTTTGATGATAAACACTTAAATTGATCGCATCTTGCAAAGAAGATGACGGTTTTTCAAATATATCCTACTATGCATGAAACGCTCTTGGTTATTTGTTGGAAACATTGAAAGTGGTTGAGGTTCAGCAAGCTAGCAGGCACTAAGCTCATCACTCAAGAGATCTCTAATCTATAATAGGCGTTTACGTTGACTTTTTCCAATAACATATACCACAAATTACAAAATGTCAGTTTCCCCCACCTTGCAGAGCTGAAAGTGCTCGGATTGGAGGGTCTCCTGGATTAAATCATTCTCCCGGTTTCCAGGCTGAGGCGACGCGGTGGAGGAGGACACAGCCGTCAGGCCGTCCAATACCTTCCTGATGTTAAACTTCTTCATTTTCCCCCAAAAACACAGAGACGATGGTGTACCACAAAAAGCAGATCACCAATAAATGAACGGGAGGGGGGTGGGGGCAGCCACACACTCGCTCTCTTCTGTTTCACTCTTTAAATCTCACATGTTAAGAGTGTGTTGTCACCGCAGTCTCCATGTCAAAATCTCCGGCCGTCAGATCTCAGGGTGCGATCGCTTGCGAGTATTTTTATTTATTTTTTTTTTTAGTACAGAGATGGCTCGCTATTTGTTGGTAATTTCACTGCAGTGTCTCAGTGCGGTCTTTCCTGATTCCGTGTCCCGCTGCGTCTCTCCAGCCTTCAAGCTCTGCCAGGCTGTTTCCCTTCTCTCTCCCCTAAAGCCCCCCCTTGCAAACACGGAAACGCAGCTGCAGCGCGGAGTCTGCGCAGTCAAAGTAGCACCCGGATGTTTAGCAGGGACACTGCTGCTGCCACTAACGCTGGTTCGTCGCTTCCACCTCGACCGGCGGGTGGTCACGAAGCTGTGGACAATGCTAGGATGCACACGACTGCACCTGTAAAATTGGTTATGCTGCCGCAGCAAAACAATAGGCGTTACCAGGAATCCCTGAAGTTGCCTAACCCTAACGCTTATTATTATTATTATTATTATTATTATTGTCTTGCTGGTTATTCCTCTGTCAGCTTTGAACCTTTGTATTTCTGATAGTTTTTCAGGCTGCTGTGTTGCGCATATTATTAAAAAAAAAAAAAAAAGCTAGGGAGCCAAAATGCATTTTCGATACTGTAGAGGAGAGTCATAGATCGGCAGCCTCGCATCCTTGAGCGGCATTGAGCTCCACGTTAAGTGTCCTGCCGTTACACAGCTCTCATCTTGAACATGAATCAAGTTGACGTGCTGTAACTGATAGACTTAAGACCAGAACATTAATTTTGCGAACGCAACAGTTACTCGGTCATAATCAATGAAGCTTCTAAATAATCTGAAAACAAAGGCCTCAGCCATTAGTCTGCATATGCATATATATATATATATATATATATATACATACTGTATATATACTGGCCCGCATTGAATACACACCACCCTAATTTCAAGGCCAAAATACAAATTATGCATGTTTGTGATGGGTAATTGTTATCAAGGTGTAGTATGCCTCCTGACAAGATGGCAAAGGCCTTTGGTGCATTTTAATGCAATTTCAAGTTGAAAAAGCTAAAATGAAGATTTTTGTTACCAGGGAAAAATGCAATAACAACTCTTTGGGTTTGGTCACAAATTCTGGTCTTTCAAAAGATGGCGAGATAAAAGCCACTCAAAGTCAGTCGATAATCATCACCATTAGATGGCTTATAAGGCGAGAAATTGAGGAAAATGAGTGGAAACGCACCCTGAATGCTGCAAGCCCACAAACGCGTCTGCGCTCTTGCTACGTGGCAGCACTGACATTATTGCATCACTGGGAAGATTGACCAAAGGTTTGGGGGCATCTGTCTAGTGCCTGACTGCCCACAGTTTGCCAGCCATGGTGTAAATTAAAGAATCAAGATCATTCAAATTGACTTGAACGGTTCACCAAGGTGATGTCAAACCAGTCGACTGTCCACAGTCACAAGTTGCCTGCAAAAGTGAAGTGTTAAACCCCCACTGGAGCTCATTTTTATGAAAGACACCTCTGTGTACTGTTTTAAAGCTAATGGTTACTCCAAACTAGAGGCAAGAAATCTAAACCTAAATCATTTGGCCCTTGTCCAGTTTGGCCATTAGAGACATCAATCTGATTTTGTTTATTATCACACACATCATAAACATACATAAATTGTATCTTAGCCGTGAACTTAAGGTGGTGCTTTTTCAATGCTGGTCAGTATAGCTTGGTAATTGGCCGGAGTGTTTGTTCTTTTAATCAGAGCAGACATGAGAATAGAACAAAAAGTAATTTAACATTTTTTGACGCACAATCACTAGGCCATTTGTGTACTCCAAATAAAACTGTATGTCAGAACACGAAGTTTCCTGGATCAAAAATATATAAGCAACTCCAGAAAATTCCTTTTAAAGATAGGCCCACGTTTAAAGAAATTTAAAGGATTATAAAAAGTGCCTCACCTGTCAGAAGTCACTTCCTCTGTTGATTTCATTGCAGAGATCAGCAAGCTTATCTCACATCTAATCTCCCCAGATGGTTTTTTGGTTTACTGGAGGAAACGACAGAACGATTGGTCTAGTTCGAGTGGTGTGGGCTGACTAGAGCATAGATCAAAGATTTACATACTTGAATACATTCCTCCGCAGTTTATTTGAGATCTCACGTTGTGTAAGATCGTGACGTGGTATATTCTAGAACCAGAGCATGCAATAACCAGTGGCAGTGCACAGTTTATTTAAGCTCAGGGCTCATTCGCCAGTTGGTTCCCTGACTTGGCACTGGCGCCCCAATGTGTGGGCTTTTTTTTTTTGTTCTAACCACAAATGTAATTTAAGTTTTTTCAGTTTTTTCGTGTTCATTTGGTGAATCTATATTCAGAACAGTTGTTTTCCTCTTTAGCCCTGTTTTACACTGAACAAAAATATAAATGCTCCATGTCAAATTTTTGAGTTTTTATTAACATTAGGGTTATGCAATATATGAAGCGAATCAAAATTCATTTTTGTTAATAACTAATCTTCAGATCACCGTCCATTATATCTTGATATTGGCATCTGCAAAGGAGTGACAATCCTTTGAACACGTTGGGGGTCAGGTTGATGAAGTTGAATGTTCAATATCTTGTATGTCCACCAGTTGCGTCTCTCAGAGCAACACATCTCCTTCACATGGAGTTAATCAGGTTGTCTGTCGTGGCCTGTGGAATGTTATTCCTTTCTTCCCGGAGGGCCACACGGAGCTGGCGCACACTATCCGGAACTGGAACACGGTCGCGGACACGTCGATCCAGAACATCCCAAAGATGCTCTATGGTCGACATGTCCGGCGAATACGCAGGCCAGTCCAGAACTGGAATGTGCTCTGATTCAAGGAACTGCATGCAGACTGCTCTGGTGGACATCCCTGCATCCAGCATGCCAATGACACGTTACACCATGACCTGAGACATGAAGCACAATGACTTTTGACAAAATTTGCCATTTTGGGGTGGCCTTTTATTATCCCCAGTATAAGGAGTGTCTGGGTGCTGCTCATTCTGTCTGATCACCGCCTGGAAAAGCCACACCCTGTTGTGTTCCGGGGTTCTGGCCTTTGGCCAGAACAGTATTATTCATGGTTTTAACAGTTTCATGTTCCATAGTTCAAGTTTCATGGTTTCATAGTTCATGTTCATAGTTCATGTCACAGTTTTAACAGTTTCTTGTATCAGGTTCAAGCATTCCATTATTCATGTTCCATGTCCATGTTTTTACTTTTCCGTGTTTTGTTTCATGCCAGGTCTGCCATGCCACTCCACCGCTTGTCTGCGTTCCGCCTCGTGCCTTCGTTGTTGCACATTTCAGAGCTCTGGTTGGCTTTGGTATTTCCCTCTTCCTTCTGTGCTGTGCTGATTCGGGGCTCTCTAAGCTTAATTGACAATTAACTGTTTTTAAGTTACTAACATTTACTAACACTCACTGGGTTGGTGTAATTCTTAGATAGGCACATTACTAATACTACTAATTTAGACAGGGAGTTTATTGTCATGATTCCTGCTTTGCTATTTCAAGATCTTGCTGTGCTTTTCTGTTCTTAACATTCATGCTTGCTTCCAAACTGCATACTTAATTGGTACTTAAGCTGAGCACGCTCATTTCCTTAATGAGCAGGTCATGTCATCCAATCTCTGTCCATGTCTTGATCTTGCCATGCCTCTTGTTTCTCTCTCTCCAGGTGTTACCCCTCATGTCATGATTTCCAAGCCTTTATCTGGATGCGGTGGAAGTTGGCTGGCAGACAGTGTCTCAAGTTTTGTTTCTCGCGTCTCATTGCATGTGCAAGTGTAGCCAAGTTCTTGTTGTCAAGATTCCCTAGCATTTCTAGTTTCAAGTCTTGTCCCAGCTTCTTGTTTTTTGAATTTATATATAGTCTGGTTATTTATTTTTCTTGTGCTTCTTGCCTGGAGTTTCCAGTGCCTTTTTGTTTTTTGCCTTTTGCATTTATTGTTTATAGCTCCGTGTAGCTTACCTCAGTTTGTTTTTTGCAACCCTTTGGGCCAAGTTTTTTGTTGGCCCTCGTGCCTGTTTTGTTTTGTTTATTAATAAATCCTCATTCCCTTCTCCCCGCATCTGGTGTCTTACTGATCCCATATCACACCCATGTACTGAGTGAATTCACTGCATCACTGAGCAAATGCTCACTGACAGAGAGATGGATTAATAAATGGTACACAAATCAAGAGAAATATCCCTAAAAGTCAGCATATCCTCACTTACATTTGTTAACTCCATGTGGCATCAATATTTGACATGGGGCGTTCATATTTTTGTTCAGTGTATCAATACCATAAAGAAAAAAACCTTGTATGCACATGGTTATTTTGTCAGCAGCTCAGAAAGGGAACCAATCACAGATTGCGAGAAATGGTTTGTAGGAATTTTATAGGATAAGAAATAGTGACTGGAACTAAGGGAGACACTTGCCAACTCTGCACTGAAGAAGCCCTAGTGCTGAACATATAGAGTCCGAGACAACGAGCCACAGGTTAGGAGAAGGAGTCAGGAGCACAGAAAGGATGGGCTGAACAAGACATACGAATGACGAAGGTAATTATGGCATAAAGCAGGCTAAATAAGGGGTGGACCAATAAATGAGTGGAGACACAGAAACCTAATGGACAACAAGAGCACAGTCAAAAGGAAAACCAAAATGAAATAACCAGAGCAGGAAAAAATAATAGCATCCTCGAATAAATACAAAATACCAACAACACTGGAGTCTATCAAGACCCGGACTGCTCTTCTTTCATCATTCAGTTATTACTCGCACCTGTTTCTCATTGCCACTGGGTGGCAGCAGTGTGTCTCGTAAATCCATGCTTGTGCGGCATTGTTAGTCTTATTTAGGCTTTTTCTCCATATTCACATTTCTAACTCTAAACTCCCTAATCTTAGTCCTGTTTATGTGAAACTCAGCACTTTATATTTTGAGGAACATTGTGTCCTTTGTTTTCCCATTTTGTAATACGTTGTAACTGTAGCCAGAGCCCAGTCTCTGTATTACCTATAGAGTTATTGTGAAACCTCTGGTCCTAATTATTTAACTTTGCAAAGCTTGTGCCTTCTGCATTGTAGTTTGCAGAATAAATCCAACTGAGTCCATCCTTGCACCTGAGTCCAGTCCTCAATTTCCTGTCCTCCGTGGATCTGAACTGTGTACGCGACACAAGGGAGAACGTGGAAACACGATAGAAAAGGGAGAATGGAAAACTAAATGAAATGCACAAAACAGTGAAATTAGTAAACCTTCAAATAAAAGGCAATACTAACAAATTTAACTACAAATTCTCAACAAAAATCACAACCGTTACAGATATTAGAAATAAATACATTAAAAACAAGTAGACATGGTCAACAACATCCCCGCCAAAATGCCCTCTTTAAAGATACTATGAACAGATGCTCCCAAAAATGCCACAAGGGCAATAACTGTGGGAGAAATAATCGTGTGATTCTTTTTTTTGAAATTCATCAGGGTCTTTAATGGTATTAATCTACACACCGAATTTGGTTATCCTATCTCAAATAGTTTCTGAGAAAAGCTGTCCCCTTTAGAGATATCGTGGACAAAGTGGAAAAAGTACGGATCAAGGGCAATAACTGTGGGAAAAATAATCGCACGCATCTCATTTTCGAACTTTTTCAAGGCCTTTATGGTCTGAAGCTACACACCAAATTTGGTTGTCCTATCTCAAATAGATCCTGAGAAAAGCTGTTCCCTTTATCTTGGACGGACACACAGACGGATGGACCTCAAACCTATATCCCCCTCACACTTCGTGGCGGGGGAATAATAAATAATCCAATCAAAGTAAATGATCAATAGGCTTCTAACTGGTGAGACTAGGGACACATGGTCAATAGTTTATGTGGCAAGCAAATGATCACGTCAACCTTGTATTGAGTTATGTTTATGTCATTAACTTAAAGCAAATCATTCTGAAAGTGTGACGGTTCGTTCAGGAACCACACGCATAAGAGGGAAATGCAAAAAACGTATGCCTTTAATGAGTTCCGGGTCAGTACCAAAAAACACGAGAATTGCCAATCCACAAAACGAAATCCAAAAACAGAGTCAACTAGACAGGCCGGGGTCAGAACCAGTAAAACAGAGGATCAACGGTACATAGACGGCAGGCAAAAAGTCGTAGTCGATGAACAAAGCAGTGGGTCATACACGGGCCATCCAAACACAGGAAACGCGGTCATACAAAAAGGGGTTGAAATCCAAAAAGACAAAAACAATACAAAAATGGCAAGAATCTTGGTCGGACGAGACAGTTGAAGAAAAACAATAATCAATGGCATACGAGAAGCTCTGCACAAAGAAATATTGATCAACGTAGTGACAAAGTCAAAACAGCAGTGAGGACTCTAAATAGACGGGAGGGAAGTCAAATGCTATGCAGGGAACAGGTGAGCTCGATCAGACTAATTACATTGGGAGGAACACATGAGGGAATCCTAACCACAACAATTGGCGAAAGCCTGGACACGGACGGGAGTCACGCAAACATCCTATGACATTTAAACAGCTCCGGTCAAGGACTTCTAAGTGCACAGACAATGATCTCGCAGAAACGTAGAGGGAGACAGGTAAAGCTAAGCAAGAGGTGGAGACTAGAACAGGGCGATTGCTGAGAGGGAATTAGTACTAATTAGTTGTGGTGCAACTTTACAGATTTAACTAGTGTGCTCAATAGTGAGTTAATAATATATACATGTATTAGTTGTGTTAGTAGACTATGATAAAAAATACAAATGTTAGTTTTGTTAATAATCAGAACAGCAAGGTGAAGGAAGCAAACGAGAATATAAGTAATAATATGAAACACCAGAAACCATTGAAATCACCCGAAGCAGGTGAGCACACAGACTATGGAGACGGACTGAACCAACTAGATCACAAGACAGGGGAGACAAGTGCAATGGAACTGAAAAATGGCAAGAACAGAAAACCTGAGAATTACAATACCCATTAAGAATAAATAAATGACAAAATCATGAACATTAATGAACATTGAAGTGAAAGACAAAATTCGCACAAATTGTTAAACAGAAGAATTACCTCTATAGAGTCTAGATATGACTTGTTTTTTGTGATTTTTCTGTAAAGTTCCACAACCCTTCAAATAACAAAAATGCCATAAAAAATTGAAATGGAAATAATTGAATTTTATGAACATACAATAAGTTAAAGAATCTTGAAGATGATGAGATGAAAATGAAGATACTGCAAGTTGAACAGGAAATGAAGATAAAGGAGTTCGAGATGCAACTGTCTCAACTGTTGCATAAATATATTAAATAAATATTGTCTTATAAACTCATTTTGAATGTTAGAGCTGTTTCTGTGGCATGCCAGACAAAATATGCGCTTTTACAACCCCATTTCCAAAATAAATTGGGATGGTGTCAAAAATGTAAATAAAAACAGAATGCAATGATTTGCAAATCATTTAAACCCTGTATTTAATTGAAAATAGTGCAAAGACAACATATAGAATGTTGAAACTGAGAAATTTAATTGAAAAAACATCTCATTTTGCATTTGATGCCAGCAATACATTTCAAAAAAGTTGAAACGGGCTACAAAAGACTGGAAAAGATGGATGATGGCGAAAAAAAAATACACCTGGTGGAACATCTCATGGCAAATAAGGAAATAAGGTTAATTGGCAAAAGGTCAGTAATATGACTGGGTATGAAAAGTCTTTCAGACACAAAGATGTCAATGGCTTGACCATGCAGGGAAAGACTCCACGGGCAAAGAGCTCAACAATTTAAAGTAACATTTTTTTAATGTAAAATTGCAAAGAATTTGGGGATTCCATCCACTACATTACATAATATTATGAAAAGATTCAGAGCATCCAGAGAAATCTCTGTACACATGGGGCAAGACCAAAAACCAATGATCAATGGCAATGATCTTTGGGCTCTCAGGCAGCACTGCCTTAAAAACAGGAAAGATCTGAAGTGGAAATCACTGTATTGGCTCAGTGACACTTCTGTAAACCATTGTTCGCAAATACCATTGGTAACACTTTACAATAAGGGTACAACAATTAACATTAGTTAACATTAGTTAATTAACTATCATTTAATTAGCAGGCAACTAATGGGTTAGATAGCCGAATAAGCATTACATAACCATAATTGAACAATTATTCATTTTCTGTGTATCCCTTATTGTGAGGTTAAACATCGCTTCAGTATCCCCTATGTAGCACTTCAAACTATTAAACCATAATTTATAAATTAATACCTTAGTTCATGTGAACCTCATTTGTAAATGATTACCAGATGCATTAGTTAAATGTTAATTATTTGTTAGTAAATGGTTATTACTGCATTAACTAATGTTAATTGTTGTACCCTTATTGTAAAGTGTTACCATACCATTTGTTGCTGCATCCACAAATGCAAGTTAAAACTCTGCCATGCAAATATTTAACCAAGATCCAGAAATGCTATGGCTTTTGCATGGCCAGAGCTCATTTAAGATGGACTGCGGTGAAGTGGGAAACTGTCCTGTGGTCTGACCAATCGAAAATGTGAAATTATTTTGGGAAATTATGGACACCGCTTTGTCCGGGCTAAAGAGGAGAGGACCCATCCAGCTTGTTATCAGTGCCCAGTTCAGTTCAGTATCATAGTATGGGGTGAATTATTGCACATGGCATGGGTAACTTGCACATCTGTGAAAACACCATTAATGCTGAACATATACGGGTTTTGGAGTTCTATATACTGCCATCTAGACATTGGACTGGTAAGGTTTTGTTTACTCCAGCAAAACAATGCCAAACAGCACATTCTACCTGTATTTCAACAAGGCTCTGCAGTAAAAGAGACTGGGTAGTAAACTGGCCTGCCTGCAGGCCTGACCTGTCGCCCACTAAAAATATTTGGCACATTATGAAAAAAAGTATGACAAAGGAGTCTGCAAAGTATTGATCAGCAGAAAGCCTATATCAAGAAAGAATAGGAAAACATTTTACTTCCAAAACTACAGCAGTTGGTCACCTCAGATCCCTAATGCTTTCAGAATATTATGAAAAGAAAAGGTGATGCAACACAGTGGTAAACATTGCCCCTGTCCCAACTTTCTTGAAACATATTGCCATCATTAAATTCAAAATTAGCAATATTTTTCAAAAAAATAAAATCTATCAGTTTCAACATTTAATATGTTGTCTTGGCACTATTTTAAATATAGGGTTTAAATGACTGGCAAATCATTGCATTCTATTTTTATTTGAATTTTACATACTGCACCAACTTTTCTGGAAATGGGGCTCTACTATTAGAATATGTTCTATTGGCTCATTAGATATATAATGTATCTGACTGACAGAACAATAGAAAGGATAATATCAAAAATATCTAAATTGGCACAAAGCAAATGCATCTCTGCATGCAAGTCCTTCTCCATAATTGACGTAAATGATGGTACATTTGGATTGCCATTCTCTTCTATTGCAGGATCTGGGCATCCATGTTGTTTCAGTTAGATGTTAAGAAGAGCTGTTGAATGATGATTATCCAGCATCTTGTTGGTTTGAGCTGAGCTGTTTTCTGTAAGTACTCAAAACGACTCCTTCAAACTCCAACCGTGTCTACAAGGCCCGTATTGCGCATGGGAGCCTAGTTGTAAGCGAAATTGCACAGCTGTTGTTGGGTGCAGGTATGGTGTAAACAAAAATTCTTCTGAGCATACCCACTGTCACCAAGCAAAAATCCATCACAGTCACCTCTTTCAAACTGAGCACATAGGCGTCTATTCTCCCATGCGCGTATGTCGAAAAAAGTGCCTAGCAACGCGCTTTTCAGCCTCAGCGTATTCTCCCCTTGACTTAAGTCTGTGCATTACGTGCCCCAAAGGCAGTTACGCACTCAGGGCGGAGCAAGGCCAAAATTGGGGCGTTTCCAGGTGTTTCTCAGGCAAAAAACACTTACGCGTATTCTCCCCTGACTTACGCGCTACTTCTGTTAAGCGCTTTTGAGGGCTGTATTAAGGTCAAGCGCCAACATAAGGCGAAATGGAATATTGCGTTTGATGTCGGTTATAGGCCAAATTTCAACATTAATTTTATTTTATTTAACATGGTAAAGGTTGAGACATTCAATTGTTCATCCTTATTTTTAAACTACATTTCTCATAACCATAAATTATCAAACGAAATCATCATATGATATTACGCAACAGTCTCTTCTCCAATTAGTTCAATTACAAACGCATTACAAACAATTACAAACATACCGGTGGTAATCAAGGTCACAACTGCGCTGTTGGTCCTGGCATCTGGGTCATTCCAGAGAGTGGCTGGTGATGTCAAGTACATATCACAGGCGTCTGTGTCAAGGTGTCTGACACAGTTTGTTGACGCTATGCTGCACCACAATAGCCACTTAAAGTTGCCCGAAACACCAGCTGAAAGACAGAGAGTTAAGGGGGGTTCTACCGGGTCGCCAGGTTCCTCAGTGTTGTGTGAGCCGTTGATCGTACTCATGTTGCAATTAGAACCCCTTCCACTAATAAGAATATGTACAGAGACTGAAGACGTCGACACAGCATTAATGTTCAGGTTGTGCGCGATCATGATACGCGCATATTAAGCATCTGTGCTAAATTCCCTTGCTCGGCCCATGATACCTATGTACTGCACGACTGCTTGAAATGCCAAAGAATACAATAAATATTTGAAACCATCTTTAAGCTTGTGTCCAGTATCTATCACAATGATACTTTGAGTAGAGGCAAATAAAAATGACCATTTTACGTAACCCTCCTTCATCCGTATCCACTCCAAGTTCTTCTCCATTCACTTCCACTGCAGAAAGAGTGGATGCCAACTCCTCCTCCAGTGGAGTGAAATCCACCGGGGACGATGGTTGCCCACCAACTGTTGCGTGCACACTTCTCCGGAGTGCAGAGAGCCCGGCTTTCGCCCCACAGATTTTTCTGCATGCGGGTAAGAATCCTTTGTATGTTAAAGCATTGCCTTGTCCTTTAGTTGCAAACCTGACATCGGAGTAGTTTGAAATTTCAAGCGGGCAGTTTCTAAATGAGATCATAGAAACTGTCATTGATTGTTATTTTTGTGTGACTAGAATGTTCTCTTTCTCTTCTTCCCTGTCTTCCACAGAACAAACAGTCGGAGGGGCACATTTTCAATGCTCTAATAACGCTGGTAGAGAAGCGCTAAATTCTGTATTATTTCACTATCGCGGCAATTTGTTGTTTGCATAGCTTTAATGCCATGGTGGCTAGAGTAAGAAATAAAAATACCTTGCTAGTCACACTTAAGACCCCTCGGCTGCGAGCATATAATAACTCAGGAAATTTTTGCGGGCTGTTTAATTTTGCGGATTTTGCGAGTGGTTGCGCGGCCAAACGGAGAATCAAAACGTGGCGATTTTCAATAGCGAAATTCTCACGGTGATGCCCAATCTGTACATCAAATTTGAAAAGTTTCCGCCCAATAATAAACGAGCTAGAGCGTTAACGTTGGACGGAAAGACAGACAGACAGACGGACAGACGCCATAGGGGACGAAAATACCCCGATGGCCGTTGTTAGCCTCGGGGTAAAAAAAAAAGAAAAGAGAAGTCTGCAACACTTCTCGTAATTGGCACAGACATACATAGGCCTACTATTACAGCCGCATATCGTGGGCCTGCTGATAAAACATCGAATCTTCAAAATTATAAACTTCACAGGAAAATAAATAAATATAAAAATATATATAAATTGGTAAACATAATTTAAAATATAACTAAAATAAAACATTTTTAATTCTGCATGTAAGAATAGTGGACATACAAGTTTTTGTTTCTTATCAGTTTGGAGATACGAGGTTTTATCAGCAGGCCCACGATATTCAAATTTAAAGCCTGGTTTGCGTTTTCCATGGACCACAACTGCATTTTTATGGTTAATCAGAAAATCCTTGTTCCATATTTTCCTGATAGCCATAATCAATGAGCTTTGTACAGAGTCTGCCTCTCTTTTGGATTAGTCACACCTCTTTCATAAGGCCATCTCTATTCTGAAGTTAAGCTCTGTGGGCGTGATCGAAGCGAGTAGGGGAGAATACTCATTTACTCAAAAGCGCTTAACTCGAATTGCGCAAAAAATGACTTACGCGCTTATGGGAAAATAGACCCCATAGAGACCAGTCAAGAAAAAACTGGGAATGATGAGTTGAACCTTTCCAATGTGCATCTATGTTTGAAAACCGTAACTGGGGAGTGTATACACCCTGGACATTTATGGAAAAACCATTCTGTATTCCTCATATCTGGAATTGAGGGCTGTTTTCTGGGAAGATTCAGGATTCAGGATTCCTGGATTCCCATTGTTATGAAATTGTACTTCGTAGTTATCTTAGTTTGTAGCATCAGGGAAGGTTTTTGTAATATCCTCTTAATTTGCGAACAGTCATTTACTCAGTAAATGACTTCACATATGGTTAGTTCGCTGATGCTATATAAATCCCCAGTTTCTTGGTGAAGGGTGCCATATGCCAAAAACCTTATCAGCACCTGGAGACAAACTGGCACAGATCATCCTCTTTGTGTCTCAGTGGACAGCCTGAGTTCTGAAACTTAAAAATCCACAGCATTTACTCAGTGCATTCAAAGAACAATCTTGAAAACTAATTTCACCAAAATTTTGCAATGGATCATGTCTGTTGATAAGAACTTGTCTAGCTGGTGGTACTCCATCTTAATTGACATAGTCCTAGTAATCCATGAGTCTACGAAAAACAACATTAATCTGAAGTTAAACCTGCCCTCTGGGAGGCTTAATTTAACCCTCAATTTAGTCTGAGTGTTCCACTAATCTTCCTTCAGGAAATCAGCTTCTTAAATTAGTCAGGAAAAACATTTTTTTTTTCATATGGTAGGGATTTCAATGTCACATATTCTAATGCTGCTGGTTGCAGCTCTTCACTGAAGCTACATCACACTTGTCATAGAAGAAATATTCAAACATAGGCCCAAGATACCACGTTTTTATGGCCACAGCATTACATCAAATTGAAAATATCCAGGGGTTGTACATTATTGTATATGTTGTACACATTTGCTTGTAATTCAGCATCATAGGATCATAAGAAACCTTGGTATCACCACTAGAATTTAAAACAAGCCTGAAGTTCCACATATTTGAATACTGCAGGTGCATTTGACACTAATATATGGGTCTGTAGGTTTCATGGGGTAGATCTCCATTTGGAAAAGCCACCACTAAATGCAGTAAGTGATACATACATTATTTTGCTTTTAGACCTTGTGGTCAAAGGTCAAATCTGAGGTCACAAACTGATGTGCAACGCATAACTTCCGATTAGTCCTTAATACACTCCTCAGCTATAAATGCAATTCTTTGTGAGATACAGGGCATTTTCTGTTTGAGCTTGAAGCCAAGGACAAAGATCAAGTCTAAGGTCATGAACTGGATGTGCTATACGTGACTTCCTATAACCTAACTTCTAAATGCAATAATAGGCAAGGTACCTGGTGTTTTACTGTATTGACCATGAACCCATGGTGGAAAGTTATACCCAATGTCATGATCTGATGTGCAATACATGGCTTCCAGTCAGTCCCTTACATACTCAGCAACAAAAGTTCCTGTGACGTTGTATAAAATTGAATCTTAAATAAGGTAAATCCCTAAATCTATAAGTAATGTATGGTTCCAATAGATAACGGACTCCTGTTACAAGTTTGCAGGTTTAATAAGCCATATCTGTAACAGTTATGACGTCATGACATGGGAAACATGGACAAGCGTAAATGACAATTCACACAATAACGCGTGTGTCCCCCTCTGGCTTCGATGCAAGCAACACATTTTCGCATGGAATAAATCAGACGTCTCACTAAATCCTGTGGGATATCATTCCATATCTGTACAAGCCTGTCACTAAGTTCCTGGAGTGTCTCTAGGGCACGTGGAAAATGCCAGAGACGTCGTTCCATCTCATCCCACGTGTGCTCAATTGGAGAGAGATAAGGACAGTGAGCAGGCCAAGGGATCACAAACAGCAGAACAACGGGACAGATGATCTCAGAAGATCTCATCACGGTAACGCTGTCCATTGAGGTTGCCATCAACCACTAACAAACGGGTTCTTTGTCTAGCTGTGATCCCACCCCATACCATAACACTGCTACCTCCAAAATTTGCTCCATAACACAGATTTCAGCGTAATGTTAACCTTGACGTTGGTAAGCATGTCTGCTTACATCAATGTGGCTAAGGTTGAAACAAGACCCGTCAGTGAACAGCACCACTCTCCACTGAATTTCTATCCAATGTATACGCTGCCTGCACCACTGTAGATGTAATCATCAGTGATTGTGAGTCAAAATGTCTGGCGGATCCTCTGGCGACAATCCCAAAACGTCTGAGGCGGTGACGTTCAGTCTGTGCCGATATTCGCAGAAGTCCTGGGATGGTTCTGGAAGTGACTGTTGCACGCTGGAACTGATTTCGCAGATGTGTATGAATCCAACGATTCTGTCTGACGCTTGTAACGGATGGCCTGTGTGGTGGGAAAATAATCTTAAATACTGTAAAAATGAAAGTATTACTGTTATCACAGTTCAACAGAACGTAGCCAGGTTCATATGGCCCTTTAAAAATACTGAGAGGGAGTTTGGAGCTGAGAAAGAGGCAAAAACTCATAAATCTGTCAAAAAACCTGATAAAGACGCTTCTGCAGAACCCTCAAGGCCGGCCTAGTGAGCTAAACCTCCGGACTGATCATATCGGTCAGCCTGGCCCCACTACCTGAGCGTGCCCACCTGAGTGTTCTGGAACCATCCATGTCCTCAGATAACTTGCTAAACTTTAGGAGGGGGGTACGGTCTTTGAGCGTCTGTCGTGGCCGAAAATGAAGGTACACTATGATGCTATGGCAAACCTGTTGCTTAGGGAGGAGGGTCGCCACGGGACAATTTACCAATCAGAATTATTCATATTAAGGAAGGTGGAGAGAGTCACGTTTAATCCCACCTAAAAAAACGTGAAAAAAGGCAAATAAAAATGAGGGGTCGGACAGCTGAAGGGCAGTCGGCGTGGGGTGACTGATGAAGAATAGATGCTATGTGGTTTGCGCAGACCAGCCTTTCTTTGCGCTTCTTCTGTATAGATTTACAATAAACTCAATTACATCAGACCCTGGAGAATGGATCTGTTTTTTGGAGATAGATTTGAGTCAGTGGAACACTTTGTCCACTTGCTCGGACAAAGTATTTTCCTACAACACCTGCCACATCGAGGACGGTCATTGATAGCATTTGTTTGTTGTCAATGCTGCCATAAAGTCGAAATGGTGTTTCTATGGACGTTAAATTGTCTTGCGACATCCTGTTGAGATGATCTTGCTTCAAGCATACCAATGGCTCTGAGATGTTCATTTTCAGATAGGCGTGGCTATCTTCAAATTTTGAGCAGGGATGAAAATGTGTAGTTTTCTCGTGTGGCACTCGTCAACACTAGCAGGAACAATGCATATCGAATCCCTGCAACACACCTGCTTTTACACCCAAGTTAAGGTCATCAAATGCATGATGTTTGCATAAAAGTCACCTTTTGCATTCAAGGCATGCTTTTCTGCAGCTGGTATGTTCGTGTGACTTATTTTGATACTTTCATAACAGATTTGACCACCAGACATTTTTTTTCTTCCAAACAACTCATGAAAATTGGTGTCACAGGAACTTTTGTTGCTGGGTAATAAGCTCTATATGCAATGTAAGTGCAATACCAGAGGTCAAAGGTCAAATTTAATGCCACAGGCTGATGTGCAGTATACAGTATGACTTCCTATCTGTGCCTAATATAAACTTAAGGCCTTTGTGTGACAGTGAGTTCGGGGTCATTTTTAATGAAATTATGAGCAAGTTACAAGGAATTTTCTTGTTTGACCTAAAACCCAAGGTCAAACCTGTTCCTTAAATGTGACATTAAGTGAGTTGTGGGTCATTTTGAGTGGTTTTCGCCACTCAGATCCTTAATGAAGTAATTATTCTGGAAATTGTCATCGAATTTTCACCAAACTTTTCGACCAAAGCATCAAGATTTCACCACTGCAAATGCCTACGCGAAATATACTGTAAACAATTTGGGTCAGAATTGTGACCTGCAGTTGAATCACAAAAAACTTCTATGGATGCGGCGGCAGTAATTACAGTGCCAACAACTGATGTGTTCTGTGGGTCTGTGTGTTTGGTTAGTCAATTTTAGGTTTTTATTATTTTTGTGATGTCAGTTTTTAGTCCATGTCTTAGTGTTTCACATTTTATTCCTCTCCCGTGTTATTCCAGTCCATGTCTTACCCATGTACTGTCTTTGCTTTCTCCCCGATCGCGTCATTGTTTGTAGCAGTTTTCTGTCTTAATTGATTGTGACACTATTTCGGGTGATTTAATGGATTCTGGGTTTCAGCCTTCCTTCCTTTCTCGTTTACTAATTTACCCTTGCTGTTGCTATCTTACCAACCCCTACTAACAGTTTGTTATTTTCTAGAATTTACTAACCAAACTAACATTAGATATTAGACTAACCTACTAACGAGCACCCGGGATTGTATAGCAGCACTTACTAATTGACTAATGATCTCTCAGCAGTCGCCCTGTTCTAGTCTCCGCCTCTTGCTTTTCTTTCACTGGCTGTGCTGTGTTTTCCTGCAGAATCTTCTGCATTTATCTTATCTGTCCTGTCTCTTTCTATCCACTGTGAAATAATTATTTAGTTTATTTATCCCGTCTTTGGGATTGTCTTGTGATCCTCGTCTGTGTGTTAATGTTTATCTGTTTCATGTAATTAGGTTTCCCTCATGTTCCACCCCTTGTTAATTATATTAAGTTCCAGCGCCTGTGTCTCTCTGCGCCCCTGCCCTATAATGGTCCTCAGATTCTGCAGTGTTGCAGATCTGACTTTGCTCGCGCCTCACCACTCCTTGGCCTTGTGGACGGTCCCTCTGGTCCCCATTATATTCTCTGTGTTCTCCAGCCATCATGCCACAGCCCAGCCTCCAGTTATGTCTAAGTCTGCCCCCCGCCTGTTGTTTCCAGAGCCTTCTTCCTGCCAGCTGTGCCAGTCTGCCAGCTGTGCCGTCCAGTCCTGTCCGCCCTGCCTGTCGCCTCTGAGCCCCCTGGTGCCCCTTGATGTCTCCAGAGCCTCAAGATGTTCCTGTCGCCACTCCTAGCTGTTCATGTCGCCGCCCCGAGATGTTCCAGTCGTCCTCATCTGCCCCCTCCTGATTTCCCCGACCCTTCTCCCGGCCAGCAGTGCCTTCCGAGTCAGCCACCTGCCAGCTGTGCCCGTCTTCTCGTCCTGTGCCTGCCCTCTGCCTTTTGTCTCCAGCCTCTGTCCCAAACTCCCCCCGTTCCTGAGTCTGCCCCTGTCAGTTCCCGAGTCTGCCCCCTGGTGTTCCCTTCTATTAGTTTTGGATCCCTGAGTTCTCGGTGTTTCTGTTGGCCAGAGTGCCCCGTTTTCCCCTTTCGAGTTTTTCTGGTTTTATTTAATAAATATTTTTGGATCCCTGCATATGGCGTCTCATCCTCCTTTGTCTCCTTGTTTCCGAGTTCCTAGTGTTTTCCCTTCCAGAGCCCTAACAATAACTGCGGAACAAACGTAAATCCACAGTACTCTGGACTTTGTCCAGGAATGCAGTAAGAATAGATTTTATGGAGGGTGCTGACCTGAAAGTACCAGGAGTGCTGTTCCAAAGTGGCTTATGCGATAGATCTTTTTCTGTGTGCTTTAACAGAGAAATCACTTGTACAACTGCACTCATGAGAGCAAAACATTGAATGGAAGTAGAAAAATAAGGTTCACACAAGTGGATCTTTGGGTACACCTCTTTGCTTCTATGTGTAGTGTGGTATGCTGCATGGGTTAGTATGGGCGCTGGTTTGAAGCCAAACTAAAGAGGCACAGCTCTGCTTTTGCACCGTTTCTGCTCTGTTGCCAGTGTGCCCCTGACTTAAGCCGTGTTGGAAAAAGCAAACTTCCCCACTGAAGTCCATTGAAAACTGTCATGCTAATATTATTTAACTTTAAATGCTAAAATTTCTGTTCACCAAAATTCTGTGCAAAAGCCCTTTTTTCAGAAACAAATACATAAATAAAATTATACATAAGACAATGATTCATGTTTAATTTCCATTTGTACCATTGTGCCATTACTGCGCCCAATGGACATGATCTGGTTTTAAAAAGCACCATAATCATATATGGCAGCCTTCACGAATCGGTTTCCTTTGCAATTTAGCAGCATACCTTGGACTCAGAAGAGCCAGCCAATGCAAGCTTTTGCCAGTTCTGAATATGTCTTGATGGCTGTGACAGATCAGCTGTGTCTCAGTGAGTGTTTCACTATGTAAAAAACTTCTGAGCTATGCTTTTGTCATGTTTCCTCAAGAGAGCATACTTCCTGCAACAGAAGTACAGAGAAAGCTGTGATGCTTTGAGAAATGATGCAATGGGGTGATTTTTGGTTTAGGAACAGGCAGCGGCTAGCTATCCCGACAATCCCCACCCGCTTGATGTATCATATCTCTCTTTCACTGTTCTTATCTAGCAAATCTACTGACATTATTCTACATATTTCTCATTTCATTATCATTTTTGAACAGACTTTAGCAACATTTTAGCAAGGGTGAAACTGAAAACTTAACTGAGCTCTGCTTGTCTGGCCTGCCATTGTGGATTGAATGATTGGATAACAAGGTCCATTCCCATTTAGCAAAGATAGATAGGATAATTCCTTTATATTTCAAGTTAATAAAGATCATCTTGTGGTTCTTCAAGCAATGTGGCTTCTTGGCAGTCTTGGTATTGGAATAGGACTTGGGCAATAAATATAATGACACTCTGGCTGGCTAGACAACGAGTACACAGCAGTACTGACACTGAGAAACTGCCAAATTTGCAGTCTTGTGTGCCATTTAACGGCCCAAGCCCTGTTTCATTGTCAAGGTCTCCGAGTAGCATGATTGTTTAAAGAACCAGAAAATGGTGTTGATTCCCTTACAATGTAGAAGATGTACGCAATGCATGCCCTCTTGAGGACATATTACAAGACTGTACTACATATGATTGCAAGTGCACACTTCACAGTCCTGATAAAAACCCACCAATTGAACAAGTCACTGCATAGCCCTTGAATTGCAAAACAGGTACATCTCAAAATTTTCTCTCACACAAAAGTGCGGTGACCTTAAAATTTGTGGTTTTCTCTAGCTTGTTTGACGGAGTTATTCTTGGGATAGTTTATGTTTGAACTCACACTCTCTGACCTCGTCCTGAACCCTCAGAAGGGTCAGCACAGCTCTGTTTTATGTACCAATGGAAAGCATAACTCTAATGAAGTCACCTTCATTTATGAGGCATTTCCACAAACCAGGTCACATATACAGTGGGCACCATAATTCATTGGACAGAGTGACACCTTATTTTGTTATTTATATCCCCAAACGACGAATGGCGTTCCGGGGGATATTATGTTTTTGGTCCGGCCGCCGCCGCCGCACTACGTGTTAACGCGATAACTTCTGTAATATTTCAATTAGAAATTCCAAATTTTGCACATAAGTATCATAAATAGAAAAAACTGATTTGATTTTGGACAATTTACAATGTCTAGATTGGCCACCAGGGGCCAAAAACTGATTTCAGTGTTAACGCAATAACTGCAGTAATATTTCAATTAGAAATTCCAAGTTTTGCATATAAGTAAGTATCATAAAGAGGAAGAACTGATTTGATTTTGGACAATTTACAATTTCTAGATCGGCCACCAGGGGCCAAAAACTGAGAAAAAAATCACTGTTCCGCGATAACTTCAGTAATATTTCAATTACAAATTTCAAGTTTTGCATATAAGTGAGTATCATAAAGAGGAAGAACTGATTCGATTTTGGACAACTTACAATTTCCCGATTTGCCACCAGGGGCCAAAAATTGGAAAAATCACTGTTTTTATCATATCTCTGGAAAGATTTGTCAGATTGACCTCAAATTAAGTGCAAATAAAAGGTCATGACCTGAGGATGTGTCCCACGATGACATTATACCTGTTTGGTTCAAAATTTTGACACAAGGTGGAGGTTTGTCACATAAAATTCACCATTTTTGCAATATCTTTGAAACTATTTCTCCAATTGACATGAAACTATGTGCAACTGCAAGGTCATGACCTCACAATGTGTCACATGATGACATCATACCTGTATGGTTCAATATTTTGCCACCAGGTGGCACTTTGTGATGGAAAATTACCATTTTGGCCATATCTTCAGAACCATTTGTCCTATTGACCTGATATTAAGTTCAAATGCAAGTCTATTCAAGGTCTATTCAAGGATTGGGGAATTGGAGGATTGGGGGCGTTCGGGGACATACCCCCAGCCGTCGCCTCCGACGGCATAAGCCTAGTTTGGTTCTGTAGGCTGAGTCAGTCATCGAATGTGAATCTGCAGGAACAGGCAAAATAAGGGCTGAAGGAGAAACTTAAGCCCATAAGTTCCCAAAACAAGCGGGAACCGAACATTCCAGCTGTACAGTTGAGGTATTACCAGGGAAGATAACAAATCATTACTTTAAACTACATTATGCTGAACATTCAACCTTTCTTATGCACCCAAAAACTGGCATTTCTTAACAGTTAAACAAAAATAAATGGAAATACAATCAAAATCAAAACTGTGTCTAAACTTCATGTGAGGTTTTACAAAATAGACCAAGAGCAAACACCAGTAAAATGCAAAAAGGAGGCTTTATTTCTGAAGGGGGAAACTCCCCAACAGAGCTGGCGACAGTAGAAAGTCCGCAATCCAAAATCAGAGTCCAAGGGGCGAAATCCAGAATCATAAACAAGGCACCAATCACAAAAATTGTAGTCAGACAAAATGGGTAAAAAAACAAGAATGCGGCAAAACTACAGGGAATAGGCAAAGCTCGAAGTCTAGGACGGTCCAGTCAGAAAGATAATCACAATGATACAAGGCGAGAGAAGAGTGGCACAGGTAGCTAGGGAAGTTAACGATCTGACAAAGGAAGTGTAACAAATAGACATCTAATATACATTTCCGGGAAACCACATGACTAGGGAATACAAGTGCAATCAATGGAAACAATAATCATGGAGAGACACATTAGGAACAAACTAATTACAAGTAATTGGCCATAGCCAAAATGCAGACAGGGATCACAAGATAAACCTATAGACAGATAACAGCTCCAGTCAAGGAGTACTAAATTGCATACATAATGAGGGAGAAAGAACAGTACAAAGCAGTTTGTGGAGACCCACAGAAACGCAGCAAAGATAATTAGGGAAAGGCGTAGACTAGAATAGGGCGAATGCTGAGAGATCTTTAGTCAATTAGTGAGTGCAGCTATACAATCCCGAGTGCTTGTTAGTAAGTTAGTCAAAATATACAAGGTTAGTGTTGCTTATTAATTATCAAAATAACAAACTGTTAGTATGTGTTCGTAAGATAGCAAAAGTAAGAGGAAGAAAGAACACGAGATCATGAAAGAAGATTGAAACCCAGAAACTAATAAATCACCCGAATGAGTGGCACGCTAAACAAGGGACCGTGAGCAAATACAACACTCAAGACAAGACGGGGGAGACGAAGTGCAATGCATGGAACTGAAACATGGCATAGAAATGAAACATGGCATAGAAAATATGTATAAACTAAAACATGAAAAATAATAAAACATGAAATCTAAGTAACCAAAACACAATACATAATCTAGGAATGGTCAGACATAAGCAGAGGTCACTAAACACATGGGTCAGACAAAACATGGCACAAGGCCAGGCACAGAATTTGAACTTGAGCATGGGCATGAAACATGGAACATGGGATGGCAAAGACCAAATCACAACACTTCAGCTTCATTGCCATAGTAACCTTTCAAACTCAGAGCTAGAGCACAGAAACAAAATAAAAAATGCATCTCTGTCCAATGAATTACGGTGCCTGCTGTATCTAAAATAACAATGAGAACATTATCCGCAATCAGCAAGTAATGTTTAAAATGTTAATGATGTTAAGCACAGTACATTGGAAGCTATGGCAAGACCAATAACAGATGTTTCTAGCATTAGGGACCTCTAGAATTGTCATTAACAGATTAAACATAGAACAAATTCAAGATGAAGGAACCCCTTGTGCTTCAACCCCTCTATCAGCAGGGGTCGGCGCTCTCAGAAAGGACAGTATGAACAGTTAAAGGAGAATTCCGGTGTGAAATTGACTTGGGGTGTATTGAAACATGATAATGAGTACTAAATTTGTCGAATACCCCACCTCCGTACGCAAGCATTTTTTCGAAATAAATGGATTTTTAGCCGAAGCTCCCAACAGGCTTACAATGGTTGTGAATTGGGCATCGCGTTACCATGCAAAGAAATCGCTTTTTTTTTCATCATTAACAAGGCTCAAAGTAGCTCCACATTTTATCGGTAGAATTCCGAGGGCCCTGACATTTAAAATTAGGCACTGAGAACTTTGAAAATGCACCGGTAGTTTATTAAAAAAATACTATTTATGCAAACAGTACCTTGATGGAGTTTCCAGTCGCCTCCATCTTGAAAGTCACGATAAGTCGATTGATGAGCACGAACGAATAGGAAGGATAGGGGAACAGATTGAAATCTATTCGTTCGTGCTCGTCAATCAACTTATCGTGACTTTCAAGATGGAGGCGACTGGAAACTACATCGAGGTACTGTTTGCATAAATAGACTTTTTTAATAAACTACCTGTGCATTTTCAAAGTTCTCAGTGCCTCGTTTTAAAAGTCAGGGCCCTCAGAATTCTTCCGATGAAGTGTGGAGCCACTTTAAGCCTTGTTAATGATGAAAAAAAAAGCAATTTCTTTGCATGGCAACATGATGCCCGATTCACAACCATTGTAAGCCTGTTGGGAGCTTCAGCTGAAGATCCATTTATTTCGAAGAGTTGCGTGTGTATGGAGGTGGGGTATTCAACAAAACTTAGTTCTGTTCTCATTATCATGCTTCAATACACCCCAAGTCAATTTCACACCGGAATTCTCGTTTAAAGGACAAGACTGGAGTACTCAACTCACTTACATCAATTTATTTAGGTTCTAAGACTAACGTTTCAACGAACGGTGTTTTCTTCAGAGTCATAACGAACATCAAAACGTTAGTCTTGGCACTTAAACAAGTTGATGTAAGCGATCTGAGTGCTCCAGTCTCGTCCTTTGTCTTAGAAAAGGTTTATTTGGATGGAAATTCTCCATAGAAAACAAGCTTAGTGTGAGTCCAGAATCAACCAGAATCTCGCTAGGAGTAGTCTGATAAGGTTTCAAATGAGAAATTATACATAGTGTTTACAGCAGAAATCATGACTGAGATGGTAGTTGAAATGGAATTTCTTGGTCACACCATACAATGAGTGGGGGGATAACTGTAAGGCGAGACATCTGAAAAATAAAACATTTTTATTATTATGGTAGATTGCTATAAAGGTTTGACTTCAGCATCCCTGGGTGACTGCTGCCAGTGTAAAACACAGTGAGCATTATCAAGGTCATGGAGGAGATGAGGGTGCATTTGGTTGATGAGTGGGTTATGGTCAGCGAAGCAGAACTCTGTCGGGGAGAAGCAGAGCGGTGAACAACCCGTATCCGGCCGCAGACAGTGTCTCTGGCCCTTCATTTGTCTACACACTCCAATTTGCCACCGATGTGCGGGTCGGGCCATGATATGTAATTTTTCACATGCTACTGCACACAGTGAACTCCCTTGGTCTCTATGCTACATCAAGAGGCGTGATGACAAAGCTCACAGCCTTGATACACTCTCAATAAGCAACCATTTTCAAATGATAAACTTTGCTACAGCAGGTAAGTTTAGTCTAATACACATATGACATTCAGTTTAATTACCGCGATTTTAATCATCAGTCACAACCAGAGACTGAAAGTGATAGCGGATCATGAAGATTAGATTTAGGTGATGCATCAGGAAATTTAGGAAAATTTGCAAAACTGTAAAATGGTTTCTTGGTATTGGATGAGGAAGGTGTAATCATGACTGAGATGGGTTTAGTAATGAGGAGAGGTATAAATAATATTGTTCAAGTTATCACATTGAAGTAGGGCTGCTGAGTGGAATTTGCAGGGCTTGGGCAAAATACTTCCCAGAAGCTCTGAGACTGCTGGATCAACCCCTTCTCCAGGACCGGACAAAAAGGTATCAAGTAATCCTGTCGTGACGGTGCTCAGCTAGTATGTAATGTGCTGGTGATTTTCTCTGCCAATGTGTTATTTACTGAATAATACTTTTCCTATTCAAACTTTTATGAGACATATCAGGCTCTATTCAGACTTTCATCTCCAGAAACAACAGGGCAGAAGAGGAAATTAACCCTCCCTTATAGAGAATTTCTACTTGCAATGGCAATTCTGTCACTACACTTCCTATTTCCCTAGCATGGGCCAGGCAGTCAATTTACGCATTTGTCAGCGGAGTAGGAAATTGGTGTGTCGTTCAGTATTCTGTGAGTAAACTTCGACTTTCTATTGAGGAAAGACTGTATCCCGGTGTTATTTATCAATATTTTCCATAAAGCATATTTCTGCAGATTGCAACTAAATAGCCATTCACCCCCACACACTTATTGTGGTCATTCCAAAGCACAGACACAGAATAGTCCCCCATTGCCACAGAGTCTGTCATACCACATTAAAAACTGGAAATTGAGTTTATAATTTCTGGTCTCAAAGCGTATAGAAAGTTGTGATTGGTGGCTGGCTTCAAATGACTGGCTGAGCATCATAATACGCCACACTGAAACAAAAATAATAGGAGAGAAATGTCTACCCCCTAGTACATTTACTCCAATTATTTTATTTATTTATTTTTTGAAACGGTTCACGCTTGACCTAATGCATTATTTTCTGCACCTCGTCAGGGAATGTTCTGGCATACTTATCTGAAATTTGAATGGCGTAATGGTTATCCGACCTTATTTACATTCTGCATGCAAATCTTGGTGAAAATGAGGAGCTCTTTCAACTGAAGAATCGCTCCGGTTCAAAAGCCTTCTTGTGCTCAGTCTGCTTTCATCACGGGGGCTCAAAGACTTCCATGGGTGTTAATGACAGAGGCATTAGTTAGATCCTGTGCCAAGCATCAAAATAAGACAAATATTACATTTATTAATTTTTTGCTTAGATGACACCGATCTGGAGCTACAAGTACTATTTCTGTCGTGTTTACGACTGGATATTTAGGTTCTGTAATGTTACCTGTACAACCTGGTATCTACTTATAAAAATGGGTTAAATACTTCCCCCAGGGGTTCAATGAAATGACCCATCTCTCTTATTAGCATAGTGCACTCACTGTTCAACGCCCAGCCAGATGCCACAGAAAAAATAGGAGTTCCCAGCTCACACAAACATTCTCACAATGCTGGTGCAATGTGGTGGCTATGTCATAGCACTGAAAGAACATTCTAGCAACATTGTGAGGATACAACATTTTGCCTAGTAGCTGGGTAGCAAATGAATAACTACAGCATAATATCTTTGCTGGGCATCCAGCCGGGGCGATAGCATTTTTGTACAGATCGACGCAAGAAAACAGCAATGTGGTGTTGTACAGAATCTGGTGGAAATACATAGTTCACAACCTTTGCATCTTGGAGTGGGGAAATTCAGTCCACCAGCACAGCGCCCATCTTTGAGTGTCATGTTCAGATTGACACTCTTTCAAGCAAATCTTAACCCAGGCATTAAAGAAGCATTCTCTAATATGAATAAAAATAAAACGCATTGTCAAACGTGACAAAATTGTGCAATCAAATATTTTCCATTTTTTCAGGGGACAGATTCTTCCCTTACTAAGTTCGTCCTTTGGGCAAGGTAATCTCTGACAATCACAGTTTGTTTGTCAACTTGAGCAACAATGAACTGTGTAGGATGTTAAATAGCCTTCAGGAAGGAGAGAACCAAGCAGTGCAGTAGAACTGGATTTTATTAAGGAAGGGGGCGAACCCCCGTAGAGCAGGGGGCAACAGTACAGAATCCACAATCCAAAAATCTAAATCCAAAGGGTGAAATCCAAGTCTTAACCAGGGCAGCAAACACAGTACTCGTGGTCGGGTAAAACGGGTTTGATACACAGATGCAGACAGTAATCCAAATCAGAGCCAAAATCGAAAACAGGGACGGTCCAGTCAGAAAAGAATCACAAAGAATACAAGGCAAAAACAAGCGTAGCACAAGGGAA
Organism: Gymnothorax reevesii; assembly: GCA_029721435.1. Taxonomy (NCBI): domain Eukaryota; kingdom Metazoa; phylum Chordata; class Actinopteri; order Anguilliformes; family Muraenidae; genus Gymnothorax; species Gymnothorax reevesii. The sequence goes on from CM056576.1 coordinate 48,741,465, forward strand.
ACATTCTGACGAGCTGGCTGTGAAAAGACTGCTTAAATAGACAAACAGGAAGTCACATGCTTCAAAAGGAAACAGGTGAACAGGATCAGACTAATTACGAAGGAATGAACATGAGGAAGTTCCTAATTACAAGAAATAGGCAAAAGCCAAAACGTGGATAAGGATCACAAAGATAGCCTACTGACAAACGTTTGGCCGTGCTCCACCGTGGACAGAAAAAGAGAGAGAACAGAATTTAACAAGCGCGGAGGTTCCGCTGAAACTGCAGCAAAGTAAATTAAGTTAAGACCTGAGGCAGATACTTGAATAGGGCGAATGCTGAGAGGTAGTTAATCAATTAGTAAGGCGCAGCTATACAATCCCTAGTGCTTGTAAGTTAGTACTATAAAGAGTGTTAGTTTGGGTTAGTAAGTTAACTAAAATAATAAACTATTAGTTTGGTTAGTAATATAGAAGAGCAAGGTGAAGGAAGTAAACGAGATTGGAAGGAATGATTGAAATCCCAGAAACCATGAAATCATCTGAAAGAGTGGCACACAATTCTCGGGCAAATAAGCTGTCACATTACACAAGACCAGCCAAAGAGCAATGCAGGGCAAAATACAAAACAATGACCAGAGTATGACTGAGGGAATGGACTATGGGAGAATATGTAGGAATAAACAGGAACAAAACATGGCATGGCATGGATCAAAACATGAACAGAACAAGGCAGAATCATATCACAGGAAGCGTAAGTGTAGATTTAAACTATAACGAGGTTTCCCACTTTGATGATCTATAAGCCGACCTTGGCTGATCTAAACCATGATCTAAGTCTTTGTAATTCTTACTGACGTTTCATTAATGTCTTGCAACATATTGGGCCATCTCTGGAGTGGTTGGTATAAATCGGGCAGTGCCACGAAACATGCCAGCAAACTTTTGTTTTGGTCAAAAATTTTGGTCAGTCTTGTGTCTTAGACTTCGTGACACATTGTAATGATGTTATGTTGATGACGTAACGACATCTTGATGAATATTACAATATAAGTTGTGAGTGCAAAAATTGACCCCGAATGAGAAAGATCCTTCACTACCTATCACAATGTGTCACGGTAAGTCACGACACCGACAAGATGTAAACAAGTCATTTACAAGAAGTTATCAAGATCTCCCAAGAAGTTGCCTTCCCAATGCGACACTAACATCGTGTACATACCTTGTAAGTGTCTTGTTAACGACCTGGTGATATCGCAACCCTGTCCTACTGATTTCGTATCGATATAACAAGATATCTTGATAGGGTGCAGTCTGAAGAGTTAGGCTACCTTTCAACTCACCAGATTGCACATCAACATGCTCTACCAGATTAAATGGGCTTAACCAGCCTTTCCAGCTGCAGGCCAGCACCAATGCCTGAAAATGCTACAAACCATTTTTGAATTTCAGCTGATATTTACTGGAATTTTCAACCAGAATGCAGCAAGCAATGAGCACAATTATATCTTTTCCATCTCTGCTAATATTCCGAAATGCTTAAGTGGCCTAAAAACTCACACGCTGCATGATTAATTTCCTGGATGGTTTTTTTTCCCTCAACACTGCTTAACCTTCTCCGTCCAAGCATGCAAATAGGGCGCCAGTTTTGGGAATTCCTGTCATGTTCGTTATCCATGGCGGATCCAGGATTGTTAGCCTCGATGCCTCCCTCCGGCATCCAGGTTTTGACCGCGGCCCTGCAGGGACTGCCCGAGGCGTTTCGCAAAAAGCCAGGGGACCGCCGGGACAATCACAGAGCGTGTGTAGAGCAAACAGCCTTGGTTAATTATGCATTGTGGGTAACTCGCTAGTGCAAAGAGAGAAGCCCTCGGGCAGCGAGGTGCAGATGGTTTGGACTGGCACAAGCAACTGAATGGGGACTCATTCTTGGATTAGTGCAACTCCCACTCCCTGGGTGCAAGTATTCACATAGGACACCGGAGCCTTTCGCTGTTGGAAACTGCGGTTCTTCCCAGAACATACATGCTTTCCAGCTTCCAAAGGGCCCATTTAATTGCATCTTCTGTTTTTTCCTAATGACATGCGTCTGCTCTGTGTGACACTGAAGTGATTACATGGGTTTCAAGCCCAGGTGGCACCATTCCAGTGAATTACTCTCCTGTTGATTGACTCAGGTGCTCTTTAAAGAACTGTATACCAGTGTTGAATAAAGTTAATTAAATCACCCGCGTGGATTGGCTGGCCTGTGGTGTGCATGATGATTCTTTGAAGCAGTGTTGACACGTTCGATATTGTCCTTCATCAAAAGGAAATGCTTCGAGGCTACAAATCTGACACAATTTTTCACCTGTGGATAAAATCCAGATGAATGTATATGCAGAGAGGATGGTACTATTATAAAAACTGTGTTGAGTATTGCGAGAATTCAAGTTACTGCGTTTATCTGGTTTTTCTTTTTCTTTTCTGCTAGCTCACGTGTCTCCATAAGCCCATAAATGTAGGATTTATAAATCTGTAAAATAAACAAATACTCAACCCAATCCATAGAGTCTAAAGTGCTTTTATGTCATGCATTATGACAAAAAATCCACTTGGGCAACTCAGATTTTTATGACAGTTGATTTGTATGAAGAGAATACGCGAAGATGTCAACATTCTGTTGCAGCTGCCTTTCACATAAAGTAAGGCTGATGCTCACACGCTGGTGGGCATTTGGTTTTCCATTACGTTTACTGGAATGGAGGGACAAAACAGAACACGTCAGGGTCTATTCCCCCCTTTGGGGACATGATAAAATGAATTCATAGTGGCACAGTGGGGAGGGCAGGGGGAGTCAGCATCTTTTTGTGGCTTTCCTATAAAAATACATGAGACGAATGAAATCGTCATAACTCACACTGCCCTCAAAGGGCACGGGAAATGTCACAAAGGTGAGGCTCCTGGTATTTAATGTCATAAATGTATAAGCCTGAAACACCTGTTTTTTTTTCAGAAACAAAATACAAGTGTTTCAGCCAAATTCAATTGCCTGGAGGGTCACAACAGGTCACATAAATGACACTAAGTTTCTGCTGAAGCGAAGATGAGTCAGTTTATCCTGTATACTATCATTGTTTTGCATCATAACCCATCCATCCATTTTGAAACCCACTCATTCCTGATCAAGATAGGAAGGGTTAGAACTTAATTCTGGCATCCAATTGTCAAAAAGCGGAAATACGCCCTGGACAGTTCGCAAAATCTATTGCCACTTATGTCATGTCAGTATAATTAAAAATATGAACTAGAAGTCACTCAGTTGAGTGCATCCCTCCTCCACACCATATATCTGTTCTTTTGGTAACAAAATATGTCCCAGACCACTTCCAAAATGAAATCAACTCTTCCTTGGACTACCAGCTATCATCCTGCCAAATTTCGTGCCAAATCGTTCATAACTTTTTGAGTTACAGTACTCTGTAAAAGGGGACTTATTTTGCTACATACATTTCCAAGTTTATATTTTGATCTTGGACTCCCCCAGAGTACTCCTGATCATTCAAAGTCCAAAACAGGGTCCTTATTTAGCTCAAACAGCCATCCTCAAAAAATCTAATTTGTACTCCATTGTAGTCCCCCTGAAACGCCTCGTTTGGGTGGCTCTTCCGCTATGCCCCCACCTGATTGGCCATCTCTGTGGAGGGTGTAGCTGGGCGGGACTCAGCAGAATGCTGTTTTCCGGGTCTGCCTCCCTAGTGTGAAACGCGAGGCGTGTCTGCCATCTGAGTTAAGGCATTTCGCAATCAAACACTGTACATGTGTATAGATCTAATGAAATGAACTTGTTCTAATAATGGAGGACGCAGTGCGAAAGTCTGGCAGCTCAAGCTCAAATTTGCTATCTACCTACAGCATGGTGAGTACACTGGTGTTTCCACTCTATAGCTAGGATTGAGGGAAAGCAAGAATCCAGGCTAGCTCCAGGCTAAAAGGCCTTTTCGGAATTGACCATGGGAATGGTTTACTTATTGCGTCAGAATAACCTGCGTTTGCTCCCGGAAAATGGGTCCGTTAAGCCACTTTCACACCTGACACAAAATTAATTTTTCACGCGAGAGATTACATTTAAAGTCAATGCATTGTCTTTGCATTGACTGTGAATGTAATCTGTCACACGAAAGATATGCTTCATTTCCGATGTGAAAGCGGCTTAACGTGCCCATAACATGTGTATTTGCGTCTTTGCATTGACTTTGAATGTAATCTTTTGCACGAAAAATTTGTTTTGCGTCCCCTGTGAAAGCAGCTTTATGGATAGTACGCAACAGCTAGAGAGAGCTCTGGCTATGATATGAAAATAATACAGGTTTTACAGTCTGTAAGTTCCATTAGCGTGAACAGTTGCTTATGTGGAGCTAGCAAATCGATAACTTCTACAGGAAAGGATTTTCTATTCAATCTCCGCCTTTTTCAGCTTTTTGTTAGCCAGAATGATTTCTAAAGAGAATAGAAATTATTCCACAGCAGTGCAGAAAAATTGTTTGTTATACCAGACACGTTATAGCCTGTGCGTTTCGCATTGCTTTCACTGCGGTAGCATCAGAGAGCTAGCCCAGATATTGATGAAGTATCCGGCTGATCCCAGTCATGGATAAGTGGAACGATCACAAGCAGCCGTAAACAAACCCAAACAGGTATCCCAAGCTCTGCAGAACCTACGTTTAACTGCAGCCTTTTCAGCTCAACTTTGTAGACACATACAACAGCTCTCCGGTTAACTTCAACTGTAGTGGCAACAATCAGGCAACGTTATGATGGAACTGCCACATTGATGCTTACCGAAGTAACACAAGCATACCGATCAGAATTACTGCATGTAAGTTAACCAGGAGCATTTTTAAGTAGATCAGCACGCGAACTAACATCTAGTAGTTGGTAAGTGAGCATTCATAACAACCACAGAGACAAACCCTTGCAATACAGGTCTTACAGACAGCAAGCTGTGTTACCGTGGACAGTTGTACCAAGCATCCAAATTACAAATAAGTATAAAATGTTAGCCTCAAATGAGGTTTATGTTCACTCACCTTCTGTTGAATTTCCTCTGATATCACTCTTACATATTGAGGACTCAAACATCAGCAACAGTAACTTGGCTATGTTAGCCGCAGTGCTACAGCCACGATCAACTGGCTTTCACATTAGGTAGGCTTATGCTGTAAAAGCAAATTACAGCTTTCGCGTCTAAGTCATGGACAGTCACAACCATATCAGGCTTTATCTTCAGATATTTCACAAAGCCTGCTTTTGAGGCCAGTTGTTAGTGCTAACTATTGTTAGCGGTCCTGCTAGTCACCCGTAACACCTTAGCTTCACTTACATTATTTGCTGTTATATCGTTACTTGCAGCTTGTGGCTCCGAGCACTTGATCGATGCAACTGCTTCAGGATTGAGAAGCAGCTGAAACACTTATCCAGCATTGAATTATCCTTTATTGACAAAGCAGTCTTTGGTGAAATGTTGAGCACAAACAGCTAATGTTCCCTTTGGTCGTGGCTGTTTGCTGCCAGCAAACAAAAAAGCTACCAACTGATTTCTGGTGGGATCATCCTTTGGAAGAGAAATAGGTGCTTTTCTTTGTGTCCGAAAATAAACAGACGAGCAGCTTCGGGAGAGATACTGACAAAACTGCACCTCAAATGATCTGCTGTTCTTCTTTTGTATTTCCAAAAGTATAGACGCTTTTGAAACGTATATTGTGGGCAGTCTAAGGTACACCTGTGCACTAATCATGATGTCTGATAAGCATCTTGATGTGGCACACCTGTGAGGTGGGATGGATTCTCTCAGCAAAGCAAAAGTGCTCACTATCGCACATTTAGACAGATTTGTGAACAATGTTTAAGAGAAATGGTAATATTGTGTATCTGGACTGGATCTTTGAGTCCATCTCATGACAAATGGGAGCAAAAACAAAAGTGTTGCGTTTATATTTTTGTTGAGTGTATGTATTAAAAGAAGGATCAGCATAATAGGTCCCCTTTAACAGAGAGACAGACAGACAGACGGGGTGAAAACATAACCCTCTTGGCAGAAGTAAAAAAGGCTTTTTCCTTTCACACTGTTATCACATGGAACAGTGAATCCAAATTCATTCCAGTCGACAGGAAAACTACTGTAATTAGTGTTGATGGACTGAAAGGCCTGTTCTTACAATCAAACTAAATAAAGAGTCAAATAATAGTTAAAGAAATGTCATGAATTACTTCAGGCTTCAACATCTGAGGACTCACTGCACCTGCCACACTGCGGAGTTAAATATTCACCATTCAGGCATTTTTTTTTCCCAAATTCACACTGTCAGGGTTGATTTAGCTCTGAACCTTGCCACACATCTGCGTTTGCCACAAACATTTTACAACGAGGATGAAATCTAGAGTGGATTTGATTCAAACCTTCACTCTTCATAGTGATATCCAGACCATGAAAAAACTTGCTGATTCAATTCCACGTGCAATTCCTGCTTTCCCATTCCCCCTTCAATGAAGAAGATGAATCAATGAAGCAACATGCATCAATTGTGTGTGAAAAATAACATGAGTACAGGAAAGTAGTGTTTAAAAAAGAGGAAACGATCCAAAATAGTTCAGTAGAGGCATCTTTAGGAGTGAACTATACATGCATATGCATGAAAACATTTGATGCAGGGAAGTGATGCAGGAAAATAAGTGTACATTTAGGCATTTAGTGGACACTGTAACAGAATTACATATGTTTACAATGCACTGCTACTGAATTGATTCCAGTCATACAGTGTATGATGTATTCGCAATGTTCCATCTCATTGAACACACAACTCCAGCACTATAAACCAGTTCCCCATACTTCACACCTTATCGTTGAATTGTCCAATGCTTTCAAATGTCTGAAGTCAGTTTCATAATCTATGATACATGGGGCATTCATGATGAACCATGCATGTCTTAAAACCTGTGGACGAGTGGGTTTTTTTTTTCTTTTAATTTTTTGTGTTCAAAACTCTGAGACACTTTTTTCAGTCAGTTTTTTTCAGTTACCAAATGTGAAAATATTAAGAGCATTCTAATCACGCATTAACTATCTCACGGTTAAAAAGATTAACGCCACCCTCTGGGGGATGCAGGGCACTTCATGCTGTATTCCTTTATTTCAATTTCCTGTAACATCTATTCACGGTCAATATATGAGCATGTCATCTGAATCTGGAATACATTTAACATCACAAATGAAGAAATTCTGCACCAGCTTTAGTAAGTCTGCCGGCAAGTACGTAAGTGGAATCACTGGTTAAATCAGTTGACAGGCCAGGTTTCCCAGTTGCAGTCAGTCTGAATTTTATGAAAATCACCACCTTTTCTAATCCTATCATCACATTGAGCCCTCGCTTTTCTCTCAGGCTGAACTGATACCATGCTGTGGCAACTGGCTGACTGGCTTATTTGAGAAGAGAAACTGAAGTTTAAAATACTCAGTATATTTAGGTCTATTACAAGGACTCAGAAATCAAATTAACCCCTTTGCGCAGAACAGAAATAATGCCATTTTTTTCCTGTTATGCATGAGTCTATTCAGGCTTTATAACTGAGTGTTCATGTCACAGAGACTCCGGAAAATTATTCCAGTGAAGCAAGACATTTGGAAATTCAATTACAGAATTATTTAGGAATTAAATTTCAGAATTAAAGGACGCCGGCGTCTATATCTACGTAGAAGGGTTAATGCCTAAGCTCAGATGGGCAATCGCCTGATATCATTACCAGAGTTTCAGCAGGGAGAGATTAAATGCGCTTCATTGGTAGGCTGATCACAACAGCCCCTGCAAAAGATTCAATATATTCAGTCTTTAATAAGAACTAATTATTTTCTGATGCAACCTCCTCCTCTCGCTTCCTAGTCAATATACATATTACTTCAACACTGGATAGTCTGGGTAGAATTTCTATTATTTTCCAAAGGGTATACTTTATTATTATTCCTGAGTCATATTTAATATGGAGTCAGATACACACATAAACACAGAGTATTTATAATGTCTAAGCCCCAGAAATAATCAGTGCCTTGTTTTATTTTGTTTTGTTTTTAAGTTACTCCTATCAATTGACTATTCTAGAGCACAAACACACTAGCAAAGATAAAGTGTAAGCCATGACTAACAGGAAGTGGCGGCACTGTAACACACAAAAGTGAACACCCTTGGACCCGCTCAACTTCTCTTTCAGCTTAACTGCATTTTGTAACTGCTTACTGCGGCATCACTTCCTGTCTGAGACGGTGTACGAGAGAGGGCTGGTGACCACGGATCATGAGACTGCGAGCCCTGCCAGAGATCATGAGACCTTGCCTGCGGACTTGCATCCGAGCTGCCGAACAGTTGGCCGTTAGTCCCCCTATGTGCCATCCGTCTGTGGCAGACACATCCTCCTTCACTGTCACGCATTCAATTCATTTTTCAAGCAGCAGTGTGCAAAGGTGACTTAAGCGCGTTCACCCTTTGTGTTACAAAATGCAGAAAAAGGCAGCTCTGAAACTGAGAAAATATTCAAGATTTTAGGTCTCTGCCTGAGAAACACACGACAAGTATCCACTGTAAACAGTCTTGCATTAAGCAGAGCTTTTAGTGCTTGTGTCGGTGCATCAGCAGACCAGTCTTCTGGTCTGGCCTGTTTCCCTGCCAACGCTCACTTTGATTTGGACTCCCATTGGTTCCTCCCTTCATGCCACGGTGTTCTGCTGCACTGCATTGATATTTTGTCCTTTGTTTTGCCCCAGGCTCACAGCTAAAAGCAGTTCTCTGACAGCGAAGCTTCAACCTCTCTCTCTCTGTCTCACTGTCTCACTCTCTCTTTCTTTCTCTCTCTCCCGAGGGCCAAAGCTGGACTAAACACATATGGAAGTCACACTCCCACTGATGGCAACACCCCCCCTCACTGCTACCAAAGTCTGGGTCTACAACTGGTACACCGTTTCATCAACATTAGGGCACTCAAATATGTGCCTCTTTTTGTTCACCCATATAGCTTCCTTTCATGGCTTCTCAAGATTTCTTTTTCTGAGTTAGAAGAATAATTTCATACATTTCCACAAAACTTCCATCCATACCTCCATTTCCAAAACCGCCTTTTCCCTTACTGGGGTTTTGAGAGAGCTGGAGCCCACCCCAGCTTACTGTGAACAGCTTGGCAAATCAATTGCCAAGCACATACACCATTTACTCACACACTCATATCTACGGGCAGTTTAGTCACCAATTAGCCTAGCATGTCAAAGTACTTTGAGTAAAACTGTGCAAACTCAACACAGAAAGGCTCGAGGTCAGAATCAAACCTAGAACATTTTTGCTCTGTGTCAGCAGCGTCACCCACTGCGCCACATTCTCATTGGGCACGTCTTTGATTTAGCGCTCCTTTCTGCTCGCAATCCATATTTCATAACAAATGAACCTGATTCATGATAACACAAATGACCGTGTTCATAAATGGTCAAGGTAAGTGATGTTTTTCTAGCTCGCAAGGACAGCATTTGTCTTTATGAAGATACAAGGTTTTACACAAGGCCGCTCAGGTAGTTTTGATGTGTTGATTTTTTTCCCCCCATGATCTGGAAGGACTTTGTGTCAGCGTGCCCAAAACATCCAATATCCTGGCTCAGAGGCTGCCACCCAGCAGTCATGAGCTGCTCAAACAAATGTTGCCGCCACGCAGTTACGATGTTATAACATTGACAAAATATTGTAGTTAAGATTGCGAGAACACTTTGTTCAAGCTGGGTAGACACAAACGACTTTCACTGTGGCGCTCGGAGAAATCGCACTAAATCACCGAGAAAACAACTTGGCTGGAATTAAACCAACATCCTCTCCCCTCCATCTTATAACAACACCATCTTGGCTTCAAGAACGCTGCCTCCTCTGTTTTCAAATGGAAAATTTAACATTGAACCACCGTGAGTATTCGAATCGGACCCCTCAGGCTATTCATTTGTGAGCATTTAGTTGCAATTGGGTTAATGTAGCGTAATTACGATGCTGCCTTCTTCATCTGCCCTTTCCCAGACTGACGCCCAGCTCAGTACCTCATGTCTCAGTAACAACCCTTTTCCACAAGAGCAGTAGTTGTAAGTCGCATCTTAGCGCCATCCTGAACAAACATTTGGGGAAACGGTTAGTTCGGCTAGTTTTTTGAGGAATGGCGTCCATTAACCTATAATCTCCGGAAGTGTGTTATGATGCAATTGTCCTGTTAAGATACTGGAGATACGAATAGCCACCAGAAAGCCAGCCTTTCCATGCAGTCCTCCGCTGGATATATGGAGGCTGACCGTTCTCTTTTGCCGTGGGAGGAACCAGGATTTAAGGCAGAATTTTTTAAAAATAAAAATAAATAAATAAATGATTCTGATCCTCCCTAACCTCCCCGTCACTGTCTTTTCTTCAGTCCTCTATGACTCCACTGTAACTGCTTATTCTCTATGACAGAGAGTGTCAATATGAGTGTAGGTTATATAATTTTCCCAGGCAAGACAGGCACACACAAATCCTTCTGCATGGCGAAGGCAACAGAATGGGCCTAATTTCATCGGCCCTCTTTAGCCTACCCCTGAATCCCAAAAGTAGTTGGGTGGGAGATAAAAATGGAGACCTCAGGCTGACAAGGCCAAAAGAAGTGTGTCATTATCAGAAAATATTGGCCCACCGTAGGAAGATGGGGGATAGCTACTGTCACCGCTCCAAAAATTTTGCCCCCAAACAGCCATTTCTCTCTGCCTTGTCTGAAGCACTTTGCAGAACCTTTTTGACTGCACTTCTTCGGCCCATGACAATACATTCAGAAGGTGCTGATAATTCAGCGGTGCCATCTGCTGGACTGGAGGCTACAGAAGTCTTAGCAGAGGTGAGTAATACGTTTAAATAAGATGGAAACTTTCGGTTCAACAAATGCAGCTACGGTTGTATATTTAATGGGACAATACAGAATGCCTCCCTTAATTACAAAACGTTTTTTCCACACCTCCCTGGCTTTTACTTGTATTACTTTACTGAATAAATAGCATTTTCTCAGCGGCCAGATAATTTGCCACAATCAAATGTAGGAAGTATCCTCCACACTGTTCTGCTGAGAAAGGCAACTTTGCTCTGGTGAGACTAATGGGGTATGCAGTTCACCACTGCCTGCGATTCAGACTGCACGGGAAGTATTAAAAAAAAAACCGGGGTTTGTACATTGCCAGCCAGCCTTCGGGGAAATGCATCCTCTGCCACTGCACAGTACAGAGGATGATAATAATATGACTATCCCTGTTACCACTGCGACTACAGCTGCCATCATAACTTCTGCAAGTGACAGTATTCCAATTACTGGTACAACCACCGCTACTGCAGTAATATTATTTATAATACCACACGTGCCCTACCCAAACGTACTTAAGGTGTTTACTATTTACATAAGATGTCCATCAGAATGAAAATGCATGAGGATTATAGTAAATAAACTTTCATGATATGATATTAATAATGTAAATATGACTCATTGAATAGTTAATCTCCATTTCTTGTATATGTCTTCCAACTTTTTCCGATGCAACTATTTTGAACAGACGTTAATTAATAAGAAAGGTGGCTTATGTAACTGTCTCATGCACTGTAAATATCAAAGTGCCTTCCATAATTTCAGCACTGCAAATACCAGCAGCCAATCTCAGATTAGTAATGGCTATAAATAACGCGGACACCTGTTCCTGAATTCAAAATGGAAATCGCTGCATGTCTAGCATGTAATGAACTTAATAATACATGCCTTTGTGGATTTCCGATGACACAATAACCTCCAATAAAGTTATGCGACTCAAACTCTTTTGATTCCTCAGTCATACTAGAAATATAAACAACCACTGAAATAGTCACAATTATTACAGTATAACACATTTTAACAAACATTTAGCAATACGATTACCTGATCCTTTCAAGTTTAACACAAAGATAATCTCATCAATTGCCTGACCCCCCCCCCCCCCAGGTCCACCTTAGTTCCTCTACTATGGGAGTGACAGAGCAGGAATTACAGAGGACAGCATGTGGACATGTTCGGGTAGAGAGAGCACACAAAGTGGCATGTTCATTTCCCACAGGAGAGGCTAATGCCGTCAAACCAACCAGGGTCCTTACTATTAAATTTGAGAAAAAATGAGAAGCAGCTTCTGTATACACAACGAACTAGAAGGGGGCTAACCTGATTAGCTCTCTGAAGAGGCCACAAACAGGGGGGGGGGGTATAAGGTTTCTATTCTGCAAGTGAGGGAGAAGCAGATTTAACCTGACAAGCCTGAAGGAGCTCTGAAAATGGATTCCACTTCCCCGACCACTTCTTTGTGTCTTCACTCCCCAGGGTTTGTCCTACAAGGTGAATGCGCAGGTCTCCAAGCTTCCCCTGACCAGCCCCAAATTGTCACTGTTCCTGACAGTCAGAAAAACTCTCAACATCCAAATTTATCCTCAGCCTCTACTTCTGCAATAACATGACAAGAATCAAATGGTGCCTGCAACGACGAGTCGGTGCAAGTCGAAAGAAAATGAACTGCGTATTGTTAGCTGTAGAAACGTTGTGCCATTCGTCAAGAAAACCGTGCATTCGCGAATTAAAATGGTTGCCAAGCAAATAAGTGGCGATATACGTTTGCCTGCAGTGATGCATGGCTAAATATGGCACACTTTGTCATACAGTAATCGGATCCTCATTTTATCCTCGAATATCAACAAATTACCTAGGCTAGCTTAGCATGTAATGTAATCAGTGGCCATAGTCTCTTTTTATCATGTGGTAATAATAAGTAAACAGCAAATGATAGAACTTCATTTAGGCCAAACCTGACAACATATCTGTCTGTCCACAGTTTCCTCTTTCTCACATTTTTATAGTCTGTATTTTTAGGCAGAACAGCTCAGGAAACAGCGAGACAAGCAGAGTCAGCTCTTCTCCCACTTTTATATCTGTTGGCTTGACCGGGCCGCGACTGGGCCAACCAGCGCTGATGAAACTTCAGCTTCAAACAAGGTCAAAGATGAAACGACTTGAACTTCTGAGGATCTTGACTTGGCTTTATTTTCATGAGCTGAGCCCACCGCAAGACCTGCTGTTACTGCCAAGTAAGGTTTTGACACTTCCTCAACAGACATATGATGGGTGGAACCACATCATCTATTTTTGACTCTGATCAGCTGGGAACAGCTAAAGGTATGAGGTCACAAAGAAAATGTAATGGGAAATATTTTAACTGATCATTCTAATGCTAATGTCATGATCTTTATCGGCAACTGAAAGCAATGTACAGGTAAAACACTGATCTCAAATCCCTACTGAAAATATTCCATTGTTATTTCTTAGTAGTACTGTGATGTTAATGGCATGACAGTAGTATTACAATAGCTTGCAGCTAGACTAGTGCTATAGCCATCACACTGTAAATATAGTATTACCACAGTCGACAGTCCCATAATATTACTAACGTCCACACAACTGTACTGCTGTAATTTGAATAACTATAGTATCACTAAAGTAATGCTACACAATGGTGGCCAAAATTCCATGCATTTACCATAGGAAAACTATAGCTTGGAACTATAGCAATTCTTTATGAGGGAGGAGCTCCTCTGCAAGGAGTTAACTGTATTTAAAGATAAAAAACCAAGCATTTCTCTTAATTGGCTGGGCTTAGGGCTCGTGAACACTGATCGTATAAAACGGGACAGAAAATGACAGCATAATGGATCTCAATATTTTTCCCACAAGCCTCCCATCCTCCCTGCCTCTCTCATACAGGAAGGACATCTTTACCAAGGGCAAAACCCACTTGTATATGCAAGAAGCATTAGTCTTCTTCATAAAGATAAATGACAAAACCCTCTCAGTTTACAATTTCATTATCAAGGAAAAATTTCAATTCTGTGGCATGAAAAGTTAAATAAATTTTTAAAATCCCCAAAAGCAAAAGGAGCTCTCACTCTGACCTTGTGTTTTCAAAGCAGATAAGCGTGGAGCAGATTGAAAACGATTTCTTTCAACTCCATTTCACGACTTCCACTCTGTTTCTCCCCCAAGTAAATAAATATTTTGAGAGGACCACTGCACCACAGCCGAAAGGCGTTGAGGTAGTAAATCAATTACAGTGGGAAGACTGCCTTCACTTCGCTGTAAACAAAAAAATAAAATAAACAGGACATAGTATTTGTTGACCCATCACTTTTCATTCTGGGATAAAAGCTTTTTGCATTATAACTGCTGTCTGAACGTTGCAGCCACTAGATGGCATTATAGTCCTTCTCAAACTTAATTTTGGGCCTTGGTGACATGCCTTACAGTTTTCCTCAGATTCCATAGTATTCGTGTGGAGCGTATTGCATAAATTTATCTTTTCCAGCATATGTAAGGTCGGATTTACCCCTCCTCGCTTTCAATAAGCATAAAAATAAACGCTCAATTTCCGGCAGACGAAAGGTATTCGTCAAAAAAATTAAAAACTAATGGGCTGCTTCTACAAAGGACAGCGGGTATGTGCTGAGCGTAGAAATGTAAACACAAGGCGAGGATAAGGCAAACCGGCCTGGTTTGAAAATAACGCCAGCGCCCAGTGGAAAAATGCAATCGGATCAGCAGAGTCGCTCCCTCATCTCTCCAGTCTTCTGAGCTCCACACTGATCTATCAGTGTAATTGAATGTGAGCCCTTCAGCACTTCAGGAAGATGGGATCATATAGTGCCATACATCTGAAAGTCAGAACAATAAATAACCAGTGATAAACACTGCCATGTTGTTTCCTGTGAAATCAGTGAGGACAGAAGTTTTCTGATCACCCACAGTAGTGAGTTCTTCTGAAATGTTTGAATGAGGCATGTGAAATATTCTCACTTCATTCCTGATGAGTAATTTCATTTTTGCGAGAAAGCATGCATGCCAGTTATATACAGTTTTAACCTTAGGTCAAGTAATTAATGTACATGCTAATTTAATAATATGAGTCAACAGTGAAATGTAGTCTTATATGAGGCATGGCTCCTGCAATAGCCATTGATGGTAAATGCATATCCATCCTACTTATTCCTGGAAGGGGACATGGGGCGAGAGAGGGGGGTGTGTTTGGCACCTATCCCAGTATGCAGTGGGCCAGCGACAGAATCACCAACTAGACATTTTTCCAGTCCATCTCAGGACTGCTACATGCATAGAAAGCAATTCATGCCGTCATCAGTCGCTGAATCTTACCATTCAAGTTCGATACAGAGGCAAGACGTACCATCATGAGAATTTATTGTGTTCATATTTCAGATACACAAGGAAGTTTTGAGGAAAAGCCAGAGACACTCCTGAGTCAGAAAGACTTGAATCTGTCCTCTGATGACCATTGTATTGCTGCTTCTCTTTTCCAAACATTTTCTGTAAAGTTTATTGACAGGTTAAGGCTTCTGACATACCAGATACTGAAATGACCTGGGCCCAGTTTCACAAAGTGGAATCACAAAAATCGCAGGATGACTGAAGTACATACATAACACTCACAAACTAGAACGTGAACGTATCGTATGGGTTTTCCAAGCCTCCATTACCCAGCTAACTCAGTAATCCAGTTTCATGAAATGCCCTCCTATGTTCAAGATTAAAATCTATCCTGCTTACAGGCGATGTGTGCAAACCAGCAGAACTACTGACATCAGGGGCCAGATAGGGGTGTCCCTGGTCTCAATAAAACTAAGGAACTGCCAGGGTCCCCAGAAGAGCCCACAACGATGGCTGAGCAGGTGGCAAGTCATTTCTTCTTGGTGGCGCTCTTTGGCTGCTTGCGACTGGTCACCTGGGGCTGGGCTGCGGTCTTCTCCAGCTCTGCCTGCTGTTCTGGTCCAGTCCCCTCCCCCTTCAGCTCCGGCTCCGGCAGCTGGGCCCAGTAAGAATCTCGTGCCTGTAGAATCAGCCTCCTCTCCTCATCCAGGGCCATCTGCTCACACAGACACGGGCCTGTCAAGGTCTATCAACCCGATAACCGCAAGCATCGACTGCAGGCTTCATCTTACGCTCAATCAGCGAATCCCTTCTTATTTTGAATACCGCTCATTAAAAACAAACCATGTCAAACTGATGATGATAGGTGACTCAGCCCAAATATGTTAACCGATTTTGTACCGTAAAAGCTCACCTTTTGTCACAGTATCTAGCACAGTATCGAGTCTAGTCTCGAAACCCCCCACAGCATCAGCAGCAGCATGATTATGTTAGCTATTGAGGAAGCGATTACTCTGTTTGATCAAGTGAGTTTGATATGTGTTGTGAAGCCATTTAAATCGGACATTTCCAACTAGCAGAAAAAAAAAAAACAGAAAACACAAACACAAAACACGCATCAAGGCGAAGGGGTGTGATTGGCTGAGTCTTTAGAAATGCAGTCCAGGAACGCTCTGGAATGTTACGGACAGCCAATTAGCCACAGGCACGCTAGCAGAAATCGGTTTTTATGGGTGGCAGGGAGGTTCAGGTGCAGCTGGTCTCCTCCTCTCCGCAGGACTGCTGAGACTAACATAGTCTCCATTCCGCTAAAACCCCTGGCCGAGCTCCCACTGCACCGCTAACGGAATCCGTCTCGAATCCCGGGTCCGACAGATGACATGCTGTTTAATGGTGCAGCGGATTTCTGCCACGCGCCAATGGAGCGTTTCAGCCGAGCAGCGGGAGGTTGAGAAATGTCTCCGACGAGTGAATTTGGGACGACAACAGAGAGCAAAAAAAAAAAGACCCAGGGTAAACTGCCATTTAGTCAGATATGAACGATTCATCAGTCAGTCATACAAAAGCATTTCCTGCACCGCTCGTCTCCTTCGCCGCAGGAACACGCTTTGGATGCTTTCAAAAAAAAAAAGAAAAAAAGAGGACTTAATGACGCAGCGCTAATTCCTCGGCAGTTTTGTGTTGAACATATTGGGAGAATGTGCTCTGGAGTGACGTTGAGACGGGGAGAGGGGCAGCACACAGATGTTACGAGGGAATACTTCCCCTCCCCTCCCTTCTCAAATATTTCATTCTTCCCCGTTAAGTGTCACTAAATATGGCAAACCTATTTTCCCCGTAACATGGTGTCTAAACAGTTTTAGGACTCAGAAATGGTTCCACAAAACGCACCTCATCTGATGGTGATGTACAGCTCTCCTTGCAGAATTTTTTTGAAGAGTGGCACTAGTTACCTGGCTCAAGTAAGTAAGCCTATTCTAGACCTAGTGGCCCATCGGGCCGGTGCTTAACCCCGGTTTCTATGGCATGAAGCGACTAGAAGTATTACGACTCCTCCTGGATGGGATGCCAGTCCATCGCAGGTACTCCCCTAGGTCTTAGTCAAGTTTCCCTGACTGCTGGTACCCATTTATACACCTGGGCAGAGTGAGGCGTGGAGTGTGAGAGTGAAGTGTTTTGCCCAAGAACACACCGCGAAGGCTGTGGCCAGGACTTAAACTTAGGACCTTCTGATCCCAAGTCAAGTCTACTTAACAACTGCGCAATCGTGTCTCCCTGGCTTAGTTTCCTGACTTAGTTTCCACTAAATGCCACCGCAAATCAGCCATCTAAGCCCTACCTATTGTCGCCCTCTCTTAATGCTCACAGCATCCAGTAAAGCTGTTCACAACCTCCCTCATTCCTCATATCGTTGCATCACTAGCCTGGCACGCGGTGCCAGTGTTGACCGAATAAATTACATGCTGTTCAGTAATCTTCCCAGCTCTGCCAAGCTGTGTGGGTTAAGACTGTCACCTTCTGCCTCTTCACTTCAGATTCCCCTGTGACCCCGGACATCTGCAAGCCCACCTACAGTCACAGCTGCGGATGACCGACAATAAGCCCAGGTGCTGCTCGTGGTTTCTGACAGGTCTCAAATGATCCCCTGAATTTTTTAGCCAGACAGTTTGACACAGGTGTAGCGCATTGAGCTCTAAATTTTGGCCATTCCCCTCCATAAGAGTGGAACTCTTTTACAATGAATGTTGGGTAGGAGAGCTCTCTGCTTTTTAAGTGTCCTGAAATACACTGCCGTGCTTTGAATTTTAATTACAATCACATTTCACCCTCTCCACTTAAAATTTTGTTATTCTTTGTGCTATGCCATGTTTACTACCTGCGGTGTTCCTAAGTCCTGTTGTACTGACCAATTTTTCTGGTGTTTATTACTGCTTTTTTATTAAAGCTCCATTACAAAGTCCATTGAGCTGTACGGTATGAGCAAAGGGGTGCTTCATAAAGTTCGTTATTTCTAAGGGAGTTAAAGAGGAATGGAAACATCAGGAAACTGCAAGCCCAATACATTTATCTAGTTGAAACATATAATTTTGTCAAGTAAGAGCTCTTAGTATAATATATCATGGCCATAAGAGCCGTTTGAAAATACCGCTACAGCCACTTGGCCTTTCCTGGCTGCGGCCATTTTAATCGCTGGTCTGCATGACGTCATTGGATGTAAAGGCACACAGTGCGAAAAATGGGTCATGCGCAGGGCTGGATCCAGAACTGAAAATTCGGGGGGAAATCCATCCCTTTATTGAGGACAATCAGTCCCAGCTATTTCTCAATCGTTTTTTTTAATAACACGTCTTTTAATTATTGTAATAATCAAGTAGAAATTGAAGACACAGCTTTTTTTTCAGCAAGAGCAGCATTTCAGAGCTCCTCTGTGAATGAAGGTAATTTCGGTGACAAGTACGTGGTGTCGTCTGTTTACGTTCTCCAGTTGGAGAGCTGTCTATTTTTCTATATACCAAGTTGTGGTGACCGTGCTGAAAAAACAGGTGTACATACACTGTTATAAAGTGGCTGAATCTTACAATTAAATTAATGCATTGTGGTTTACAGTTAACATACAAGTAAGCCATGTTACAAACTGATTGTAAAATTACAGTTGAAATAACTTGCAAAAAAGGTGCCAGTTAAATTAACTGGGAAATAAGGTGCCAGTTCCTAACAGTCACCGAAATCACCCTGTTCCCCTGAGTGCCCGAAGGAGATCCTGGCCGTATTGCGAACAATCCCAGCTTCCAACGTGTTTGCTTGGACATTTAGGTGCTGGATGTGGCATTGGTTAAGATGAAGCATGTCAGAACGGAGACACTGAATCGACCAGGTGACCTACTATGAACTCTTGGACAATTTGAAGTAATGAAGTGCAAAAATTGTTAAATTGGGCTGTATTCATGAACGAGACACCGAAGACACAATCAGTACCGTGCCACAGTACCATTGTACCCTCTCCCCTCGCCGGTCTAGCCTGGCTCCGCCAGCCTTCGTACTTCCGCTTAATTTAATTTTGCGGAAAAGTGGCAGCGTTTGCTTTTTCCAGGCCATCGCTGGTCAGCTTTCAGACTATTAATACTGTAACATCGTAGCGTGTCACAGGATGCACCTCATGGTTTTAAATGGGGAACGATTTTAAAAGGAGGCACCAATAAATTTCATGGGGCTTTATTATTGAGAAGGGGGTTTGGAATATTAATATTGAATATTAATATCACGAATGCGTATGCTGTGACTGCGTGTGCCCAAACAACTGGGTGTCATTAGTAACATGGATTACCACGTATGGCAGTACGGTACCTAATTTCATCCCAATTTCTTCTCGAATCTTCTATGATGATATTCCTCTTTCATGAAGCAATAATTTCCATTCCTTGGGCTGCTTATCTCTTGTGCCACAGAACATTGGCATTAGCCCTTGTGCATTCTGCAATATTTGGGGCTAGACTTGTTGCGTCAGAGGTAAAGCATGGCATGAAAAACCCAGGAAATACAATAGCATTTTACCCTGGACATGTTTTATTTTCTCTTAGTGTGTACAGTGTGGGCATTCCTTCTGGTGTTCTCCATGTTCATCAAGCCGGTACTGAGCTTTTAAGGGGGCTATCCCTCAGCCCTGTTACATCCACAGACGTAACTGAAAGTCGTGGGCCTGATAAAATGGCCAATGGCAAAGTCTTTGGCTTTAGAGCGGGATTTTAAAAACGTATTTATGTTGTATCTATGTAATTCTGTAAGGGTCGATAAAGATTTTTAAAGCCAGGAAGGTATTACCAACTCAAGTAATATATCTTATAAAAACGTTTCCATTCCCCTTCAAGGGGTCAAGACTAGGTTCAGACTTGGAAAAAAAAATTTTTTTAATTTTTTTTTTTTGTTAAAAATCTTTCAAAACATTCATAAAAGGTGATTTTAAGACCAATAAACTATCTTTAAAGTGGATTTTTATCATGTGAACGCCTACAGGGCATTTGTTTTGTGACAAAAACGCAATTTTCTCGCATCACAAAATTTCATCATTAATCAGGCTTGTGGCGGGCATAAAATCCTTGTTTTTTTGTATTGTTCTGAAATTTTCACCATAGCATCAGTTTGCTATGTTCTATACAATGACATAGCCATTTTTGGGTAGGTGGATACATGGTGTATTTATGATCCATCTGCCAGGCAGGTTCTGCCACCCATTTCTAATATTCTGTGACCAAATAATTTTCCCATGAAAATACCCAGAATGAGTATGTCATTGTATAGCAGGTGATATCAACTTCAAAACAAAAAAGAATTACAGGAAAATATGGCATAGTTTCTGAAATACTGTTGCCACAAGATTTCACATTTTTTGCCAATAATGTACGGTTTTCACGGTAAAAACTTATTAGATTTGATTAAAATCAAATTCCATTCTGAGCTTTTTTCAGTTGACACAATTTTTATGTGCTTTCAGTGTTTAGAAGTACTTAAATTGAGTGAACCCAGGCTTGACCCCTTAAAGTGAGATCCCAAAATTTTGCCATAAAGACAGAAAAGCTGATCCAGGATCAGCTTTGACATACAAGCTCATAATGAAATATGCTCGGATGTGGATGCAGCTGGCTGATCCTCAATCAGCTCGAAGCAAAAAATAATAATTACAAGCCTCTCTAAACCTGTGGTGCCTTCTAATTCTTCTGTTTAGAAAACAGTGCTTATATTGGTGCATATGGGGGGCGAGACCCCTCAGTGGTTTCTAAAACTGATAGTAGATCAACAGAGCCTATATTCATGATGGGCTAGTATGACACACGAACAAGAGAGGGCTGATCTTGGGTCAGTCCACTAAAGACCGGTTTAGGTCTTGGGCCTTCACCTGCAGGCTTTCGTACAGGTCCAGGTGGCGCCTCTTCAACAGGTCCCTAGAGACCCGCTCCTCTTCCCGGCGTTCCAGGATGGTGTCGCGTATAAGCCTGAATGCCTGGATACGCTCCGCCTTCTCCCTCCGCTGTGCTTCCTCGATTAACTCATCCTTCAGTACTGGCTCATCTCTCTCTTTCCTACCAGGGAGATGATGGGTGGAAGGGGGAGAAGGGAGAAAGAGGGACCGAGAGAGAGAGAGAGAGAGAAAGGAGGAGGGGATGAGAGAGAAAGAGAGGGTGGTGTCAGGAAAGTGTTGTACTGAGGAATATATTCTTTCAAGGTCTCAGAATTTCCTACAAAGACGTGCAATTGTTTAGAAAATGGATCGGCAATTTACTGACTGCCGAAATGAGCTCAGCTCGACTTCGAAAGAAAAAAAGAGTCCTAAACGGTGTCGTCTAATCGGTCTGCAAGTCAAGGACACGTGCTGACTATGTCTTTCATCCAATCAAACCTGCTGTACTCCCAGCCCACGTAATAGTCCCAAACACCAGCAGTGCACCAGCGGGCAAATGAGCGGGAATTATCATACACCTGAACGAGTCTGGATTGCACCGTTTAGTCTTAGTTTCTCACCTCACGACGAAGCTAAAGGCTGCAATTTATCTTCATGCAACCAAAATCTTTGAGGAAAGAAAACGAATGAATGCGTGGCTGTTGCAGTGCCACTTGGTAAAAGGAATGTTTAATCGTCTAAAGTCGAGGAAGTTATTTTTTATTCTTTCAGTCTGACCTCAATGAAGAGGACGAGGAGGAACAAAGGCTGCTCCCCGCTAAGCCAAGAGGTGAAACGGTGAAAAATAATTTCGCTTCTCTGACAGACCCGGCTCCTGCTGCTGCCTTAGGGTCTGGTGTCAGAAGTCATTAGACGAATAGACAAGGGCATTGAGTGGAGATCTTGAGGGAACGTCAGGCTAATTCAGCCCAAAATAGCTTTATAAATAATTGAGTCAAATATTAGCATATTAAACCGCAGAGAATAGTGATGGGCTGCAAAGGTGAACAAGGAGAAGTGTACCATGATGAAGGAGAAGTGTACCATGATGAAGGAGAAGTGTACCATGATGCAGGAGAAGTGTACCATGATGCAGGAGAAGTGTACCATGATGCAGGAGAAGTGTACCATGATGCAGGAGAAGTGTACCATGATGCCTTTCCAAGAATACAGCAATGAAGCCAGCAGTGACATCTGCACTAAATAACAGAAGTCACAGAAGAAGAGATTTTCAGCTGGATATGAAAGCGTGAGACTGTGCTGGCATAAATTCTGTGCATGTGCATATGAGTACTGGTACCGGTGTATGCATACAGTGAGCAGCATAATTCATTGGACAGTGACAAATTTTTTGTTTAGTCAAGCACTGTGAGTTTGAAAGCCTGGGAGTCTAGACTGTCAGCTTTAATTTGAGGGTGTTTTCATCCACATTGTGATGCCCCTCCCCTTTGGCTGCCTGCCTTTACCCAATTATTCAATCATCCTCAGTTCTCTTCAGTTAATGTTTCTCACCTGTTTCCTTTTAGTTTATTAAGATCCCCTTTTCTATTTAAAGCTTAGTTTCCTTTTTCACAGGCAGGTAGCCAAAGTCTGTCACCCTTTTTGTTAAGTGCACTCCCTTTTTGTTATCCCAGAAGTTTCATTTTGTTGTATTCGCTTTTACTGTTTAATAAATCCACGTCCCTCAACTCCACTCCTTGCCCATGTGCCCTATTATCGTCTTTGGGGCTCAGGGCGTGACACATATCAGACGAACATATGAGACATTAAGGCACCTTCCGTGCACAGTCCCCCCCCCCCCATTTTCAGGCACATAAAAAATACTGGACAGTTTAACATGATGTAGAATTAAATAATTATTTTCATCATTAGCATATATATCCTCTTACTCCCTGAGACACATCCAGCAACCTTTCTTTTTGCTCTTCAAACTAACAAAGAAATTGGCAGACGGGTATTCAAATTCAAAGCCCCGTCAGACTGGAACAGTTTACCATCTAATATAAGAACAAACACCAAATTTCATCTTTTCAAAAGCTCATGGTTTCCTACACTTATCTCTAGGCTTCTGTTATTCTGTTACCTTGTCAGTTGTTCAGCAATATGTCTTTTTTTTTTTTACAATAAAAATATATTTTTAATCTATACATTGATCAATTTTTTTCTCTTTTCTTTTTTCTGTAGCAATCACTTCTATCAAAGTCAATTTGTTTCCAACTCCTCTATATTAAATGCAGATTGTTGTGGGCTTACAGGAATGAGGAACGGGTGGGTGGTAAATGAGAGCCTAATGTATGTAATCTACTGTATTTTGTGTTGCGTGTGTATGGTTGTGTATTGTTGGACTGCAAGTGTTGCGTTGGACCCCCTTGAAAACGAGATGGATCATCTCAAGGGGCCGTCCATTCATAAATGTGACTCTCCGGTACCAAACCAGTCACATGGGCCAATTTTTCAAATATGAGTTTTTTTGCTCATATTAAATGCCCTTTCAGATGAGCCCAAAAACATATTTGAAAAATTGACCCATGTGGCTGGTCTGGTGCTGAAGGGTCACAAATTTCAAATTTCAATATAAATTTCACATGTGGTGGCATATCCTTTGCATGCATTTGACTGCTGGAGGTCGGTGAAGCACAGACATCACCAGAGGTTGGGTGTCCTGCCGAGTGATGATATGTCAGGCCTCTACTACCGCCATGTTCAGTCCCTCCCTCTGTTGGTGACCTTTTTTTCTCCAGCAAGTCGCTTCTTCAGTTGGTAAAATGCATGTTTAATTGGATTCAGATCTGGTGATCAATTATGCCAACAGAACCAAAATAACAAAAAAAGTATCATTTTCCACTAAACTATGATGCTCACCGTATTCGAGTGTTTGCCAGTGTGTAACAGTGTGCTTATGTGACTGCTTATGTGCCTGCCTGCAGCATACAAAGCGAGTATCATAATTCAAAGGACAGTGACATTCGAATACCCAGAGATGGGGATACACACCTGCTCCTAAGAACCTGTACGTCAGGCTCCATTTTTGACCATCACACTTCAAGGACAAATAAAGGTCTAATGTACAATTGGAAAATTGCAGCTCTGGTCTCCTAAAACTCCACTCAGTTTTCTGTAATGGAACAGCAGCTCAGAGAGACTCGTCTCAGAGTTCCCAAAATAATGAATCCCCCAAAAATGACTCCCACTGCTGTAGTTCCGGCTTTAATTGTCCGTCAGATTCAGGAGAGGCAGGTAAACATTTGCCAAAGTGCTTCAAAGTGAATTTCTCAGCAGCCAATGTCATTGAAAACTATGGTAAATGAATGAGCAAGAAAGCCTGCTAATTAGTAAGCACAAGCAGCATGTTGAGATGAATATTTGTCATTGAAGCTATTAAGCTATTTTTAGTAGTCACCCCAGAACAGAGGTTATAGGGAATATATCTTGTTCAGCACAAGATATGGCGAACCAAGTTGGCCTCCTCATATAAAAGGGCGCAAACCCCTGGACAGGCACATTCCAGACATTTAACCAGTTCGTAGAATGATCTACATTCTAATGCTGATGTAACGATCAATTGTGATGATTTAGCGCAGAGTACTGGAACACTTACACAGAAATTCGAAAAACATTCCAATATTAGGACTTTAGATTAGGAATGTAAATTATGCTTCTGTGCCATCGAAGTCCACATTCATGTCCTGTAATTCTGTACATGGATTATTCAATTTGAATTTAACATCAATTGAACATCTAAGCTTTTAGTTCGTGCTCAGGATTGTGGCAGCCTAATCTAGCATACAATGGGTGAGATGCAGGAACACATCATGGGCATTTCTCCAACCCATTACGAGGAGCACATACTATTCACTCGCTACTCATACCTATGAGCGAATCAGAGTCGAACATGCGTGTCTTGTGACTGTGTGAGGAGGCTGGACTGCTGAGTAAAATGCACGTGAACATATGGAGAACATGCAAACTCCACACAGAAAGCCCCAGGCTGGATTTGAGCCCATGACCCTTGCTGCTGTGAGGCGACAGTGCTCTCTACTGCACAACGTTGCCTGCCTGGATCTAACATGTCAACTGAATTTAAAGAGTATTTAACAGCACGAGGAGGAAATAACTGAAAATTATAAAATTTAAATTAAGGCTATCACCACCCGACATTTCTGGAATTGTGCCACAGGAGTTGATGTAAACAGACAGTCCGTGGTTCATTGCTTAATGAAACGTGGAATGCTGCATAAAGTTGAAAAGAGAAACGGTGCGAGTGAGGTGCAGAATAAAATCATACCAGACCTGATAAAGGGGGTGAAGTCCATGAGGGGATGAACAGCTGTTTGGCTCGGTTCCCTTGGTGAGGACAGGTTTTGAGGATCATCTGGATGCGAAGGCAGGGCATCTGTCAAAAACCCACAGGTGAAGATGAGATTATTAAAAATGGTTACGGCATATTTTTTCTGCACATCTGGATATTCTGCCAAGTTTTCCGGGAGCTATGACCTGTATTTTTCCTATTAAAATCCATGCTCTTTCGAGAATTTTTTTTTTTTTTTACGAAACTTAAACAGAGGTGAAAGGGCTAATTAGCTAAATGCTAAAATTAAACCAAGGCCTTTTTTACTGGCCAATAAGAAATTGCTCATGGGCCTGGTTTTCCTTTGAGTAAATTCTAAAAGGAAGTGCTATTCATAGTTTTCAGTGACGTCACTGCTGCAAACCCCTGGAGGGCAAAACACCATTTCATTACACCGATTAATACAACACTTTCCACAGAGTTGCCGTGAAAGCCTGTCATTTTTTCATTTGTTTCAATCCAAAGATATTTGGATCACCTCTCTAAAGAAGAACAATATGTTCAGAAACTCCAAGTTAGTGGCACTTGTAGACTATGGACAGCACCTGCAGCAACAGGCCTATTTCATTTATTGAAAACAGCCAGCAAAATCCCTGACGTTTCTTGAGCGTCACTTTAGCAATTTTCACACTTGATACAGCTATCTACAAACTAGCTTCAGGAGAATCATTCTCCTTAACCCAACACCAGGATGAATCCATACAAAAGCGTGGATATTTATATGTATTTTCCATCTGGATAGGTCAATAATGCTGTCTTTTGAGAGGTGAAGGACAAAAAATTCTCACTTGACAAAGGAAACGTGAGTGCCATTTAGGTAGCAACCCAACGTTAGCAACAAATCCTCAATCGCCTCCTCTCTGGGATTTCTATATTGGACAGGATTCTGCAAAAGCGCAACCCAGGCTTTCCTCTTTGTCAGTCACAGCGTTCGATTGAACAAGAACAGACTGGCATTTTGGCAAAACAATACGATAACAATAACTGGAGGGAAGTGGAGGAATCTCCTCTGCTGCTCACCTGGGCAGTACGATTAGATTAGGTCTACACATAAAAACTAGGACTGAAACTACATTTGGACCTTTGGGTACATATGATGTCAAATAACCCTTGTAGGCCTCACTGATCGATGTGAGGAATTCTCACATCGATCAGTTAGCTGACTGGTAGAGGTGGAGTCTCAGGAATGATTGACAGGCTAAAGTCTTGTGACTTGCACTTGTTTCCAGAGCCAAATCTCTGTTAACCATAAGAGATGCCTGTCACTGTCCAAGCTGCCGGTGTGCATCAGCATCTGCTCGTGTGCACCAAGTACTCCTGTCTGTGAGTGTGCGCAGGTCTGTGCCAGAATGTGCATTTGGCTTCGCCACATTGGCAATTCAGGTACCTCGCGTGCCAAATCAGATTTTTCATATAATAAACTGTAAAACTCATCTAATTTCACTTATAAGTCACTACAGGCATATATTCCACCCAAATACAACCAGTTTTTAATTTTTTGAATTTATTTTTCAAAATGATTATTTCTGCCAGTCCTATAGCCCATACCATCCCATTCAAAGACAAAAAATACCAAAGAAAATGAAGTTTGGTTCCACTGGAGCAGATGTTTATTTATTTTTTTTTAAAAAAGCTAATTAATAAGATTATGAATACAACGGAAAGGTTAAAAATGGAAAAAAGTAGAAAGAACAAAAAGCTTATCAATTATTTATACATGAAAAAATGCTACCGCTGCCACCTAAGAACACACAGACTGGGGATCAAACCCTGGTCACTTGCGTTGCAATCTGTCATCTTAACCACAACACCACATCAGTTAACACAAACTCTCCTGTCAAATTGCCCATATAAAGAATGAGTCGAGAAAACAAGTTACTCACCCTGTTTGTACTGTTGCCCTCAGTATTCACGCGTTTCTGACATAAAACGACTTTGAAAACGACAGTTGAATATTTAGCAAATAATTATGACCTTGAAGTTCAAGGTCAAATGTGACTGACTCACAATATTCGGCATACCTGATTCCCTAGAGGCGCCTCATACATACCTAAGCTCTAAATGCTATATTAAGAGAGTTATATCACATTTTTGCCATTTGACCTTGACCTGGAGGCCCAAGGTCAAATGTGACTGATTCACAATGTTCAGCACATCTGATTCCCTATAGGTGCCTCATACATACATAAGCTCTTAATGCTATATTTAGAGAGTTATAGCACATTTTTGCCATTTGACCTTGACCTTATGGCCCAAGGTCAAAAGTGACTGACTCACAATGTTTGGCATACCTGATTACCTGAAGATGCTTCATACACACCTAAGCTCTAAATGGCATATTAAGAGAGTTGTAGCACAAAACACCCCAAAAAGTCCAGACATCTTGCCGAGGTGGCACTATGAAGGAGCGATTCAATCAAAACGCCGTTTACACAGTTGAAGCAGGTCATGATACTGATTCCATTGCTGCGATTAAAAAAAAAAATCATTGGACAGTTTTTGAGAAAATTGCACCTAAGTGCCAAAAATGGCCATTTTCGACATAAAAATGGCTGCCAAAACGAACGATTAAATTTTTACTCGGGCATTAACTTGATGACCGATTTGATCACAGCCTATTAAAAAAATGTTCATCCGACCATTTTAGAGATACGGCTTTAAACGGACGACGCCGATGCCGACGAAGCTGGCGGACGCAAAGTGACGACAATAGGCCTACGGCCGGCAACCTAAAAACTGCCAAAATAATGAATCATCACATATACATACATACAGTGGACTCTAAAGTTACCGCCATCCCTGACTGGCAATGCACAGATAATACTTTAAAAAATTCTGAAAAATAATAAATACACCAATGTGAGAGCTACTTTACTCAATGTTTCGAAGGATACAACCAAAATCATAATCATTTAATAAAAAACAAATTAAAAAAAAATTGAGGTTTTGTTATAATTTGCACCCTTCATTTAGTACTAAGTGCAACTACCTCTGGCAAAGATAACAGCATGGAGTCTTTTCCTGAAATTTTTGACAAGGTTAAGGCACAAATCTGGGAGGATTTTGGACCATTTCTCTAAGTAGATCCTTTCAAGATCCTTTACATTTTGGGTTTGTATTTATCAACCGCCCTCTTCAACGCCGCCCACAGGTTTTCAATTGGATTGAGGTCTAGTGACTGAGATGGCCATTGTAGTATCTTGATTTTGTTGTCACAGAGCTATTTCTGCGTGGATCTTGAGGTATGCTTTGAGTAATTTTCTTGCTGGAAAGTCCACCTATGGCCAAGTCCCAGCATTCTGACGGGTGCAGTCAGATTATCAGCAAAAATATCCTAATACTTTGTTGCATTCATTATGCCATTAATCTTAACCAGTGCCCCTGGACCTCTTGAATTAAAACAGCCCCAAAACATGACTGACCATATTTCATCATCATATTTCACCGTGGGTATGAGGTGCTTCTCTTTGTTTGCATCTCTGTTTCAAGGCCAACCATGCTGATGCTGTATCTGACGGAAACGAGGAAACGAGGGGGAAAATGCAATTGCATCCTCAAAACTCGAGATTTTCAACAATTCCATTCCTTTGGAATTTTTTTAGTAATTGCCCTAGCAGTGCTCAATAGCATATTCATTCATTTGTGAATCCTCTTGTAGCCACCCCCCCCAAAAAATATGAAGGTCTATCACCACCTGCCTCTTTTGAACTTACAGCTGTTTTTTTACTACATGGTGTCGGATGAGGATTTTGCATGTGCCTTACCTCATATTTATACCCTAGTGAAACAGGAAGTGATGTAATGACTCAAGATAGTTCCTCAACACTTAGATAAAACTTAAATAAGTGGAATTTCATACCTGGTATAATATTGGTAGATGTTATTCACAATAATCTTTGAGGGTGTCATTAATTGTGAAACCTTGTTTTTGAGGTTATTGATTTTTAATTAAATCAAAAAGGGAATGTAGTTGGTTCCATTGGAACATAAATATTGAACAGGATCTCTCACCTGTTATAATTTTGAGTTCCTATCTAAATATAATTTTTTGAATTTTTCAAAGTATTGTTTGTGCATTGCAAGTCAGGGGTCTCAGTAATTTTGAAGCCCACTACACACACAAAATGCACCTTCCTGATTTTTTCTATTTTTCCATATTGCTATAGTTAAACGTTTTAGATCATCAAACTAATTTAAACAGAAGACATAAACGAGCGGAGTAAACACAAAATACAATTTTAAATTTTCAATTTTTAATTGAGGGGAAAATGCTTTCCACCCCACCTCTAAGTAAAACAATAACGTCTCCCTTAGTTACCAAATCAACAAAGTAAACAGATTGAATTGATAAATGGGTGAGACAAACCCAGGCATGATTACTGCCAGCCCTGGTTAATCTAAACATTGATTAAATGGAGCCTTTCGCGAAATGTGAACTCGGAAAAAAGCTGCACATGAGATCACAATTGTGGTTGGAACAAAAAGCAGCATACACAGGGGTGCCCCAGGACCATGTTTAGCAACCTCTGATCTAAAGAACTGCAAGGCCTCACTTGACTCAGTTAAGGTCAGAGATCACAATTCCACAATAACTAATAGACGAGGAAAAATGGTATCCATGGGAGAGCTGCAAGGCTGAACCGCTGCTGAATAAAAAAAAATGACAAAGGCTTGTCTTACATGTGTCAAAAACATCTAAATGACCTTCATGACTTCTGGGATAATATTCTGTGAACTGTTGAGTCAAAAGTGGAACTTTCTGAAAGACATGGGTCCTATTACATCTGGCTAAACTGTAACACAGGATTCCACAATAAGAACTTCAACCAACAGGCAAACATGGAAATAGTAGTGTGACGTGTCTGAGGCTGCATTGCTCCTTCAGGACTTGGGCGATTTTCCATAATTTATGGAACCACGCAGAAAATCTTGAAGGAGAGTGTCCAGCCCTCAGACTGAGAACTACAGCTCAAACACAGTCGGGTTATGCAGCCGGAAAATGATTTGAAGCCCACAAGCAATTCCACCCCTTGCAGGCGCAAAAGCAACAAAATTAAGGTTTTGGTCAAAGTCCTGACATGGATTCGATTGAGATGCCGTGGCATGACCTTACACATGTTCAAATACCCTCCAGCGTGACTCAATTTAAACAATTAATTTATTTAAATTTAATTTAAACAACCAAAATGTATTGACAGCGATGTAATAAACTCAGCGCCAGTCATGACAAATGTTGGCTCGCAGTTACTGCCACCAAGGGAGGCATAACCAGTCACAAGGTTTAGGGAGGCAATTATTTTTTCCCTTGGATCAAATAGGTTTTGAATAACTACTTACCTTCAATGAATGAAATTACCATTTAAAAGCTGCATTTTGCGTTTAGTTGTCTAAAGTTGTCTTTGTCTTAAATTAAAAATAGTAGGATGATCTGAAACATTTATATAAATATGACAAAAAAGCAAAAATAGGGGAAATCAGGAAGAAGGAAATATGTAGACATCTGTAACGCACAAACACTCACCCATAGACCAGAAAGAGACATAGGAGAAGGAGGCCATTCATAAGTCAGTCACATCATCTAACAGATGCTTTCAGCCAGACATATTTTAAGCAGGTTGTAAAAATCACACTTGAGAATTTAGCAGCAACACAAAACCAAACAGATGTAAAGACAGAGGAGAGAAAGTCACCCATCTCATCGCCCTCCTCTGTTCCCGTGGAGACAACTGGCTCCTGTCCGTCAGCAGACTCCTCGGTGGTACCGCTACTAAGGTTTTTATTGATGAACCGCAGTCGGGCCTGCATGGCCTGAAAAAACACCACAGCGGCACGTCGATACAGCTTCAGCCAGACACAGTGACTGGTATTATTAAAGCAGAAGTAACAGCTGGACACACATGGCCTGGAACAAGAGCATAATGTCAGGTTTATGCCGCAGCAGCTTTTTTGCGATAACTGTTGAGCCGTTAAAGCAGAACTTTGACTGGGCCAGTATGGCCTGAGACAACAGCACAGTGGCACGTCAAAGCAGACGCAGCCTGGTTAGGTCTCTTTGCTTCTCATTATCACTTTTTAATCATTATAGGCCACATTTTGGTTTTGACTGGTCAGTTGGCTGAATAAATGGCTTCATTGCAAGTTAGACAAAGCACACGAGAATTGATTTAAGGTAAGCTAATTATGCCAGGGCGATGGAGGCTGTCCAACCTCGCTGGTAATTAGCGGACTTCAAATCCCAGTTTTCTTCCCGGAGGCATTTCAAATGACCGCATTAGGTATTATTCATAGAAAAGGTAATAAGCAAGAACGTCTGTCTGCCTCATAGTGGCCGTTACTTTTATTGCGCTTAAAATAACCGCGATTCGGTGAATCGCTCAGCCCTAGAAATAAACATGATAAAGAGAACAGCAAAAGAAATACACAAAGAAAAAAATAACTCTTTAGATGGACAGTCACTTATAGAGTTCATCAGCACAGTTTCTCTGGTCGCAAAATAACATTTGAGAATTTCAGTGACGACATTCTTATTGCAATATCAATATAATGTGCTTGTGGTCCCGAATTTCTCCTTTATATGCGAGTCGTGTCTGGTGCCACATTCCCGACACATTAAGTTATGATGAAGCACACTGAGCGAGAGAGCTGGCCATCTGCCAGGGTGCGCCGCACACACATAACGTATGCAGAACAAATAGGGAGAGAGCAAGCGATAAAATCCAAAATGACTTTTTTTAAATCATGTCACTCAATATCGCCATGTGAAAAGACATTGGTATTTGTCTGCATGTTGTCTTCTTTCTCCACACTGTATATGCCATGTTTGGTTTATCCTCGAATACAAATAAAGGAATTGATACACTCTTATCAACCTCTTCGCGCAGATATAGAAGCCAGCGTCCGTAAATTCTGAAATTTAATTATGTTTTTGGTCCGACCGCCGCTGCCGCCGCACTACGTGTTAACGCGATCACTTCAGTAATATTTCAATTAGAAATTTCATGTTTAGCATATAAGTAAGTATCATAAAGAGGAAGAACTGATTCGATTTTGGACAATTTACAATTTCTACATTGGCCACCAGGGGCTAAAAACTGAAAAATCACTGTTTTTATCATATCTCTGGAAATATTTGTCCGATTGACCTCAAATCAGTGAAAATGAAAGGTCATGAACTGAGGAGGACATTATACCTGTTTGGTTCAAAATTTTGACACAAGGTCACATAAAATTCACCATTTTTGCCATATCTTTGGAACCATTTGTCTAAGTGACGTGAAACTATGTACAACTGCAAGGTGATGACCTCACAACGTGTCACATGATGACATCATATCTGTATGGTTCAATATTTTGCCACCAGGTGGAGCTGCGTGATGGAAAATTACCATTTTGGCCATATTTTCAGAACCATTTGTCCGACTGACCTGAAATTAATTTAAAATGAAAGGCCGTGACCTGAGGGGCAATATTTTGTATTGGGTCTATTCGAGGATTGGGGAATTGGAGGATTGGGGGCGTTCGGGGTTATACCCCAAGCCGTCACCTCATATGGCGTAAGCCTGGTTCCAAAATAATTCTGTAATTGAATTTCCAAATGTTTTGCCTCAGTGGAATAATTTACCACAGTCTCTGTGACACAAATACTGAGTTATAAGGCCTAAATAGGCTCATGCATAACAGGAAAAATTGTCATTCTCTGTATTCTGTGCAAAGGGGTTAAAAATAAAATTCTGGGATTGGGAGTATAAAACACTGACATTTGTGATAAACAGGGACCGCAGGATATGTTAAATTTCGACAAAAACCACAAAATGTCAGATACAAGAGCACTTACTTGTCTGCAATGTAATCTGTGAAGTCTGACTGACAAATACACTGAAGTGATTGTGGCTGACGGAAAATGTACTAAAATGTAGCATTATTCACAATCAAATAGGGCTATCTGTATTCAGATTTCACACCCGCTGTTTATCTCTTCTGAGACATGGGATTTTCACATAAACAGAGCAACAGACTGTGACTGAAGGAGGATTCGGTACACAATGTTCGCTTGACATGAGCACTGCATTTGTTGAAAGGATATTGCATTATCACAGCAAAGGCACTGTGTGTCACATCAACACAGCATAAAATCCAGACAAAGAGAAAACGGGACAGACTGCAAGAAAAAAAAGGAGAGAATGAAAGAATAGAGGGTGTGAAAGGGACATCAGGGAGAAACAAGGGCGCGAAAGATTCTTCATTATTGTGCAGTGAATTATGTGCTGTTATACCTGATGCACACAATGACATTATATTGGACAAGATAGCCTGGAAAACACAAACAAACAATGTATAACACACAAACACATCTGCATTCTGTTTATTTATTCTTCCTATATTCCACACATGCTTTGGCAATATGCATCTATGTTCATCTTGCCAATTAAGCTCATTTGAATTTGAAAGACTCGATGGGGGAGAAATGAAGGGAGAGAGAGAGAGAGAGAGAGAGAGAGAGAGAGAGAGAGAGAGAGAGATGGATACCTTGACAGCCCTACCAGGCTCAGCAGTTTCCCAGCCTCGCTGTATGGCCCTGATCTCATCCAGTCTCTCCGTGTCTTTCTTAATCTCTGCCGCGTCACCGTCACTGTGGTCAAAGACCACGCGAAGCACCCAGTGAGGCTTGCTGGCGTCCAAGCTCTGTGGAATATGATGTTGCATTCCAAACAAATCCCCATCAGAACCACGATTAACTACACAGACCACAGGTTGTCCTGAAAACTGTGAGGCTGTACAGCAGTGATCATCAAATCTGGCCCCGGAGTCAAAAACCATGCAAACCTTTGTCCTATGTACATAGCTTCATGGCGGAAGCCAATAATTTCAAATACAACACTTGCGGTCCCTCAGAAACCCCTCACTGCATCAGACAGGACACCCTTGACCACAGGCATCTCAACCCCCGCCCCACATCCCTTACCCACAAGTTTATGCTTTCCTGATTCATTCTGTGACTGTCGCCTTGGAGTCCATCTTTGAAACAGGGGGAAAGTGTGAAGGTTCTGCCCACTTACTATTTGTAAGCTCTCATGAAGTGATACTATGCAGTGGTGGGGAAACACATTTGCCCCCTGTTCCAGTTCTTCTATTTTTGCTTACCTTCATATTTAAATGTTTCAGACCATCAGACTAATATCTTAATACAAAAGCAACACAAATAAACTCATTTTGCAGCCTGTAATTGAACATTTAATTTACTGAAGGAAAAGAGCTACCAAAAACCGATATCATCCATGTAAAGAAAATTATTGCCCCCGAAACCTAATAACTGGTTGCGCAACCCTACACAGCAACAACTGCGAACAAAAGTTCGTAATTATTCGCAACAATTCTTCATCATCGCTGTGGAGGAAATTTGGCCCTCTTTTCTTCGCAGAATGGTTTTAATTCAGCAACACTGGAGGGTTTTTGAGTAAGAACTGCCTGTTTGAGTTCATGCCACAGTATCTCAATCTGCATCGAGTCAGGGCTTCGACTAGGCCACTCAAAAACCTTCATTTTGTTTCTTTCAAGACATTAAGAGGTTGACGTGCTTGTGTGCTTAGAATCATTGTCTTGCTGCATAACCCAAATGCCCAAGAGCTTTAAGTGACATGCTGATGGCCAGACTTTCTCCATCAGGATTTTCTGGGCCCATTTTTCATGGTACCATCAATCATGGTAAATTGCCCAGGTCCCGAAGCAGCAAGGCAATCCCTGATCATCATCACTCAGATTTTAACCCCTTAAGCCCTGAGCCTCTTTTTTGAAAATGGCAGGCCCAAAATGAAAGGAGTATATCTCTGTGACTGCTTGGTCCATTTGAATAATCTTGGTATCATAATAAAGGTAAAACTATTTGGGATTTCATAACTGGTGTAAAAATCACTACAAATGTCACTGAGTCAGAGTAAATGGAGATGGAACACAGTGTAAATGAAAGATCCCATTTTGCACCTAACAAAGTTTTACTTCTACCCTCGTAAATTTGTTGAGTTGCGGCCTGAAACCTCTAAAAAATTACAACACAGAATCTCATTATTATCTGTGCCAAAGTTTATTCTGATCAGGTCAATCAGAGCAAAATTGGAGAGGAATGTCTAGGTGGCTTCTCCATTTTGGCAATTTAGGTACCCTGTCTTCCATTTCAGATTTCTCAGATACCAGACGGTAAAACTCGTTTTATTTCACTTATATATCACTACAGGCATATTCCATCCAAATACAGCATTCTTTAATTTTTAGAATAAAAAAATTAAGTTATCATTATTTCTGCCAGTTTTGCTGCCTATACAAAGGCAAGAAAAGTCTGTAGCTAAGGCTAGGCCTCCACGATTAAGGTGGCTTAGAGTTCTTTGAAAACATCATAGAATCAAATGTCTACCGGCATAGTCTCACTGACAGCATCACAAGCCGACCGTAGAGAGGAAAATACATTGCAAGCAAGCTGAATGCTAAGGAGCTGAGATCTTTGAAGCAATGCCCTGGGAAAGAACATGCTAGGATACTGGCAGATCTAGTTTTGTTATAACATGAACACATTGGGCAAACAATAGCAAGCACAGATTTACCTTCAAGCAGTTTTTTATTACAAAATATCAAAAAGTAAGAATTTTTTATTGCTCATCTCTGTAGACTGTAAAATGTATGCCTGCTGTTTTTTGAGTGTGGTGTCGGTTTAAAATGACAGGGCTCATATCGTTGGATTTTATGGACTTTCCTCTTTTATTTGAGGTATTGTTTGTATGAATAGCACTATTTCAGGAAAAATTTTGGCGATTCAACGCTGATATGATTTTATCCTATGTTTTGCTGCATGGTTATTTACTTGCTTGGTGCTTGAATTCGGTTCAGTTGAGGTAAAAATGGTCTACATGAGCTTTTTGCCTAGTCTCTTCTTGAAATGTGGATATGCTGCATGACAATGTTGCGATTTGGAAATATGCTGTATTTATTGCACGTAACAACCGGCCCGGTACCAGGCCGTAGGGCTTTTAATAGGCTAACTGAGGCAAGTGAGGTGGACAGTTCTTTACATCTTAATCTAGGCTCTGTTGTGACCTCTTGGATGAGTTGTTTATGCGCTCTTTGAGGAATTTTGGCTGACCCGCCACTCCTAGGAAAGTTTACCACGCTCTAAGTTTTCTCCATTTGTAGATAATGGATCTAACTGTAGCTGCAGGATTTCCAGAGCCTGAGACACAGCTTTGTGGCCCTTTCCAGACTGACAGATGTCAATGTTTCTCATCCGTTCTTGAATTTCCTTGGCTTAAGGCATTGTGAGTTGCTTTACGCCTATTTCAAAAGGACAGACAGGCTCAATTTAATTGATATTTAAATCAAACACAGGCAGCAGCAATCATGGCTGGGATTGTTTAGTGAAATAGAACCCAATTATCAATACAACTTGTTTAACTGGATGATTTAGAAACGAAGGGGGCAATTACTTTTTCACATAAGACCAGGAAGGGTCAGAAAGCTTTGTTCCTTCTAAAGAAACAAACCCGAATGCCCCTGGTTCTAGGGGCAGCAGCGCAACTCACAACAAACACTATCCGAGGGCATGTTAATCGTGCAGCAACCGATTCATATTAAATACCCACTTCAAAACTGCATTTTATTTACTCAGGCTATCCCTGTCCAATATTAAACTATTTTTTTATGATCTGAAACACTGAAGTGTGTGAAATATGCAAAAATAAAAAAATCAGAAAGGGAGCAGATACTTTTTCAAAGCACTATAGTTTGTTTGCTCATATTCCAAAAAGAGTCCCTATTTCGTCTCTCATATAAATGGGCCTGCGAAGATGATCTTAATCCTGAAGTCAAAATCACACCCAGCAATTAAAAGCAATGAAATTTTAAAATACCAACATAGAGTTTTTCTAGGGTGTAGGAGAAGGTTCACAAATATTGATACGAATAGCTGTCCATTTCAAAATTCCATAATATTGACTACCGGCAACTGCAAGCAATGCAGTTCTAGTACTCGGAGAACCCACTTTGCAGAGGTTTACAAAATAATAAAATATTAAAACTACAGAAATTACATTAGATCCCAAGTGTTTAGATGATGATTATAAAATAAAAAGGTGATTGGATGAAGCATGTCCCAATCCCTCCTGCAACACTGTGAGGTTATGGAGCCTGATCAGGAGACCTGGAGATCAAGTAATCTTACAGCGGCAACTCTGGGAATGACTTGAAGTGCTAGCTACTTGGCTATAAGATCCAAAGAGCAACATGTTACGTAAGTGTAGGGGATAGAGTTGGACTGCAGACAGACCTGATGCTTGGCGCTAGCCTTCTCTCTCTCTTTCTCTTTGGCCTTGCGGTTGGGCTTGGGCGTGGACGGCTTTTCACTGCCCAGTGTCTCCGTGCTCACGGAGGCGGCTACATCTTCCAGCTTCTCCATAGAAACTGCAATGAGAGACATGCAGCCACAATGTTCAGGCTTTAGGGTCACCGATGAGACACAGCAGTGAGTTCACAACAATGGTTAAATGCGTTTCATGTTCAAGCTGTCTGGTCAAAATGCTTGATGGCACTCTCTCATTCAGTCAATTTTTTGTTCATTTTATTCAGTTTACTGTCTATTATATATATATATATATATTCTTTCCAAAGCATTTGGTGCATATTTAAGATAAGATAAGATACACTTTATTGAACCCCGTGGGGTAATTTGTCCTCTGAATTTGACCCATCCTATAGTTAGGAGCAGTGGGCAGCTACAGAGCAGCTCCTGGGGACCAACTCCAGTTCTAAAGCCAGTTCCTTGGTCAGGGGTCCTGGCTGAGGTGTTCCTACGATGCGTTTTTTGTGGGTGGGGGAAACCGGAGTACCCGGAGGAAACCCACGCGAACACGAGGAGAACATGCAAACTCCACACAGAAAGGCCCCAGGCCGGAATCGAACCCACGACTTTCTTGCTGTGAGGCCACTGTGCCACCGTGCCGCCCCGTTGTTTGTTAACTCCACCAACAAGTCAAACAAAGGATTGAGCCCCTTCTTTTGTTTGTCTGTACATATAGAAGCCAGATTATGAAAAAAAGTTTCGAACCAACTTTTATAAAACTTTGTAGGAAGGAACTGTATAGCAACAATAAGAAGTTATTAAATTTTTAAAAAGTCAAGGTCACAACAGGATAAGGTCAACAAACCATTCGCGGTCAAAAATAATAGTGCAGGCAGAGGTATGCACATGGTCCCAGTTTTATTATGTTTTTAATTATTTCACTCTATTTTCTGTCACTCAATTTTCTGCCTATGAACTTGCTTATTATAATCATTTAATTTCATATCTTCTGCTGCATTATTTTTCTGGTATTGTGTGATTTAATGTTTCATTTCAGTGAACTGAAGTTTTGTAATTGTTACTATTTATGTGGTAATGAAATGGCGAGCCATGTAAAGATGACAGGCCGGTCCTCAACATCTATATTGTGTACTTACAGTGCTTAAATTCATTAGACCACCACCCAATGTAAGGTTTATGCCACAGCTGCCCTAAATAAACAGTGTTGCTAATTACCAAAATAATTTTTATGTTTCTGTAATGGTTAATCCACCAGAATGCGCAAGCTCTTTAATTGAAATGATATTTTTAATGCTAAAATATAATTATTGTTGTTATCCATGAATTTTCAAATGTACTGTTTTACAGAAAAGCAGGAAAAAATAGTGAGGCAGAGTATAATTTTTTGATTACGATGCCAAATAAAAGTTATTTTCTTGCATTCCTGAACATAAAAATTACAGTTAGTGGTTGAATGCAAACTGTTATCAAGGCCAAAGGAGACCATACAAAATTTTGCTTATGTTTTGTTGTTTTTATGTGTGAATAAAGATTATTTAGTGGTTTCAGTTCGTTATTTGCTGAAAAAAAAAACAACTTGAAGTTTTAAACAAGTTTTTGACAAATTTCTTAAATATTCATGTTTCCTCATTTTTTATGACAGGTGGACTAATGAATTTGTTAAGCAATGTATGTCTCAAGACGCTAGTATTTACCATTCTTAGGAGAACACCACTGCGTGGAGCCAAGTCATGAACTCCACAAAAAAAGCATACAATTGTGACATACCATTGAAAGGTTCAGTGCAATAACTTGATAAGTGCCAGTGTCATGTTTTATATGAAAGAGGGGGATAAAAAGATTATATTTCAGTTAGATTTTCCCATAGATAGACTCAGAAACAACATATCATGAGAAAAGCAGATTTCTGACCAGTCCACAACAATGGTACATAGTGAAGTATATACTGTGTAATACCAAAAAATAAGACACTGGCATTTATCAAGTAAATGCACTGAACCCTTCAATTGAGATAACCATCTTTCCCAGATTAGTTCATAATGGCTCACTGTGTCTTCATATCAGTGAAAAATCTAACCCTAGAAAATCCACACCTGTTCACCCACTGATGCATTTCAAATAAACAGCCAATTCTCTGGATAAGATGCTGGCTATAGACAGCACCCCCCCTTTCCCAATAATGGAAATGTCCCACCAGGTTTAATTTCAGTGCCAAGACCCAAGAGCAGAATAGCGGGAACATTAGGTAATAATGTAAGTAAATGCAAATACGCGGCTATAATTCCTAATCAGCAGCTTCTTAATTAAGTGTAGTTGAATTAATTCCATAAAGGGAGAATAGTTAAACCAAATATGACTGGGAAATTAGAACTGTTTTGTCCATCTTATTATCTACAGGTGACTCAATGTGGTGGGTGAACCTGCCCAAAGCTGAAAGGCTGGAAATGAGTTTACAGGCCTATAATATCAATGATGGCTTACGCCTTTCAAACCTTATCATCAGTAAACAGTGACTCGCCCACTGTTTGCTCTGTGTGTCAATACGGTGCTGGCACTCATGCAGTGAAACTATGTACTAGATGGCAGTGTTGCACTGTAGGAATAGAAACTCATACAAGCAGAGGTATTTCTATAGCCTCCGCCTTTATGAACTCTGCAGAGCTGCAACTTGTGTCACAAGCAGACTGCACACCATTGTTATTCTCTGTGCTACAGGGAGTGGTAACATACATTCCAATGTATCCATTATTCTCAGCACTTTTCAGCCAAACAAGTGGCTGCTCAGCTCTGTAGTGCATCAATGAATGCATAATAGAGTTGTGTATATGAATCAAATTACCAGGACTTCACCATTAGTCCTTTAATACCAGTGAATGCTATTCACAATACATACGTGCAAGCTATGACTCTGACGAATGGTCAATCCAGCGTGGCAGCTGTTCTTGTGAATACATTCCCCTCATGTTACAGCAGGGTAGGCGGATGGAATGACTTTAATTGGACGAAAGCATGGTATTAGAATAAACCCATTCATATATAGAGAAATATAGCTGTAAATAGATGGAAAATCCAGAATCAGAAAGTCCTTCCCAATTATTCGTTGGATTTGATAGCTGTTCAGCCAGGAGGTTGAACATATCTTCTGAAATCTGCTGGCTGAGTATATGGGTGAAAGTAAAATACGGCCAGGCATTAGCTTTCTGATTCCATGGAATGTCAAGCTCTACTCACTCAGGTAAACTGAAAAAAAAAAAATATGTGAAAGCATATAGTTTTGGGCTGTTTTTCATGGCTCAGACTAGGCCTCTTAGTTCCACTCGAGAATAATCGAGATGCTATAGCATACCATACATTCTAGATTCTGATTCTGAGCTTTCAGCTGTTTGGAGAAGGCATGACAATGCCCCATGCACAGAAACAAGGTACATACATGGTTTGTAGGCACTGTTGTATATCATAACTTTACTGGCTAGCTCAGAGCTGAGACACCCTTGGGATCACCTGGGATTATTACTGCAGGCCAGACCTAATCACGCCATATTACTGCCTGACCTCCCAAATGTTTTTCCAGCTGCAATGGAAGCAGAAGTCTCCTGTGATGATCTATAGTAAAGTGGAAAGCCCTCCTAGATGAGTGGTGGCTGTTCAAGCTTTAAAGCAGGGACCAATTCCATTTAAATTCCCATGATCTTAGAATGAGATGTGAGTGGGTGTCCATATACTTGTTCTGTAGTAGTATATTACCAGAAGTGCAGAGGACAACAGTACTCCTGTATTGACCCATGTTCTGAGTAATGATGGGGAATGAAGGGCACTTGCAACCTAAAATGATGCAGCAATGAGGGTTTTACACACTGCGGCCGGATCTTTAAAAGTCATTATATTTATTGCATGAGCACCAAAATAAACATTATCGGTGAAAACAGAGTTTTGTCACTGTCAAATAAAGTGAATTGAACAAATTCCCACAAGATTAAATATGAAAGCTTTTCATCAAACCATGAGACTCAAATGTACTGCGGAGGGTGCACTACATAAGCGAATAGATCGCTTTTGGGCGCAAAAGTGGGACAAATCGTACCGAGCCTTCGCTGAAGGTGGCTATTTTCCCCATAGAGGAAAAAAGAGGGCGGAATAAAACAGCTGTCTGCTCACCCACCGTACCGTCTCGGAGAAAATGACCCTGACACACTTTCCATTAGACAGAAAACTAGCACATACCAAAAAAAAGGCTTGCGAAGTGCCAAGACGTCTTTCAACAGCTAGAATTAAAAACTCATGAACATATACCATATCTATGACCATTAAACTGATGTGGCTGTCAGAAGTCATGCTGAGAATCTTTATGGGAACTGATGTATATGCGCTCACAATTGTGAAAGTAGTATTAGAGCCAGTGGTAAATATTCATCAGTTAAAATGTGACAAAATCGCAACACCTTTGGTGCACAGCAACCGTAAGTCTGTTCCAAGTCTGTTTTAAGTAGGTTTTAGTTTCTAATATCCCGGAATACTGCACGCAGGAGGATCATCCTGCTGAACAGCTGACCACTGCGTTTCGATACCAGACAGGGACAGTTATTTGCTGCTCAGTGGAGAAGGAGTTTGGAGCTCAGATGGTTGGTAGGACCCCCACTGCTTCTATAAGAAGATCATTGCGGTCTGAAGCCCCACCGTGTCAATAACTAGATCATATAGTCTTTCAGCAAAGCTACAAACCACACACTGCTCTGAGGAGGACTAGCTCCTGCTTTGTCAAATTAACCGTCGGTCACACTAGATAAACACACCAGCTACATAAATGCGCGGGCTGACTGCAATAAGCAGTTATGTCCAAAAAATAACATCTGGACATAACTGTTTATTGCAGTCAGCCCTCGAATGTGAAGTTACGCACTGTCAGAATTTACACCTGAGATCTTTAAGTATCAAAGGGTCTTTAAAAAAGCACAGTAAACCATGAAAATAAAACAGCTAGCTCAGTGTACCTCTCGCTTCGCTTCTCTCGGCATCTTTGAGTGCCTCGGCGAAGGCTGCCTGGGAGTCGTCTAGCGGCCAGCTCTTGTGCAGCACCTGAGCCTGGATGATATACTTGTGGCCCTGCGCAGGAACAGACAGGAACACAGACACTGTAAAGCGAGACAACCCATGGCGCCCCCTCCCTCTAACTGCGGTCCTCCTTTACGAGGAGCTCCACAGGACACAAACCTTTCACAGCGAGGGAACAGGCTGCAGCAGTCGGAGAGACTAATTAACAACCTGACAACACCATCAAGAAGGAGGTGCGTCAAGCAGCGTTCAAGTGCAGTAACAGGCCTTAATGATTGTTGCAGAATCTATTTATCCATCATTCCCTCCATCATGAAACTTCTTTTGTGTCAAGGTCGTGCGGGGCTAGAGCCTAGCACAGCATGTACTGAGCAATAGGAGAAATATACTCAGGACAGGTTGTCAAACTATCATAGGGCGCACACACACACCAGTTAGTCATACAAAAGGCTAAATATCGTCTCTCCAAACCTGTCAGAAGACGCATGGTTTGTCCTCACACAGAACAACATCACCACAGCAGGACTTGAATATTGATCGACCAGTGATTCATCAACAGACTCCCGTTTAACAAGAAGCGTTTTTCCCCCCCCAACGTTTTAACAGTTTGTACAAATTCAGACTGAGAGCACTGCATGGAACAGATCAGAAAATGGATAATGGCCATCTAGTTGTCCAAGTAAACAGCCTGATGAGCACTCACTGACCTTTATATTTAATAAATCTTTTCAACGATGAGTGTCTGGTCCAAAATCGAAATACAAAGAAAGACCCAAAAATTGAAATCAGCGGTTCATTCATTTTTCCATTTGTATGCAAATATGTATTATTATGGACTGAATGGGCCAAAACATTCCAGTTATCAGCTCAAATTGAAGACTAAAAAGGAAAACCGGAATAATATGTTTGTACCAGTGTGTTCAAGTATATTAACAAATGCTTATATACAGTGCCCTTCTCTCATATTGGCACCCAAGGTAAAAATGATAATGGTAATGAATCACGACTATCTTCGTCATCTGGATAATTATTTAAATATATTAACAGCGAGAATGTGTTTTTACTTGTAAAAACAGACGTCTCCCCCCCGGCCCCCTGCCCTGCCTAACTCACCAGACGGATGGACAGACAGACAAGCACATAACAAAAGGGATCACTGCAGGACTTTGCAGGAGTAGTAAGTATGCGAAGTTTTGTTAAAGTCCTGTGAACGGTTTTGCAGTTATGCTCTGCACAAGATTTGATGACATCCGAACGGACAGACAGACGAACGGACAGACAGGCACATACAAAAAGACACCAGTTCAGGACCTGAGTAGTAAGTATGCAAAGTTTCGTTAAGGTCATGCGAACGGTTTTGGAGTAGCGCTGCGAAAACGAAGAGGGAACGCCAACGCCAACGCAAGCCAACGAGAGAAGCGCCTAAAACAATATGTCTCCCCTCTCCCTCGGGGACATAATAAACCCTTAACTGAAATTCAGTGGCTGAAAGAAAAAAGCTGTTGTTATCAAGAAACAAACATTTTTCATGGGATCAAGGTCTTTTCGGTAGATCAAACCGCAGCCCAATTTGAGCTTTCTGGCAGAGGCAGGTGATGGCTGGTGTTTCGAGACGCCAATGGCAGCGGCCAAAACGAAAGGAAGTCCAGCAAAAGTCCAGAGAGAAAAACCGACAAAAAAGGAGTGAGAGACTTGCGCTTCCAACAGACAAAAATCCTAGTCCTGGTACAAAAGGAAGCAAAGCAAGCAGGACTGAAAAAAATAAAGGGAAAATCTTGTCTACCGAGATAACAAGATAAGGCACCAGATGGTTCATAGAAAGAAAGAAAATAACGTGAGAAAGATTCCCTTGCTAACTAGCACTTTCCTCTTTGCAACTAATTCGTCACAAAA
This sequence comes from Gymnothorax reevesii, assembly GCA_029721435.1. Taxonomy (NCBI): domain Eukaryota; kingdom Metazoa; phylum Chordata; class Actinopteri; order Anguilliformes; family Muraenidae; genus Gymnothorax; species Gymnothorax reevesii. The sequence continues at coordinate 48,786,291 of CM056576.1, forward strand.
TTCTCTAGCTAGAAACCTTACCGGCTAAAGTGCAAAGTTACACTGACACTCTAGCAAAGATAGCGAGGCGAAACTTGAGTTTAAATAGAGTCCGGGCGACACCCACAATTAATGCCAGCTGGCCAAAGAATTAGATTGTGGGCAAAAAGATATTGTACAGGGCGAGAGAAAGAAAGAAAGCTCGCCAGCCTCCAAAAACCATGACAAGGCAGTCAAATTTTCAGACAATATCTGCTGGCACTAATGGTATCCATGATACCATGATTCCCAACAAGCTGCCAAAGATCTCTCGAAGAAAGAGCCCATCATCATGGATATCCCATCATACTTCAATGGGAATGGGGTTCTTTACAAAATGGCATTGTTTTTTTATGCAAAACCCACTAAAGAGTTCTATTTAGGTCTCATCTGACCAGAGAACCCAATTCCTTCGGAAGTTAATGACAACAGGGGCTTTCTTTCAGCAACCTGCCCATACACCATCTTGTTGGGTAGATGCCGTCTGATAGTATTATAGGAAAACTTCTGACCCCAAACAAGAGTAATGCCAACAATTGTGCGACTGTGATGTCTAGAGTTTTATTTACCACATGAACCATCCCACTCACAATGCACGGATTCACAATAAACACGCATCCTCTTTAAGGCAGATGTTTAACATTTCCATATGCTTTAAACTTCTTAACTATTGTCCTCCTCATGGTAGAAATGGGTACTTTTATTTCTGCAGTTATTTTCTGATATATCATATAAATATGATATCATATTTACAGTATTTGTGAAGCTTTCTGTTTCACATTATTGCTATAATATAAAGTCTTAACAACGGTGATGGATAACTCAGGGAAACTGTTCTGCATGTTGCCAAAAATGAGCACAATCATGTGTCCCCCTCGGGTCATGAGTGACCATTTGAATTTTACAAGACATGGAGAAAAAAGTAAAATACCAATTATACATATGCTCCATTTCCATTTTTTAACTGGATTTTTTCCAGGGGGTTTTGCCAACCCTATCGACAGTGTCAATCTCCTTTTTACTCAAAAAGGACAAGAAAATAAAATCCTTTTCTTTGCAGTAGCCTGAGGCTACATTCCATCTTGAATGTGAATTTCAAAATCTTGTTTAAGGTCCTATTTCTCTACCAACAGCAGGTAATGTCAAAAATCATTTATCAAGGCTGAAGTCATTTCTCATAACGAAGGCACTCATTTTTCAATACTAGGTTACATAACATTTTTTCTCTCCTCTTTCCACCATGCCTAACATTACAGCATCCCTTAATGTAGAAAAAGCCTTCCACAGGGTGGAATGGTTTTACCCATTTTTTTTCTTAGAAATATTCACATTTGACTATAATTTTATCTTTTGGATACGACTTATCAACACATACCCTATTGCATTTGTGCAAACAAATGGTATCCATGCCTAGCTTTTATCATTCCCACCAATCTCTAAATTAACTAAAGAACCTTTAGCCATCAGACTTTGCAACCAGGACAGTTTTTAGGGTATCACATACTATGGCATTCACTTTCTCTCTGTGCAGATGATCTCCACCCCTATATTTCTGACACCACTACCTCTCCCCACAATTTGAAATATTTTCCAATAGCATAGTGAACCGTCAGATTCTAAATTGAATTTCCAAAAAAGTGACGGTTTTTTTGTAAATCAATTAGCAAGAGCAATCCATCACACACTCTTTTTATTTAACTCCTCTCTGCAAAGGGGTAGTAACTGTCAAAGCCAGCATCTAAATGATGATGTTATTGTAATTGTTCCAGAAGCACGTTACTGTTTACTGAATGATCAAGAGGAGCTGATGCCCAAGAACTTCTGAAGAGATGGGATTTCTTAAGTCTGAAATGGTGTAACAGATGTCATTAGAATCATATCTCCCCATCAAACCTGATCTGCTACCAGCCTGGCATATGTGGCTATAGAAGTTACCGGGGAATATTTCATAATATATAAATGATGATAAAAAAAACCTCTATTTTTCTCACCAAGCAACGACATAACACCATATATACACAAATGAACGCGAATACAATACTGAAACGCTGATTAGGGAATAACAAGATATTTACAATAAATTCCTGTGTCGTCAGTCCACTTTTGAAATTTTTTTCATATTATTATAAATATACAATGTGACCTTTGCTAATGAATACAGAGGTCCCATTCTAGCTTTCAATTTCTGATACAGCTTTCAATTTTCCCTTTATTTGTCATCCTTCCAGAAGTTTGACCTTCAAAGGTCAATAATATGGTCACCAAGTGAACATTCATATGTAACTTTCTATATGTCTCAAAAACATGCCTAGGCTCTATCTGTGACAGTTTTGGTGATACGAGTTATTGTAATTTCACTATGCAGTTGGATAATCAAAGGTCACCAAATGAGTTCATATATGACTTCCTATATGTCTTGAGTCCATCTATCTGTGACTGTTTCATTGTAGTCATTGTAATTTGACTCAAGTTGGAAATTCAAAGGTCACCAAAGCTCAAGCTGAAGGTCACCAAATGAAAGTTCATATATAATTTCCGATGTGTCTTTAATACAAACATAGGCTCTACCTGTGACCATTTTGCTGATACAAGTCACTGAAATTTCACTATGTCCATTTCAAAATGGCACTCGCACCGTACATTGAGGGTCCCAAGGTGACTTGATTGCCTGATTTAGAAAAATGGTTTTTGAGGAATAATTTTTTAAAATTTATTTTGTGTATCCTCCTTAATACCCACTGTTAAACTACAGCGCCCCTGCTACACCCACTTCTGGGAATTCAGCCAAAATGGCACTCCCACTGTAAATTGACTGTAAAAAAAACGTCCTGAGATATAGTTTCGTAGTATGTGGAAAATTTACAGGAACATTCATCAGGCCAAAAAAGATAAAAATTTTCTGGAAGTAGCAGCCAAAATTTTTCTGGAAGCTGAGGGATTGATTTGTATACTCCGCCACAGCTTGGGACTCCTGGTTGGTGAGGGAGTACAGCCTACCCTGGGGGTCATAGCTCCCGGCGTTAAGTCAATGGCACATAGTGTCTGTGAGGCTGAAGTGACATTGTTCTGGCTTTGCTGAATGCTATGGAAAGGTTGCGATAGATGGCAGGAACATCCTTCAGGTCCGACAGCAAATCCAGACAGTCAGCGGAAGGAGGCACAGCTGGGCTGGCAGCAGCATTAAGACAGGATTGTGAATAGAATGAGCTCAACTCCAGAATTGAACCGGGAGGCCAGTCAACTCAGGGGTTGTGATGTTCGAGCCAGGGTCTCTCCAACGCCACCTGGGCATGGGGTGGCTCCACGATTAGGAACACCGACTCTTCGGCATGTTTGCTGAAGGTCAGCATGGGCACTGACTGAGTTACCTCAGTGACGTCAGCAAGGGTAATACCTTCAAAACCCTGGGACTGGAGGTCAGCCGGCAATGGCTTAGTTAGGACCATTAAACGCTGGACAAGACAGGGATGAAAAAATTTCTTCTTGGCGCCAGAATCAATTAAAGCATGGGGGGTACCTGGGTGACCCTGCCAGATCAAGCTAACAGTAAGGAGTGGACAGACGGATGAGACAGAAGCACCCGACAATACCTCTCCAACTGATGCTGCTTGCATCCACCGAACAGCACACTCAGTTATGGCATGCATGGTAGTTCCACAGTATGGGCAAAAATTTAACTTTATCCGGCACAGCTGTATTTCAGGGGCCAGCTTGTGAAGCCGGGCGTCGTTCAGCAGCCATGGGTACTGGAGGAGCCAGGTGGGATGCAGCTCCGAGTTGAGCATCTTGAGATGTAGGCACGGAAGATGCCTGTAACCACGCCCACCAGTCCAACTGTCTCTCTCGCAGCAGGACGTCAATCCTCAGTGCCAGGTTTACTAACTAGTCCAGATCTGAGAGAAGGGCCCAGGTGGTCAGCTCATGTTAAATTCCCTCTGCAAAGCTGAGCAGGTAGACATCATACAGGGTCCGAACATCTCATCGCGTGGAGTCAGCCGAGGTACAGAAGTCGATGGAGTTCTGACAGGCTGCACTGACACAGCTCCAGGAGTTGGCAGACAGCGGTGCAACTAAAGCGGGACCGGTCAAATACCTTCTGCTGTAGGAGTCCGGAACCACCAGGTTGGGCTCCCAGAGCGTTTGTATCTGAAGGAGAGCTAGCTGCAGAAAGGCAGTGGCTGCTTTGGCAGCAGAGTCCCGTGAGATTTCCGTTACAGCCGCAAGTTGATTGGAGAGAGCTTGAATGGACTGGCAAAGCTGCTGAGGTTCATTCTCCTGCTGCCCAATCTGCTCACCCTGCTACCTCAGGGTGTCAACCACGTCTGACACATCTGCTGATTCCTTCAGTGGCTGGACTGTACTGTAACGGTCCAAACCAGAGATCAGGTGTGCACACCGGTAGTGTATTGACATCTTTATACGGAACTTTAGGTGATGGAACCCCCAAGGAGAGGTGGTAATTGAATCCCAGATAATGTTCAGTGCACATGTAATAGATGATGCTTATCTATAATTCACTGGCCAGTGGCTCCTGGGACAACAGACAGGTGGACTGTAGACTTTTCCAGCACAAAACAGTCCCACAGAAGGATGGAGTAGTTTGAGGGCAACTCTGTTCTAATACTGATGACCGCAAAGGGACTGGGAGCTTGTTCTTAACAAACTGGACAAGAAACAGACTTGGAAAACTAACGAGAATGTGATCCCAATCCAGAACCTTGCTTAGGCTTGGGAACTTGTTCCCATTAAACCGGACTGGTGAATAGACTTCTGCTAGTTTAACTTGAACGCGGTCCTAAAGCAGGACCCTGATTAGGATTGGAAGCTTGTTCAAATTAACTAGGTAATAAGAAAGACTCTCAGGAACAGCTGTCATTAAAGTACACATAAACAAAGATTGAGAGTTTTCACCAGCAATACCTACGCACAAATGGCAAGTCACAATCAAGCAACTTGCAACACAGCTCAAACACCAATCACACTGTTGGTCAAGGATACTGTTCAATACTATGTAAACAAGCAGTCCGATACCTATGCTTGTTTTGTTGATGCTACTAAAGCAATTGGCAGGATCCGTTTCGACAAGCTATTCCAACTATTGGTCAAGGCCTTCATGGATTTGCACATGAGGCAGACTCTGAGGACTGTGTGGCTGGGCAGACACATCAGTACTGAGCCTTTCACATCAGTAGCGGCATTCGTCAGGGGAGTGTTGCATCGCTTACATTGTTTAGTCTCTACATGGATGAGTTAACCAGTCAGCTGGAAAAGGGCAGCAATGGATGTTGACCCTTTTATATCCAACAATTAATGGCCTCCAGAGAATGCTGCATATCTGTGAAGAATGTGGGATGGGATATGACATGCAATTCAATCCCAAGAAATCAGTTTGCATGCATTTTAGTCGAAGAAACAAGGACCCTCACCCCTAACCTTAGCTGGGCAATCACTAAAGTGGGTGGATGAAGTTAAGCATCTAGGTATGAGGTACAGTTCAGGAACCACTCGCGAGAGACAGAAATCCAAAAAACGTATGCCTTTAATGGAGTCCGTGTCGACTAGACAGGCAGGGGTCAGGACCAGTAAGACAGTTGAGCAGAGGTACGAAAATAAAACGCAAGAAGTCGTAGTCGGTGAACAAAGCCTAGGGTCATACACAGGGCGTCCAACCACAGAAATCGTGGTCATAAAAAAATGGGTCGAAATCCAGAAAGACAAAAACAACACAAACAGGGCAATGGCAAAAATCGAAGTCGGACAAACCAGTAGAAGAGAAACAATACTCAATGGCATACAAAGCGCTCTGCACAAAGAAATATTGATCAACGTTCTGACAAGAGCTGTGAGTGAAATGACTGCTTAAATAGACATAGGGGAAGTCACATGCTACAAAGGAAGCAGTTGAATCGGATCAGACTAATTACAAAGGAATGAACATGAGGAAGTTCCTACAAGAAATTGGAAAAAGCCAAAAACTCCGACAGGGATCACAGAGACAGCCTACTGACAAACATACGGCTCCAGTTAGGGAGTTCTACCGTGCACCGAGTTAGAGGCAGAACAGTGATTAGCCAGGTGCAGAAAATCTGCTTGAAGCGCAGAAAAGTAAATTGAGTGAAGGCAAGGGGCGGAGACTAGAGCAGAGCGAGTGCTGAGAGCTTGTTAGTCAATTAGTAATGTGCAGCCATACAATCATTAGTGCTTGTTATTAAGTTAGTGTTGTGTTCCGGGGTTCTGGCCTTTGGCCAGAACAGTATTGTTTATGGGTTTAACAGTTTCATGTTCCATAGTTCAAGTTTCATGGTTTCATAGTTCATGTTCATAGTTCATGTCATAGTTTTAACAGTTTCTTGTTTAGGATTACTCATTTCATAATTCATGTTCCTTGTCCATGTTTTTACTTTTCCATGTTTTTGTTTTTGCCAGGTCTGCCATGCCACTCCACCGCTTGTCTGCGTTCCGCCCCGTGCCTTCGTTGTTGCACATTTCAGAGCTCTGGGTTGGCTTTGGTATTTCCCTCTTCCTTCTGTGCTGTGCTGATTCGGGGCTCTCTAAGCTTAATTGGCAATTAACTGTTTTTAAGTTACTAACATTTACTAACACTCACTGGGTGGTGTAATTCATTAGATAGGCACATTACTAATATTACTAATTTAGACAGGGAGTTTATTGTCATGATTCCTGCTTTGCTATTTCAAGATCTTGCTGTGCTTTTTTGTTCTTAACATTCATGCTTGCTTCCAAACTGCATACTTAATTGGTACTTAAGCTGAGCACGCTCATTCTCTTAATGAGCAAGTCTTGTCAACCAATCTTGTCCATGTCTTGATCTTGCCATGCCTCTTGTTTCTGCTTCTCCAGGTGTTGCCCCTCTTGTGTCCTTGATTATCAAGCCTTTATCTGGATGCGGTGGAAGTTGGCTGGCAGACAGTGTCTCGCGTCTCGTTGCATGTTCAAGTTTTGCCAAGTTCTTGTTGTCAGGTTCCCTTGCATTTCTAGTTTCGTCTTGTCCTAGCCTCTTGTCTTGTGAATATATATATATATATATAGTCTGGTTATTTATTTTTCTTGATCTTCTTGCCTGGAGTTTCCAGTGCCTTTTGTTTTTTGTCATTTGCATTCTTTGTTTTTTAGCTCTGTGTAGCATACCTTAGTTTGTTTTTTGCAACCCTTTGGGCCAAGTTTTTTGTTGGCCCTCGTGCCTGTTTTGTTTATAAATAAATCCTCATTCCCTTTTCCCGCATCTGGTGTCAAACTGATTCCATATCAGTTAGTACTATAAACAATGTTAGTCTTGGTTAGTAAGTCTAGCTAAAACAACAAACTGTTAGTAAAATAGAAAAGCAAGGTGAAGGAATGGTTGAAATCCCAGAAACCATGAAATCGCCCAAAAGTGTAGCACGCAATACTGGGGCAGTGAGCGATCACATGACAAAAGACCAGACTGGGGGAGACAAAGTGCAATGCATGGTATGAGACAAAACATGGACCGGAATATAACTGAGGGCATGGACTATGGGAGAATATGCAGGAATAAACAGGAACAAAACATGGCATGGATCAAGACATGGCAACACATGAACAGAACAAGGCAGAATCATAACACTACAGAACTATCTCTCAAGTAACATGTCTGAGGAGCATGAGATTAATGTCAATCAGGGAGATCTTGTTGGCAGAGTAAATAGCGTGGTGGAAAATATAGGATGTGCACCTGTATTAGTCCTGGCACAAGTGTTTAATTCTCAGTGCTCACACTTGAGCCCAGGCCTGGGATCTAGCAAGTACGTTTCCAGATTTGGCACAATGTGGAATAGATGCATTAGACGAATGCTGAATTTACCTTTTCAAACACACAATAGGTAATTGCCTATACTAACTGGCAGAGACGGTTCATGAAACTATGTAAAACAATGATTCAAAGCTCAAATACGTAGGAGAATAGCTTTCTTTACAAAGACAATGGGGAGAATAGCTACGTCCATAATTGCTAAGAACTGTCACGTGTCTCAAGTTGATGATTCTTGTCTTAATCGGATGGATAAAATCACTGCAGCCTTGATAAGTAAAATTAGGGATATATGGTATGAATGCTCAAACAGACAGCTAGTCTAATGCTGATGCTGTGGAGATAATGAATTGATTATGTGTTTGCTATTCAATGCATTCATTATTAATTAATTTTAGTTTGGAATTACGCTGTGTAGGTACCATTTATCTTAGCAAACACTATAATTTTTAACTCATAAACCTTTGCTTGTTTTAATCATATACATTTTATGGACATTCTACAGTATATTGTTTTAAAAGTGTACTAATAAAGATATTAAACAACAACAACAACAACATGGCTATTAGAGGATAACTACTAGGGAGATGCACAGGACTTAAACCAGTCACAAGAGACATACTTCCACCTCACAGAGATGCAAACTGCTGAATTTAGAAGAGACCCACAAGCAATTCACAAGAGGGTTGTGACACTCTTATCAGGTAACAAATCCACGCACCTCATAAGCTGAATCGTCCTACTCTCCAAGTATGATGGAGCACTCCCCTATTTCCGCTAATATTACTGGCCACACTGGTCAATAAACATTAATACGCTTCTTCCCAGGGCCTCCAAATAACATTAAGATATCTGGCCAGTCCATATTCAAGCTTCCTTCTCACAAGGTTCACTGCATTTCATCATATATTCCTTGTTCCCCTCAGCAGTCAGCAGTCTCCAGGAACCTAGCTGTATCTGGATTAGAACTATTAGAATTTGGCAACAATTTAAATAATAAGGTGAACTTAAGTCCTCACACCAACCCTTAATAACCATCACTCCAGCCCATTAAGATCCTGTATTCCATTTGCATTAAAAACAAGCTTAGCTTAATTAAAAATCTGTATGAAGAGGAGGCGTTCTAATCCGTTTCTACACTGTCACAAACCACCCAACAGTCACCTCTTCTGTTTCTTCCAAATAAGGTACTTTGCGCAAAGGCAGTCCCCCCCTGAAAGTGAAAATGATCAGTGAGTTACCCTAAGTTGTAACCAAAATCATCCCATCTCAATTCCTTGAGGCTTCATCAATTCTCAGTATTCATTAAGGAATACTGAGAGCTTGATCTGTGGGTGACCGTCTCTCTGGCACACCCTTAATCTGTATGTGCCAGGCATGGCTTATTGCAATGAGCTACAAAGAGCTCATCTCACAAATTGGCAAAAATATGCCCTCATAAAAGTGATGCTTGAAATTGGTGTAAACAATTCCAAACCGACCACTTCTGCATGTTCGGGACATGCCCGCAGCTGTCAGTTTTTTGGTCAGATACATATAACACCAAAATTGAATAAGACCCTAATTCTCTAACAGCCCAGTTTGGAATCATTCCTTGACCAGATTCGCCTTACACAGTGCAGCATGACTTGTGTTGACAAGCCAGACATCTCCTTTTCATCGTATTTGTGTTATTTTATTATTTCTATTCATCTGTTTTGTCTGACAGCTTCAGTGTCTCGGAGAGTAGTTGGGGTAATATTGGGATATAGGAAATCACAGAAGTAGCAACATAGCAACAACCATCTTGCCTGATGTATCGTTTTATCAAAAGGGGGGACAGGGGTCGGAGGAGTCAATGGGGGGGGGGTTGTGATTATTGAAATACTGTCACTTTGCAATGACCACTCTTTCTAATCTATTGTTTTCTTTACACAACCTTCAGAAAATTGAATAGTTAAAAAAACATTTTTTATGGGGCCTATGATTGTAGTGCATATTTTTGGGAAAAAAAATGCAAATTCCAAGATGAGAATTTTTTAAAATTTATTTCCAGGCCGAACAAAAAAAAAATCCCATGTTTCTGGTAGTATGAATAGTTTAGCATAGGGTTAGTGGGTGGGATTTTTTTTTTGGTGGCATGAAGCAAATGCAAACCATATGCCAAAAAAAATAGGGAGGACATTTTCCCACGAGTAATTTTAATGCATGCTAGAAAAACATAATAGTTTAATACGTATTGTTAAATGTAAAGTGTCAGAAAGTGTAGAAAACAATATTAATAGTGATGATTAATGACCAAAGGGCTGACGCAGGCCTCTTCAGAACAGAACTGATTTAACTCATTAAACGTCATCTAAAGCTATCCCAACAAATTATGAAACATTAAACGTGGAATACTAGAAGCGGATGTGGATCTATCTTGGTCCATAGCTCGCATGCAGCCTTCACCAAGCAGTAGACCTTAAGGCTGAAAAGAAAATCAGGAATACAAGAAAAATAAATGAATCTCATATGCTATTGCAAACGCCTCTGTTTTGAACGAGATAAGTCGAGCACAGTTTCAAACGCAGCAATTATTTTCCCTGGCAGATCTATCCAGGAAAAGCAAATTCAAAGCAATGTTGCTGTGAGATGCTTTGAGCGGATGAGACTGCTGAAAACTAATCATAGGGAATTTGTTCATGAATCGTATCACTTTCATTATAACTTTCCACTTGTCTTTGAAAACATACTGCAACAATTTTAACATAATTTCAACATTGAACTTGCAAGTTGCAATCAGATTTCACTCAAAGGGGAATTACGTAGTGAGGGTGCAACATCCTTGTCAATAACCCTATATCCCATTTAGCAAAGCGATCAGGAGCAACACAGTCTCCAATGAGGCCATGGTAGGATGGTGTAGAGAACGGCAGACACTTCAGTTTGAACATCTACTTGCATCTCTATCAGACCTGCGTCTGTAGGACCAGGTTGAGAGGGCAATGCAATTTGATGGCCACCACTCTCATTTCTGAGCTTTTTCAGTGTATTTTGCAATGCAACATATAAACCAGCAGCTTTTTTGCCCCTTTTCATCGTAAGGCGCTAGTTTGAGTAAACGCTCAGTAGCTTGCGTATGCCTACATTTCTGCAAAAACCAGTTGACCGTGATGGCAACACGCCATGCTAGTGGATAAACCTCAGCCTATCATTACAATTCTGAGGGCAGGATGGTTCAGAGAACTTTCATGAAGGCACGTTCTCCGTTTCATCCACGGAAGTCCACGGTGAGTGAATGAATGAGCGCAACAGAGCAAGTGACAGATGAATAGACACCACTGCTCAGCCAGCTGAGTGTACTTTCCTCATTAAATCTCGCTCATTATTCTCAATTCTGCACATAGACCATAAATGGTCCAGCCATATACTAGATTTTGACCAAGTCTTACTTCAATTACATTGTACTTTTGGCACTGCATAAACACACAAACACACAAATTCAGATGCTGCACAAAGGAATAGGGTCTGATTTGTATTTTTTTATATTTAAAAAAATTATATATTATATTATATTATTTATAATTATATATATATATATATATATATATATATATATATATAATTAAATTTATATTTAATATTTTTAAACAATGGACTAAAAACTTTCGGGTTGGTCTGTTTTACTGAAAGTCAGTCAGGTATCCAAAAGCACAGCATTTTTTTTAGTGACGCAATACAAATTTATTTAAATTCAAGGTCAGTTTATTGTCGATATTTTGAATATAATATTGAGAAGATTAACAGCAACCATATTTTTCCTCAAGCTTCATGGCTAATACTTACCAATGGTGCTAATATCAGTGGATGGCACTGTACATGCATCTCATCACATGTGAATGTGAATATGTTTGAATTTCAAATGTGTGCACATTTATACACTCCGAAGGCAAAAACAGGGGAATGGGAGTTGGAAAAGAGAGTAAAGATGGATAGGAAGGGTTGGTGGGTTTATCTGTGAGGACTGACAGCTTATTTCATTGGAGTAATTAGGCCTCTCCAACATGTGACAGATCATTAGAGAGCAAACAGAACTGTGTGAAAGATCATGCTTTGTTAGTGGAGGAGGGCACTTTTGAAAGACGCCACCAGTTGTAGATCCACTTACTTGGGTGCAGGGCTGGGGGTATATGGACTCAAATCAAATAGCTAAACATTTTTGACTGAATGCCTCAATATCGATATCAAGGCCATTTTGAGATCTTTTCGCCTACTTCACTTTGTCAGACAAGAAATCACTTAAATATAACCTGATTCAACAGGTCTGGCAGTAATCAGGCCTGGGAGTGGCTAGTGAAAGTGAACTCAAAAAATGTGTTTAATCACAGTTAATTCGTAATTTAATAAAGGGTGGCAATTACTTTTTCGCGTAGGGCCAGGTAGGTTTGGATAGCTTTTTTCTCATAATAAATGAAATCATCATTTAAAAACTGCATTTTGCTTTTACTCGGGTTATTTTTGTCTAATTTGTTTGATTATCTGAAACATTTAAGTATGACAGATAAGCAAAAAAAATAAGAAATCAGGAAGGCGGCACATACTTTTTCACAGCACTGTACGAACATGCACTCAGCAAAGGTATGCAGTTTGAGCAAGTAAGAGAAGGGGAGAATTCTCCTTATTTTCAGCATAGGTGGGAAGGCCGTTGGGGGCTGGGGGTCTGTGGCGCATCATTGGCTGAATCACAGTCGTACAGTGATTAATTAGCTTTTGAATCTTTCATCCAGGGAGTGGAAATTAAAAGCAGTTAATTGTCAGCATTAATATTAGGACACTGACAGCCACTTGTGATCTTCATGGGAATTGCTGCCATTTTTATACACCATCCAGATTCTAGCAAAAAACTATAAATGAGTAATTTAAGTATAAACAAACAGACACATAAACTGACTTAAGCTGAAATACTCCTCTCTTCAGCCTGCAAGCTTAACATTTATTCAGAGGGGTGGTTTGGATACCAGTGTCTCCGCAGGTCGCTCGCCATCCCCCTCCCCGGAGCAGCCGTCCACAGGAGTCCCTGTCAATCCCGTCCCCCCTGGGTCGCCGGTGGAGCCGCTGCTGCCCTGAAGGTCGTTCGCTGGCGAGGCCTCACCAGGGGGTGCTATCAAAAAAAGGCAAATTGACACATCACATGGCCAACACACCCACACAAATTCGGAGACAATAGGGGCAGACACACTGCTTGTTTACTTCACTTGTTTTCTCAACCATTAGAAGTGTGAAATCACAAGTATAGGATTAGAGTGGGCTTAAAAGAACACCGGGTAAGAAGAACATGATGTAAAACTTGCAACTAGTAGCTAAAACGGAGGGAGGTCGAGACAATCAATATAGAAAATTCTGAAGAAAAAAATGTCAAAAACTTGTGAAGATAACTGCTTTGGTCTTGAAACAATCGGTATCCAGGTTAGTGCTTGTGGCCATAATATGCACTTGGCTCTCATTGTATTGAAATGCAGCCAATAGTGCAGTGAAGTCAATGTTTACCGTGGCTATAAATCAATACAAGCAATAAACGGGGGGCGAAGGAAGTCACAGTGGGCAAAATGAAGTCCTACAACGCAAATACACTTGCAGACTGAAACCTGGGATAAAAGGGTGAGAATTATGATGTAGTGAAAAAAGTCTTTGCTCAGAGCTTTAAAAATATCTGCAGGTTTAGGGGTATTGACGCAATATAAAAAAAGCAAGCAATTCCTACTCCGTTCACTGGGAGCTAGATGCAGAGCTTAGAGCTAACAGTCTCTCCTCTTCCCTCATATTCCATGATTTCAAGCCCACTGTACTGGAGTAGAAAGCCAAAAAGCAAAATTTGCTAGGTAGTCCCAATATTTATGAGCTGCAAAGCATGTGGATTCATACCCTATTATTGGCACCCTAAGTAAGTATGGGCAGCATGGTGCTGCAGTGGTTATCACTGCTGCCTCGCTATAAAGATGTTCATGGTTTGAGTCCCAGCCGTTCTTCCCATTGCATGTTCTTCCCGAGTGCACTGTGGCTGCCCAATGCTTTTCAGCAACCAAAATGAGTCAACTGCAGAGGAAAAAATTAACTAATGCGGTTCTATAAGGTATATCTTTCTATCATATATTCTTAGCAAATAAGGATATAAAACAAAAGTTGTCAGAAGACAACACTGCTCGCCGGAAAATATTAACTTTGCCGTCCACAGATGCGGATGCCGACGCAGAGGGTATGGCAATAGCTCTCTGAGGACATTTGTCCCAGCAAGCTAAAAATGGGATTGCAGTTAATCTCCCAATCTTCAACTAAATGTAGAGAATCAAAACTTAAATTAAAAAATTGATTGAATGTAAAAAAAATCCTTATCGTAAACTAAAAAGTTTCTGCAAAAACATGGGTGCAGCAATCACTGGCACCACAAGAAAATCTTACAAAGAACATCTAATTATATACTCCAACTGAAATTTTTATTTTTTACGTTCAACAAAATGGTTAGGAAAACTGAAATGGTGACCCATGGCATCCTGTATTCCTGGGATAAAATACGAGGCACAAAGGTCTTTTTGCCTGATATGGTAGATCCATTATACAGTGAAGTTCCATAAAACGACAGTCATTCGCATAAATTTACATAAACCTACATATAGCAGTCAAATCTATAGCGCTTCTAAAATGACAGTAAAGATTCCTGAACTGGAAAATATGGGAACATACACTTTTTTTTTTAAATTGAAAATTTGGCATCTCCAATCCCACCCGAATTTGGAATGCCCAATTGGGGAACTATGTACAAAGCTTGCTCGTATGCGACCCCCTGCTGCCAACTCAGGATAGTGAAGACAGTTCACGGCTCTCCTCCGAAGCTCGTGCCTGTCAGCCACTGATTCTTATACACTCGCTGGTTGAATCTTCGCAAGTTCAGAGCGAGGGCGGAGGATACCCGAACATGAACCAAGCCGGAGTCTTCCTGACGAGCGCCCGTCTGGCCAACAGGAGGCGCTGGAGCAACGAACAAAGCTGTTATCGAATGCCCAAATCCGGCAGTCCCTTCCCAATTTGTAACCCTGTAGCGCGATAGCCAATTGTGCGCTACTCTGAAAAAGCTGCCGACCCCTGCCGGTGGGTACGCCGAGGCTCGAACCCGCGACGTGGTGATCACCTCAGCACTGCAGCGCAGTGCCTTAACCGAGGAACATACACTTTTGCTATGGAGGACTTTTCTCCATCATGCTAAAAAACATGTCTATAATGTTGAATTATTTCGCTTCTGGTGAGTGTTTTTTGAAATATTTATTGAGTCTTATATTCAATATTCTGACATATTGGTAACAGATTACGGCCTGTTGCATATTCTAATGGTACATCATGTAGCCTGTGTGCCGGCGGTCAGCGGCTGGTGGGAGAAAGGGGAGGAAAGACCGCCTGCACGATAATGTAGGGATTTTGAGTAGCCGCCCACTTCCTTGCGCAAAGAGCCGCGACGGACCACCCCTTTTTTAAACCAATGAAACTCGAGTGTAATTTGAGAGCACAAGTGATGCGTGGAGATCAAATCATCTAGTAAATGATTGATTGCCTGTAGTTGTTCGTTCTTTAGAGTAATCTTTCGGTCGTGAATTTCAAGATATTCAAGTGATTTCTTTATCAAAGCGTCGTTCTCTACATTCGCCATCTTTGTTCTGGCAGTTTAATGCGTAACCATGCGTTGCGTTACATTTGATGACAGTTCAATTTTGATTGACACCTCTTAAGCCAATCAGTAATTCCCGTTCACTGGTGAACAGACAACTCAAAATCCCTACGTTATCGTGCAGGCGGTCTTTCCTCTCCTTTCTCCCGCCAGCCGCTGACCGCCGGCAACGCAGGCTATACATCATGTTGCGTGGTTGACTTTTTTCCAACATGCTGAAAAACTTTTGGGTGCCCATTTTCACACGCTAAGTTATGCAAGACCCTCAGTTTGTTGCTATCTTATGCGGACTTATGCAACATTCCTAACAAGCTGATCAACTGGTTTGCAGTAAGCTTCCGCAAGAACACAACATTACAGCAGTAGGTTTAACTAAGGCATTACGATACCTTACATGCATAACCTTACTGCAGAGTAGATCCATTCTAGTAGTGATCCATCACCATGGATAAGACAAAAGAATACAGCAATGATGTGCAACAGAAAGTTGTTACGCTTCCCAAATGCAGTGATGGCAAAAAGAAAATAACTGAAAGGCAATAATACCTGTTTCAGCAATCATGGCAATAATTATGAAGTTTAAGACAAATAGTGTTGTTAAGAATCTGCCTGGTAGTGGACATGAAGCTATTTCGAATGCATGCACTCTGAGGATGATGGTTCACCATGTAGTAAATATTAAAGTCAATTATAGGCATATATTCACAACCAGTTTTTTTTTTTTTGGTCATGGGTTCCAATATTTGAAGAGTGCACCATATCTAACAGTGCATTCCATTACTCGTGAATAGGAGAAGGCTTGAAAAAAATGCGAATGCAACTCGATCATTTACGGGGAGTTACTACCCTGAAAACAACAATTACCCGACTATACCACTAAAATTGTACTTGCCACTATTACCACTAAAATTGAAACTGGCCAATTTAACATGAAAATGTGAACCAGCCTTTCTGAAAGCATGGATATGGCAAATGTAACAGAATAAAATTTTGATTTTCCATTTTTTAATCATTAATTTAATTTTATAAACATTTTGAGAATACCTCAACTCACAAACAAGAAAATGTAAAAATCCTTTTGTCACACAAAGTTTCCATGAGACATATCCTTACAAACTTAAGACAGCAAAAGGAAGGATTTTCAAGATGGCACTGCAACCATAGCAACAAACTATAATGTATTCAACTTTACAGCACAGGCATTTTTTTGTCTTCCTATCTTCCCCCACTGGTAACCATTTTCTGTTTTTTTGAGCTTTCTATCTCCCCTTAAAAACCATAAATTCCAAGAGAACATTTGACTCACAGAGGAGATGACTGTTGGATGAAAACTGGAATACTGGGATCACGACGCCGCCCTTTCCGGTACTGCTGGCAACTGCAGACTCCTGATCTAGGACAGCCAGCTTGACATAAACTCCCGGTTTAGACGTTTGGATTTGGACAGTGCTCACGAGATCCTTTGCCACTTTCACAGTAAACCTGGTGGCACATTTGCAGATGTCAATCATTCTCCCCATCACAGCGAAGTGTCAAGTCAACTTTTAAACAATACATACCATAGCCCCACAAGTATTTCCACAGAGCTACAGCAAAAAAGAAATGAAACAATGGATGCAATATTAAAAGGTTCACAAAATATAGATGTTAATATAAATGAAAGCTGACTGTTTAACCTCATATGTGCTGTACGTTAATCCTATATACAGGCACACAGAGGGGGGTGGTACAGTTGGACGATCGCTGAACATTTTTCTGTGATGTCAGAAAGGGCACACAAAGAAAATGCGTGATCTACGGCAGTGGTTCCCAACCCAGTCCTCAAGGACCCCCTGTCCGGCAGGTTTTTGTTGCAGTTTTACTTTTGCACACCTTATCCATTTAAGGCCCAATGTACCTTCATGCACATCCTGTTCAGGTAGATCTTTTCAACCAATCAGCATGAAGCCCTTAAATTAATCAGGTGTGAAAGAGTAAAAAGAGAGCAAAGACCTGCAGGGCAGGGGGTCCTTCAGGACTGGGTCGGGAACCACTGATCTACGGGATGCTCACCTGCAGATGATGTTCTTGTCATTGGGGATGTAATAATCCCGAAATTCTTTTACCGAGAAGTTGCTTTGTGGGCTCTCCGTGCTGAGCGTAGGCAAAGAGTCATGTGAACCGATAATACGAAGCTTCCATTGCCCCCCTGGTAAAGGTGCATCTCTGGTATGGGCCTCGGCAACAAAGGTGTAGCCCTCCTACAACCAGAGGTTCATAAAGCGGTGAGAAATCCTACCACACACCTCTCCGACCCTCACCATTCACTATGGTCCTATGAAACCCGTCGTCATTTTTCTACAGATTGCATTTTATTTTTCCCCAAATTCCACGTTTTCTGTTTTAATTTGCCCAAATTCTGCGTTTCATGATCTAAGTACATTTTGTCAACCAAAAGAGAGTGTCTTATTATGTAGTGGATGAATAAAATTTCAACAATTCAATGAGAAAATATCCCGCCTTTGAGGTATATCAATAACTTTCATGTGACATAACACTGCACTATTTTTTTAGCTTATTAAGACCAGATGCAACATTTGAGTGCTTCTCCCTTGGCATCCGGATGCAATGTTTGCATGTTTCAGATGATATAATCGTTTTCAAGAAATGTGACTGATGACATATATTGTGATGCACTGAAATACATGTGGGGAAGGCCAGGTTCATTAAGGGATTCAGATTAAAAATAAGTTCCCAAAACTGCGCTACTTTGACGTAAACAATGGTAGATTAGAACAATCAGACCCAGATTATGATGCCACTGCTGACCTTTGAGCAAAGGCAAAGTGGGTGAGACACGTGTTTGAGGAGGTGGAGGATTTAACGAGTTTGCCGCTATACACGATGGCTGGAAAACAGTGACCCCGCCGTAAGAGAGAGTATCATCACAAGCCAGAGGTAAAGACTGACTTGTATAACAGTGCAACGCCGTTCCTGGTGTCTGTGGTCATGAGCTGTGATGGAGACAAGTTCCACAGCAGAACAAAGTGGGAGCAAAACTCCATCCAGCAGTAAATGGATGGCGAAAGAAATAAAAACCTAAAGCCATGTCAAGGGACAGATTTGAAATGATCTACAGATAATAATTTTTATTATTATTATAACACTGACACAAGAATCTACATAATGCTGTGACTATAGTTGCACTCGGAATACATAACTGGGTCATTCCATATGAAGTCAACCAAAGGTCCTCAAGCCACTGACTCAGATTTGGCACAAATTTTTTTTGAGAGTACTTACATATTTATAATGAACACAAGCAAAATTTTATGGTTCTACTCCAAGGGGTTTCCTGCTCCTGCGAAACATGAACGTTAATATATAGGGATTTTGGAGGCAAATATCTTTGGAACAAATCATAGGTATGGGCTGAAAATTGCAAGGGAAATTTGGGCACAAGTAAATTTAGGCATTTTAGGCTATTCAGGATAGTAGGTTAAATTAGCTACCTCATGGTTTAGGTCAGTCTTTCACTGGAAGACATTGGTTCACAATGTTTTGGCCTGAATTGGAAACTTATTGCAACTAGAAGCCAAGTAGGCGTACATTCTTACTACCCTTGACCCAGATGGAGATGAGTAGTCACCTCATACATAGCCTTGTTTTCATGACACTACACCCAAATGCTTCTGGGTGGTTACCAACTCTTGACGTAGAAGATAAATAGACAGACAGACTGACAAAACAGTAAACCAAGACTCAGTAATGAATGACAATTAATCAAAAATTACATTCGATGGCATTCTTGTGTGTTGCATAGAATATAAGACTAATACTCAAGCATACACCTTTAAATCTAAATTCTGAAATGAGACAATTGCACTCCCAAGACGAGTGCCGCCTTGTATTCACAAACTTTATATTTGCCATATCTTTGTGTCCTCCCTTTGAGAAGTAAATCACCAAACAAAATTAAATTTAGTAAAATGATTTCTTCCTCCACTATCAGCAGCAACAAATCATGAGACTGTTGCTGGTGAGCTTATACTTTTTCCATCATGACAAAAACACACACTTCAGCGTCTGCCAACATTAGAACGCTTATGAACGTTTTGCAATTTCAATCAGGAGACACTTTGTTGCTGGACAATAAGCTGGCCTTTAGGTACTGCAGAAAAAACCAAGATCCTCTTTGCAGGAAATTTCATAATTGTCCGCATTCAATAGTTGATACAATTTTTATTATTGAATTCCGTGATTTTGCATGTTTTCCCCATTGCAGAAATCATAGGGCCCTACCTTACACGTTTTGATGACGTACAGGAAACAATCAAGTTAGAATGAACTCATTCCCTACAGCAAGCCGCTGCCAACGGTGCAGCGAATTCTACCATTCCCTACGGTAAGCCGGTGCCAGCAGCGTGGATGACCATTCACAGTCAGATGAAAACACTAAATCAGTTGACGATCGCGGTCATGGGCCACCTGTACTTAAATACTTTATATTGGGGTCACTCCATACTAAACTGTACAATTCACTGTGTTGTATAAGAATGGTCAATAACATTTTTTCTAAGAGAACTAAATGATTTGCATTGTTCATATTTATTCACTCCCAGATTGAAGATATACATAATAAAAAAAGAGTCATCGGTCCAACAGCAAAGCAGAAAAAGTGGTGTCCTGATGTCAGCCAAGGCATTGTGAAAGCCATATTTTGTCACAAAATTTGGCAGCCAACTTTATGAAGTTGTCATAACATGGCTGTTGATACTTCAAAAGATAGTGAAATGAAACATTGCAGAGAAATGCCAATAACAGTTTCAATTGTCTGCACTAGCTCGTCTGATCAGACATGCAACTTGAAATCACCATTGTGGGCGTAACCAGTCACGTTCTCACGTGTTACGTCCAGACCTGTGGGTTAATTTGTATAATGTATGCAAATGGAGTAAAGATGACCTCGGCAAACTAAGTTACTCACTTCCTGCATCAAAATCTCACAAGGCGTCAGATAATCATATATACCATGCTTTAAAAAATAATGATTGAAAAAAGAAAATTTTTCCGCGTCCTAATATAGTGTTATCGATATATCGTGACCATAACAACATAAATAAATATGCGTAGATCGTGTCCTGTGCATAGACTGTATGAAACGATGGACGAAGCACCAGGATCTAAAAAGTGAGGCCGATGTGGAAATGTCAAAAAATGTGCATCATATTTAATGGCCATCAGATGGTGACATCGGTGGTTGCAGAAAGACGTTCAATGCTACTGAGGTCTATGAGAAAATGACCCTACTTTGCCACCTAATTTATTATTATTTTTTTTTCATTCTTTGAAATGCCTTCTTGTGAATAAAATGATATATTCCTTTGGTGATTTAGAGCAACAGGTAACCAGTTACAAAATTTTAACAATGCTTTGCACTGAAGACAGGTGAACGGAATACAAACATTAAGGACAATAGACATGAAAAACATTGACTGACCATACTTGTCCAGAAATTTTACTGATAGACTGAGGCCATTTATCATACAAAAGAATTGACTTTGAAATGTATCTGTTTTTCAGGAATTCAATATCTATTTTGTGTCCTCGTTACACCTGCAATGCCTGACACCTTAGCACATTATGGGGTCACTGAAATGAAGTGATGACTCAGTTTATCTTCTTGTTTGCTTCTCTGTGATGCCCATTGTAATGTGAATATAGGCCACTGGATGGCAGTATTTACCTTTTTTTTATTCAGCTCAGACTGGAGCTATGTTTAGACATGTCCTGGACATGTCTGGGGCAAGTCCTCGAAAAGTAAAAAAAAGAGGTCTAAATGTGGGTGGGGTCTGCAAAAGAGTATATAAGGCAAAGAATTGAGACAGTAAAGTAGTAGGAGAAATTGCAAGAAGAAGGATACGTGTGACCAGACCTGTTATTTCTGTTCAAGACCTGTTAAGTTTCTTTTGTGGATTTTTCTCACCCAGCACATCACCAGGAAACCCACCAAAGGGACTGTAAATATTTCTGTTTTTTATTATTCAATCTTGGTCATTAGTTGTTAGTTAGTTGTTATTGTCTTTGTCTGTTGATTAAATGTGTTCAAGTTTTTAAAACAGTTTCTGTCATCCCTTGCTGTTGTTTTAAATGTAATAACAAATTGGGGCCATAACAAATTGGGGGCTCGTCCAGGATAGACCATTTTGTGAGTCATTTATTAAAAATCTAACATTTCAGATTGTAAAATTGTTTTTGTGAATTTTCCTATATAAATATATTGACAACAGCAATGGATGATTTCTTGGCATCACCAACCATAGGGGTTTTGAAGTCTTTTAAAAAGACCGAACAGTTGGAAATCTGCAGACATTTAGAGCTGACAGAGGTAAAACCAGCCATGCGAAAAGCAAGACTGGCTAGAGAGATAGTTGAATATTACATTGATGAAAATGTGTTTCCACCAAGAGATCTGGAACAGTTTCCAATGGAAAATCCAAATATAGAAATGGAACTTAAATTAAAAATGCTAGAGATTGAAAGGGAAGAAAAAGAAAAACAAAGGCAGTTTGAGTTAGAAAAATTAGCTAGAGAAAAGAAGAAAGAAAGGGAAGAAAAAGAAAAACAAAGAGAATTTGAGTTAGAAAAATTTGCAAGACAGAGAGATTTTGAATTAGAGAAATTCGATAGAGAAGAAGGACTCCAAATGGAGAAACTAAAAATTAAAATTGAAACTAAAAATAAATTTTGTGCCAGTCAGGAGGTAAAACTGGTGCCTCCATTTTCTGAAAAGGACATAGACAACTATTTCCAGTGTTTTGAAAAGGTAGCAAAGAGTTGCCAGTGGCCAAAGGAACACTGGCCTCTGATGTTGCAAACTGTCCTCAAGGGTAAAGCTCAACAAGCCTATTCGGCTTTGTCTGCAGATGATTCCTCTGATTATGAGGTTGTCAAAAAGGTTATTTTGAGAGCTTATGAGTTGGTTCCAGAGGCTTACCGACAGAAATTCAGAGGTCTGAAGAAATCTGAAAATCAGACTTATGTTGAATTTGCTAATGAAAAGCAGGTTTGCTTTGAGCGCTGGTGTACTTCTATGGAGGTCAAGGATGATTTCAACTCACTAAAAGAGATGGTGTTAGTTGAAGAATTCAAGAACTGTGTTAAAGATGATGTTAAGACCTACCTTAATGAGAAGCAAGCACTGAATTTGCAATCAGCTGCCAAATTTGCAGATGAATATGTTCTCACACATAAGTCCAAATTTCAGTCTAGCAGTAATAATAGATGGTCCCAATTTCAGAAAAAGGGTTATGGTGATACCCAAGATTCCTCACCCAAAGACAAAGACAAATCTGGTGATGGTGCTCAGAAATCCAGTAACAGGTCTGATCAAAGTGTGAAAGCTGACAGTGACAAAAGTGGTCTAGTTTGCAGTTATTGCAAGAAATCTGGTCATGTTACAACTAACTGTTGGTTCCTTAAAGCTAAGAAAGAAAAAGAAAAGGATACCAAACCAAATGCCTTTGTGAAAACAAGGTTAGAAACCCCTGTAGTAGATAACCGATCTGCTAAATTGCCTGCTTCTTGTGGGGCTAAAAAGCCTAATACAGCTGACTTTGTGAGGGAGGAATTTCTTCCATTTGTGTCAGAGGAATTTGTGGCTCTGAATGAGCATACTACTCCTGTCCCCATATATATCCTAAGGGATACCGGAGCTTCTCAGTCACTTTTGTTGATGGACTCCTTGGAGTTACGTGATGAGACCGCTTCAGGGGATTTCATACTTGTACAAGGTATTGAAGGGAGGACTGTATCTGTACCCCTGCGCTCTATATTCTTGAAGTCAGATTTAGTTACAGGACAGGTAAAGGTGGGACTTATGTCAAGTCTACCTATAAAGGGTGTTTCTCTGTTGCTAGGCAATGACCTGGCTGGGGGCAAAGTAGTTCCCCCTGTACATCTTACTTCACAGCCGAGCACTGAAGATGGGGATGAGGACCCATCTCTGTATCCTTCTTGCGCAGTGACTCGTGCTATGGCCAAGAAGGCTAAAGAAGAAGATGATGTGGTGCCGTCCAGTACATTGAATAGTTGGGACTCAGGTGGTTTGCCTCATGACTCTGATTGGCCTACTATGGTTTCTCCGTTTGAGGACTTATCAGATACTTTTATCAGTTCTCTATTCAGCCAGCCGGATGGGTCTGGTGATTCTGATGTGTCTGGAGACTTGTCTCTGTCCAGAAAGCGGTTGATTGAGGAGCAAACTAATGATCCTGAAATTTGTGTACTAAAGAGGAGAGCCCTTCCTGATAAAGAAATAGACGCAGTTCCAGTTGGGTATTATCTCAAGGATGGTGTGTTGATGCGGAAGTGGCGCCCTCCTGATATCCCTGCCAATGCAGATTGGGCAGTGGTCAGGCAAATTGTTGTTCCGAAGGTCTATAGGAATGAGATCTTAACAATGGCTCATAGTTTACCTTTAGGAGGTCATCTTGGTGTTAACAAGACTGTTGGTAAGATCATGAAACACTTCTTTTGGCCTGGGCTTCGGAAAGACGTTTCCAACTTTTGCAAAACCTGTCACACTTGTCAAGTAGTTGGAAAACACCAGTTAGACCCACCTGTAGCTCCATTGCAGCCTATCCCAGCATTTGGAGAGCCCTTCTCTAAGGTCATTGTTGATTGTGTTAGTCCATTACCCAAGACTAGATCTGGAAATCAGTACTTGTTGACAATCATGTGTGCATCTACCAGATTCCCTGAAGCCATACCTCTACGTAACATCAAGGCAACTGCAATCTCAAAGGCTTTGATAAAGTTCTTCACGTTGTTTGGCCTTCCCAGGGAAATTCAGTCAGACCAAGGTAGCAATTTCACTTCTGGTTTGTTTCAGCAGGTTGTGTATGAACTAGGTGCAAAGCAGATTCTTTCTAGTGCCTATCATCCAGAAAGTCAGGGTGCCTTAGAGCGGTTTCATTCCACTCTCAAGACAATGATGAGGACTTATTGTTGTGACCATGAGAAAGACTGGGATGAAGGTGTTCATTTGCTGTTGTTTGCAACTAGAGAAGCAGTGCAGGAGTCTACTGGATTCAGTCCATTTGAGCTAGCAGGGTTCCCACAGCTTAGGGCAAGTTAAATTCAAGACTTTTTAAGACTTTTTTAATGCCATTTGATATTAAATTTAAGACCAACTTCATAACAAACACAAATGGAAAAATAACACCTCATCATAGGATTCGGGACAATTTTGCCCAAATTTTTTTTTGAGCATGAAATATGACCTTTTGATCAAATGAAAACGTTTTTTTGAAAAACATTCATACTAGGGATGGACGATATTAGATTTT
The DNA here is from genome assembly GCA_029721435.1 of Gymnothorax reevesii. NCBI lineage: Eukaryota > Metazoa > Chordata > Actinopteri > Anguilliformes > Muraenidae > Gymnothorax > Gymnothorax reevesii. Next base: position 48,811,102 of record CM056576.1, read on the forward strand.
TGGCCGATATCCGATATGCCAATATTTTACAACTCATTTGGCCGATATCCGATACTGATGCCAATATTTTTTCCCCCACATCTAATTGCAGTGATCATCGAGTTTCTGCAGGGGAATTAACAGACAGAATTATTCTGCAGACTCTTCATCATGTCGGCCTGCTGGCAAATGCAGACATATGACAAAGCTGAAAATGATGTAACATCAGTAATCACTCCTTGTGCAAAATAGAAAAATACCTCAATTTACGTTATTTAAAACATGTCATATTTATTCATTACAATTGTTTTTAAACAAAACAAATAAGATACTTGCAGCCTGTCCTACTTAAAACAGACTTATGACAACACCCACAACCAATTTTACCTCTATTCACAAAGAACATGTATGAAGTGCATTGTACAACTGTACAGCAATGCCCGTGACCTTAGACCCCTCAGGCGGTACTGCATCAAAAACCAACATCAGTGTGTAAAGTACATCGCCACACGGGCTCAGGAACACTTCAGAAAACCACTGTCAGTAACTACAGTTCGTTGCTACATCTGCAAGTGCAAGTTAAAACTCTACAATGCAAAGTGACAGCCATTTATCAACAGCACCCAGAAACGCCACCGGCTTTGCTGGGCCCGAGCTCATCTAAGATGGACTGATGGAAAGTGGAAAAGTGTTCTGTGGTCTGACGAGTCCGCATTTCAAATTGTTTTTTGAAACTGTGGACGTCTTGTCCTCCGGAGCGAAGAGGGAAAGAACCATCCGAACTGTTGTCGGTGCAAAGTTCAAAAGCCAGCATCTGTGATGGTATGGGGGTGTATTAGTGCCCAAGGCATGGGCAACTTACACATATGTGAAGGCTCCAATAATGCTGAAAGGTGCATACAAGTTTTGGAGCAACATATGTTGCCATCCAAGCAACGTCTTTTTCATGGACGCCCCTGCTTATTCCAGCAAGACAATGCCAAGCCACATTCTGCACGTGTTATAACAGCATGGCTCCGTAGTAAAAGAGTCTGGGTACTAGACTGGCCTGCCTGTAGTCCAGACCTGTCTCCTATTGAAAATGTGTGGTGCATTATGAAGCATAAAATACGACAATGGAGACCCCGGACTGTTGAACCACTTAAGCTGTACATCAAACAAGAATGGGAAAGAGTTTCACCTGAAAAACTTCAAAATTGGTCTCCTCAGTTCCCAAACATTTACTGAGTGTCATTAAAAGGAAAGGCGATGTAACACAGTGATAAAAAGGCCCCTTTGCCAACTTTTTTGCAATGTGTTGCTGCCTTTAAATTCTAAGTTAATGATTATTTTCAACAACAAAAAAAGTTTCTCAGTTTGAACATTAACTGGGCTGCAACCACATCACTGTTGGTTCCGCTACTGTGATTGCGCGATGTCACTGCGAGATTCATTCGTAAATGATTTTAAAAAATAATAAAAAATAAATTAATGTTACCATTTTTTTTTTAGATTTGAGAATAATTACAACCATAAAATAATTCATCACGAGTTCACATTTTTAAGACTTTTGAAAGATTTATTTAAGACATTTTAATGCCAATTAAGGCCTTGTTTTTAGATTCGTGAATTTAATGCCTTTTCAGACTTTTTAAGGATCCGTGAGAACCCTGGCTAGTGTTTGGTCATGAAGTGAGAGGACCTTTGCTATTATTGAGTGAACAATGGCAAGAGGAAGAGCCGTACATCAGTCTGTTAGACTATGTTAGCAAGTTCAAGGACAGATTGCGTGCTGCTTGTGACCAAGCCAAAGAGAACTTGAAATCAAGTCAGGGAAAAATGAAAACTTGGTATGATCATAAGGCTAGAAGCCGTGAGTTTAAACCAGGAGAAAAGGTCCTTGTGTTGTTTCCCTTGCAGTCCAATCCATTGCAGGCTAGATTTCATGGTCCATATGAAATTCTGACAAAACTCAATGATCTCAATTACATTGTGAAGACTCCAGATAGGAGAAAACCAAAACAATTGTGTCATATTAACATGCTAAAGCCTTATCATGACAGAAATGCTAGGGTTGCAGCTGTCACTTCAGATTCTCCAATGGTCGAAATGTGTGAAGATGAGGGGGAGTTTCAAGATGATGAACCAAGAATTAAAGCTGAAGTTCTTTCATGTAAATTGTCAAATTCTGAAGTGTTGCAAAATCTTGATGAAAAACTCCAGCACTTAGAACCCTCACAGAGAGATCAGTTTGAGAGGTTGATCAAGAAATATGAGGATCTGTTTCCTGATGTTCCAAAGAGAGTTTCTATAGCCTCTCATGATGTCGATGTTGGTAATGCCAAAGCAATAAAACAGCATCCGTACCGGATGAATCCTGAAAAGAGAAAGATTGCCGAGAAAGAGGTTGAGTACATGCTAGAACATGATATTATCAGACCCTCCAACTCAGATTGGAGTTCACCCTGTGTGATAGTTCCAAAACCTGATGGAAGTACTAGATTCTGTACAGATTATCGCAAAGTCAATGCTGTAACTAGAACTGATGTGTTTCCAATACCTAGGATTGATGATTGTATTGATAGTGTAGGGCAAGCAAAGTTTCTGACCAAGATTGATTTATTGAAGGGTTATTGGTGTGTGCCTTTAACTGAGAGGGCCAAGAGCATCTCTGCTTTTGCCACACCATCTGGATTGTACCAGTATGAAGTCCTACCCTTTGGCATGAAAAATGCCCCAGCCACGTTCCAAAGGATGATACAGTCTACAATCGCTGGATTGCCACACACGGGTGCGTACATCGATGACCTGATCACATGGAGTGACTCCTGGGAAGAACATCTAAAAGATGTAGAGACGTTGTTCCAGCGCCTGACCCAGGCTAACCTGACTGTTAACCTGAGCAAGAGTGACTTTGGTTGTGCTACTGTCACCTATCTTGGCTACGTCATAGGCCAGGGTAAGGTGGCACCCATAAATGCTAAAGTCCAAGCCATCATGGACTTTCCAGTTCCTGACAACAAAAAAGTTTTGCGCCGCTTCCTTGGAATGATCGGGTACTACCGCAACTTCTGCAAGAACTTTGCGGAGATTGCTCTCAGTCTAACTAACCAACTGAAGAAAGGCGTAAAGTTCACCTGGGATGATGCGTGCCAGAGAGCCTTCGATCGCCTGAAGTCTCTGCTGTGTCACTTCCCCGTGCTCATATCTCCTGACTTCAACAAACCGTTCTCCATCGCGGTCGATGCTAGCGACCAAGCTTGTGGATCTGTGCTCCTACAGAGAAGTGACTCTGATGACATTGAGCATCCCGTGGCATACTTCTCCAGGAAGTTCAATCGCCACCAAAGGAACTATTCCACAATAGAGAAGGAACTGTTGGCTCTGGTCCTTTCTTTACAACACTTTGAGGTTTATGTTTGTTCAGGACAAAAGCCAATGATTGTGTACACTGACCACAATCCGTTAATGTTTTTGAGTAAGATAAAAAACAAGAATCGGAGATTGTTGAATTGGAGTTTGATTTAACAGGAGTTTGACTTGGAAATTAAGCATGTGAAGGGTACAGACAATGTAATTGCTGATTGCTTATCCCGTGTTTGAATGTGTATATATATATCATGTGTTTGAATATTATATGATATGTATATATAGACAAGTGTTCACTTAACCATTTTGTATTGAAAAGAAAAATTTTGCCTTTATGAGTCAAAATTTTTCCCTTTTGGAATGGAGGTGTAATGTGAATATAGGCCACTGGATGGCAGTATTTACCTTTTTTTTTATTCAGCTCAGACTGGAGCTATGTTTAGACATGTCCTGGACATGTCTGGGGCAAGTCCTCGAAAAGTAAAAAAGAAGAGGTCTAAACCTGGGTGGGGTCTGCAAAAGAGTATATAAGGCAAAGAATTGAGACAGTAAAGTAGTAGGAGAAATTGCAAGAAGAAGGATACGTGTGACCAGACCTGTTATTTCTGTTCAAGACCTGTTAAGTTTCTTTTGTGGATTTTTCTCACCCAGCACATCACCAGGAAACCCACCAAAGGGACTGTAAATATTTCTGTTTTTTTTATTCAATCTTGGTCATTAGTTGTTAGTTAGTTGTTATTGTCTTTGTCTGTTGATTAAATGTGTTCAAGTTTTTAAAACAGTTTCTGTCATCCCTTGCTGTTGCTGTTGTTTTAAATGTAATAACAAATTGGGGCCATAACACCATGGATGGGGTTTCACCACTGCAATGAAAAACTTTGGAAAAGGTGTATTTGAATTTTCACCACCATTGTAACACATTTATACAGTTTGGTATGGAGTGACCCATTGTGAAGTTTTCGGAAAAAGTATTCCGTACAAACGCAACAATTTTATATTAAAGTATTCCGTAGGGAATGAGTAAATCAGCATAGACAAGAAATACAAAAAATTGCCTCCTTAAAGGACAAGAAATGGAAGAAATGTGGTACAGAATCTGTTGCATTGATCAAAAGATTGGCCTCATTGCTTCAAAACATCTCAAATGCAGAGTTTCTTTCAGAAGGAGCAGTAAAGTTCCATTCCACCAAAGCACCCTCTAATGGACAGCTGACCAAGCGAAAGAAAATAACCTTGTTTGGTTTGTATGTGCGAGGCTCCACTGTCTGAAAGACCCGAGGCACCTCTTCCCCAGAGTCGTTATCAATGACGTGCAGCACACAGCCAGGAACCGGAGAGTACACTTTGGGCACCAGTAGCATGTCCTTAGGAACATGAAACACCTCCCTGGATGTGATGATATGAAATAAGTTTTGATATGAGAGCTGAAGAGGGAACGGTAATTCAGCCACAATGCAATTTATTCTGTGAATCTGGCTCGACAAATGCAGGGGTTACTGGGATTGATACTTAATGTGTATGGGATTTGTTGGTTCTTTATTTTCTGCTTTAAAATCAACATCCAATAAATCAGATGAGGTGAACATAAAGTTGAACAATTACTCAGCCTCTTTAATTGACTGAAATCAATAGATTTGACAAACTTAACTGACCCCATTTGGCAGTTGAGTAAAAACAGCCACAGAGCCCCTGTGCCTCCAATACAAACAGCACAAAACGCCAAGACTCAGACGGACTGGGAGCTTACCGAAAGACAAGGAACCAGGAATTACTGGGCTGCTCCGAGAAAGTCACTGAGAAGTCACTGAAAGGAACTCTGGTCCACTCGTCTCCATGGCATGGGTAGTGCTCAGCAGACTCCTTACTGTTGGAGAAAATGTATCTGCCCGGATACAAGAGAGAAAATAAGTCACCAATCAGGCCGCTCAGTCATTTTGCTGAAGTATCCCTGTTGGCCAGAACATACAGCCATGCCTCCTGTCCTCAATTTCACATTAAAACTTATTTGCGAGTTTGGCAGCATTCAAATGTCACCAAAAAAGTGAAAAAGAGGACAGAAACAAAATTGATTTTAAAACAGAATAAAAGGATAATGAGAAGAGAAGCAGGACATTCCCACTTAAAAAAAGTCACTCCAGACATGGCTGTCTTAATTCAGTAGCATGACCCAACATGTAAGCAGCATGAAATACTTAGATTCCCTACCACATGATGGAAGATATCTGCCCTGGAAAAGAAACGTGGGAGAGTCAAACAGATGCAAAGGATGATGGATGGAAGTAAAAAAAAGGCACATCTACATAAAAAGATGCAGCCATATACTAAATTCCGAAGAGAAATATTGAACAGTTAAGGACTTCTGGCCAGGTAAAGCACGGGGTGGCTTATATCTGGCCAGGAAAAAAAACGCAGTGGAGAGACGGACAGACGGACAGGGGGGTGGGTGGAAGTATGAAAAGGCACGTCTACATGAGAAGACGTACCGCATATAAAACTTTGTGGAGAAATATGGAATGGTTTAGGAGTTTTGGCCAGGAAAAGAGCATATGAACACTGCCTGCTATTAGAGATGCACTAATAGTTAATGAATCAAAATACGAAGAAATCTAATCAGAAATATCTGAATCGAAGGTGACAGAGGCAAGAAGAATATCAGAGCCATTACTATTCATGGCATATGAACACATACAGTAATCCCACACCTAACATTAAGTTCACAGACTCCAAACACAAAACTGAATTTGACAAGTGCGAATGTCAATCGAAACCGTATCAAGTACAGTTTCACACACTGTACTGTGAGCGTAACCCGAAGCTCACATAGGGGGACAAAACCATGTTTTAGGAACCACTGCTGCACTGTGTAACAGGGAAAACAGATCTGGCTTTTCACAATAGGTCCGGCCGAAGACAGTTCAGCTGGCATGCATAATTCTCTGCAAAGTAAGACACACTATGCCTCCAAGGCAATGGGTAGTACATCACTTCTGTGGGCCAATCCGAGCAGAGGGAGGATAAACAGCAGATGGCACGCCAGGGAACAGAAAGAAAGACAGAAAAAAATATTGATGAGATGCCAGGGCCACTTACATAAATGCAGGTTCAAGCCAGCGCTCAATCAACATTTTGTCTACAGTTCCTTGAAGAGTAGGTTTTATTTATTCATTCATTATTCAGAACTCTAAGTCTGTCTTTCAAGTCCCCCTTCAATTGTATCTGATCGTGAGATCAATTACAATGACTGCAATATCAGGATGTGATTTCATTTACAGCCATCTAGTATCTGACAGGCTTATTACTGGGGGGGGTCAAGGCCTATCTCAGCACGCATTGGCCGAGACGCTGGAAAACATCCTGTACAATTCGCTACTCTACTGCAGGACAAATACACCATTCACTCACACTCTCATACCTATTGGCAATTTAGAGTCTCCCATTAGAATAACGTTCAGGTCATAATAATAAAAAGATATATAACCAGGCACTAAGGTCTAAGGGCCACTAAGGTCTTCGTCAGGACTGAGGGTTGATTCAGGTCATGTTGGGGGAATCCAGTGTACCGTTATAAAACACACACGAACGCCAAGAGAACATGTAAACTCCACTCAAAAGTACCCAGGCCAGGTTTGAACCCACAATACTGCAAGGCACTCGTGCTACTACGGTTCAAACTCAGGAACTTCAATGAGCATCATAACTCACTGGATATCAACATATTTTTACATTGGTTCTGACCTCTAGTGCTTAAGTTTTAAAAGATACATACACAATGAGGTTAAAATACACACTGCGCTTTGAAGACGTTATCATCCATATCTGATAAATGTTTAGGAATGACAGCGCCTTTTTTGCACAGTCTTTCTCCCCATATATAAAAATATCAGACAGTTTAATATTCGATGTTGAATAAATTCCAATTTTTTATATTTGGAAACATAACCTTTGCATTCAATGACTGCTTGGAGCCTGTGAAGCACAGACCTCACCAGACTTCAGGTGCCTTTCCTGGTGTTGATCTACCAGAGCTGCGCTGCAGCCATTCTTAGAGCCTGCTTATTTCAGGGAATTTTTACCTTCAATGCCCTCTTCAGCATGTAAAATGAATGCTGCGTTCAATTCAGATTCAGCAGCCGACTCAACCAACAGAATAAAAATTAAAATAAATAAATAAATAATGCTGCTAACTGTACTTTAATGTAATTTAATGTCATTTTAATTTAATTTCAATCCACGTCTATCACATGCTTCAATCCACTGCCTTTGAATATCAAAGATGCTGAAAAATCTGCGTAAATGTTCATTTTGAAAATGACCGCAATGATTTTATGAGATCAAAAAAATTCACCTATAAGATTGTGTGTATATATTATTTTCTACTGTGTGTCAATCTGTCTATGACCATGCTAGCGTGTGTATGTGTGTGTGTGTGTGTGTACATTTACATGCATTTTTGACATAGCACGAGCACAGCTTGTGAATAAAGCCTGAATTTTACAAATCTAGGATCAAAACCTTACCTTAACAAATACACTGCATATTTTTCTGCACTGGATTCCACAGCAGCCCACATTTTCTGAAGAGTTTCAAAGGCCTTGATATTCTCCTGTGTGCCTGGGGGAAAACAGGCTCTTTTTGCAATGACACTAAGCAAAAAACAAATTATCTCACTGAGGACAAAACCTAAATATTAAACAACAGGAAAGAACACTTCACACATACACGCTACACCAAACACCATTTGTGTTTCTGCAAGAAAAGTGTGACACAAGGAATGCTTTAACGGCAAAACTAGCGTTCAGAAGAAATACAATGGGCCATATTCAAAGCCCCTGGACAGCAGGAACAGTGACTCAGAGCAGTTTCGCCTGCCCACTTCCTCATCATGTCCACACTGAGTGGAAAAGACAAAATTGATTCAAGACGTGCCTTCTTTCTCTGAAAACTCTTATGAAAAGCGATAAGTGACAGGCTTATAATAGCCTTTAAGACCGATAATGACTTGCTGAGCTGAAAATAGGGGAAGCACAAAAAAACCTTCAAACTGCAGATTTTTCTTCAATCTTTAGTTTTCAATCATCATCCTTTATTAACAACTTGACTACTCCAAAAACACTCAACACAATGTTATGGTAAGATGAGAGGGAAAAAAAAAAACTTCATTTCCATGCAAAATTTGGCACTATATTCACCAGGTTCGAACTTATGGATACACTTAGCTAGACATTGTTTTAATTTATAGCACCTATAAAGTACATCTTTCATAAATTTAAAAAAATTACAGTTTGGAATACACGATTCCAAAGTTTAGGCTAAGACATTTAGGGTGAAAATTGTCAATTCTATAACCCCTCGAAGTTGTGCCACTTTGCCCTCAAAAATTGGTATTTCAATGGCATGGCCAAAATATCACGTGACAGGAACTGCAGATGTCATTCTGGTGCCAGTATATATAAATCAATTCAGTATAGCGAACAGTAAGCATAATAAGCAACGAGGGTGATATTGCGGTGTTGGTCCCCCAACCAACAAAATTGTCAGCGGTTAATGTTACATGTTCTTTCGGCCGTGCTATTCAAATACCATTTTTCGTGGGAAAAATGGCACAAATTTGAGGACTTGTAAAACTGTCAGTTTTAACCTTAAACTCCTTCAACTGTGTATATTTGTAAATATAAAGTGTAAATATAACTGTATATTTTATGAACATACAACAAAAATTCACTTCATATGCAGTTTCAACCAGGGTTCTAAATTAACACCCACCAACCAGCCAAATGCGGGTTAAAATTAATATTGGCGGGTGTTAATAAAAACTTACTTGCCAGTTTGGCCGGTGATGCATGAGGCAGTCATGTCACTCAGAGCCGCTCTACAGTTCTCGGTCATTTGTCCACCTGGCAGTCCTTCCTACACTTCCCATGAACACTACCGTAATACTACGTGATGACGTAAAAGACGCCCATTGGCTGCGCGCAGGCACGCTACAGTCTGTAGTGCAACGGCGCGAGAAATGTAAACATGAAGAAGAAAAAGAACGAACAGACTTGGAGTGAGAGCAGGGAGCATAAACAGTAAAAAAGGGGACTGAGCTCGCTAAAAGTAAAAAGTTAAGTGTAACTAAATGCTGCGGTGGTTGGGACAGACGTCTGGGGGCGAGAAGAGGAAGGAGGCAGGGGATGAGAAAGTCGACAAAGCGTTAGTGATGGCAAAGTGAAGCTTTCTGAACCAGCGAAGCTTTCCAGCCAATTGTATTGGAAAAAGGTTCATTCATTCAATGCCTCATACTCTATGATGACTTCTGCTGTTCAAAATTTGTAGTGCAGTATGTTTGAAATAGCCTACCGGTATATTTTGGCCCAGTCTCTGTGGGTTGAACATGGTTATGAAAACTTGAACCAATAAATTATCTAATAAATACACGGATTCCTGTATAAATAAAACTGTTTTTTTCCTGTTTGAATTGTGTCCATATTTGCGTAATAAAAATTATAGCCTGTCTATTGCCAACCTTGTTATGGGAAATCAAATTAAAGTGCTCCCACATTTCAGAGCGACCTCTCTTTGCTACAGGTTCCAATATAATTTTTTGCTCTGCGACTAACTCGCTATGAACTCTCCTGACTCGCAACATCGCTTTCGACTACTTCAAACCCACAAGCGCGCGCCCTGTTTCGCGCACCTTTGAATCAAATCGAAGCGGTCACGTGAATGTGAGCTGGAGCGAAGCTTCGGAAGTCGCTGATCACGTGATCCGCGGCAAACGAACGAAGCACCGATACATTTGCTTCGCCTTGAACTGGTTCATACTTTGACACGAGCTTCGAAGCAGGAGGGTCGGAGGTAACAATACTACAAAGCGTGCGAAACGAAGAAAAGAAAAGTTCAACACTAAATGGCTGACAGGTCGTGAATGTCTTGTGTTTGATCACGAAAATGCCGTCATGTTTTGTTAGGACTCCCGCATGTACACGAAAGAAAAAAACCAAACGAACAATTTCTTGGTGGGGACTAATAATTTTGAAGTCGAGGCAGTAAAGGACCATGAGAGTGCCCGAAGTCATCAGGAGAGCCTAAGGATTAAAACCGCCAAGACAGGTCGTGTCGAAGAGAGCCTTGCTGGGAGAAGCCTCGCTTTACTGAAGACGTCGAGTTGGAGAAGATGCAGCTGCTTTTTCGAAATGCCCACGCCATCGGAAAAAAGGGCAGACCTTTCACCGACTTCGCATGGATGTGTGAGTGAGTGAATGAATGTTACTTTTTACTAGGGCTGGGTTCAAACATCGATTTTCTGATTCAGATGGATTTTCATTTAAATTTTCGATATCGATTTATTTTATTCAAAGATCGATCTTTTATTAATGCATTTCCATCTTGCTTGTGAATATTCAATAACCGATCCAGGAGTGCCATCTGGTGATACAATATTGTTCTGCATGCAAAAATTTGCAGCTCCATGTCTGCTGGTGGACACGTATGCACAAGGCGCTTAGGATACCCTGCCGAGCACCGTTCTTCTTCTCGAACACGCCAAAATAAATCCAGATAATCCTTAAATGACGAATTACATTCATATTTTAATTTGTAACGAGTAGCGAAGTGGCCAGTGTCAAAGTAACGAAGTAAAAGTATGCTTTTTATCTTTTAAATGTAGTAGAGTTAAAGTCCCAGTAAAAAAAAAAAAACTCCGGTACAAATCCTCAAAAAATACTTAAGTAATAAATTTACCGACGTAACGGATAATAATGAATAAGTTAATTGTGGGTAGAGGTATTTTGACTGCGTGTCATACAAATGTACAGCAGTGTTTCATTGATAGAAAGCATGCTGCAACTGCGAAATTACCCGTTGATGGTAAAAATGTACTGTTATCCGTACTTAACTGCAGTGGACACGACTGGTTACTTACGGAACAGTAAATTGAGGCCGGATTTTTAAGCTACAAGTAATGATGAGAGAACAAAGTCAACGTTGGATATAAATTTCAGTATCAAATCTTTATTTTAAGCTCAACTACATGTGTTGGAGATATATTTTCAATAACAGAATAGGGTGGAAGTTTAGAAATAAAACGTGCCAATTTTCATCCACCATTTCAACTAGTTTTCGAATAAAAAAAATCCAATATTATTTTCTTTGAATATATAGTAATATTTATTTCTGTACAGTCGAACATGTCCATGTGGGGTATTTTGGGCAAGCATATTGGTTTAAATTCAATAACATTTACTGGTAAATGAACTTGCAAAGTGAAGCATGTAATATCGACTTTATTACTATTACTGTATTATTTAGATACTTTATTGATCCCAAATGTGGAAATTACCAAAATGAAAAATAAATGAAATGTTTACACTTTCTGTGTATATTTTGTTGCATGCATTGTACTTTCTGTGCATTATTCATGCCAACAATGTTAATAAAATGATCAAATGCATTCTGTGGCACTCAATCTCTATTATTTTCACTGGAAAAATTGGCTTGTGGAAATTCTGATTGGCTGGTAACTTTAGAAAGTTACCAGCCACATTGGCTGGTGATCAAAAAAGTTAATTTAGAACCCTGGTTTCAACAACCAAGTGCAGATGGCCTGTACTGCCAGATATTCCACAAGCAAGCATGAAAAATAACTGTTGTTTTTTTTTTTTTTAAAGTGTCGTCAACCTTGAGAACATGATATTTTTCAAAATTGCATTTTTTTTAATTGCCCTAATATTTCATTCAGAAAGAAGCTGTGTGGTTCACCAGTCAATTGATTATTCAACTGATCAGACAGCTTTTTAATAAAGGAAAACAACGGCCAACGGATCAAGAATAATCTTCGATTTAAAGCGATTTTTGTTTCCCTATTTTTGGCCGAGCATTCGCCACTGTGAGACAGCTCTTTTTTGGAAACGGGTTTAGACTGAGAGAAACTGAAATGTTCATTCAGAATCATAAATCCACATTTCTGATATGATTAATTCCAGAAATTTTCCAATTCTGTTTCACTAGTTAATATTTGGTCAAAGCAGGACTGAAAAAAAAATCTATATTATCTCACAACAACATTTGTATCCAGCCAACAGAAAATAAGGAATTTCATTGACAAAGTCAGAGAAAGAAGATGGAGAGAACATAGCCAGATCAGCCAAATGTCTTTGCTTCCAGGGAGCAGAAGTCCAGTCAACAGAGAGCTAACACTGTGTTATAAATTGATTGATTCAGGATGAGACAGTGGCCATAGGCAAAGGCGATAAATAGCGGGTGGCTGAGCCCTCTCCCAGAAGTCGCAGTGATGTCGGTGTCGGGAAATGGCTGGGTGTAAGGTTGTGGCCTCCTTCCCCTTTCTTTCGCCTGTCATGGCTAATCGCCATCACCAAAGAGAGGGATGTACCCTCACAGCGGTAGTGTGGATTTGAAAGTGCTGCCATGTAAAACTATGGAATCATTTAAGGTGGAATTATTCATGACAAAACATCAGTCTCTGTCAGTGAAGTCAGAACCACTGTCAGTGCAATTCAACCTCAAGACTGTCCGAAATATTTTGCTCAGTTGTACCCCAAATAGACCTGATAAGGACATTCCAAATCTGCTTTTCGACCGGAATTCATTTCATGCTTATTTTATCTCAGTTGAAATTCCTACACATCAGCATCATCATCACGACATTAATCATTATTACAATTATTATATGTAGCATAATTTCCTTATTCATGGAGAAGTAATTCAATTTTATTGCACATTTTGAACCATTCATAACGACAACCATATCATTAATAGGGGTCACATGCTAATTATCCAACGTGCTCAGAGCAAGTCATTTGCCAACAAAGAAACCAGAAGAACCAAGACTAAAACCAGGTACACATTACACGACCAAATGTTGCAGGGCATTTCACATTATCTGAGCTATGACATGCCATCTTATGTCACAACAGTGCACACACTTTAGGATGAGGCAAGAAAAGGAGTTTGCACATTAAAAGACTCGATGACAAGAGATCTTCAAACGGAAGCTGACGAGAGGTTGAAATCTCCTATGACAGGCTCTCTATGCCCTAACAAGAGCAAAGACAAGAATCAGCAACATGTTGGACATTGATCTGTACATCCCAGATGGACCCAGACGGCGTTGTGAGATTGCAGTGGAACATGCTGACCTTTTCACACATTGTGAGCAAAGACGTGGTTTCTAGGCCAATCTTGATATTTTTTCTGGGACTGTCTACAATTCCTAAATCAACAGTGATATTTTATGGTGTGCGACTGGCCTAAGGTAATGTCACAATTTTTTGTTTTTTTTTTTTAAATTTGGCCTCTCCAATCCCACCCGAATCTGGAATGCTCAGTTGGTGAACTATGTACAAGTCTTGCTCGTATGCGACCCCTTGCTGCCAACTCAGGAGAGTGAGGACAGTTCTCGGCTCTCCTCCGAAGCACGTGCCTGTCAGCCACTGCTTCTTATACACTCATTGGTTGAATCTTCGTAAGTTCAGAACGAGGGCAGTGGATACCCGGACATGAACAGACTTAGAATCTTCCTGATGAGCACCCGTCTGGTCAACAGGAGGCGCTTGAGCAACAAACAAGGCAACTATTATATTCCCTTCCCGGCAGTCCCTTCCCAATTTGAAACAGTCTAGCGCTACAGCCAATTGTGCGCTACTCTGAAAAAGCTGCCGACCACTGCTAGCTGGTGCAAAGCGGGGCTCGAACCTGCGACTTGATAGTCACTTCTGCTTCGCAGCGCGATGCTTTACCGAGTTAGCCCTCATTTGTACAGACCCTTCCTTGCATATCTACCACTGCCCTGGCCTTCTGTAAGGTGGGCTACTTAAGCTGCTCACCTGCCCTACCTCAGCAGCAAAAAAAATAAAAAATCCTTCACCTGCTGCGACCCTTAATCCCTTTCCACTGCTAGTTAACATCCGACCTCCATCCCAGCATTCGCTTCAGGGCTATGGGGAGGGTCATAATCAAGCTCAGTAGGCTGCAGGGTATGTTAGAGTAAAAGAAATAGCATTGTATCCATTTGGTAACACTGCCTCTAACTATTTACACTTCAGTTGGCTGTCTGAAATAATATTTTCAAATACAGCTCATGACCAGAATGGGTCTGTTTTTGCAACCTTTTGTTACTGTTAGAGCATAAATATGACTGCTCTGGTAGATTTTTGGAGTGGAGTGCCTTATCTTGATGCATTCTGGCACTTCTCAGACCAGAAGAAGCAGTTCTTTACCTGTTCTGGTGGCCTTGAGGACAAGGCGGGTATAAAAGCCTTTCCAGGTAGCCTGCAGCACATTGGCAGCAAGGTTCTCTGTCTTTGTGGCATTTCTGTTTCTCCAGGTCTCCGGGGGCTCGGTCACAGGGTCTGCAGAATGGGAATAACCACAGAGTGTCCCTCGCTGCATTAAGGGGCCAAACGATCACAGCAACTACAACCTCAATTCCGAAATACTTGGGACATAGTGTAAATTGTGAATCAAAAATCAAAACGCAATGACTTTCAAATCACATAAGCCAGTATTTTATAGAATAAATAGAACAGAGATAACATAGCAAATGAATTTTATCCACAAAATGAGCTTATTTCAAATTTGATTGCTGCTACAGGTATCAAAAAAGATGGGACAGGGGCCTGTTTACAATGGGGTGGCATCCCCTCTTCTTTTTAAAACAGAGTGGAGGCATCTGGGCATTGTGGTGAAAAGTTTCTGGAGTTTAGCCATTGGAATTTGATCCCACTCTTGTTTAATACAGGCTTCCAGCTGCTGGAGAGTTTTGGGTCTCCTTTTTATTTAATTATGTGCCAAATGTTCTCAATCGGTGAAAGATCAGGACTGCAGGCAGGCCAGTTCAGCACACGTACTCTTCTACGAAGCCATGCTGTTGTAATAGCTGCAGTTTGTGGTTTTGCATTGTCCTGCTGAAATACACAAGGCCATCCCTGGAATAGATGTCGTCTGGATGGTAGCACATGTTGCTCTAAAACCTTTACATACCTTTCAGCATTCATGGTGCTTTTTAAAACATGCAAATGTCCCACACCATATGCACTAATGCATCCCCATATCATCAGAGATGCTGGATTTTGAACTGAATGCTGATAACAGGAGGGGTGGTCTTTCTCCTCTTTAGCCCAGAGGACACGATGCCCATGATTTCCAACAAGAATGTCAAATTTGGACTCGTCTGACCACAGGACACTTTGCTACAGTCAATTTTTAATGAGCCTTGTCCCACAGTACACGGCGGCGCGTCTGGATCATGCTCAACAATGGCTTCCTTTTTGCAAGACAAAGAGTTTTAGGTGGCATCTGAGGATGGCACGGCAGACTGTGTTTACAGACAGTGGTTTCTTGAAGTGTTCCTGGGCCCATTTAGTAATGTCAATGACAGAATCATGCCGGTGTGATGCAGTGGTGTCTGAGGACCCAAAGATCACGGGCATCCAGTAAAGGTCTTCGACCTTGTCCCTTGCACACAGAGATTTCTCCAGTTTCTCTGAATCTTTTGATGATGTTACGCACTGTCAATGATGACACCTTCAAAGCCTTTGCAATTTCACATTGAGGAACCTTGTTTTTAAAGTATTCCACAATTTATTTTATGCAAGCCTTCACAGGTTGGAGAGCCTCTGGCCATCTTTACTTCTGAGAGACTCAGTCTCTCTAAGACATCCGTTTTATAGCCAATCATGCTACACACCTGATGCCAGTTAACTTAATTACTGGCTAAATATTCTTTCAGCTCATTCTCTTATATATTAATTGCTTTTTCATGCCTTTTTTGCCTGTGTCTCAACTTTTTTGAGACCTGTTGCAGCCAGAAAATTTTAAATAAGCTCATTTTATGGATAAAAATGTTTAAGGTCTCAGTTTCAACCTTTGAAATGTTATCTATGTTCTATTGTAAAAAACATTTTGGCTCATGTGATCTGAAAGTCATTGCATTTTGATTTTATTCACAATTTAAACTTTGTCCCAACTATATCGGAATTGCAGTTGTACATAAAATGACTTCATGACTTGGAACAAAGTTCTCAAGTCCTACAAAGTAAATGAATGCTGTAATCAATGACACGGTCATTTATTTTATTGTCATTTACAGTGTAGGTCAATTAATCAAGCAAAGCAATTATGTCCTAAACTCCTTCCTCGAAATGATGCTGATTGACAATTAATTAAAGGCTGAGAAATCAGGTAGTTAAGAAACTGTGCAATTCCAAAGCAAAACATGAAAATCAAGTTCTATTGGGTGCTAAAAGAAAAGGGGATATTCCCTGGAAACAATTAAATAATTAAAAGATCCCTTCCAACCATAATGCCTTGTGCGCCTTTGTTGTTCCTTTCATTTCGACCGGGGTATCTAAAAAATACAGCAGCATTCTGGTTAAACACTTCACTCATCTCATTAAAGTTCACATCAAATCTGGGTGATTCAAGATAGTAGTGGCAATTTTAAAATCTGAGGACGGTGAACAAAACAGCCACTACAGGCCAATAGTCTTCTTCAGGTCCTGTCTTAAGTACTGGTACTGGAGAGGGTTTTCTCAGAACAATTGAGACACTACTTGGAGAAGACAAAATTATTTTCACCCGCATCAGTTCTAGACTTAACCATTCTACAGAGTCTGCTACTGAACTATCAGAAATCCTTGAGTCTTAGAACTAAAGTTAAGTTTACTGAAGAATTATTAGAGGTCAAGTACTCATGGATAATTGTGGAGTCTCAGCTTCAAAAAGTCAAGTTGAAAAGATTTCTAAAGCGATAAGATTAATCTCAGCTGCATTAAAATGACATTACTTGACATTGATTTCCCCCTGCTTTTTCAAAAATTCAACGGCATTCTTGTTATGATTCTGCCTGTCTGCCATGTCCCTGATCTGTTTGCCATATTTGTATTTGGATCTTTGCTATGTCTGACTGTGCCTAGGATTATGTATTGTAATTTGGTAACATAACATGACATGACATGACATGACATGAACGGCAAGAACAGGCCTTTCAGCCCAACTATGCTCGCCAGTTTCTTTATACTATTGTGAATGTGTCCCTTCAGATACTGAATGACTCGATGGTATCTAGCTTTAGGTCAAGCCTGCTCTTGAAAACCCCCAAGGTCTCTGCCTCAACAATATGGTCAGGCAAGCCATTCCACATTGAAATTACTCTTTGGGTGAAGAAATATTTCCGAATATCAGTGCTAAATTTACCTTTGGTCAACTTCAATTTGTGGCCCCAAGTTCTACTTGGCTTTTTTAACTGCAACGGCACAATGGCTAGAACCTGTGAGGGTTTGGTCAACAATCACTCCCAGATCTTTCTTGTGTACAGCATATTCCAGTTTTAAACCTCCTATGAAGTAATCCTGTCTAATGTTTTAATTACCTACATGTACAACTTTACATTTTGCTAGATTAAATTTCATTTGCCACATTTCTGCCCAATTCTGGATTCTATCCAAATCATCCTGAATCACTTTAGTGGACTCTAAACAATTTTCCAAACCTCCCAATTTAGTATCATCTACAAATTTAACTAATTTGCTCTCAATATTCCTATCAAGGTCATTAATGTACAACGTAGATAAGGAACAGCAGGGGTCTCAACACCAATCCCCGAGGAACGCCACTCCCCACCATACCTAGCTCAGATGAGATTCCACAGACCACCACTCTTTGTGTTCAGTCCTGTAACCGGTTTTGAATCCTCTCCAGAATAGTGCCTGTAACTCCAGCGGAGCTCATTTAAAAAATTAGTCTCTATGCGGTACTGTATCAAATGCTTTCTGAAAATCCCAGTATATGATGTCATAAGCCCTGTTCTGATCAAAAGTCTTGGTGGACTCTTCAAAGAATTCCAGGAGATTTGTCAGGCATGACCTCCCCTTACGGAAACCACGTTGGCTATGCCTCAAGATATTGTTACGTTCAAGAAATTATTTCAGCTCATCTTTTATAATAGATTCCAGAATTTTGCATGCAATGCAAGTTAACCCCTTTGCGCAGAAGCCAAATCTGGCTATTTAGGTGTTACCTGATTTAAGGCTTTATAATTCAAGATTGCACTTCACAAGCAGAAGAACTTTGGCTCAATTGAGTCTAGACACATGAAGCATTTAGACTCCCATCGTATTTCAGTTTATTTTTATGATTTTGGTGGAGAAAAGGGGCTGCAAACACAAAAAAATCTTCATGAAAATTCAACTTTGAATTAGCAAAAAAATAATACTGACAATTGCAAACCTGCTGAGGCTTAAAACTATACATTTCTGGAATCATAAACTTCTTGACCACAAGTACAATTCATCTTGAACATTACATTCTTGATTACCCACTGGCTATGAGCCAAATTAGACAGCTATTCAGGTGTCTCCCCAAAGTCTGAGATCCATCAAAATGGTTCACTGTCAAATCAAACATTAATCATATATTTAACACAAATTAACTTTTGGGGCATGACAGGATTTTTGAAAATCTTCATAAATATGATATAGGGTGCAAAAAACACTTAAAAACTGTAAAGAATACACAGGAGGAGGCCAAACGTTGATGTAACGTCAGACACTTTTATCCAGTTTAAAATTGTGTTTTGGTATGTAGCATGTAGGTGAATGACTGTAGACCCAAAATCTTTACCCCAGCATTCTATCCCTAGACACTGTTCAAAGTGAGGGTAATAGTTATAATATGCCTGCATTGGTTGGACAGCACATGGTGGGTTAAAATAAAAGTGTCTGACGCTACAACGCGCACTTATTTCTGATTCAAGCCATGGCACACCAGAAGCAAGACTCAACCAACGGTTCAACCTAATGAATCTTGGAGCCAACACCCCAGGGCACATAACAGATAACTTTGGGGTGTACTAAAAGTGCCACTGTGGTAATTAAATACACCCAAATATTTAAAATACGTCCCAAAAACAGATTTTTGAAGTATTTTTCAAATTTGAAGGCCCATATCTCTGGGAATACCCATGGGATTCACACAAATTAGCATTTTTCTGACAGCCCTAACTGTCCTGCATTGAATGAGACTAAGACAGGCCAGTTGATTTATTTTTATTCTGTAGCACTGAGAATATGGAAAGGCTGGAAAAAAGGCCAAATGGACGCTAATTGAAAACCTGACCCTATTATGTCTTCGTTCACATAGAGTGCTACACCTCCTCCTCACCTATTACATCTATCCTTCCTAAAGAGCTTATAAACTTCCATATTATATTCATCTCCATCCTCTTCACTTAGCCATCTCTCTGTAATCCCAACAATGTCATTGCCCTCACTAATCATAACGGCCTCAAGTTATGCAAATTTATTTTTTATGCTTCTTGCATTTAAATAAAAACATTTCAGGTTATTACAAATGCTCTTCCCCTTCAGTTTCCCATGTGCCTGTCTCCAGTCTCCATTTCCCTATGTATAACACTCTCTAACCTCCCTGACCCCCTAAGTCCCTAGTTTAAATAACCCTGGGCTACCCTTAACTTACTCAGTTCCTCTGGGAACTCTACTGATTAGTTTCCCGCCATCTGGCTCTGAAGATCAAGAGACAGGTCCTGGAGTAACGCCAGGACTCCTGGCCCTCGCACATCCTCCCACAAAACAAAAACATACAGATAAGGAAAAATTCAGACTCTAAACTGCCCATAGCAATGACTGAGCGAGCGGTGCATGCGTGCCTGTGCCTTATCGTGGACAGTGATCTCCAAGGTTTATTTCTGCCTTCCATGCAGTATACGCTGGCATGGGCTCCATCATGTGCCATAGCCCCGAGGACTCTGTAATTAGATCAGCTAGTGACTGGTTGACTATCTGAAAGCAGACTCTGGCAGTCGGCTGGCTTCACCTGTGCAACAGTTCTCCTTTCTTCCCAGTCCCAGGAAGGGGTCCTGTATGAGGGCTCTGAGGACATGTGCCTCCTCTCTGGCGAGTGTGCGGCCCAGCGCGGCGGTCATCATGCTGAATACGGCCTCGTTAAAAACCTGTGTTTTGTAAGACAGACAGCCTCGTTAGACACAGGGCCTCACTAAACGCAGGGCTTCAGCAAACACTGGTACGTTGTTAAACATAGTGCTTTCTGGAACACTCACACAAAGCCAGATATCTTCAAAGACCCGGAAAAGATTTTTTGCTGAATTTCGCAGTCACAACTCTGACTTTTGTAATTCATACCTTCACTTTGATGAATGTTTGAACAAGCCCAGAATGATCTGCTCAGACCTCTCAGCAGTTGCTTGAAGACTCATGGGCAGCAAGCCATTAAGTAAGACGTGGTGAATACACACAGCACACCCACAGCTGGTTTAGCATTGCCTGAAAGCATAATTTCCCTTAAAAATGTGCTTCACCTCGAAATGCCCTTTGACCCCGGAAGAAGCACGCAGAAATGAGGGGCAGTGAGTAGACGCCAACTCCATCATAGCCGCAGACAGTTGCTTCTCGTCAGTGAATGCGTTAACCACTCTTCCCAGGGCTTTCAGGATGTCCGCGGCCTGGTCGATGAAACGCAGGCTCTCCTAACGTGGGTGAAGAAGAGAGCCTGTTACAGAAACACTTCTTTTGCCCAAACTCCTATCATCCTTTCCTTCCTTTTCCTTCATCAGGAGTGACATGCGCCATCTGATGACTGCCAGTCATCCCTAGCTGCCCCTCTGTGTTTCCTCAGCCAATCACAAGAGGTGTTTTTGCAGATGTTACTAGGAACACCATTATTTTCAACTTATAAATAGAAACATGCCTAAATAAATAGACTCAAAGACCAGAATAAGAAAGCAAATAGCACAGCAAGAAAGCTGAGGGACAGAAGGAGGAAAAAATCATGAATGTCTGAGAGAGAGAGAGAGAGAGAGAGAGAGAGAGAGAGAGAGAGAGGGTAGGAAAGAGAGAGATGGTAAGAGAAACTGGCTCACAAAGGCTAATGCTACATTCACCTTGTCCAGCTGTGGCATGACACACTCTTCATCCCCGAAAACAAATGGCGTGGTGCTGCACAAATGAAGGTGGTAGCCCAGCGGGGCCCTCGCCACACAGTGCAGAACATGGCGCCTGGTACACAACACAATGGGACAACACCAGTAAACTGATCGCTAACAACTGCCATTCCAGGAAAGATCGTGATTATTGATAACAACAGACATGGCAGCGGAATCACAAGATTCAAGTATCAATATTCTTGAACCTGTTTATTTATTTTCCAAGCCTACTGGAGAAAGAATCCTGTGCAGACCATAGCAGGTACATCGTCTGGAATCCCAATGCCTCTGTTTTACATAATTTCCCCATTGCTCAGAGCAAAGACGGCTGCCTATTTTTTCCCAGGCTAATATTATGAAGAGAATGGGATTAGGTGAAGCGAATGTTCCCATAAATATTCAAGAGTGAAAGGTTAAGTGAATCCCTCTTAGCAAATTGTCTCTTTTCTGCCCTGTATGAGCGGAGATATAAGGGAATGAAGCGGGCCAGAAGATCTCTTCATTACTCGACTGTCGCGTTCTGCCCCCGCTCTTGACCTCATGATCCAGACAAAGACCTCTTCACAGAAACACTGACATTTGCCAATAAAAATGACCGTTCTTTATTTCAGTTTCACGAATTGCGTTCTGTATGTCAATGTAATTAGTCAAATGTGAAAGGACATTTTTTTCCGATGAGGCTCTTCACCTCATTTACTTTCATGTAAATTCTGACAAAAAAAACTGACTACATAAGTATGCATAAATAATTTCTTAACGGATGATAATGTGCGTCAATTATGAATTTGCATTGCTTCAGGGAGATGGGTTCCCGCCCACACTTGTGAGACAAGCAGCTGGACTTCGTAAGGACACTGACGCAATAGCAGCCACTCATCTCCCGTCCTCACGCGATCGTCACAGGGTGCCGAGCGCAATCAGACAAAGCGACTCATCCCAATGGCCTCGGCCCTTAGACCCCGGCATTTTCGTCATGGATGTGCATTCTGACCTGAAAGGGTGGCAGGTGGAAAGATATGGAACTGATAATCGTTTGTCGACAAGCTCACCCAGGTGGAAGGCGGAGAATGGCCGCTTTAGTGGAGGTGGTCTGAATGCAGAGGACAGGAAGGCAGCGCCTCGCGCTCCTCCATGAATACGGCTCGGCTGTCAGAGACCCCGGCCGAAATGCTGATGACCCCTTCTCTGGGAAGAACAAGAAATAAAGAGCACATTCTTTAAAAAAGAAATTAATGCAAAAGTGTACGTTACAGCAGTGACAAAGATCTCGTGGCTCTGATCGTCATCCCTGTTTAGTCCGTCTTAAAGCACAGCCGTCTATTAGTTGCCACATACCTTTAAATGCTGTTTTCAGAATATAATTACTTCATAATGAAGCATGTGTGACAAAATACACCGACCTACCCAACCACCAGACGAAGGCCAAAAATTAGCATCAGACGTTAAACTAAAAGTGCACCGTCTTCATTCTAACTATTCATGCATAAAGCACCATACAAGGGAAATCAGTGTTTACACCCACTGAATGGCAATTCAGCTGCTAATTGTAGATGTGGTTTTGCAAAGACTGAAAAACAATGGTGCCATTAAAGAATAAGACACTTTGGCGAACTTTGGAAAGACTAATCCGATAGTTCTGTGTTATTACCAAGTTTTTATGCTATATTTTTCACGGACATCATCTGCAGTTCTGTTGTTGTATTGGTTTTTATTTAATGACACTATGAGAGTGAGACAAAGAAAGAGAGTGTGTGTGTGTGTGTGTGTGTCTGTGTGCGCGCATGTCAGACAGCCATATGAGGAATAGAGGGGTCAGAAGTGATTGTGTGTATGAGAGACAAACAGAGAAGAGGGGGCCGAGAGAGATTGAGCGAGACGGATAGAGAGCAAAGATTACGAGAGAATTTTAAATTTGAAGCATCCTACAGTCGGACTTTCAACATTTGAAAGACACAGCACACATCAAAACAAACACAAACACTTAAAGTAACCCTTAAGCCCATATTCAGAAACGACACTCACACTCACCCTCCACTTACCATATAGTGAGTAAGATTAAAATGTAACTGGAGTGTGAGAAAGACATCAACCTACCACTTACCGAGAGAGCGGTCCCACTCCTCGCCAGCTGCTATTCACAAATGCCACTCGAGCATAACTGACAGTAGTGGGCACTGGGTAAAACAGGCTGCTGCAAAGGGACGCTCAATCCTCACCCTTCAGTGCTGAATGACCTAAACCTGTCGCGGTTTACTTTTCTTGATTAGAAAGTTTCTCAGACTAATTGGTAAAACGACAATCAAATTTATTGTTTATAGCGTTGTTATACATTACTTCACAAAATTGAGGCGTTTCTTTCGCACATAAATGGCGACTTAAAATATCAGCTTGTCTTCAGAAATTCAGTGGTTGAGTGGCTCGCGAAAGGTGCAGGACAGCCCGCAAGGCTCACTAAGCAACAAGCTGTGAAACGTGCCAGACATTTCCTTCTACATTCAGCAATTAAGAATGTAGAAATGAATGGAGTCTCGTGACTTACAGCTACATGAGCCTCGCAGACCAATCCACACGCGCCCCACGAGCCAGCTGAGCGCAGCATTTTCCAACCCATGAGAAAAGAAAAGCGCGAGAAATCTGAATGCGCGAGTGTTGACAGATATGCGCCATTAATGAAAACTGGCCACACCTGATAATGTTGAGTTTTCAGAGTTTCTGCAATGGTAATATAAATGAATTGAAAACACGGTACTAATTATCAGGGCTCATTCTTACTTAACAAATCGAACTGGCGACACATGATGATCCTTTGGATTTTTGGAGTTCAAGTAAATAAAATTTTATTAAATGATTGAAAACAGGTCATGTCCAATCATTAATTTTAAGGGACGGTTTTGAGCTTCCCCTATTGCCAGTTCACCAGTAGCCACTGGTGGGTACATAAATGCTAACCTTGAGTTCACCACAGTGCAGTTTGTAAACACTGAAACCAGGTGGTCAATCAGCAAGTTACCGGCATTATCATCATCATTATAGTTAATATTTGTGTAGTTGCGATTGCGTCGAGCAGCGGCTGTAAATGATCCAGAGTTTCCAATGTTTGTAACCACCTGTAGGTCCTGACAACAAAATACCTGCGCAAGTTAGTGCGGCTCTAGGGAGGTGTTCCCTACACTCAACCTTCGTTCAAAGAGATGCTATTTTCAGTGTGAGTGAGGTCTCTGAAAGCAAATCAGTGTTAGGGCAACCTCTGACTCATTTAGTCTAACCTGACACTAACTATGATTTGGTACGCGCTCACACTCGATTAGTGTGAGTGTCGTTTCTGAATACAGACTCTAATGCCTGTAAAAATGCAACATTTAACCATGGAAGATGGAACATATGTACCCAATAAGCACAGATGTGAGGGAAATCTGGACTCCTACAAAATGTATTAGTTTGAAATTTCATTATCCCTGTCCATTCATCACCAACTGTCTCCAACTTCTGATCTCAGCTTTGGTCCAACTAACAAGGCAACATTGTCACAAATGGCGCTTTTCAGCTACATGGTGCCGGCTCTACTCTACTCTACTGGGCACCGGGTACTTTTTTGGGGTTGCTTTACCATGAGAGGATAGTACCGCCCCCGTGGTACCTGCCTATCGTTGCGACACAGCATCTTACTGCCGTGACGGCATACTCGTTTATATCAAGTTTACTTTTATTCCATCGATTTTGTTAAATATTAATGTGTTAATTAATCAGGGCACGAGCACTACCATCACCACATTATGGCACTAAAGTCCGTGAGTGTTTAATTGCAATTTCTGTTTGACATCGTCCTGATGCATAGGATAGCAGCTGGTGTTGCGTCTGAGTACCACCTAAAATCGCAGAGCAATGATATCCGTAAAAGGCATAGAAAAAGGCAATATATTATCAAGGCATTTGTGTACCATCAGTATACCAGAATGTAACCACAACCCCTCGCAAAAAATATGGAATCACCACACACCAAGGATGTTAATTTACCATTTTCCCTTCATTCCTTTATTGTTTATTATCTTGACATTCAGACTTCATGAAACATTTCACTTTGAAATTGAAGGCAAAACACGTAGCAAATGCGCTAATTGCAGGGGATGGCAGAGTATTAGAATTTATCGCTTTATGATGCGTCATCTCATCTGATATAACATTAAGACAAAAATGATTTGTTAACACCCAGGTTGTTATTTTTCTGTGCAATTTTCTTTAAACGGGGGTCATATCACATAACTTTCTCAAAGGGAATTATTAAGGGGAACATAACTAGACACAATGCCGTCAATTAATTTTGCCACGAACGGGGTCACAGGCAGAGAGAAACGTATTTCATGAATGCAGCAGCTTTAGTGAACAAGTGAAACCGTAATTGAAAGGTAAGGCAACGCACAGGATATTGAACAAGTAGCCTAAAAGATTATTAGTCGATGATCATAATTCACTACACTAATCTTGAGACTTGTCAATCTAACTCGAATGAGATGTCCCAAGGTCGACTACGGAGTCGTCTTTCTCGGTGACGATTCTCTCTGACCAATCAGTGGGCAGCAATGTTGCACGTCACATTTTAGTACCGACTAGTGGCTGGTTTTATGGAGAACAGGTACCAGAAAAAGGACCTACTAGTGTCTCCTAGTACCTGGTACCAGGTACTTTTTCGAAATGGAAAAGCAAAAAAGGCGAGTAGAGTAGAGCAGAGTAGAGTAGAACTGGTACTGTGTAGTGGAAAAGCGCCACAATAGTAAGAATGGTCACGGTAGATTCCGTATTCATACACAAAAAAAAACCAAAAAAAAACACAGAGCAATGACATTATACACTGAAACATATGCAAGGAGATAATACAATGAAGGAACCTAACAGAAACCTGTGATGCAGGAAGATGTGCATTCGAATTCATTCATTAGGGTCATCAGCACTGGCCACCCACAAAATTTTATCCACGTTGCCGAGAAAACTTGACCCCATTAAACACCCTTACACCAAGTTCAGAGTCAAGGGCCATAACTCCACAAAAATAAATTTCTCAGAAATTGTCAAACTCATTCAATAGGGTCATTAGTACAGGCCACACACAAAATTTCACCCATGAAGATGCTTTACCTGCCAAGAAAACTTGTCCCCATTGCAAATCCCATACAGCAAGTCGACGAACAGAAACAACAAAAAAAAAAACATTTCTCGCAATCAACTGTCAAACTCATTCAATAGGATCATTATTACTGATCACCCAGAAAATTTAATCCATGTAGGTGCAATAGTTGGCGAGAGAACTTGTCCCCATTGTAACACCCATACACTTAAGTCCACGAACAGAGTCAAGGGCCATAACTCTGAAAATAAATTTCTCTGAATCAATTGTCGAACTCATTCAGCAGGGTCATCAGCACGGGCCGCATACAAAATTTCATTCAAGTAGGTGCAATAGTTTCTAAGAAAAGTTGTTCCCATTGAACCTGGACAGACGAACAGACCAGGGCTCGCGAAATCACTGTTCTGAGTGCCCGGGACAAGTAAAAATTTTGTTGGACAAGCAGAAATTAAGAGGCGCTTACTTGACGGGCTGGGTGAAAATTTCAGGCCGCATAGTAATTTATTTCTGATCTTAACATTTTATTCACTGAACCAATGTGGCCACTAAATTAACCTGAAACAAAAACTGATTTGTTGCTGAAAACCTATGGCCTATTCCACCATATTTTAGGCACGACTGTCACAACTTTCCAATAACCGGATAGCCAGATAGCAGGATTTTGATCTGCCGCGATCTAGTTTGGTTGGTGCAGGCATAAGCAATGACTTGACTCCCAACCATCAAACAGGGGAATAAAGGCATACATGCGTGCAGCTGGCGCTAGGAATCACATTGGACGGACATTCCATTGAACTGTCACTCACAAAATCACTTTCTCTGAACATGGCTATAATATAATGTTTGATTGAGAGAAGTGAAACTTTTATCGACATTTGTTGTTGCTTTTGTGTGTTGTTGTCGTTTAAATAGGCCCAAAGCAAAGTGAATATATTGGTAAAGCAGTGTTCTAGACTCGCATCTTTACCACATTGCGTTTTGTTTCAGTCGCCTCAGAACAGAAATGACAGGCTTGTGGTTACACAAAGCGAAGAGAGGGATAATTAACACAACTTTCCACATTTTTTTTTTCACATTTGTAGTGGCGGCCACATGCACAGAGGGGGTGACCGGGCAGTGTCTGCGGACTTCGAGTGGGTGTGGGACTATGAATGCGAGCATTTAAACTCTCTACCCAGCAATCTTACCACTATACAAGAGCGGGTTTTCCATTAAAACCAGCAATAATATATCACAAGCAAGAATATGTTGTGATGTTGCACTTGAGGAACCTATTCAGCCACTGTCAGAGCAACATACAATTTTCAAAGTGAGACAGTGGAGCCAGACACCGAATTAATGTGGGACTGTAAAACACTTCAATAAACGCTTTGATGACCAATTACTTAATAAATATTATACGGAAGTTGTTCGTTAGAGAACGTGCACAGTGTCAAAATATCTAGCAAAAAAAGACAACCCGTAAGATAAAATGCTTTGTTGTCATTTCATTTCACGACATGAGTCAGAGGACTTACTGGAGCTGGTTTAAGCCACTCGCTGCGCACCCTTGATTGCGCGCCAGGTGCTCATTCATTCATTCATTCATTCAGTAAGAGTTAAATGTAAATTAAATCGGGGTTCTAAAATATATCTGATTTTGCTTTTAGAGTTGTGTATGTGCTGCTTATTGTCGGTCAAAAGGGATTATGAAGCATCTATAATAGTTTTTTTTCTTCCTTCATCTAGTCAAAAGACTGTAACGTATGTCAGTGTCTCCAACAACCGAATTAAAAATGTATGTTAAAAGCCATTCCAAAACAAAATGGAAAGCCATAAGGTTGTAAATGATTTTTCAAGAACACGGCCACTTTCAACCACTTACAAGATTTAATTACACAGCCCTCCAACAATTGTTGAATATTTCGATTGTATGCCGTTGTAAAATGTCAGCAGTTGATTTGGGGACGTTTGCAAAGGGACGTTAGTACATAGTCTACAGGCCCATGTTTTACCGATATTCTGATGAGCGTGCTCCACATCAATGATCAGAATATCATGTAGAACATACTGACGTCAAACAGTAACTGATATGTTGGTGAAGCTCATAGCGCACACAAATGCATGATGATAACCATTAACGTAATGTGTGAAAACACCACATCAAAAATGACTGCGATTACATGGCATATTTGTCAGAGTGGTAAAGAATCAACCTCATCCAAAAATGGGCAAACAGATATTCTAAATAGTTTTGTGCTGCGCCGCTATGATGACCAGCTACACTGAGGCAGTACTATCCTTTAATGGAAAACAATCTCCCAGAAAAGTACCCAGCACCAAGGCGGGTGGAGTAGAGTAGAGTAGAGCCGGTGAGGCGGTGAGGCATTAAAGCTGAATTCAGCGAGGTCTCAGGCGAGGAGAAAACTTTTCGGGCAACCAGGAATTCACTTGCGCTTGCCCGACGGGCTACTGTTCATTTTAGAATTTTGCGAGCCTTGCGGACGGACAGAATGACGGGGGATTCCAATATCCCCGATCCACTTTGTGGCGGAGGATAATAAATACAAGCATAGAAAATGCAAAGAATACAGAAAAAGGCCTTCACATGAGATAAGTGATCATACTAATGGATCTGCAGCTAATACTTCCAATGAATCCACGTTAAGGACATAATAGCAAAATTCAAAGTTTAGCTGCAAGCTGAAGTGAATTATCAACAACTAAAATGCCCTCAATACAGCGCGTTTGGTCACGCAAATAGGCCAGAATTGGAGGACGGAATAGTTCAAGTCCCTCATACATGCTGAAAGCATTTTTACAACCAAACAAGGTAGATGTCAACGCAAAGCATTCATTGCGATGCCTCCACCTGTCAGAGGGTCACATGCTCTGACGGTTGATCTGTCGTCTTCGCTTACAGTTGAGCTCATGTGAGCATGATCTTTGAGGCCTGATGACCTCCCAAACTTAATCAGTCCAGCTAAGCTCTGTGGGGAGTTACCATATCTGATTTGGTCAAAATCCGTCCTCTCCAACTGTAGATATCACATGCACATTATACAGTACGTCTGATGGACACATCTTCTTAATGGGCAGATAGATAACTGAAAAACTGCATGCCTCCCACCTACTGTTTGGCAAAGATATAAAACGTTTTATAGTCGCTTTAACAAACTCCGCGTATCTGCCACAAAGAGTAAACATATTCAATTCCAAAAACATATTCATATTCAATGTGAAAAATGGCTCACCTCTCTCCACTGAACAGAAAACAGCTTTATAGAACTTACACACTCAGAAACACATTCAAGCTCTTCGCTGCTTTGCAATACCTAAAGTCCACTAACAGTCTGTCCCTGATAATCCCTTTGAACAACGTACCGGCACCTCATCCACCCCCTCCCTCTATGATATTTTTCCGACTTTCTGACTGTGTGTAAGAGAGAGAGAGGGTGACCGTGTGAGAGCAAGACAGAGTGGGAGAGAAAGAGAGAGGGATAGGGAGCAAATGAGAGAGAAAGAGGGAGGGCGATATGGAGGGGTAAAAATAACAAATCTCTGCCTCGGCATCCGCACCTTCCTCGGCGGCCTCCCCCGTGCGCAGCAGCGCCGAGAAGCTCATTAGGATCTCAGTCTCCGTCAGACTGTCCACTAACAGGAAGTGAGCCCCTGTTTCATCTGCTGCCTGCAGGGGTTAAGGGAAAGGCCCGTGTTTAGGTGTTGTTAAAAGATGAAGGGCCCTGCCATATCATTAGCTGTAGAACGGAAAAAAGACAAATGACCTCCACACGCATTGCACAGCAAGGTTTTGATGGGGTCACATCAAGAGATGATCCCACTTTCTTCATATAAACGTTACCATTTAGCATCATGATAGCAGGTAGCAGGTAACTTATGTAAATTAATTGGCCTGTCATGTTCTGAGCTTTTTCTTGATTATTTTTAGTGCAGTCAAGCTGTCTTTTCAGAATCAGTTTTGGTTAACTGACTGTAATTATTTCTGTAATGTCTGGTTCAATTCGCCTCCCCTTGCGTTTCAACCGTGTGCTCTGCACAGTCCTTTCCACTTTGTTGATTGTTGTCTTTTTTGCTGTTTTTTCTCTCCATGGCTCGACTGCAGTCTTGCATCTTCAGTGTTTAAACACTTGCTGCAAAGCATGTATTTAGTCTGGAACTTCTTCCCACTGCCAGCCGTTCTGTTCATCAAATCCGAGTCTGCATTTATCCTGTGTGCCCTCATCCATTCATCTTGACACCCCAGCTACTGACCTCGAACCAGTTCCTTCTACTATGCCTAGCCTGACCTACAAGGATCCTGTTCACTACCGCCTGACCTCAGATCATCTTTTAATAAAATCCCTGTCTTCTATTCATTAGAGGCACCCTAGTGGCTTGTCTGTGACCTGCGTGTGGCTCCACTGTCCTGAATTTGTGACATTGCCTGGATCTGTCAGCTACATGTGCAGCAGTCTCTTACATAAACACTGGCCCACAAAACGCCTTGCCCTCTTTCTACATTTTCCACACGCACCTTGGTTTATCTAAACTCTTGGGGAACTAAAACATATTTTGGTTCCAAAACCCGATATTCATGCCTCAAAACCCTAAAATCAGCCTTTAGTTTAACCCGTTCCCTAACCCTCCTCTCAACTCTAACTGACAGACAGCACTAAAGGAGTGAAATTTTAAACTAATTTAAGCACCAAACCTTAACAAAGACTTAACAAAGATTATAATAATAATTAAAAGCAAGCCTAGTCCTAACCATAAGCCAAATCGTTACCCGAGATCTAAACCTAGCCCTCGGCCAAGAATTGAGTTTTTCCCTTATGGGGAGCCAAGAAAAAGGTCCCCACGATGCAATTTTTTACAGTCCTCGCAGGGTCTGTGAGTCCCCACACGCCAATTTACAGTCCCCTCAAGAATAGGAAAAGAAGCATAGCTGCTGAAAAACATGTGCCTGCACGCGCACATGCGCACACGCGCACACACCCACACGAGTATCTGCTGTCATGCACGTCTCTCAATTTTTTACCAAATGTAACCTTGATGACACTTTACACAGCACTCTAAAATAGACTTAATGAACAGAAAAACACCATTTTGCAAATATAAAAATTGTGTGCATCCTCACATCATGAATGTGCGTGCTATTTTGGTAATACATTGCTTAAGTATATCTACAGTGGACCACATCTCCGTAGAGCACGGGTGCGAGTGGTACACTGTGACAGGCAGCGTAGGCGCAGGTGCCGAAGAGGGGTGTTCATACCTGTGAATGCCCAGGGGTGGGTGCAGTGGAAGAGGCCTGCTGTTTGCCAGTACCCGCGAATGCGCCGAATGTCTTCGCAGCAGAGCCGATCTGTCCAATAAAACACAAACACAAGCTCTCCATACATCTATCCATTTGCCTGTCCACTGCATAGCCTGGTAACTCATGGTCAGAGGTGAGGGACACTGAAGTATATTCTAGCATTCACTGGATGGAATATGTGCCGAAGCTGTTGCCAATCCAGCGCAGGGAGAAGATATCATTGGCTCATACACCCATTTTAATAGACAATTTAAACAATCAATTTATCTAAAATGCATGTCTTTGGAACGTGGGAGGACATTGGAGCACCCACAGGTTAACCTTTTGATTGATCAGTGCGCATGGCTGGGCTCAGAACAAAAAGTAACTCAAATTCAAAGAT
The DNA here is from genome assembly GCA_029721435.1 of Gymnothorax reevesii. Classification (NCBI taxonomy): domain Eukaryota; kingdom Metazoa; phylum Chordata; class Actinopteri; order Anguilliformes; family Muraenidae; genus Gymnothorax; species Gymnothorax reevesii. Next base: position 48,843,185 of record CM056576.1, read on the forward strand.
AACGAGTCGCAAAAGAGACGAGTTAAGATCATGAGTTATTTGTTTCAGGATGCTAGTTTAATTTCAAGTTATAGACAGGACATGCTACAATGAAATGCTGTATGAAAATATTTTAAAACATCTGCGTACATCACTGCGCATAAGGGCATGAGCTAAAGGCCGAGTAAATTAATTTAAATCAAAATGTATTAAACGGAAACCAATTCCATCCTGTCACTCACAGGGCTCTCAGTATCGAGTGTGCTCAGAGAATGGAGTGCCGCTCAGATAGAACAGAGCCAATCATACCCCTCTCGCCTTGGCAGTTATCACAAAACTGGAGGGTTTGCAAAATTGCTCATCTTTTGATAAAAGCCCAGGTGTTCTGAGACAGATACATAAACAAACACTCAAGCGAAGGAGACAAAGCCAGTGTAGAAAATACAGTGTGCCATTTTCAAATAAATTCTACCTTGAAAATTATAATAAAACTTTTTTTTTATAATGGGACCAATTTGTTTCATTTTTTACTTTTAAGGAATAAGTTACTATCATTCACCCAATTTCCTAAAATGAATAATATAAAGTTACATCATGAGAACTGAACAGAACCATTACCATTACTTTTTTTCTTTATCCTAATTTTCATCAATTAAAAATGCTATGACAGCGAGAATTAGAAAAGCAGGGTCTCATAAAAAATATGCATCTAAATATTTTAAAAAATGGAAATAAAATGCATAAAAGGTTAATGGCTTCTCTTCAAATTCAGGATTCTCTTGACTAAAATATTACCTTCAGCTGGGACTTCTGGGCCTGATGAGAGTATGTATTTGGCTTGTGAAAAATGAGTAGAGTCCTAAAAACACAGCAATATTCAGTGGACATAAAGGGAATTCAGTGTGTTCATTTCACAAATATCAAGATAGATAGTCCCACAAACAACCAGCCAAAAAAGGAATATGGATATTATGGTTAATACTCCTGTCTCACTGGAAACATTTGCATAAATCGTCCAAGTCGATCCAAGTTTCCCGAAGCATAGGCCTGTCACAGACAGAGCCATCCTGGGACTTCACTAGTGGGGGACTTGGTCCAGTGACTTGTTTGTCCTTCTCTGTCAAAAGTGGTGAATTAGAAACTTCCTGGTCTGCAAAACACGAAGGATAAAGAACCAATAGGACACACGTGCTGACAGAGTCATGCCACAAAGCCATGGGCTATATATTTTTTTTTTTTTGGGGGGGGGGTATTTTATAACGGAATAAGTCACCCTCCCCATTAATTGTTGTGTTTCTCAGGGTCTACTGTACGTACTAAAAAGCACCAGCCAAGTAGTCATAGTGAGTATCGCTTGTAGCATTTAGCATTTTCATACTCTGCTTTTTGCATTTGGTGGGTAATGATGCTGGAAAGAAACATGGACAAGGGTTATGTAGTAAAGGAACACTTGATAGCTCTGCAGTGTTGGTGACAGAAGAGGCAATTGCCCTGTGCAGCCTACCCACAGCAGAGAAGACTACTCTTTCAGAAACAAACACACCAATGAAAAATGATTTTCAACTCCTACCTCAAGAAAGATCATACCATGCAACACCGGAATACAGAAATACAAACCGCAGCCGTTACATAGCAACAGATAAAACCCCCTCATCCTTCCATGGAAATCATGTAGTGACCACAGTGAAGCATAATTTAAAAACCCACTTAGTCAAGTACAAACAGCTAGACCATTTATGCAATGCAGTCAGAAATAAGGGATGATGCAGCCCAAGGTCTTCAGGCAAGGCCAAGTGTCAGAGTCAGTCTGTCACTCCATGTTCCATTATGTAACCTCAATTTTGAACTGCTTACAAACAAGCGCATGATTTAAATGTGACATTTCAGCTGAAATTAAGGTCTACGCAGGTAAACACACAATATGACAAGTTTCCAGCTGAACGGGTTTTAGTTCTGCCTTTTTTCCCCAATAATTACTCGGCTCAATTAAGACATATTCACCCCGGGCTTAAAATGAATGCAATTTTCCAAAATTCAAACAATAGGAGGGGCAAACAGTCAACAGATAAATCAGACTAACTCACCATTGATGGTTCCATTTTCGTTTGCCTCGTCCTCTGCCACCGCCTGTGAAGACAGTTTGGGGAATGAAAGCATGCATATTAGAGCTGAAGATGGAGTACTACCGACAGCACAAGACTCTACCGCTGCAGAATAAAACATATGGCAGCAATGACAGTAATTAAAATCCTAAACCAATCAACTGCAAATTATCGGTAGAGGAAAGGGTGCACTGAAAGGATGGAGGAAAAAAAAGAGTAAAAGACTGCTGATGGCATGATGATTATTATTACTCAACACAAACCTTTTTACGTAGACTTGAAAACATCTGAACACTGAATCCACAGTCTTCAGTCAGGAGTGTCATTTTGTGAACCCTTAAATAAGTCTGATATTCACCACTGTGTTTTTATTTGAAAGTTACTCAGCATGTGATACTCCCACCCAGGTGAAAGGCAGAAATGAGCAGCCTGTGCAAAGTTTTTCCCGTTTAGGGTAGGAAGACTTGGTTATTTATTCTTGTCAATAAATTTGGGATAGCCAATCCCACACATATATGGACTGTCTGATCAACAAATGATCTACAGGCATGCTCGTATGCAATTTATGCTGCAATCGCGGGAGACTGTAAACAGCTTGTGATTCCCGTCTAAAACGCACACCTGTCAGCAGCCACTTCAACAACAGCTTCAAACTTCGCTCAAAACAAGGGCAGAGCAAACCCAAACACGTCTGTTTACAATGTAAATGACGAGTGCCCAGATGGCCAGTAGAGGGCACTTGAGCAACGAACAATGCTGATCTAAACTGACTGTATCCCTCCCATATTCTCTAGCAGCGCAAAGCCAATGATACAACGCTCTTGCAAGGCCGGTCGCCATAGCTAGCATTGGCATGGCTGGATTCGATTCAATGGCGTTCTGGTTACTCCTGCACCACAAGTGGTGCTTCACTGAGAGAGCCAACCTAGAAGCCCAAATCACCCAAATCATTAGCATTAAATATTTATGCTCGACCACCTCCCTTTTGAATTCTTTTGTTCACAATTAAAGAATTGATTCAGTCAGTGACTAAGACATGAGCAGAATCACTGATCAATTTACAACTTGAATTCAGAAAAAGTTCAGATGGTATGTTAAATTAAAATTAAAGCCGAAAGCAATGATTATCTTTGACTTGTATTACATTGAAAATAATACAATATTGCATTTTTTCACATTTGTTTACATGCATTTTATTGACTTTTCAAAATGAACACAAACGTGGGCAACAACGGAGACACTTGGAGGGGAGTGATTGGGAGGAACGGCCTCCCTGATCTGAACCTGAGTGGTATTTTGTTATTACATTTCTGTGCTTGTCATGGATTATCCATCACAAACACCATGTTCGACACCATAGTGTCAATAAGTGTACTTTGTACCAGATCGATTTTGTAATCGCGTCAACAGATCTGGGGCCACATGTTTTGGACACTTGAGTGAAGAGAGGGGCAGAGCTGACAGCTAATCAGCACCTGGTGGTGAGCTGGATCAGATGGCAGGGAAGACTTCCGGACAGACCAGGGCAGCCTAAACGTGTTGTTAGGGTTGACTGGGAACGTATGGTAGAGGTCCCTCTCCAGAGCATTTTCAAATCCCCTCCGGAAGAGCTTTTCACATATCCCAGGGGAGGCTAGGGGCATGGAGTCCGAGTGGACCCTGTTCAAAGTCCACATTTCAGAAGCGGCTGCCGCGAGCTGTGGCCTGAAGTTTGTCAGTGCCACTCGTGGTAGCTACCCTAGAACCTGTTGGTGAACTCCAGCAGTGAGGGAGGCCTTCGAACTGAAGAGGGTGGCCTTTTGGGTTGGCCCAAAGCCAAAGGACCCCCAACTCGGCAGACCGGTGCCGGCAGGCCAGAGGGACTGCAGCAGGAGCAGTCACTGAAACAAACACTCAGGTTTGGGAGGAGTTCAAAGAGGCTATGGAGAGGGACTTTTGGGTGTCCTCAAAGAGGTTCTGGCAAACCATCAGATAACTCAGGAAGGAGAGGCAGGGCTTTGCCCAGGCTGTTTTCAGTATGGTTGTGGAACTGCTGACCTCAACTGAGGATATAGTCTGGCGGTGCAAGGAGCACTTTGAGGGACTCCTGAATCTGGCAGACAAGCCCTCCATTGAGGAGGCAGGGATGGAGGACTCGGGCGAGTCATTGGCCATTTCCCTAGTGGAAGTCACTGAGGTGCTCAAAAAGCTTTGCAGTGGTAAGTCAACATGGATGGACGAGATTCGTCCTGAGAGGCTGAATGAAGGCCCTGGATGTTGTTAGGCTGTCATGGCTGACAAGCCTGCTCAACATACGTGGAGGTCCAGTGCAGTCCCCCTGGATTGGCAAACTGGGGTGGTAGTTCCCATTTTTAGAAAAGGGGACCAGAGGGTGTGCTCCAATTACAGGGGGATCACACCGCTCAGCCTCCTAGGAAATGTCTATACTAGGGTGCTGGAAAGGACAACGAATTTCAAACCTTGGATTCAGGAGGAGCAATGTGGGTTCCATTCTGGCCGTGGAACAGTTAACCAACATTTCACCCTCGCACAAATTCTGGAGCCTATCTAGTCTACGTGCGTTTTGGGGACTTGGAGAAGGCTTATTACTGTGTCCCGCGAGGTATCTTGTGGGGGGTACTGCGGGAGTATGGGGCTCCAGAGCCTTTAATTTGAGCCTTTGACCCCTGCAAAACCAAAGCCGGAGTTGCATCCGCATTTTCGGCATTCAGTCGGACTCATTTCCAGTTGTTGTTGGACTCCGCCAAGCATGTGCCTTGTCTCCAATTCTGTTGGATAATTTTTCGGGATTTTCACTGACAGGATATCAAGGTGCAGCCAAGCTTTGGAGGGTGTCCAATTTAGTGCCACAGAATTGCATCGTTGTTGTTTGCAGATGATGTGGTCCTGCTAGCTTTGTCATGCTGCGACCTCCAACTCCCACTGGAGCGGTTCGCAGTCGAGTGTGAAGCGGTCAGACGTGTAAGTAGCCCTTACCTTAAAACAAGACCTTAAAACTGATTCGACTGACCACAATGTATTTCCACGGTGCTAGCTCATCGCAGATGCCTCCGAACCCACGAAAGTCAACGCTGTTTCCAGACACTCTGAATAGAAGACTTCCTTTTTCCACAGCAAATCACTTAATTGGCACTTGCGGATGTAACAATACTGAAGTGCTTGGCAATGGTTTGCCAAAGTAATCCTTAGCCAATGTGGTTATATCTCTTATATGTAGATAAATGATACTTTTTGTTCTGAGTGATTGGAGACCACTGGTATTCAGCTCAGGCTTGCCCCCCCTCACCCTTTAGGTACAGAAATCACTCTGCACTCCTTCAATCTTTTAATTATACACAATAGTATGCGCCACCAAGATTGAAATATCCCAATCCCCTCCTATCTTTTTTTGAGAAACACACATTTCAAACCTTCTGATGATTTTTGCATGCATCTGTGGGCGAATTGGCCCATCTTTCCACCTAGGCTTTTCATAAATGCTGCTTTTGTACCAAATCACGATTACAATCAGCTGTTTCCAGTCACATCATGATTCTAATTTTTTTACCTCATAAGTGGTCCAAAATTGCCCCTCTCCCAGTTGTTTGGACTGAAATGCAGGCTTGAATGGCAGGAATGGATGTGTAATTACCATTGCCAAGACGGTTATGTTATTAGTTTGCAAGCCAAAATTTGATTTCAATAAGCATATTAGAGAGCGTTTTTTTTTGCTTGCTTGCCTGCTTGTATCTGCTCTGTAGCTTTCATTCATTTCAAATCACCGAATTTCACACACAAGAAGCCCTTGGCCTAGAATATAAACCCATCATTTTCTGTATAAGTGGGTCAATGTTCAACAATGACAGCTTCAAAAATTGCTTTTTCACAAAAATCTTTGGCAAGCTCTCAGTCAATACAACTGATTCATTAGTTGCTTGTTGAAATTAAACAAGCATAGTGGCCAACTGAGATTGTTGCTTGCCAAAGTTTCAGTTTCGACAAGCAGTTTGGTCAATTGCCCATTTCCTGCTTCTTGTGTTCGTTCTCTAGCTTTCAGTTCACTATCAACTCTCACTAAGCTTCACGCGCAAGAAGGTCTTGCTCCAGACACTACTAGCACCTGAAAACTGACTTTTTCCAAGAAATTCCTGACTTAGAATACGCCGAAGTTTACTGCAGATTGGAGGCCAACTCTGTTAACCTTGGGAAAATTTTACAGAGGTAGGCCAAAAAATTTTCAGATGTATGAAAAAACATGAATATTTGCCAAATTTTGTGGGAACTTTGGAACGGTCAGTACAGTGGTTCAGCCTGCTGGGTCTGTACTGCATACAGGAACTGTCAAAGGGCAAACGACCACCATTATAGTAAGAACAACAAAAACCACGCTTAGTGTTCAGAATATATTCAAGCAGCAAAAGCACCAATTTACAAACAAATCAGATACACAATGTGATATTTAAAAGAGGGCACCTTGAGAGAAAGTGAACATCGAGGTGTTGTCCAAACTTAAGCAAACCGGACAGACTTCAAGATACCTCAAATCTTCAGTAAACCTTGATGTATTGGTGTAAGTAAGTAAGACACTACTCATGTTTCAAAGGTACTTTATGAAATGAGAATTCCTCCTGACTGTTTTCTGGTAACTTTAGATGTAGAGTCCTTGTATACCACCATTAACCATGATGATGGATTAAATGCTCTAGAATATCTTTTACAGAGCAGGCCTATGAACTCTTTGCCTCCTTCTGATTTCATTCTACACCTCACTGAATTGATACTTAAAAACAATATATTCCTTTTCCAAGATCAATTGTATATTCAGGATAGAGGTACTGCTATGGGGGCTTGTTTTGCTCCTAATTATGCCTCTCTTTTCTTGGGATTATGGGAAAAAGAAGTCGTTCACACAAGATATAGTGACAAGATAAAAAGGTGGGGAGGTATATTGATGACATTTTGTTGTTTTGGACTGGCTCTGAGGAGGAACTTTTATTGTTTTATGATTTTTTGAATACTAACAACAGAAACATAAAACTGTGCATTGAATATTCTCAAAACAGTATTAATTTTTTTGGATTTGACCATTTCTAAAGGTGAGTGTGGCATACTTCACACCACAGTATACCGTAAAACGACAGACAAAAATACAGTACTGAGGGCTGACAGTTTCCACCCCAAGTGGCTGAAGGACAACATACCTTTTGGACAATTTCAACGTCTGCGACGTATCTGCGACACAGATTCTGAATTTGAAAATCAGGCAAAAATTATGTCAAACAGATTTGCACAAAGAGGTAATGAGGCTAAAATTGTTCAGGGTGCTTACAAAAAAGCCCAATCTATGCCTTGTTCTGAGCTCTTGATGACAAATAAACAAAAATCTTCTAAGCCAGAGCAAATTTACTTTGTCACACAATACAGTTCTTTTGCAAATTCTGTAAAAAAGATTGTGCATTCCAATTGGAATTTAATCAAGAGTGATCCTCTGCTCAGAGAGATTTTTCCTGTTCCTCCTCATGTCAGTTTTCGTAGGGCCCCCACTTTACGTGACAGGCTGGTGTCTAGCCATCTCTCTGCCTCAGATAAAAAAAACTTGGCTTCATCGACCAGTTAAGGGTACTTTTAAATGTGGTTTGTGCAAACATTGTGCTAATATCAAAGAATGTAAACAATTTAGTGACTTTAAGACAATAAAGTATATGACATTAAGTCACTCATTAACTGCAACACCATGTTTGTAGTCTACCGATTGTCTTGTACCTGTGGTTGTTTTTATAAAGGCCACACTAAGCGTCGTTTGAAAGACAGAGTTTCTGAGCGTAAGTATGCAATTAGAAAAGCAAACTTTGATTATCCAATGGCTAAACATTTTTTGAAGCACATGACAGCAACCCAGGCTCACTTATGGTTGAAGGCCTAGAAAGTATTCATAAAAACATTAGAGGTGGTGACAGACTCAAATTACTTCTGCAGAGAGAGACTTTTTATATTTATCAAATGAAAGCCACAACCTATCCAGGTTTAAATGAAGATATTGACTTCAGTCCTATTTAGTAACTTTCTATTATTATAGATAGTGTTTTTTCTGCTTTGTTCTTCTGTATTTAATTGTTTAATTGGTGGAGCCATCTATTGGTCATGATTCGCTATTTTATGTTTCTATTGCTCTCCTACCCATCCAGGTGAGTTCAATCACCTATTTAAGGAGAATCATTGTGTTGAGTGTTACACCCTGAGGAGGGCTGAGGCCGAAACGTGTGGGCTGTAACCCACTTTGTTTTATAATTTCAATAGGAAGTAGCCATTTAAAATAAAGCCTTTTCATATTTAAGAGTGCCTTGGAATTTCCTTTTTTAATGTCATTTGTTCCCCACAAAGAGCACCTTCGTTACACCATTTGGATTAACCTTCTGAGCACACTGAACCTTCTTTTTGTTTGATATCAAATGTTGAAACTGAAAAATGTATTCTCTCTAGGGAATATTTGCTCATTTTGAATTTGATGCCAGCAACATCTTTCAAAAAAGTTGGGACAGGGGCAACAAAAGATCGTAAATGTTTTATAATGCTAAAAAATGCACCTGGTGGAACATCTAACAGGAAATTAGATCAAACGGCAATGGGACAGTGACATGAATGGGTATGAAAAGTATGAAGAGTATCTCAGGACAATTGACTCTTTCAGTAAATGGTGAGGGCTTCACCATGCTGTGACAGACTGCATGGGAAAAGTGTTCAACAATTTAAGAATAAAATTGCAAAGAAACGGGGCTTTAATCATCGATGGTATTTAATATCATAGAATTATTCAGAGAATCTGGAGAAATCCCTGCATGCAAAGGACAAGGCCAAAAACTAATACTGAATGGGCGAGATCTCAAGGCACTGACACTGCATTAAAGACAAACAGGATTCTGTAGTGGAAACCAATGCATGGGCCCAGGAACATTTCTTAAAACCATTCCTAGTGAGCACAATTTGTAACTGCCTCTATAAATGCAAGTAAAAACTTTACTATGTAAAGGGAAAAAAAACATAAATAAACAAGATCCAAAAACGCTACCGCCTTCTCCGGGCCTATGCTCATTTGTGATGGCCTGAGACAAAGTGAAAAACCATCCTGTGGTCCGACCAATCAAAATCTGAATTTTTTTTGGAAAAAATCCATCCATGATAGTATGGATGATGTCCATTGGTAACTTGCATATCTCTGAAGAAACCATTATTGTTGAACAATATATACAGGTTTTGCAGCTACATATACAGCCATCCAGACATCCTTTTCTGCTAAGCTTTTCTTATTTCAGCAAGAAAATGCCAAAACACATTTTGCTTCAGTTACAACATCATGGATACATAGTACAAGAGTCTGGGTGCTACAATGGCCAGCCTGCAATCCAGATGGGTCACCCATTGAAGAATTTAGTACACAAATGAGACATAAGAGTCTGCAAAAGTGTTGAAAAGCTGAAATCTAAGAATTGAGAAAATATTTTGCATTCAAAACTACAGTAATTGGTCTCCTCAGTTCCAAAACACTAACAGGGTGTTATTAAATAAAGAGATGATTCAACACAGTAGTAAACATGGCCCGGTCCCATCTTTATTGAAACATGTTGCTGGCATCAAATTCAAGACGAACACATATTTTTCAAAAACAATCAAATTTCTCCGTTTCAACATTTGATATGTCGTCTTTGTAATATTTTTAATTTATAATAAAGTTTAATTGATTTGCCAATCATTGCACTTTTTATTTAGCCTTGATGATGACTTTAAGCAAAGCAATAACATTACTCAGTTTAAAAGCGAATATAAGAAATTATTCATGGACAAATACAGAGATGAGGCGGAGCTCAAAAAATATAAAAAAAAATCATGATTTAATGACGTGGGGAAGGTTGCAATTGCAATGATAAAAATATCTTGGTGAGTATTACTTGCGGGTCTAAAATAACAATCTTTAAGTATACAGTTACTGCCATGATGGGGTGGCACTTGATTAGCATTCTTGCTTCTTCCTGCTCCTTCTCGAACACATTACAAATTTTCAGTATTCTGATGAATACCAAGTGATGTATTGTATTATATTTTGTATTATTTTCATTAATTTTTATCTTTTTATGTACTGTAGCATATTTTTTTGTTTTTGTTGTTGTTGTTGTTGATGTTCGAGGCAAATAAACTTCAAAAAAAAAAAAAAATTACATTTTACACAGCCTCCCAACTTTTTGGGAAATGGGATTGTATAATCTGATGACAAAAAATGCTATGACAGGGAATGGAATTCAACAGAAGTTCAGAATCTTCCTCTTCAGAATATTGCCCTTCTTATAATATTATATTCTAGCCGAGTTATCTTTTGTCATAATCAACTCTGAATCATTTCAAGCAATATATCTGCCTTGACCATGCAGAGAAAAAATAAGCTGATTGTAAAGTGAAAGCATTCATCAACAATTTGGGACTAATCCAGTGTTCAAAGATGAAGTCACTGTATACCCTGAATTCCCGAGTGTGAGCAGCAAGCCATTCAGGAACAATTTAGCGTTTAACCAATGAGACAATGCAAGCCGATTTTCAGGGAAAAAAGGCAAAAATATGAATGAACAAGGTATATCAGTCTTTCAATCTTTCATTTAGTCGATCAGTCAGAAAGGGACAGAGAGTGTCACAGGCTATATATTCCTTGCGTCTGGAAATAAATGCTTCTCAACATGAAACAGCCAATTTTTTTCATGTGAACACATGCTCCACTAAATGAGACAATTATCCTCATGTCTTCAATTAGTTGAACAAATTCAATGTGCAGTGTATTTTAAACAAGCCGGCTCCAGTCACCATGCTGTTTGAAATACCAAAACACAAGGGACCTCTGAGAGGGCCACCCCAGGAAAATTACTGAGCAGAACTAATAAATTTCTACATCCTGGAAATGGGTACAACTTTAGTACCTCACTGCAGACTTGCACTCTTTTTTAAAAGCAGCTTCCACTGTCTGCTCAGTCACTGGAATAAAATACTAGATGTTCTACTCCTCAGTCTATTATCAATAACTTTAAACTGTGACACCTAAACGAAGAAAAACACCGCTTTGCCATAAATTATAGTAACATTTTCAGATTACTGAATCCCGTAATTGGCCAGTTGTTTTTATTTTCGATGACGATGCGGATGACTACAATACAGGGCTTGGAACAAATTACAGTTCCAGATTAGACTGAAGGAGAACAAGGACAGTCTCATGAAAGCACAGGCCAGAGGGAAGTTACAAACAGTAAGCCACCTTTCAACAAGCACAAAACTATAATATTAGTCGACGAAATATTATAAATATTATAAATATATAACATTATATATTATTAAATATTATGAAATTATCGAGAATAATTAAATAATTTAAATGAATTAATTTATTTCTGATGCAAGTCAAGAATTCCTAAAATACAACCCCATTCCCCAAAAACGCTGGGCGAGAATGGAAGACGCAAGTCAAAAAATTGCCAGTATTCAAGTAAAAACAATTCTAGAGAAAAACCCAATCAAATTAATTTCCTTTTTTGGAAACACACACTCTTCTGAATTTGATGCCTGCGACAAATTTAAAAAGAAGTTGGCACAGAGGCAATAAAAGACTTGGAAAGTGTTGGATATGAGACGATCAAGCAGCATCCACAGAAGACCCACTTGTTTACAAGCAGCAAATGGTTAACCCATTCACCCAGCAGACTCATAAGGATCCATTAACTACAGCACTTGTATTCAAACCTCTGCAATTTCAGACCTATTTTGACTACTGGGTCATTCCATGTCAAATCAATCAAATTTTAGGAACTTCCACACCAAAAAAATGTTTTTATTATATTCCCCACAGGGGAAGATTTATGAATCTGGTGTGAAATGTTAATATAATTAAAGAAGACCGATTATGCTATTTTTCCAAGTTTATATTTTGGTCTTTGACACCCCTAGAGTACTCCTGATCGCACAAAGTAAAAAAGGGTACTTATTTCGCTCACACTGCCATCCTCAAAAAATCCCATTTGTAGTCCATAGTAGTCTCTGCCCGAAACTTCTCATTGGGGTGGCTCTTCCGCTATGGCCCCCACTCCCCATGTGCCCACTTTCTTCTGACTGGCCAGCTCTGTGGAGGGCGGATCTAGGTGGGACGGGCAGCAGAACGCAGTTTTCCGGGGCTGGCTTTTCAGAGTGAAACTGACACGTCTCCAGAAGGAATCGACGGGCATATTGTGCAATCTAACGCAGTGCAGGCGTCTAGATCTAATGAAATTAAATTGTTCTAATAAACGCAACGGAGAAAGTGGAGGACGCAGTGTGAAAGTCTTGCAGCTCAAGCACAAATTTTCTATCGGCTACAGTTTGCTACGGCAACAGTTGGTGGGTAAAGCGGTTTTTCTACTCTATAGCTAAGATGCAGGGAAAGCTAGAATCCACCCCATATAGACACATTTGTAGAACGGGTCGATATGCCCAAGTGTAGACCAGAGACTGTAGAAATCCGGTGGGTCTGAGTTTAGAGGGAAACATGGACAGTGAGGAGCAGCTAAAAGTGGGCCGACAGCTTATGGACTCCTTCGGTGTGTATTAGGACCTGCAGGTTCATGTGCATAGCTGTGGTGTGTTGTTAGCGTGGAGAAACGAACAGCTTCTGCGCTGGTATATGACGGAGGGGTGAAAGCTCCAGGCTAATCGGCCTTTTGGGAAATTGCCCGTGGTAATGGATACCTATTGCTTTGGAATGACCAGCTTCTCCTTACGGAGAATGGGCGCGTTATGGATAGTGTGCGAGAGCTAGATAGAGCTCTGGTTATGTCATGAACATAATACAGATTTTACAGACCGTAAGTTCCGTCTGCATGTACCGTTGCTGATGTGGAGCTAGCAAATCGATCACTTTTACAGGAAAGAATTTAATATTCAATCGATGGCAAAGCAGAGAAATTGTTTGTTATGCTGGACACGATATAGCCTGTGTGATTCCCTATTGCTTTCTGTCGCGCAAAAAATTAGTTTCGCGACCGCTGTGAAAGCTGCTTAACACGCCCGTAACTCCTGTATTTGTGTCTTTGCATTGACTTTGAATGTAGGTAATCTGTCGCGCGAAAAATTTGTTTCGTGTCCGTTGTGAAAGCAGCTTTATGGATAGCACAGGATAGCTACAGAGAGCTTGGTTATGTTATGAACATAATACAGGTTTTGCAGACCTGTTAGCACAGACAAGTTGCTTATGTGGAGCTAGCGATTCGATCACTTCTACAGGAAAGAATTACCAATTTAATCTCTGCCTTTTTCGGGGTTTTATTAGCTGCAACAATTTCTAAAAGGGGATGAAATTATGTCAAGGTAGTGCAGAGAAATCATTTGTGAACCGGTAGAGCTTCTGCGTTTTGCATTGCTTTCACGGTAGCACCAGAGAGCTTGCTCAGACATTCGTGAAGTGTCCGGCTGATCCCACTCATGGATAAGTGAAGCAATCACTAACTGTAGTGACTACAATCGGGCAACGTTATGATGAAACTGCCACATTGCTGCTTACCAAAGTAACACAAGCATACCGATCATAATTACTGCATATAAGTTAGCCAGGAGCATTTTTAATTAGCATGGCACGTAAACTAACATGCAGTAGCTGGTAACCGAGCAATCATAACCACAGAGACAAACCCTTGCTAAACAGGTTTTACAGACAGCAAGTTCTGTTACTGTGAACAGTTGTACCAAGCATCCAAATTACAAACAAGTATTAAAAGTTAGTTTCAAATGAGGTTTATGTTCACACACCTTCTGTAGAATTTCCCCTTATATCACTCTTGCATATTTAGGACACAAACATCAGCAACAGTAACTTGGCTCCGTTAGTCGCTGTGCTACAGCCACAATCAACTGGCTATCACGTCAGGTTGGCTTATGCAGTAAAAGCAACTTACAGCTTCTGTGTCTGTGAGTCAGTCGCGACCGATATAAGCTTTATCTTCAGATATTTTACAAAGCCTGCGTTTGAGGCCAGTTGTTAGTGCTAACTATCGCTAGTGGTCCTCCTAGCCACCCGTAACACGTTAGCTTCACTTACATTATTTGCTGTTCTATCGGTACTTACAGCTTGTCGCTCCGAGCGCTTGACTGATGCAGCTGCTTCAGGTTAGAGAAGCAGCTGAAACGCTTATCCTGTGTCAAATCATCCTTTACTTATAAACTTGTCTTTGCTGAAATGCTGAGCGCCAGCAGCTAACGTTCCCTTTGGCAACAGTACAAATTCCACAATCCAAAATCATAAACGAAAGGGCGAAATCCAAAATCGTAACCAGGGCACCAATCACAAAAATCAGAGTCGTACAAAAAAGGGTTTGGTAACAAGAAGGCCGCGAAGTACAGGGAGTAGGCAAAAATTGATAATCAAGGACGGTCCAGTCAGAAAGATAATCTCAATGGGGTCTAGTCTCCCGTGCGCTTAAGTCGAAAAAAGCGTGTATCTACGCGCTTTTCAGCCTACGCGTATTCTCCCCTCGACTTAAGTCTATGCATTACGTGCCCTGAAGGCAGTTACGCGCTTGGGGCGGAGCAAGGCCAAAATCTGGGCGTTTCTGGACGTTTCTCATGCAAATAACACTTATGCGTATTCTCCTCCGGCTTACGCGCTTTTTCTGTTAAGCGCTTTTGAGGGCCGTATTAAGGTCAAGCGCCAACATAAGGCGAAATGGAATATTGCGTTTGATGTCGGTTAAAGGCTGAATTTTAACATTAATTTTATTTTATTTACAATGGTAAAGGTTGAGACATTCAATATTCGATTGTTCATCCTTATTTCTAAACTACATTTCTCAAGACCATAATAAATTATTTAACAAAAGATATCACGCAACAGCCTCTTATCTAATTAGTTCAATTACAAATGCATTACAAACATTACAAACATACCGGTGGTCATCAAGGTCACAACTGCGATGTCGGTCCTAGAATCTGGGTCGTTCCAGAGAGTGGCTGGTGATGTCATGCACATATCTCATGCGTCTGTGTCAAGGTGTCTGACACAGTTCATTGGCGCTCCAAGTTCTACACCATGCTCTTCCACTGCAGAAAGAGTGGGTGCCAGCTTCTCCTCTAGTGCGGTGAAATGCACAGGGGATGATGGTTGACCAGCACCTGCTGCGTGCACACTTCTCCGGTGTGCAGTGAGCCTGGCTTTTACAGCGCCCCGCAGATCTCTCCATTTAGGCTAGGCAGCTATTTATTTTCTTTTTATTTAATATTTTCTGCTATTTTGCCGTCACGTCCGCTTGACATGCGCATTTGACACAGATGTGGACTTGAAGTTTGTAGGCATATTCACGCTAAAGGGCTATTTAGCCGTCTGCCCAGACGGCAATTCATGCTGGAAGGTTATTTTGCCATCTGTTCTGACGCATACTTCTCCACAAGGCTATACTTTTACTACAGCCGCGGATGGCACTACAACTGTTCGCCATTTTATTCGACCGTCGGATCGGGTATAAGTTAACCAGAAGCATTTTTAATTTGCAGAGCACGCGAAGTAACATGCAGTAGCTGAGAAGCGGTCATGACTTAGTTTGAATGTAATCTGTAGCGCGAAAAATTCGTTTCGCGTCCAGTGTGAAAGCGGCTTGTGTATTCGCGTCTTTGCATTGACTTTGAATGAAGGCTAATCTGTCCTGCGAAAAATTTGTTTCGTTTCTGATGTGAAAGCAGCTTTATGGACAGTACGCGACAGTTAGAGAGAGCTATTACCTATTTAATCTCCACCTTTTCCGGCTTTATTAGCCACAACAATTTCTGAAGGGGGATGAAATTATATCAAGGTATAGTGCAGAGAAATAATTTATAAACCGCCAAGTCCACATCTGTGAAATTTGGTTTTCGGCTTTGGCTCGACGTCGTCATCATTGTCTTCATGTTCTATTAACAAATGCGACTGCCCAATATGTTCGTGATAATCTAAAAAGTTGTGATATTCTAACGAGGGATAAGAATGATTTTCAGGATATCTGTATTAACTAGCAAACTCGTGTCACTGTGTATTTTAATGTGTGAATAAAGATATTATTAAATAGGCTACTCTAGATTGAGCCCTACCCTGGCCTATACCAAAGCACTACCCATTTGTTAATCAATTTTAGCCTATAAGGAATAGCCGACATGCGAAAAAATCATTATCGGTAAATTGGAGAATTGATTATAATAAAGTATTAGGCAAAAGTTCAAGTGCATGTGTCGCTCAAATCAAATGGGACATAATAGGCTACGGATATGGAATTGTGTGATTGCTGAGGCGGTTTCGGGGCGGGGGGTTGACCGCATGTGGGGTAAGAATCCACATTTTCAATGCTCTGATTGCGCTGGTGGAGAAGCGCTAAATCCTTTTTGTTATTTCATTATCGCGGCAATTTGTTTGTTTGCATAGCTTTAATGCCATGGTGGCTAGAGAAAGGAAGAAATAAAAAAGAGATGTCTGTATTACTTCTATAATTGGCACAGACATACATAGGCCTACTATTACAGCCGCATATCGTGGGCCTGCTGATAAAACCTTGTATCTTCAAAAAAATTTACTTCACAGGAAAAAATATAAATATAAAAATATATATAAATTGATAAATATAATTTAAAATATTGTAATGTGAATATAGGCCACTAGATGGCAGTATTTACCTTTTTTTGTTAAGCTCAGACTGGAGTCATGTTTAGACATGTCCTGGACATGTCTGGGGCAAGTCTCAGAAAGTTAAAAAAAAGAGGTCTAAATGTGGGTGGGGTCTGCAAAAGAGTATATAAGGAAAAGAATTGAGACAGTAAAGTAGTAGGAGAAATTGCAAGAAGATGACCAGACCTGCCATTCTGTTCAAGACCTGTGACGTTTCTTTTGTGGATTTCTTTGCGTGTGTTTGAGCATTTTCTTCATCCAGGACATCACCAAGCCACCCCACCAAAAAGGGACTGTAATTATTTCTGTTTTTTCTTATTTATCAATCTTGGTCTTTAGTTGTAGGTTGTTATTAGTCTTTGTCTTTGTTAAAAATTAAATGTGTTTTAGTTGTTAAAACTGTGTTTGTCATCCCTTGCTGTTGCTGTTGTGTAATAAATGTAATAACAAATTGGGGCCATAACAAATTGGGGGCTCAAGGTCCGGGATAGACCATTGTGTGAGTAATTTATTGAAAATCTAACATTCCAAATTGTGAAATTGTTTTTGTGAATTTTCCTAGATATATATTGACAACAGCAATGGATGATTTCTTGGCATCACCAACCGTAGGGGTTTTGAAGTCTTTTAAAAAGACAGAACTGCTAGAAATTTGCAGACAGTTGGAGCTGACAGAGGTAAAACCAGCCATGCGAAAAGCAAGACTGGCTAGAGAGATAGTTGAATATTACATTGATGAAAATGTGTTTGCACCAGGAGATCTGGAACAGTTTCCAGTGGAAAATCCAAATATAGAAATGGAACTTAAATTAAACATGCAAGAGATTGAAAGGGAGGAAAGAGAAAAAGAAAGGGAGGAAAAAGAAAAACAAAGAGAATTTGAGAGGGAAGAAAAAGAAAAACAAAGGCAGTTTGAGTTAGAAAAATTTGCAAGAGAAGAAAAACAAAGAGAATTTGAGAGAGAGAAAGAGGAAAGAGCAGAAAGAGAGAGACAGAGACAGAGAGATTTTGAATTAGAGAAATTCGATAGAGAAGAAAGACTCCAAATGGAGCAACTAAAAATTAAAATTGAAACTAAAAATAAATTTTGTGCCAGTCAGGAGGTAAAACTGGTGCCTCCATTTTCAGAAAAGGATGTTGACAACTATTTCCAGTGTTTTGAAAAGGTAGCAAAGAGTTGCCAGTGGCCAAAGGAACACTGGCCTCTGATGTTGCAAACTGTCCTCAAGGGTAAAGCTCAACAAGCCTATTTGGCTTTGTCTGCAGATGATTCCTCTGATTATGAGGTTGTCAAAAAGGTTATTTTGAGAGCTTATGAGTTGGTTCCAGAGGCTTACCGACAGAAATTCAGAGGTCTGAAGAAATCTGAAAATCAGACTTATGTTGAATTTGCTAATGAGAAGCAGGTTTGCTTTGAGCGCTGGTGTACTTCTATGGAGGTCAAGGATGATTTCAACTCACTAAAAGAGATGGTGTTAGTTGAAGAATTCAAGAACTGTGTTAAGGATGATGTTAAGACCTACCTTAATGAGAAACAAGCACTGAACTTGCAATCAGCTGCCAAATTTGCAGATGAATATGTTCTCACTCATAAGTCCAAATTTCAGTCTAGCAGTAACAATAAATGGTCCCAATTTCAGAAAAAGGGTTATGGTGATACCCAAGATTCCTCACCCAAAGATAAAGACAAATCTGGTGATGGTGCTCAGAAATCCAGTAACAGGTCTGATCAAAGTGTGAAAGCTGACAGTGACAGAAGTGGTCTAGTTTGCAGATATTGCAAGAAATCTGGTCATGTTACAACTAACTGTTGGTTCCTTAAAGCTAAAAAAGAAAAAGAAAAGGATACCAAACCAAATGCCTTTGTGAAAACAAGGTTAGAAACCCCTGTAGTAGATAACCAATCTGCTAAATTGCCTGCTTCTTGTGGGGCTAAAAAGCCTAATACAGCTGACTTTGTGAGGGAGGAATTTCTTCCATTTGTGTCAGAGGGATCTGTGGCTCTGAATGAGCATACTACTCCTGTCCCCATATATATCCTAAGGGATACCGGAGCTTCTCAGTCACTTTTGTTGATGGACTCCTTAGAGTTACGTGATGAGACCGCTTCAGGGGATTTCATACTTGTACAAGGTATTGAAGGGAGGACTGTATCTGTACCCCTGCGCTCTATATTCTTGAAGTCAGATTTAGTTACAGGACAGGTAAAGGTGGGACTTATGTCAAGTCTACCTATAAAGGGTGTTTCTCTGTTGCTGGGCAATGACCTGGCTGGGGGCAAAGTAATTCCCCCTGTTCATCTTACTTCACAGCCGAGCACTGAAGATGGGGATGAGGACCCATCTCTGTATCCTTCTTGCGCAGTGACTCGTGCTATGGCTAAGAAGGCTAAAGAAGAAGATGATGTGGTGCCGTCCAGTACATTGAATAGTCAGGACTCATGTGGTTCGCCTCATGACTCTGATTGGCCTACTATGGTTTCTCCGTTTGAGGACTTATCAGATACTTTTATCAGTTCTCTATTCAGCCAGCCGGATGGGTCTGGTGATTCTGATGTGTCTGGAGACTTGTCTCTGTCCAGAAAGTGGTTCATTGAGGAGCAAACTAATGATCCTGAAATTTGTGTACTAAAGAGGAGAGCCCTTCCTGATAAAGAAATAGACGCAGTTCCAGTTGGGTATTATCTCAAGGATGGTGTGTTGATGCGGAAGTGGCGCCCTCCTGATATCCCTGCCAATGCAGATTGGGCAGTGGTCAGGCAAATTGTTGTTCCGAAGGTCTATAGGAATGAGATCTTAACAATGGCTCATAGTTTACCTTTAGGAGGTCATCTTGGTGTTAACAAGACTGTTGATAAGATCATGAAACACTTCTTTTGGCCTGGGCTTCGGAAAGACGTTTCCAACTTTTGCAAAACCTGTCACACTTGTCAGGTAGTTGGAAAACACCAGTTAGACCCACCTGTAGCTCCATTGCAGCCTATCCCAGCATTTGGGGAGCCATTCTCTAGGGTCATTGTTGATTGCGTTGGTCCATTACCCAAGACTAGATCTGGAAATCAGTACTTGTTGACAATCATGTGTGCATCTACCAGATTCCCCGAAGCCATACCTCTACGTAACATCAAGGCAACTGCTATCTCGAAGGCTTTGATAAAGTTCTTCACGTTGTTTGGCCTTCCCAGGGAAATTCAGTCAGACCAAGGTAGCAATTTCACTTCAGGATTGTTTCAGCAGGTTGTGTATGAACTAGGTGCAAAACAGATTCTTTCTAGTGCCTATCATCCAGAAAGTCAGGGTGCCTTAGAGCGGTTTCATTCCACTCTCAAGACAATGATGAGGACTTATTGTTATGACCATGAGAAAGACTGGGATGAAGGGGTTCATTTGCTGTTGTTTGCAGCTAGAGAAGCAGTGCAGGAGTCTACTGGATTCAGTCCATTTGAGCTAGTGTTTGGTCATGAAGTGAGAGGACCTTTGCTATTATTGAGTGAACAATGGCAAGAGGAAGAGCCGCAAATCAGTCTGTTAGACTATGTTAGCAAGTTCAAGGAAAGATTGCGTGCAGCTTGTGACCTTGCCAAAGAGAACTTGAAATCAAGTCAGGGAAAAATGAAAACTTGGTATGATCATAAGGCTAGAAGCCGTGAGTTTAAACCAGGAGACAAGGTCCTTGTGTTGTTTCCCTTGCAGTCCAATCCATTGCAGGCTAGATTTCATGGTCCTTATGAAATTCTGACAAAACTCAATGATTTCAATTACATTGTGAAGACTCCAGATAGGAGAAAACCAAAACAATTGTGTCATATTAACATGCTAAAGCCTTATCATGACAGAAATGCTAGGGTTGCAGCTGTCACTTCAGATTCTCCAATGGTCGAAACGTGTGAAGATGAGGGGGAGTTTCAAGATGATGAACCAAGAATTAAAGCTGAAGTTCTTTCATGTAAATTGTCAAACACTGAAGTGTTGCAAAATCTTGATGTAAAACTCCAGCACTTAGAACCCTCACAGAGAGTTTGAAAGGTTGATCAAGAAATATGAGGATTTGTTTCCTGATGTTCCAAAGAGAGTTACTATAGCCTCTCATGATGTAGATGTTGGTGATGCCAAACCAATAAAACAGAATCCATACCGGATGAATCCTGAAAAGAGAAAGATTGCTGAGAAAGAGGTTGAGTACATGTTAAAACATGATATTACCAGACCCTCCAACTCCGATTGGAGTTCACCCTGTGTGCTAGTTCCAAAACCTGATGGAAGTACTAGATTCTGTACAGATTATCGCAAAGTCAATGCTGTAACTAGAACTGATGTGTTTCCAGTACCTAGGATTGATGATTGTATTGATAGTGTAGGGCAAGCAAAGTTTCTGACCAAGATTGATTTATTGAAGGTTTATTGGTGTGTGCCTTTAACTGAGAGGGCCAAGAGCATCTCTGCTTTTGCCACACCATCTGGATTGTACCAGTATGAAGTCCTACCCTTTGGCATGAAAAATGCCCCAGCCACGTTCCAAAGGATGATACAGTCTACAATCGCCGGATTGCCACACACGGGTGCATACATCGATGACCTGATCACACGGAGTGACTCCTGGGAAGAACATCTAAAAGATGTAGAGACGTTGTTCCAGCGCCTGACCCAGGCTAACCTGACTGTTAACCTGAACAAGAGTGACTTTGGTTGTGCTACTGTCACCTATCTTGGCTACGTCATAGGCCAGGGTAAGGTGGCACCCATAAATGCTAAAGTCCAAGCCATCATGGACTTTCCAGTTCCTGACAACAAAAAAGCTTTGCGCCGCTTCCTTGGAATGATCGGGTACTACCGCAAGTTCTGCAAGAACTTTGCTGAGATTGCTCTCAGTCTAACTAACCAACTAAAGAAAGGCGTAAAGTTCAACTGGGATGATGCATGCCAGGAGCCTTCGATCGCCTGAAGTCTCTGCTGTGTCACTTCCCCGTGCTCAAATCTCCTGACTTCAACAAACCGTTCTCCATCGCGGTCGATGCTAGCGACCAAGCTTGTGGATCTGTGCTCCTACAGAGAAGTGACTCTGATGACATTGAGCATCCCGTGGCATACTTCTCCAGGAAGTTCAATCGCCACCAAAGGAACTATTCCACAATAGAGAAGGAACTGTTGGCTCTGGTCCTTTCTTTACAACACTTTGAGGTTTATGTTTGTACAGGACAAAAGCCAATGATTGTGTACACTGACCACAATCCGTTAATGTTTTTGAGTAAGATGAAAAACAAGAATCGGAGATTGTTGAATTGGAGTTTGATTTTATAGGAGTTTGACTTGGAAATTAAGCATGTGAAGGGTACAGACAATGTAATTGCTGATTGCTTATCCCGTGTTTGAATGTGTATATCATGTGTTTGAATATTGTATGATATGTATATATAGACAAGTGTTCACTTAACCATATTGTATTGAAAAGAAAAATTTTGCCTTTATGAGTCAAAATTTTTCCCTTTTGGAATGGAGGTGTAATGTGAATATAGGCCACTAGATGGCAGTATTTACCTTTTTTTGTTAAGCTCAGACTGGAGTCATGTTTAGACATGTCCTGGACATGTCTGGGGCAAGTCTCAGAAAGTTAAAAAAAAGAGGTCTAAATGTGGGTGGGGTCTGCAAAAGAGTATATAAGGAAAAGAATTGAGACAGTAAAGTAGTAGGAGAAATTGCAAGAAGATGACCAGACCTGCCATTCTGTTCAAGACCTGTGACGTTTCTTTTGTGGATTTCTTTGCCTGTGTTTGAGCATTTTCTTCATCCAGGACATCACCAAGCCACCCCACCAAAAAGGGACTGTAATTATTTCTGTTTTTTCTTATTTATCAATCTTGGTCTTTAGTTGTAGGTTGTTATTAGTCTTTGTCTTTGTTAAAAATTAAATGTGTTTTAGTTGTTAAAACTGTGTTTGTCATCCCTTGCTGTTGCTGTTGTGTAATAAATGTAATAACAAATTGGGGCCATAACAATATAAATAAAATAAAACATGTTTAATTCTGCGTGTAAGAATAGTGGACATACGAGTTTTTGTTCCTTATACGAGGTTTTATCAGCAGGCCCACGATTTTCAAGTTTAAAATATGGTTTGTGTTTTCCAGGCCTACCAAAGAAAACGTTGCCTCAGCACACAAAAACTTTGAAATGCCTACATTAATCGCGGAAATAGCAACAGAAAAATAATACCCCGCTACCGAAACTGCAAAAACCGCAACATAAACTGTTGACTCGTAGCATAAGACTATGAAACTGCAACATCATCTTTCACGTCCGTCTTTGCCATTTACTGCGCTTGCGCGTACCGGCCCAGGCTGCTTTCAGAGATAGCGGAATCAGGCGTGTCTCCTTCGGTTGGTAAGTAAAACGTTCAAATATGACGTTATTATTAATGCAGATGTTTAACAATGAAGTGTAAGACGTAGCTGTTACATCCACATTCTCGTAAATTCGCTTATTTTAGCATGTCACCCAGCCGAAAATGAACAATGCACTGTCGATTTCGCTATAGTCTTAGAGTTGCCAACTTGACGACTTTCTCAAGACGTATACATACGTCTTGAGTAGACAAACAATCCCGATTTGGAAAGTTGCCAGATTAAGCGAGAAAGTCGTCAAGTTGGCAACTCTAAGACTATAGCGAAATCGACAGTGCATCGTTCATTTTCGGCAGGGTGACATGCTAAAATAAGCGAATTTACGAGAATGTGGATGTAACAGCTACGTCTTACACTTCATGTAAGAAGTGCTGTGAAGAGACACCTAATGTACATTTCTGGGAGATCACATGATAACAGAACTCAGGTGCAGGCAGTCAGACTGATTACAAGGGAGCAGCACATTAGGGAGAACCTGATCACATGAAATAGGCAGAAACAAAAACGTGGACAGGGATCACGGGGCAATCCTATAGACAGATAAACAGCTCCAGTCAAGGAGTTCTAATGTGCCTAGAAACTAAGAGAGAGGATAGCGTGAGCAAGTGTGGAGAACCCACAAAAAATGCAGTAGAGAAGATTAGGGAAAGACAAGAGGAGAAGATTAGAACAGGGCGAATGATGAGAGCTTGTTAATCAATTAGTAAGTGCTGCTATACAATCCCAAGTGCTCGTTAGTAAGTTAGTATTATATACAATTTTAGTCTTGGTTAGTAATTTCACAAAAACAACAAACTGTTAGTATTGGTTAGTGATATAGAAAAAGCAAGGTGAAGGAAGTAAACGAGATTGGAAGGAAGGTTGAAGTCCAGAAACCATTAGATTCACCCGAAGGAGTGGCACGCAGTACTGGGGCTGTGAGCAAACACAACACCAAAGACCAGACGGGGGGAGACACAGTGCAAAGCATGGTATAAACGAAAACATGGACCGGAGTTAAACTATGGTAAAAAGTAAGACATGGAAAAACAAAACTAAAACAATGCATGAATAAATCTGAGTAACCAAATCACAATACACATTTCAAAAATAGTCAGACATAGCAAAAATCAAAATATACACATGGCAATAAAATCAGGAACATGGCAAGGCAGAATCAGAATCACAACATTATACAAATTTTTTCCAAATTTAATGCATTTATTATTCTGTACTGATTAAGATAGATCCCTGAGACTAGGTATGCAAACTGTCAGTCAACTTTCTGAAGAGCACAAAAAATATCAAAGTCACTATGGTTGCTTTAAATGTTTTAATAACCTTGGAATTTTGCTTCAGAATTAAAATTGCATATTTTGGGTCATTATAGTGGGTATATATCTCAAAAGGGACACAAGAGATCAATGTCATATTTTAGTGCTTGAAGCCATGGGTCTTGGGTCTAACGTATAGAAGAACTGGAGTTGTAAAACCCTTTATTTGGACTGTACAGCATGTCAATCATATTAGGTGATTATCTGATATGGAATCAGTGACACCAGATGCGGGAAAAGGGAATGAGGATTTTATTATTAACCAAAACAAAACAGGCACGAGGGCCAACAAAAAACTTGGCCCAAAGGGTTGCAAAAAACAAACTAAGGAAGCTACACAGAGCTATAAACAAAAAATGCAAAAGGCAAAAAACAAAAGGCACTGGAAACTCCAGGCGAGAAGATCAAGAAAAATAAACAACAATACTAAAAATATATATACACAAGACGAGAGGCTAGGACAAATACTAGGGAACTTGACAAGAACTTGGCTAAACGAGACGCGACTAGAAACAAACTTGAGACACTGCCTGCCAGCCAACTTCCACCGCATCCAGATAAAGGCTTGGTAATCATGGACACATGAGGGGCAACACCTGGAGAAGCAGAAACAAGAGGCAGGGCAAGATCATGACATGGACAAGATTGGTTGACAAGACTTGCTCATTAAGAGAATGAGCGTGCTCAGCTTAAGTACCAATTAAGTATGCAGTTTGGAAGCAAGCATGAATGTTAAGAACAGAAAAGCACAGCAAGATCTTGAAATAGCAAAGCAGGAATCATGACAATGAACTCCCTGTCTAAATTAGTAGTATTAGTAATGTGCCTATCTAAGAATTACACCACCTAGTGAGTGTTAGTAACTTAAAAACAGTTAATTGTCAATTAAGCTTAGAGAGCCCCGAATCAGCACAGCACAGAAGGAAGAGGGAAATACCAAAGCCAACCAGAGCTCTGAAATGTGCAACAACGAAGGCACGGGGCGGAACGCAGACAAGCGGTGGAGTGGCATGGCAGACCTGGCGAAAACAAAAACATGGACAAGGAAAAACATGGACATGGAATGTGAAATCCTGATACAAGAAACTGTTAAAACTATGGCATGAAACATGAACTATGAACTATGGAATCTTGGAACATGAAACTGTTAAAACCATGAATAATACTGTTCTGGCCAAAGGCCAGAACCCTGGAACACAACAGTACCCCCCCCTTACAAAAGCGGCACCTGACGCGGACAAAAAACACCAATAACTAAAATACATGAAGCCGCACATAACTAAATACAAATTCCACAAGACAAATAACTAATGAGAATACTCAAGACAAAAACCCTATGACACAGAACACCTAACCAAGAAACAGTACAACAAGAAACATTAAACAAACAAGATTACTTGGGGTCTCCAGCAAGCTGGGGCTAAGGCTTGGGCTATGGGAATGGGCTTGGGACTATGGCTATGGGCTTGGGACTGTGGCTATGGCTTAAGGGGTTGGGGCTGTGGCTATGGCTTGGAGCTATGGCTATGGCTTGGGCTTGGAACTATGGCTTAGGGTGATGGCTATGACTATGGCTTGGGGTGTGACTGGTGGTAGTCACGGATGAGACTTTTGTCTAGGATGTGCCTGGCCGGGACCCAGGAACGCTCCTCTGGGCCGTACCCCTCCCAATCCACGAGGTACTGGAGGCCCCGGCCCCTCCGTCGGCAATCCAGCAGAGCTTTGACTGTGTAGGCCTCCCCTCCGTCGATGAGCCGAGGAGGAGGCGGAGGCTCAGGTGGGGGCATGAGGGGGGAGGTGGCAACAGGCCTCAGGCGTGAGACGTGGAACACCGGGTGGAGCCGTCGCATGGTGGATGGGAGCTTGAGCCGGACGGCAGTGGGGCTGATGATCCTTTGTATGGGGAAAGGACCCAGGAAGCGAGGAGCCAGCTTGCGGCTTTCCACCCGGAGTGGGATGTCTTGTGCCGCCAACCAGACCTTCTGGCCGACCCGATAGTGAGGGGCTGGGCGCCGACGCTTGTCTGCCGTGGTCTTCATGGTCTTACCCGCCCGAACCAAGGTGCGGCGAGCAGACAGCCACACACGGCGACACCGCCGGATGAATGCCCCGGCTGAAGGCACCCCGACTTCCTCCTCCTGGCTGGGGAACAGTGGAGGCTGGTAGCCCATACAGCACTCGAAGGGGGAGAGGCCGGAGGCAGAGGCGGCGTGGGAGTTTACGGCGTACTCGACCCAGGGTAGCATGGTGGACCAGGATCTTGGGTTGGTCGAGCACACGCATCGGAGGACCGTCTCCAGGGTTTGGTTGGCCCGCTCAGTCTGTCCATTGGTCTGTGGGTGGTAACCGGAACTGAGGCTGAAGGAGGTGCCAAGGGATGTGCAGAATGCTTTCCAGAATTGGGAGGTGAATTGGGGACCACGATCTGACACTATATCCACAGGAATGCCATGGAGACGGACAACATGCTGGATTAGTAGGTCAGCTGTGGTTTTAGCAGAGGGGAGCTTGGGAAGGGGCACGAAGTGGGCAGACTTGGAGAACCGGTCAACTATGGTGAGGACAGTGGTGTTTCCATGGGAGACGGGCAGGCCAGTGACGAAGTCCAGAGCTATGTGGGACCAGGGACGGTGAGGAATGGGAAGTGGTTGGAGCAGACCAGAGGGAGGTGCGTGGGAGGACTTGGCGCGGGAACAGACTGAGCAGGCAGAAACGAACCCCCGGACCTCTGCTGCCATCTTGGGCCACCAGAAACGGCGCTGGATAAACCGCAGGGTCCGGCCGACCCCAGGATGGCACGACAGGTTGGAGGAGTGGCCCCACTGGAGAACGTCAGACCGGGCAGCTGCAGGGACGTACAGGCAGTTGGCAGGGCAGGCACTGGGCGTAGCTGCGCCGTTCTGAGCGTTGCGGACCAGCTCCTCGATCCGGAGGCACACGTTGTTTACGAAACATGTTCTGGGCAGAATGGAGCTGGGCTCTCCCTTGGCCGAGGAAGCGTCGAAACGCCTGGAGAGCGCGTCAGCCTTGGTGTTCTTGGACCCTGGCCTGTAGGCCAGGGAGAAGTTGAACCGGTCAAAGAAGAGGGCCCATCTGGCTTGTCTGGGCGTCAGCCTCTTGGCGGAGCGGAGGTACTCCAGGTTTTTATGGTCCGTCCAGACCAAGAACGGAATCCTTGCCCCCTCAAGCCAGTGCCTCCATTCCTCCAGGGCCAGTTTCACCGCCAGCAGCTCCCGGTTCCCGACGTCGTAGTTGGACTCCGCAGGCGTCAGCCGGTGGGAGTAGAACGCGCACGGGTGTACCTTCTGATCATTGCTGGATCTTTGAGATAGCACCGCACCAACCCCGACATTGGAGGCATCCACCTCCACAATGAACTGCTTGGCGGGGTCGGGGTGGTGAGGATGGGCGCGGTGGTGAAGCGCCTCTTCAGCTCACAGAAGGTCACCTCGGCTTGCGGAGTCCAACGGAATGGCACCTTGATGGAGGTAAGGGCCGTTAGGGGAGCTGCCACGGTGCTATAGTTCCTGACGAATCGCCTATAGAAATTAGCGAATCCCAGGAAGCTCTGTAGGGCCTTGCGGTCCTTGGGTGCGGGCCAGTCCACCACAGCCTTGACCTTCTCCTCGTCCATGCCCAGGTGGTTATGGGAGATGACGTGCCCCAGGAAGGAGGTAGTGGTGGTGCTGAACTCGCACTTTTCAGCCTTAACAAAGAGGCAGTTTTCGAGGAGGCGGCGGAGCACCTGGCGAACATGGCTTGTGTGCTCTGTCCTATCCCGGGAGAAGATCAGGATGTCATCCAGGTAGACATAGACAAACCGCCCGATCATATCTCCAAGCACATCGTTCACCAAGTTTTGGAACACTGCGGGTGCGTTGGTCAGGCCGAATGGAACCACCAAGTACTCCCAGTGGCCGCTAGGGGTGTTGAAAGCGGTTTTCCATTCGTCGCCTTCCCTAATGCGCAGGAGGTGATAAGCAATCCGCAGGTCCAGCTTGGTGAAGATGGCCGCCCCTTGGATCACATCGAATGCCGAGGACATCAGTGGAAGCGGGTAGCGGTTCCTGATGGTGATCTTATTTAGGCCTCGGTAATCGATGCAGGGGCGCAGAGAGCCGTCCTTCTTTTTGACGAAGAAGAAGCCTGCCCCCGCGGGAGAGGAGGATGGACGGATGATGCCAGCTGCAATGGACTCCCGGATGTACTTGTCCATGGCCCCCCTCTCTGGCTCAGACAAGGCAAAGACACGACCCCTAGGAGGCGCTGTGCCAGGCTGGAGGTCAATAGCACAGTCATACGGACGGTGCGGGGGCAGGGACACCGCACGGGACTTGCTAAAGACTGTTGCTAGGTCGTGGTATTCGGGGGGCACTCTGGAGACGTCTGGCCTCCCCTCGGGAGCTGGTCCACCCACAGAGCAAGAAGGTCGGGAGTCGAGGAGGCAGCTGGCTGAACAGGAGGCACTCCACTCCCGCACCTCATGGCGGGCCCAGTCGATCACCGGCCCGTGTAGCGCCAACCAGGGATGACCCAGGACAATAGGGGAGTGAGGTGTCTCGGTCACGAACAGCCGGATCTGCTCGCGGTGGTTACCGGACGCCAGCAGCTGGATGGGAACGGTCCGGAAGGACACCTTAGCTAGGGGTTGCCCACCCAGCCCTGAGATGGACAATGGGCTGGGAAGATGGCATAGGGGAACCCCCCACTCAGCAGCAGCTCTGGCGTCGATAAAGTTTTCCTCAGCCCCCGAGTCAATGAGGGCGGTGGTCTTGCGGGAGCGGCCCTCCCAGGTCAGGGTCACCGGAACGCAGGTCTGGCGGTAGGAGGAGGTCTCCTTGGATGAAGCACCCACCAGTACTCCTCCAGATGCTAGGGGGCGCTGTCTTGACTGACAGCCTCGCACAGCATGACCCTGCTGGCCGCAGTAAAAACATGCCCCCGACCTCCTTCTTCGTTGGCGCTCCTCCTGGGTGAGCCGGGACCTCCCGATCTCCATGGGAGATGCCTTCCCAGGAGGGGGTGTGGTGGTGCTTCTCCTCGGCTGGTCCTGAGGCGACGCATGACTGGGACCCGGGGGTTGGATCTGACCAGAGGGGGCAGGACGTCGACCAGGGCCAAGGGTGAGCGCCCTCTCCTCCAGGCGGCTGTCAATACGAAGGGCCAGGTCGACAAGGGCCTCTGGAGACTCTGGGATCTCACAAAAGAGCAGTCGGTCTTTGACTGGTTCGGACAGCCCCTGGAGGAACACGTCACACAATGCCTCCTTGCTCCAGCCAGAAGTAGCTGCCGCCGTTTGGAAGTCGATGGCATAGTCCGCCACCGATCTCCTCCCCTGCCTCATCCTCAGTAGCTCTCGCCCTGCAGCTCTTCCCTGCTTGGAGCGGTCGAAGATGCGCAGCAGTTCCTCTGCCAAGGCCTGGTAGGTGGTAGTACAGGGCAGCCGAGCCTGCCATGCGGCAGTTCCCCACAGGCGAGCCCGCCCCGTCAGCTGGGAAAAGACGAAGGCGACTCGGGCCGGCTCTGAGGCGAAGGTAGAAGGCTGCAGAGCGAAGCACATCTCGCAGGAGGTGAGGAAGGCCCTGCAGAACCCTGGTTCTCCGCCGTACCGCTCAGGTGGTGGAAGGCGAGGCTCAGGACCTGGGTGCGTGACTGGCTGCAGCTGGGGTGCTTCCGCTCCGGGCTGTAGCACAGGTGCAGGGGTGGCAAGGGGCTGGGTAGCAGGCATGGTGGGAGCCTGGCTGGAACCCGCCCAGGGGAGGCTGGCTTGCAGAATGGCCAGCGCAGCGGTCAGCTCCTGAATCTGCTGCCGTTGCCGCAGCAGCTCAGCCTCTTGCTGGGCGATCTTGCGCTCCATCCCGCTGGTGTCGATGAGACAGTGTCTACTGATATGGAATCAGTGACACCAGATGCGGGAAAAGGGAATGAGGATTTTATTATTAACCAAAACAAAACAGGCACGAGGGCCAACAAAAAACTTGGCCCAAAGGGTTGCAAAAAACAAACTAAGGAAGCTACACAGAGCTATAAACAAAAAATGCAAAAGGCAAAAAACAAAAGGCACTGGAAACTCCAGGCGAGAAGATCAAGAAAAATAAATAACAATACTAAAAATATATATATACAAGACGAGAGGCTAGGACAAATACTAGGGAACTTGACAAGAACTTGGCTAAACGAGACGCGACTAGAAACAAACTTGAGACACTGTCTGCCAGCCAACTTCCACCGCATCCAGATAAAGGCTTGGTAATCATGGACACATGAGGGGCAACACCTGGAGAAGCAGAAACAAGAGGCAGGGCAAGATCATGACATGGACAAGATTGGTTGACAAGACTTGCTCATTAAGAGAATGAGCGTGCTCAGCTTAAGTACCAATTAAGTATGCAGTTTGGAAGCAAGCATGAATGTTAAGAACAGAAAAGCACAGCAAGATCTTGAAATAGCAAAGCAGGAATCATGACAATAAACTCCCTGTCTAAATTAGTAGTATTAGTAATGTGCCTATCTAAGAATTACACCACCCAGTGAGTGTTAGTAAATGTTAGTAACTTAAAAACAGTTAATTGTCAATTAAGCTTAGAGAGCCCCGAATCAGCACAGCACAGAAGGAAGAGGGAAATACCAAAGCCAACCAGAGCTCTGAAATGTGCAACAACGAAGGCACGGGGCGGAACGCAGACAAGCGGTGGAGTGGCATGGCAGACCTGGCGAAAACAAAAACATGGACAAGGAAAAACATGGACATGGAATGTGAAATCCTGATACAAGAAACTGTTAAAACTATGGCATGAAACATGAACTATGAACTATGGAATCTTGGAACATGAAACTGTTAAAACCATGAATAATACTGTTCTGGCCAAAGGCCAGAACCCTGGAACACAACAATTATCATTGGCTGACGTAGGGTATTGTTGCACTCCACCGCCAGATGGCAGCAAAACCCAAAAGCACGGCCCATTGGAAAGACTTGAAATCTCTGCCAACATAGCTGGATTTGAACATATATCTCAGCTGAACTTTGGCCTAGATAGGCCCAAATTAAAGCACTTATTCCTCTTGTGCTATTCTAACATTCGGCAAAGTTTGGTTAAAATCCATGCGACCGTTTTTGAGATAACCTGCCAACAGACAGACAGACAAATAGACAAACAAACAAACCAACCAAAGCCAGCGAACACATACAAACATTATTTTACATGAATCCTAAAATGGACAGAAAGCCAGCGCAAAAAGGTGACAATAGGTGCATGTTTTAAGAGCCTAGCAGCATCAGTTTGGAGGGTTTGTAAGTGATGAAAGGAAGATTCACTAAGGCAGGTAGAAAGAGAATTACAGTGGTCCACTCCAAACACGAAGAGATAAAAGCATGTATTAGCATTATAAATTCATTTCGTGACACAACAGACTTGAGTTTAGCCATGTTTCTTAGGTGAATGAAGAAAGAACGAGTACTAAGCATCAAAACTCATAAACTGGTCAAAAATCACCCAAAGACATGCAGACTAGACTGGCAAGAGAGGGATAAGGCACCAAGGCTCTGTCTGATCGCGAAGTGAAGGTTATCAGGAGCCATAATCAAGGCTTTGATTTTATCTGCATTTTACAGGAGAAAATTATTTGTCAACTCAGTTCACTGACTTTGAATGAGACAAGTTAGACCAGCAGTTCCTTAAATTTGCTGTAGGTTCTGTTGTGATCTCCTGGATGAGTTGTTGATGTGCTCCTGGCCGAAGTTTGGTAGGGCAGTAACTTGGTAGGGCAGGTTCACCAGTGTTCCAAGTTTTCTCAATTTGTAGATAATAACTCAACGTGGTTTGCTCGAATCCGAGAGCCTTAGAAATGGTTTTGCAACCATTTCCAAACAAACTGAAGTAAATTACTTTGTTACTCATTTGTTCTTAAATTTTTTATTGCAGAATCATGTGCTGCTTTTTGGCTACTTCACATTGCCAGACAGGTTAAATTTAAGTAATGTTTAGACTCAACAGGGCTGACAATAATCATGCCTGGGTGTGTCTAGAAGAATGAAACCAAATTATCAATTAAATAAGTTGATTTAGTATTTAGGAGGGAAATTACTTTTTTTCCACATACTGGCAGGTATGGTTGGGTAGCTTTTTTCCTTCAATAAATGATATCATCATTAAAAAAACTGCATTTTGCGTTTACTTGGGTTATCTTTGTCCAATAGTAAAATTATTTTGATGACCTAAAACAATTACATGGGGACAAAAAGGAAAAAATAAACTAAATTTGAGAAGGGGGCAAATTCTTTTTCGCAGCACTGTAATTCTGACAAAACATATTAAGCAAGAGAGCAATTATCTTCATCTACTGTACAATGAAGCACAAAGACACCCAACTGAAACAATTCCAGCTGGTCTGTTTTTTTCATTGCATGACCTCCATCGAGTACATGCCCTCTACTGTTGTGTAATATCACTGTGGGTTCCTTGACCCTAGCTGGAGATCTCCCCCGGGGGTTAAGAGATACTGGACAAAGTGACATTGAGCTTGGAGACATGTTATGAGTGGCCTAATGGGACAAACTCACACTCATACTCGTGAAACTAAGCAGATACTGCATACGAGAGAATACATGTACGCACTCATGCACACACACACAAACACACATACACACACACACACAGACAAAATCTCCCAAACATGCAGTATAACTGAAAAACATCTTCCAAACTGAACTGAACTGCTGAAACCACATAGAGGTAGTCAAATAGTATACACATACCACTGAAAACGAACACCAACAGTATCAAAACTATGCACACATACTATTGTAATCTCACAAAAACTAAGTACATATACGAGTAGAACCATGTAAGCATATCACTGAACTTGCACGCAAACACCGGGAAATCATGCTCAGATATGACTCATCCCAGACACAAAAACTATAAAAGCAATGAACTCATATTACCATCATCTGGCAGACAGCCTGCAGAATGTAGCTCAATGGAAAAGCTGTAATGTGAGTTGCGGAGTGATCCTCGGCACAGAAAACTCAACAACTCGCGTTGTGTAAGCAGGATTTCAGCTGAAAGAAGCAAGTGTCTACTCTGAACATGTTCAAACTTCCGTAGGCTCTTTTCTGAGGTAACTTTTCAGTCACTAAGGGGTCTGAGGCATCGGAAAATAGGTGACAGTGAATGCATCATAATTCACTGCAAAACCTCTCACACATGGGTGAATTTCACTAAGGCATACTGAAATACTTGGAAGTAAGCTTTCAGTAATGTGTGTGCATGACTTTAGTATAATGCGTGCATGGTATGAACTGAGCCTGTGTGAGGTTTCAGTGGCATTTGAGAACAAATACAAAAGTGTTTGTGTGAGGTTTCAGTCACGTGTGGATAATTTCAGCACAATTTCTTCATGTTTTAATTGTGCCTGTGTTAGATTTCGTTGGTGTATGTGCATGTTCATAACTGATTGCATGCCATTACAGTAGTACGTGTTTCAGTAGTGCTTGTATGTGGTTTAAAATCGTGTGTGCATGGGTTTAGTAACTTGTCTGAGGATTCACTTGTATATGTGCATGATTTCAGTAGAATTTTCTGAGGCATCAGCAGTATATGGACATGTTATGTATGTATGTGTAGGCCAAGGCTCACACAGTGTTATTCCTTATCAGTGTTATACCTGTATCATTTTAGTTCAGCCATGCAAGTCTCTCTGAACAGTTTTCCATTAAAATAATGTGGAGTCAAACTGAATTGACATAACTAATGTTCTACTGCAATGTATTGACCGCCCTGAAACTGTTAACCTTCGCTAAAAAACTGGTTTAACCATTTGCGCCCAAGCATTATATTTATTATGAGAGGAAAATACGCCACAGAATTGGCTCTGATTGGTCTACCGTTATGACATATTGTATCACGTTTGATTCTTTGAATTGCATGAAAGAATCATAATTTTATTTGTGATCAAAGTTAGGATTTTGGAAGTATTAGTAAAAACGCTGAAATTGTGTTCATTACTTGCTATTTATGTGAGCTGAAAATTTTACACCGAATAAATGAGCATATCTTTGATTAATAACTTAATTAATAATAGCTCCATGTGGTTTCTGAGATGCAGCGATTTGTTTTATCATACCAAATATAGTCTTTGGGCACAAGGGCGTTTTCTAAAAATGGTACGAATTCCCCTTCAATGGCCTATTAAAGTGAAGGGATGCTTTCTATTTTCAGTTCACACATGCAAGAGATTCATATGTATATGTTCCATATAAAAAGGTCTACTCTATTATTAGGCCAGCCCTAGTGAACATAATTTGCTTGGGTTAACCTCCTCTATTAGTTTTGGTGGAATACAAAGCATTTTCAGGAGTAATGTCGAAGTCTCTCTCTCTCTCTCTCTCACACACACGCACACACGCACACACGCACACACACGCACACACGCACACAAACAGTACGGGCGAAACAGAGACAGACAGTGATACATGCACATATTTCTACTTTAATAGCAAAAACAGAAGGAATCACTGGGAAGAGGAGAAAAGTATTTACAAACAGAGCAGCTCTTGTTATGTCTTGCACACCTGCTGGAATAACTGAACTGAACTTTTGAACCAGGGCTGGGTGACCTTTTCTTGTAACAATCTTGCAGTCAGTCAAGACACGGGGAAGCAGCAAAATGGAGAGGAAATGGATCATCACGAAAATACATTGCTACTATACAGCAAGTGATTCAGCATATTCAATCAGAGAATATCAATATGGCTGACATTTGCAAAGAGCCATCCAACAGAGAGTGGAGATAGTGCTGACACAGGGTCGCCAATGGGACCTTCTCACATTCAGAAGGGAAGTGCTGAGGGTGTACGTGCTCAAGTACAGAGCTCATCAAGCAGAGGTTTAAAGGCCCATGAGCACACAAACACTCGTCTACTGAAAGAGCCAGTGAGACTATGATGACAGAGGTCACTACCTACGGGTGCTACACCCAACAAAAGCACTGTGCACATTTCAACTTTCCTGCCTCAAATGTGGCGTCCCAACACATATTCCCTGCTTCATGGAATTTTATAGGAAGTAAAGGACAGGGTTATAATTTCAGCTAAAGTCACTCAATGGCTGAGGCTGCCCTGCCATTGATATGTGCCATGCTTTTGTGAATTTTCTTCATTAATAATAATTGGTAACATAACATACACTTTATTGAACTCCATGAGGTAATTTGTCCTCTGCATTTGACCCATCCTATAGTTAGGAGCAGTGGGCAGCTACAGAGCAACTCCTGGGGACCAACTCCAGTTCTAAAGCCAGTTCCTTGGTCAGGGGTCCTGGCTGAAGTGTTCCTATGATACATGTTTTTGTGGGTGGGGGAAACCGGAGTTCCCAGAGGAAACCCACGTGAACACGGGGAGAACATGCAAAATCCAAACAGAAAGGCCCCAGGCCAGAATCAACCTTCTTGCTGAGAGGTGACAGTGCTAACCACGATGCCACGGTTACAGGACCAAAATGTCCAAGGACGAAACGTCTGAGGACGAAGAGTCTTACTGCCGTGATACACACCATGCATAGGTGAGTTTTCAATTATAAAAATAATTGACAATGCAAATCAGTTATTTTTATACGGGTCTTGCATCTACTTTGAGATTTAGGTTTCTCATTTTATGAAAGTATCCAACATATTAAATGTTTGTACAGAAGTAAATGTTAGCATAGTTTTTGTCCATATCTGACAAAGAACAATGCAGTTATGGGTTTTATCAATTTTCTGAGCAATAAATGAGAGTTACACAGTACAATAGTTGGATTTAATCCACACCTGTGAATGTTGATTTTAGTGAAAATCTTCACTAGATAAGGTCCCTCTCTCAATCCCCCTGTCCCTCCCTCCCTCAGTTCATGCGAGAGCCGATGCGAGTGTGTGTTTTTGTGTGCATGTGTGCATGTATATGGGAGAGAGAGGTCAAAAATTAACTTTGTGAGCTGTATATAAATTTCTATCAGTCTCTAATACAAACCTAACCTCTAATAAGTGAGATGCAGAACATTTTACGGATTCTCCTGGAGTCTCTCATTTTAAAGCTCATAATCGCTGTACCAGTCAAGAGTGTCTTGAATAGTAGTCAGATGATACTCATTATCAACCTTTCATTCCTTTTGTAATCTCC
Source organism: Gymnothorax reevesii (assembly GCA_029721435.1). Classification (NCBI taxonomy): domain Eukaryota; kingdom Metazoa; phylum Chordata; class Actinopteri; order Anguilliformes; family Muraenidae; genus Gymnothorax; species Gymnothorax reevesii. The sequence goes on from CM056576.1 coordinate 48,879,792, forward strand.
ACAGTCTGCCATTAACATTGATAGCAAACAATTCACATCATATTCTTTTCGTGTAAAACCTGGGTAGAGCTGGGGTACTGGTGATTAATACATTGCCATCAGGGTTAGCCTAAATAGATGTTAATGATCGCTCCAGGGTGTGGAGCTCTTGGAATGGTTACGTGGAAAAATCAGGCTGTTTACAAAATTGCCAGTCAATCCATTTTTTCACCACTCAAAAAATACTTTTGCTGACACCTCTGGTATGGTTGGTTGAAATTAAAACCAACTTCCAGGGCTCTTGTTTCCGATTGATGGATACACAGTGGAATTCTGATGGAAAACCAGTGGACGAGCGCCAAGATGTTTGCGCATTTCAGAAGTAGGGAGATTCTGTTGAAGTTATTAATTCAGCATTATTGATTATGTTTACTAATATTGATTATATATATATTTTTATCATTATTCATTCATTGTTCATACTCAAAATCAATAACCATATTATGTAGGCAGCAAAAAGACACACATAACACACTCACATACAAGCAGTTCACACATAGAGAGACACACAAACACAAGCAGCTCATATGAGCAGCTCACACACATAAGCAACATGCTCTTGTAGCTTTGATTAGTCAGCTTCTGTTTTCTTGATTCAAAAAACAATCAGAGGATGTATTTCATTTCTGTAGCTTTGATCAATATTGATATGGAATCAGTTAGACACCAGATGAGGGAAAAGGGAATGAGGATTTTATTTTAAACAAAACAAAACAGGCACGAGGGCCAACGAAAAACTTGGCCCAAAGGGTTGCAAAAGGACAAACTAAAGTACGCTACACAGAGCTATAAACAAAGAATGCAAAATGACAAAAAACAAAAGGCACTGGAAACTCCAGGCAAGAAGATCAAGAAAAAATAAATAACAAGGCTATATATATATATATATATATATATATATATATATATATATACACAAGACAAGAGCTATAATCACGAGACTTGACAAGAGGCTCGAACAAGACTTGAAACTTGACATGCAAGGGAACTAGAGACACTGTCTGCCAGCCAACTTCCACCGCATCCAGATTAAGGCTAAGTAATCAAGGACACATGAGGGGCAACACCTGGAGACGCAGAAACAAGAGGCATGGCAAGATCAAGACATGGACAGAGATTGGATGACATGACCTGCTCATTAAGAGAATGAGCGTGCTCAGCTTAAGTACCAATTAAGTATGCAGCTTGGAAGCAAGCATGAATGTTAAGAACAGAAAAGCACAGCAAGATCTTGAAATAGCAAAGCAGGAATCATGACAATAAACTCCCTGTCTAAATTAGTAATATTAGTAATGTGCCTATCTAAGAATTACACCACCCAGTGAGTCTTAGTAAATGTTAGTAACTTAAAAATAGTTAATTGCCAATTAAGCTTAGAGAGCCCCGAATCAGCACAGCACAGAAGGAAGAGGGAAATACCAAAGCCAACCCAGAGCTCTGAAATGTGCAACAACGAAGGCACGGGGCGGAACGCAGACAAGCGGTGGAGTGGCATGGCAGACCTGGCAAAAACAAAAACATGGAAAAGTAAAAACATGGACATGGAATGTGAATTATGAAATGAGTAATCCTAAACAAGAAACTGTTAAAACTGTGACTATGAAACATGAACTATGGAACTATGAACTATGAACTATGAAACTTGGAACATGAAACTGTTAAAACCATAAACAATACTGTTCTGGCCAAAGGCCAGAACCCCGGAACACAACACAATATATGTTCAGCAAAATCATTATTTGCTACTGAAAGCATACTCAATTGAATTACTTGTAATTATTTGATATGCATCGAATTCATCCACTGGTATCTTTTTCTTTTTTCATCTGGGTGCGGCTGTCCACTGTAATGTGCATGCTATGCATTCCTGAAGGATGAAATAACAGAGAATCTCAGGTTGCCAGTCCAATTGTAAGCGGAGAATGAAAAGGGGAAGGACCATATTTGAGGTATATAACCCATTGTAACCCTGGAAAACTGCAATTCTACAGGGGAGTTCGTCTTGCAGTTCATCGGGCAGTTCTGCGGTTCGTCTTGGGGGCAATTCCTCTTGCGCAAGAGGAACACGGCTTTGCATTTTGCAACATGACACAATAAAGCCGAATTTTTCCTTTTTCAAGAATCTGTCTCTCTCCAATTGCTTGAGGATGGGGGAATCTCAATATGTTGAAGAAAATCCACAACAATTCCATACAAAAATATATGTCTAATTTGTTATATTGCCATGTACCTGCCTGGCAGAAATGCTCCCGTTGAGCGGATCTTTTCCATAATGAACAATACTTGGACTGAATATTGGACTGTGAGGAACCACATGACCGTTCCCACCTTAAAGGCGTTGATTGTTACACGGGATGACACCTGTCCACAATTCCACAGCAGGCTGTCAGCCAACAAATCGATTTTGGAGCAAATACACTCCTCAAGCAAATATAAATAGTCTAATTTGAAGAGCATTTGTCTCTGTGTTGAGGTCATGTTTTCAGAGCTCTATGAGGTTGACATCTCACACACACACACACACACACACAAACACACACAGACATAGCCTACTAGAGATCTAAGAGATCAAAGATATATGTGTTACAATGCTTTGTTTAAGAAAAACAACAGCAAATAATGTAAGTGAAGCTAAGGTGTTATGGGTGGCTAGTAGGACCAGTAGCGATAGTTAGCACTAACAACTGGCCTCAAACGCAGGGTTTGTAAAAAATCTGAAGATAAAGCCTGTATCGGTCGCGACTGTCCGTGACTCACAGACACAGAAGCTGTAGGTTGCATTCACTGCATAAGCCAACCTGACGTGTTAGCCAGTTGATTGTGGCTGTAGCACAACGGCTAATGTAGACAAGTTACTGTTGCTAATGTTTGTGTCCTACATATGCAAGAGTGATATCAGGGGAAATTCTGCAGAAGGTGTGTGAACATAAACCTCATTTGAAGCTAACTTTTAATACTTGTTTGTAATTTGGATGGTTGGTACAACTGTTCACAGTAACAGAACTTGCTGTCTGTAAAACCTGTATTGCAAGGGTTTGTCTCTGTGGCTATGACTGCTCGGTCACCTGCTACTGCAAGTTATTTTGTGTGTCTTGCCAATTAAAAATGTTCCTGGTTAACGTATATGCAGTAATTCTGATCGGTATGCTTGCGTTACTTCGGTAAGCATCAATGTGCCAGATTGTAGCCACTACAGTTAGTGATCGATTCACTTAGCCATGACTGGGATCAGCCGGATACTTCACAAATGTCTGAGCAAGCTCTCTAGTGCTACCATGAAAGCAATGCTAAACGCAGAAGCTCTGCCGGTTTACAAATAATTTCTCTGCACTCCCAAGACATAATTTCATCTCCCTTTAAAAATTGATGTGGCTAATAAAAAGTCGAAACAGGCGGATATTAAATAGGTAACTCTTTCCTGTAGTAGTGATCAAATCGCTAGCTCCAATTAAGCAACTTGTCCGCGCTAACAGCACTTACGGTCTGCAAAACCTGTATTTTGTTCATAATATAACCAAGCTCTCTCTAGCTGTTGCGTACTATCCATAAAGCTGCTTTCAAATCAGACACGAAAAAATTTTTCACAAGACAGATTAGCCTACATTCAAAGTCAATGCAAAGATGCAAATACAGGCCTTATAGGCTCGTTAAGCAGCTTTCACATCGGACGTGAAAGAAATTTTTCGCGCGACAGATTAAATTCAAAGTCATGACCGCTTATCAGCTATTGCATGTTAGTTTGCGTGCTCTGCTAATTAAAAATGCTCCTGGTTAACTTATATGCAGCAATTATGATCGGTATACTTGTGTTATTTCGGTGAGAATCAATGCGCCAGTTTCATCATAACATTGCCTGATTGTAGCCACTACAGTTGAAGCTAACTGGAGAGGTGCTGGATGTGTCTGCCGAGTTGGGCTACAGTTAGACTAGATTTTGCAGAGCGTGGGGTGCGTTCTTGGGTGCTTATGAAATGATCGCTTCACTTATCCACGACCGAGGTAAGCCTGATACATCACCAATGGCTGGGCAATCTCTCTCATACTACCGGTGAAAGCAATAGGGAAGCGCACAGGCTAACGTGTTCGGTATAACAAACGCTGCATTGCCTTCGATTGAATATTAAATTCTTTCCTGTAAAAGTGATTGATTCCCTAGCTCCACATAAGCAACGGCTCATGCAGACGGAACGTACGGTCTGTAAAACCTATATTATGTTCATGACATGACCGGAGCTCTGTCTAGCTCCCGCACGCTATCCATAATGCGCCCATTTTCCGCAGGGAAAAGCTGGTCATTCTGAAGCAATAAGTAAACCATTACCTCAGGCAATTTCTGAAAAGGCCGTTTTCTGCGAGACCGCGTGCGGGGTAAGAATCCTTTGTTTGTTAAAGTGTTGCCATGTCCTTTAGGTGCAAACCTGACATCGGAGTAGTTTGAGATTTCAAGTGCGCAATTTCTAAATTATATCATATAAACGGTTATTATTATTTTTGTGCAACTAGAATGTTCTCTTTATTTGTCTTCTTCCCTGTCTTCCACGGAACAAACAGGCTGCCCTCGGAGAGGCACATTTTAAATGCTCTGGTTACGCTAGTTGAGAAGTGCTAAATTCTTTATTTGTTATTTCATTATCACCGCATTTCTTTACATAGCTTTAATGCCATGGTGGCTAGAGTTAGAAATAAAAAAAGAGATCTGCATTACTTCTTGTGACTGGCACAGTCACAGGCCTATTACAGCGGCATATATCATCGGCCTGCTGATAAAACCTTATATCTTCAAAATGATAAACTTCACAGGAGAATAAAAAATAAAAATAATATAAAATAAAAAATACATATGAATTGATAAATATAATTTAAAATATAAATGAAATAAAACATGTTTAATTTTGCATGTAAGAATAGTGGACATGCATGTTTTTGTTTCTTATCAATTTGGAGATACACGGTTTTATCAGCAGGCTGACGATATTCAAATTTAAAGTCTGATTTGCGTTTTCCATGGACTACAACTCCATTTTTATGGTTAATCAGAAAATCCTTGTTCTTTGTTGTTCTCCTGATAGCTATAATCAATAAGTTTGGTACAGAATCCGCCTCTCTTTTGCATTAGTCACACCTCTTTCATAAGGCCGCCTACATTCTGAAGTTAAGCGCTGTGGGCGTCATCGAAGCCCATAGGGGAGAATACGCATAACTCAAAAGCGCTTAACTCGAATCGCGTAAAAAAGGATTTACGCGCGAATGGGAGAATAGACCCCAAAGTGTCCCGGTTTTAGTGTCAGGATATCCGGTCACCCTACTCTACGTCAAAGTCAATTTTGCGACACTTAGTGGCATTTGTCCAAGCTTGCTTGTTTTGTGGATTGAAAATTACTAAAAAGATTTTTTTTTTAAATCTCTGGATCGCTACCAAGGCAAGTGCATGGATTTCAACATATTTTGACAGATCTGAGCAATGCTTGACAAGTGAGCCTCTGGGACTGCATAGACAGGCTGAGGATTGTAATGACAAATTTAAATACAATTTTTTCTACCGTATTTGCATTATAAAATGGCTTATGCAGAAAGAACGGTGAACCCTTAAACTTTCGAATGATATATTGTATAGTTCTACAACGCAGCATAGTACTTTACCGAATAAAAACACAATTAAGCCTAGCTGGTGAAAGGGTTAAATATACGTCAGAATACACGGAATATGAATACTACGCTTAAAACAATAGAGGAAAGACATTTCCTTCAGACTGTCGCCCAATACCAGAATGCCACGTGCGGCCCAAGATGAAACGTGATATTTTTGATTCCTTGTAGCCTACAGGAAGAAAACATCGGCCTTCCCAGAACAGGAAAGATGAGTGAACTTCCAGCTTTCATTGAAACGGAAGGATATCCATGATCCTGAACCAAGGGCTCTAAATTCGTAGACCAGGCGCAGGCGTGGCGAATGGGGGGTGCGCCACGCCAACGGGGTGTGTCCAGGCGTATGTTGCAATTTCGTGCCCGGCACAGTGCGCAAGCACTCCTCTGTCCTACCTCTGTCCCGCCTTCCTGCGCAAGTGGCAAAGAAGGCGTGTTTGGGTACACAGCCGAGTCAAATCTTCACCAATCAAATGAGCTCCTCTCGTCACCTTTAATGTGTTGGAATATAGAAGCCTCCGTCCTATATCTGCATTAGTTGCATTTTACTTTGCTGCTTCAGGCATGTTTTCTGCACCACTTACGTCTATATTAAGCATTACGAATATGAGTTAGCTGGCTAGCTCGGGCATTCGCAAATTATTACCATTAGCAAACTTGAATGGAATTCCAAAACGAAACTATGTCAGATCATTCAAACTTATGAAGTTGGAATGAAATACGACGGTTGCTCATTGGGAGGAGAAACGAGGGATAGCGTGTTCCTATTATGACACCCTGTTGCTGCTTAAAATTTTGGGATTAACATGCATGGACAACAATGCAAGATACGTTACACATTTATTTTCAATATGTGATCTTAACTCAGAAGGAGATCATAGCAATCAGGCTGTTTTCCTTTCCCCCACTAAAAATGATAAAACCTAAGTGACAATAATTAAGCTGCTTGCACAGTGGACGCGAAACAAATTTTTCGCACGACAAATTGCGTTGAACGCCGTGTCTCGTGTCTGAAAGTCTGAGAGGGTTTTAATATATCTCCGTGTCCGACAGTCGATTATTGTTTTCAATTTCTTCAAATCTACCGACTCTTTTTGATATTAAGCGTGAATGATTTGATAAGAGGGCTCAGTTCTTTAAGATGAGTACCGAGAATTTCAATCAATGTTTCTGTTTAAGCTCTGCTCAATAAAGTGAGTCGACATTGGCATGGGACAATGTACAATGCTTCCGTGTCTGACAGCCAAAAAAAAAAAAAAGAGAGAGAGAGAGAGGACGATTAAAACAGAATGATAACTAAATAACAAATAAAAAGACAACAGAACATCCAATGAACACTGCGATTTATTTATTTGTGGGTCAACATTTTTGGATGTTCCGTTTGTTGGTGATATATTTTTATTCTTTATTTCATTATAAATCTGTTCTCATATCAATACCTGTACTTTTTGCTGGCTGCTGGACATGGATTATTTTGCATTTTGTGTCGGACAGTCTTGATCATGTCTTGATAATTTATTCACACTGTCAATGGTCATGGAATTGATTTGCTCACGTACTATTTTATCACTGCTGTGGAAATAAAGCGTGAATTTGTTCAATCCATCTGACTAATTTTCAAAAGAAAGACCAAATAAAGACTGTTGTCTATTTTCAAAGGAAGAAAACAGACGAACAGGCTAAAAAGACCAAGATAAGTCGATCGCTATCAATTTGCATTTTATGAAGGTCGAACACAAACATGGCCAAGTTTGTACGTCTAATAATTCCTGGAATACTGAGAAAAATTTTTACTTTTATGACTTTTGAACACGGAGCTATATTAAAATCCTGTCTGACTATCGTGTCTTTGCAGTGACTTTGTCTATGATTAGTCGTGCTAAAAATTCGTTTCGCATCCAGTGTGCAAGCGGCTTGCCATCCGCCTTTAATCTGACATCAGGACAATTGATATAGATACTATAATTTATGTCCTTATTCAGATAGTCACATTAAATTGTGTTTCCTGCAATTATTTAATGCATTGAAATGTGCCTGACATTCTGGAAACCAGCCTGAGAGATTTCGGTGACGTGTAGCACTGTGCGCCAGTCAGCCAAATTACCACTGCACAGAAATTAAACCAGGTTGGAGCTGGCGAGCTTCCTGCGCAACTCCAGTGGAGACTTTTTCTATGAAATTATCACTTTGTCTTGATGAATATGTGACACCTCCCCCTACTACGCTGCCACACCCATCTCGGCGCACGTCCGTCAACCAAATTGCCAAAGTGACTGCGCATGGTCCTGCACCGCACGAAATTACCACGGCGTGGGCTGCGCCACGCTACACCAGCTGCGCCACCCTGCGCTGCGTCAAGAAATTAGAGCCCCAAGAGTGCATCTGCTCAGAGTGAAAAACTGTCATGCACCAGAAGATGAAAAACGAGTTCATGCATGAAGAGAGGGCAGGGCTAGAATCATGGCGAAAACTCAGAGGGAAGATTGAAGCAAATGGATGGGACAGATTTTTTTTTTCAGTCATGAAGGCATTGTAATGCACATTTTCCAGGTTATGTTCATGCATTCTTTCGACTTCAAAGGAGCTGAAAAAAAAAACCTATGTAAACAATCTCCCTTTTTGCCTCAGTATTCCTAAATTACAGACGCTCTACCTTGTGCACTAGTTTATGATGCTCAGGAGACATTGGTGCCATAAAAATGGAGCGGCTCATCCTCTCTGTTACTGGCTACGTCACTGTCTTTTTGTGGACAAACATCGTACATATTAAAATTAATCAAAGATGCAAAGTGCTTTTATTAAGGACTTCAATCAAAATACAAAAGGAGTTACCCTTTAATATTAATTAATTCCAGAGATTAAAGTAATTATCAGGAAAAAATTTGGTCAGAGACATCATTGCGTCAGATTAACAAACAAGATGTTTTACGAATAAAAAGTGACCTTTTTTAATTTCTGAAATATTAAGGACAAATAGTCACAGTGAGCCCCCTCTCAGCATGGCCACCATTTTTCTTTTGTTGTGGCCGAGGCAGAAACAGGAAAGTATCTCAACAGTGACTGATCTGGCAGTGTATCTAGCACAGATCTCTTGGGGTGGCAGAACATCACGGCTTCATATTTTTCCTCCAGAAACACGTCCCTTAATTGGGTCAAGCACAGCCAGCCCCCACCCTCCCCCGCTCATCTCGACCTCCCTATCTTACCTCAGAGGTATCTGTGGGACCGGCTGCAGCAGCGCTGTGCTCGGTGTCTGCGCTTCCCACTTCCTGAGCCCCTCCACATCCTCTCTCGTCCTCCATCTCAGTGCAGGAGGCCAGAGAGGAGCTGCATGTACGTTTACCGTGGGAGCCCTGATGCTGTTCTTCTCTGCACAAAAACAGAAATATGGACCGGCTGCAGCTTCTTCAAATAATGTGTATACAAGGAACAAACTAAACTACACTTATCCAGCACATGCACAAGCTTAAAGCCACAAACAAACCAAACAATAGTGATCCACTACTGCAGTCACAAGCATTAAGCTACAAAAATTAAAAGTGCCACTCAGCCAATGCATTGAGAAGCTACGGAAGCCCTGAACCGCACCGTGAAAAAAAAAATTTTTGTGGTGAAGTAAAAGTGTAATTTTTTTCCTTTTGTTATTTTGCGATATTATCTCGTTATTTCGAGATAATAAGTCGTTATTTCGAGATATTATCTCGTTATTTCGAGATAATATCTCGTTATTTTCGCATCACAATACAGCATATAGAGTACAAGATCCTGTTGAAGTATTCCAAAGGAAAATTCTTTGATATTTACAAAACGGGTTAAAAAAACATTTTCATTTCAAAGCCCAAATTCGACTTTTCATACTGTCGTTTTATAGGTCACATTACATTTATATTACCATTTTATACATAATATGATTGGTATGGAATCTGCACACGCTCATTCTATATACTACGTCTGTATGTCTGTTAGTAAATCTCTGAACGAAATCAGAGCGTTTTGTTATGTCAGCAGTGTTGTTCTATTTTCTTTTCATAAAAAAAGCGTGCATTTTTAAAACCGCAATTTCAGTCTTTTTTAAATAACATTTAATGGCTTAGAATTCTGCGGTAACTTAAAGGAACAGTCCACCGTACTTTCATAATGATATATATTTTTCTATGAAATGAGACGAGATGATACGTACTTCTCCGCGCTTTGAGCAACCACCCAGTCAGCCAAACGCGCAGCCACTCCTGTTAGCATTTGTAGCTAGACTCATTGTGGTCAACGGTATTTTTCGGGGCTGTAGTAAGATGCAACCAAAGTCTTCCACGTTTTACCTGTTTACATAGGTTTATATGACCAGTGACATGAGTTTGGGTTCGGGTACACAATTCCAAACGTGGCTTTTTCTATGCTGTGGGAAGTTCGTACTATCATGACAGGCGTAGTAACACCTTCTGCGCGCTTCGACAGCGCATTGATACCTTCACTTCTGATTTCTTTTCTCTCCCACGACCCCCCCTATACTTCCGTAAATACAACCAACGTGACTGCACTGCACTACTAGGTACACAGTCAGGAAGCCGGAGCTTGCAGAAAATTATAAGTAAGGGATAATTAACGAGAAGGTGTGCATTCCACGGTTTTAATGCACGACGCGGAGTTCGCGTCGGGTGGTTGCCTCCGCGAAGAGCATTAAAACCGTGGAATGCTCACCCTCGAGTTGATTATCCCGCTTATACCATGGTCATTTGCCAGCAATATCAAATCGCAGCATTAATCTGAAATGGAGATTATGCATAACCCAACATTATGCGCGATTATGCCGACTGTAGCTTACTTGCTACCCACAATTACAATGAATTCATGACGGTTTCCGCAGTCAGCGAGCTGAAATCAGTCTGCTGGCATAGCACGTAGCTAGCAAACTGTCAGCAGTCGCTGATACATGAAGTGGACACGTTTGTAACCGTACTCAATTACAATCATTTAATGGATAAAGCCTGATTTTTTCGCTGCTATAATATTTACGATCGTTATCGCTTGAGTACGAGTCAGCGAGGTGAAATCAGTCTGCTGGCAAAGCACGTAGCTTGCGAACCTTCACTTCACTTCTTCACATACGATTCATCTTCGTCCGTTTCTTCTTCCCTCTCACGGTCCATTTCGGCTAGCTCCTCCTCGGTATATTCCGGTTCAAATAGATAGGGCTCCGGCTCCTCCACAAGCCAGTCGTCGGCATCTAGCTTATGTCCTCCATTTGAAAATGTTCCATAGTAGCACACTTGATTATTTTCTTTTATACCATGGTCTGGGTGAATACTTTTTCCTAATTTTTTCTAATTGGCTGGCAGCTGGCAGGCATTAAAAACGTGGAACCGCACAGGTAGTTCGGCTACGGTTGTTTCACCATTCGAAATTCATCCACTACCCAACTTGTAACCATAGCAATGTTAGAGCTGATATTTGACTGGGTACAACAGAAACCTAGCAGCTCATTTATTTCCACTAAATTTAGCGGCGTCATATATGTGCGTCCTGTGGGGCGGTTAACAATGGGTACTCAAGCGATAATGACCGTAAATATTGTAGCAGCGAAGTAATCAGGCTTCATCCATTAAACGATTGTAACTGTGTACGGTTACAAATGAAGCTAACGTGTCCACTTCATGTATCAGCAACTGCTGACAGTTCCCTAGCTACCTGCTATGCCAGCAGACTGATGCTCAGTAGTGGCCTTCGGACTGCCACACAAAAACGCTCACAACTTTTTCATAAATGGTAAAGTATGCCAGAAATTTCTCTCATGGGCTCTCAATATTACAAGCTATCAACCTATGCATGTATTCACGTTCCATTGTTTATTCCTTTAAAAAAAAATGTTTTATGTCACATTTTGGTGTCCTTTTTGTGTAAAAAAAATGTGTAAAATATTCATTTTCCAAAATCAGAATCCAAAGGGCGAAATCCAGAGTCATACACAGGGCACCAATCACAAAAATCGTAGTCAGACAAAAGAGGTCAAAAAACAAGAATGCGGCAAAAGTACAGGGAATATGCAAAGCTCGATATCAAGAACGGTCCAGTCAGAAAGATAAATCACAATGAATCAAGGCGAAAAAAACGTAGCACAGGAGACAAGGAAGAACGATCTGACAAGAAAGTGAACCAAACAGACATCTTATATACACATCCGGGAGAACACATGATCAGGGAGCACAGGTGCAATCAATGGAGACAATGATCAGGGAGTGACACATGAGGAATAAACTAATTACATGAATATGGCAAAAGCCAAAACGCAGACAGGATTCACAAGACAAACCAATGTACAGAACAGCTCCGGTTAAGGAGTACTAAAGTGCATAGATTAAAAAAAGGAAAGCACAAAGTATTATAGTGGAGATCCACAGAAAACTGCAGCAGAGATAATTAGGGATAGGCAAGGAGGCGGAGACTAGAATTGGGCGACTGCTGAGAGATCGTTAGTCAATTAGTATGTGCAGCTATACAAGTGCATGTTAGTAGGTTAGTAAAAATATACAAGATTAGTGTGGTTAGTAATTAGCAAAAACAATAAACTGTTAGTATGTGTTAGTAAGACAGTAAAAGAGAGAGGAAGGAAGAACACGAGATAATGAAAGAGGATTGAAACCCAGAAACCAATAAATCACCCGAATGAGTTGCACGCAAGACAAGGGACCGTGAGCAAAGATACACACATGACAAGACAGGGGAGACAAAGTGCAAAGCATGGCAAAGAAAACATGGCATGATAACTAATAAACTAAAACGTGAAAAATAATAACACAAGGAAATCTAAAATACCAAAAACACAATACATAATCCTAAGAATGGTCAGACATAAGCAATGGTCAAGAATGCGCAGATCAATCTAACATGGCACAAGGCCAGGCACAGATCTTAAACATGGACATGGCAGAAACGGAATCACAACAGTCACACCTGTTGTGTCTTGTGTTCATTTTATTTGGTTCAGGCAGGTTATTTGGGAAAAACTCAAAACACCTATATTCAGAAACCTAATTTGGAGCTTATTGATTTTCACAGTCTAATTTGATCGGTTTAAAAATGCTTTCACCTGAAAATCCTAACAATATTGAAAATTAAGCACAATATGTTCAAGCGCTTTTATTTTGTATGGCAGAAAGGATATGTCCATCCAAATGTGACTTAAGATGGTAAATAACTACTCTAAACATGGAATGCTGCTAATTAAAGACAAAGTAACAGCTTTTTTAAATTCTGGAATTGCAATGGTGGCTGGAATAAAACCCAGCATACACAGTGGGGCGCAAGGACCGAATTTGAGAGCCACTGATGTCGCTGTTTCTTCATCATTCGGCCTGGTTCTGGGAGACTCTAACCCTGGCTCCTGCGCGACATTCACGTATAGTCATTTTTCTCACTCTGCTACACATTTTGTGTTTCATACATATTTACAATTATTTACATTAATCTTAACCATGCATTCTTTTTTGACTGATTTTTTTTGACTCCACACAGCTATGACTTTTCAGTTCTGAAACATGTACTGGTCATAGGATATCTGCAACTTGAAGAGGTGTTGGTGGGCCAGTAGGTTGCGATCTTCCCTCTGGTGGAGTAATCCCCAATGCCCCAGTGCAGTGATGGGGACTCTGTACTGAAGGAGACGCCGTCCTTTGGATAAGACATTAAACCGAGGTCCTGACTCACTGTGGTCATTAAAGATCCTATGACACTCTTCAATAAGAGTAGGGGGTTCCCCGGTGTCATCGCTAAAGTCCCAACCTGGGTCTTTCAATCTGCTCCCTAATCATCCCTTGATGTAATTGGCTGTGCACCTTGTCCTCTCCCTCCCCACCCCAACCCCCAGGACTCCCTTGAAAAAGAGATTTCAATCTCAATGAGACTTCGCTGGATAAATAAAGGTCAAATAAAAAAAAATGGAAATAAAAAACTAGTGGTCACTTGCCAGTGAACACAGTGCCATCGCAAATACATTTAATTGTACTGTGTTATTGCAGGCTGTTCCAGCCACATCTACACAGAAAGACAATAGTCCATACAGAGACTACAGTCACATGCAGCCCTTTATGTGCCACAGAGCAAAGGAGGGTTAAGTACAATTTCATATCGGCATGACATCATTTTACTTCGCATAAAATTACTCTCGATGCAGCAAAAAGTTAAGGCAATACGCGTTTTTCACCTCTCAGATAATCTAGACTTCTAGTATAACAGAGCGAATTATACAGTTGGTGACGCCACTGTGTTAATTTTACAAACAGGTGAGGTTTTTTTTACAGTAGGAGTTGCCATTCGTGGTCATTCTAAAAAATAGTGCCACAGCACTACAGCTCACCTGGACATCCACTCCACCAAAGTCTTTCTTTGTTTAAGTCAACCATTGAATGGTATTAATTCAGTTGGCAATTAAACACATGGTTTAACAAGGTTTAACATGGTAATGAAAATATTTTTGAAATAAAAACTTACAGCGTACATTATAAGCTGGGCAAAATTTTTAATTGATAAAAATGTTTTGGAAACAAAAAAAATTCAATCAGAATTATTTTGCAAATATTTTCTGTTCCCAGATCCATATACCTGAATTAAAAAGAGTAAGTGATCATGTTTATAGATCTACAATAACCTTCAATGCATTGGGAAAAAATAAAAATTTTTTACGAATTTTGGAAAAGTGTATTTATTATATTCATACACTCTCCTGGATTGAAAGGGGATATTCTGTGGTAATCATTTCCATCAGGCATCCAACAGTTTACTTACCAACTAATGCTTCACTGTACCACACCATACTCTTTCCTGAGGCTTCCCAAAACGGCTGGCTTCATAGTGAATTGTAGTCTAGATAGCTCTATACCTTTCTGTAGCAATAATATACTTTTCATACAGTTTAACACTATCAGCATGATCAGTGAAAAAGTGCTTTTATTGGTATTTCCTATAAAAAGGTGTGGCCCAATAGTGAAATGAAGAGGTGAAATGAAGGTCAAAACGCATTGCAGAGCAAAACCTTTAACGTTTTCAGCTTTGCTGCTTAGCATTTATAAAGGAAATTTCAATATAGCTGCCGCTGTTGCCATATTCAAAATGGAATCAGAACACCTCAAACAAACTTTAATCTCCCTAGCTACAGTAAGGTGTATACAAAAGTTCAGCTTGATCAGCCACAAAGTTCCAGAGAAAGAACTTTTTAAAGATATTTCTGAAATTAAGGGGTGTGGCCCCATAACAGAGAGCAAATGAAGGTCAAAATGCCACGCACAGCAAAACCAGAGTTATATATGCTGAGTGTTGTTATTTGGCACATACACAGCAAAATTCAGCTGAATCGCGCCAGAAATGAGCAACTATTGAGCCAAAATAGCATTTTCAAAACGGCTGCCAAAGCCGCCATAAAATGCGATGCACAGCTAATCTCGTAATATACATGTTCAATCTTGCTATTTGGCACACACACAGCAAATTTCAGCTGAATCGCTCCAGAAATTAGCAACTAATGAGCCAAAATAGCATTTTCAATATGGCTGCCAAAGCCACCATAAAATGCGATGCACAGCTAAACCCGTAACATATATGTTCAGTCTTGCTATTTGGCACACACACAGCAAATTTCAGCTGAATCGCTCCAGATATGAGCGACTAATGAGCCAAAATAGCATTTTCAATATGGCTGCCAAAGCCGCCTTAAAATGCGATGCACAGCTAATCCCGTAAAATATATGTTCAAACTAGCTATTTGGCACGCACACAGCAAATTTCAGCTGAATCGCTCCAGAAATGAGCAACTAATGAGCCAAAATAGCATTTTCAATATGGCTGCCAAAGCCACCATAAAATGCGATGCACAGCTAAACCCGTAACATATATGTTCAAACTAGCTATTTGGCACGCACACAGCAAATTTCAGCTGAATCGCTCCAGAAATGAGCAACTAATGAGCCAAAATAGCATTTTCAATATGGCTGCCAAAGCCACCATAAAATGCGATGCACAGCTAAACCCGTAACATATATGTTCAGTCTTGCTATTTGGCAAATACACAGCAAATTTCAGCTGAATCGCTCCAGAAATGAGTGACTAATGAGCCAAAATAGCATTTACAATATGGCTGCCAAAGCCGCCCTATTTGAAGTTGAATCGGAACATGAATTTCAAGTTTCAGCTTCAGTGGCCCAGTAGTTTCCGAGAAGATGTTTACAGACGCCGACGCACAAGGACAATGCGCGACGACGGACAAGAAGGCCATGACATAACCTCATCTGGACTTCGTCCAGGTGAGCTCATAAAAATCAAAAAGGATGATTTTAAGAGTTAATTCATCCTCTACTTAATTTAATTAACTGTAGACCACTGTGTAACATCACCATGTCAAAATCACACTCAATAACCACCATGTCTTTTTAATCACACTTTTGGGCACTCAAGACACCAGCTGGTCATGTCTAGCAGGCAGAATTTCCCCCAATCCTCAATTTTGCAGTTGTTCAATTGTGCAGGGCCTTTGCTGCCATATACTAGACTTCACAATGCGCCATACATTCTCATTCAAAGACAGATTTGGAGTGCAGGCAAGCCAATTTAGCATCTGCACTCTGCTTGTGCAGGCATGTGCTTGTAATCGATGTAGAATGAAGTTTGGCACTGTCTTGCTGGAAAATGCATGGAAGTCCCTGGAACAGACAACATCTAGATGGAAGAACATGTTGTTCCAAACTTCATTCATATTCTCCATTATCCTCTTCCACCCGAGATTTTCACTGCTGTCTAAAAGCCCTTCAGAAACCTCAGTTTGAAGTGCATATTAATTCCAAATGGCTTCTCATTTACTTTTATTTTTAGTTTTCCTATTTAGGAGAGAGATAACGCTCGCCAGCATTTGAGTGGTGAAGAATAGCTGTTGCACACTCGTTGCCACGGTGCAGTAATAATGAATTAAATTACCGACTGTTTCAACCTAAATCTTCTACAGAGTATTGATTCATCCCTCAGAGCCTCGCAGATGACTTACATTCAGGTTCATAAATATTTGGACGTCGAGCATGTTACTATTATTTTAGCTGTCAACCATTGTACATCTGCGTTCAAAGTATGGACATTCTGCCTCAGGCTGAGGGTTAACATATCAGAAATTGGGAGGACTGTGCAGGAATTAAATGATTTTTTTTTTAAGATGCCCTCCTTTTTTAGGTACCAAAAGTATTTGAAGAATAGGATGCTCTGCTGTTCCATGGCCAGGTGTGTTTTATTCCAAAATAATTTAATTTAAAAGTGGACGTATAAAAGGGTTAAAGTTGATTTCAAATTGCATTTTAATTTGGAATTAGTTGCTGTGATGGTATGCACTTTTTCTTACTGTGGTAAAAAAAATGACAGATTCCCATGGTTGGGCAGTTCACCACTTATGCCTGCTTAAAATTGCTTGAATCTGATGCCGCAATTCTCAAATGCAAGTTTTGCGCACTCTACCTTTTGCACAATTTATCTCAGTAAATGTGGTGCAAAAGTGATTTGTATCTGTAGAGTAAAAGGCGGGCACTACTCAGTGATGGAAAACATTTTGGACCAGGGTTTCTCAAACCTCTCCTGTAGGCCCACCTGTCCTGCATGTATCAGATCTCTCCCTGCTCCTGCACAGGTGATTCAAATGATCAGCACATTATTCACTCCCTAAAGCTGATTGATGAAAAACTGATCATTTGAATCACCTGCACTGGAGCAAGGAGAGATCTAAATCATGCAGGATAGGTGGGCTTCCAGGAGAGGTTTGGGAAACACTGCCTTAGATCAATCAAAGGCGTTTGAAATGCTGAAAAAAAAAAAAAACTCAGACAGGGTAGCAATGTTTCCCAACTTAAATGGCTTGATCATGTACACTCAATCAGTGCGTTCACATGAACAGAATTATTCCAACATTAATGACCCAATTTAGACAATATTCCAAATATGAAACTGCCGTGCAAACAGCAGACCTATATTCTGATATCCTTAATCAGAATAACGTCATAGCAACAATCGACTTCAGATCTGTGAAATATTCCAATTTTATCTGCACTACTGAGGAGCATTGTAGACATCTATATACCGTTATCGCACAAATGATTAAAAATGGGTGTGATACAGCCATATTATACATGTTTGATATTACACACGTATAGTATAGCTTACTTGCATCTCGACTGATCAGATTCTGTTCACGGGGAAATTTCAATAAATATCTTCTCAATGGTAACAATACCAATCCTGCGTAAGCTTCTAGTGGTCTATTGAAGTCAGTGGAATGAATAATTTGCTAGCTATTATGCTAACGCTCCATTGGCCAAAGGAAGGAGATGGCCAAAAGATTACCAATTTGTATCAAAGTAATGGATCATAAGCTCACAAATCTGTTGGCCAAATGGTTCCTTTAAATGTGAAGCTTGATCAGCTCCCCTGTTTAAAGGGCACCTAAAGTCGATTCCCAGATAGGATATCGAATGTCCAATGTTTACAAACAAATCACTTGCTTTTGTTGACATCTTGCATCGTCACGTGTACAAGCGTAGATAATCCTTCTATTTTCGTTCGTTTGCGCAGGTGCGGCTCGCTGATTGGCTGATAAACAAAAACAATGGGAATCAACTTTAGATGCCCTTTAACATAACCAGTTTCTCATGACTTCTCACATCACAATTAGACCAAATTAGTCTATGTACCAGCTGTTCCGGTCATCAGATCTGAATTCAACATATACGGTTTTAATGAATATTAGAATTCACTAGTCATTGTGTTGTAGTTTTTTCCATATGGTGCAGCGAGAATGAACTTTTCAGATCACTCTTTTTTGATTTTATTAACATTTTCCATGATGCATCAACTTTATTTAAAGGGGACCTATTTTGCTGTATTTCCAAGGTTATATTTTGATCTTGGACTCCCCTAGAGTACTCCTGATCATTCAAAGTCCTAAACAGGGTCCTAATTTAGCTCATGCTGCCATCCTACAAAAAAAATGATTTGTAGTCCATTGTAGTCTCTGCCTGCAACGCTTCAGCTATGGCCTCCACTCCCTGTGCGCCCACTTTCTTCTGACTGGCCTGCTCTGTGGAGGACGGATCTAGGCGGGACGAGGCAGCAGAACGCAGTTTTCCGGGTCCACCCCCTCAAAGTGAAACTGAGACGCGTCTCCCGAAGTAATTGACGGGCATATTCCGCAATCAAACGCAGTACATGTGTATAGATCTAATGAAAATAACTAGTTCTAATAAACGCAACGCCAAAAGTGGAGGACGCAATGCGAATGTCTGGCAGCTCAAGCTCGAATTTGCTGTCTACCTATGGCTACTATGGTGAGTATAGCGGTGTTTCGACTCAATAGCTAGGATTGAGGGAAAGCTAGAATCCACCCCATATAGACACATTTGTAAGATGGGTTGACAAACCCAAGTGTAGAGCAGAGACTGTAGAAATCTGGTCGGTCTGGGTTTAGAGGGAAACATGGACAGTGAGGAGCAGCAAAAAGTGGACCAACAACTTATGGACTGCTTCGGTGTGTATTATGAGGACCTGCTGGTTCGTGTGCATAGCTATGGTGTGTCGTTAGGGTGGAGTAACAAACAGCTTCTGCGCTGGTGTATGACGAAGAGCCGAAAGATCCAGGCTAAACTGCCTTTTCGGACATTGTGTCGGAATGACCAGTGTTTGCTCGCAGAAAATGGGCGCGATAAGCTGCTTCCACACCAGACGCGAAACAAATTTTTTGCGCGACAGATTAGATTCAAAGTCAATACATTGTCTTTGCAGTTACTTTGAATGTCATCTCTCGCGCGACTCCTGTGTATGAGTGTTAGTGAATGCAGCATTAGTTTCACATCCGGTGCGAAAGCTGCTTAACATGCCCATAACGTGTGTATTCAAATCTTTGCATTGACTTTGAATGTAATCTGTCCAGTGAAAAATTTGTTTCACGTCCAATGTGAAAGCAGCTTTATGGATAGTATGCGACAGCTAGAGAGAGCTTGGTTATGTTATGAACATAATACAGGTTTTGTAGACCATAAGTTCCGTTAGCGTGGACAAGTTGCTTTTGTGGAGCCAGCGATTCGATCACTTCAACAGGAAAGAATTTCCTATTTAATTTCCGCCTTTTTCGGCGTTTTACCAGCCACAGCAATTTTTAAACAGGGATGAAATTATGTCACTTAGTGCAGAGAAATCCGTAGTTATACCAGTCACATTAGAGCTTCTGCGTTTCCCGATTGCTTTCACGGTATAATCAGAGAGCTAGCCCAGCCATAAACAAACCCAATCACGTATCCCAAGCTCTGCACAACCTACATCTGTTCTAACTGCAGCCTTTTCAGCCCAACTTTGCAGACACATACAGCACCTCTCCGGTTAACTTCAACTGTAGCGGCTACAATCAGGCAATGTTATGATGAAACTGCCACATTGATGCTTACCGAAGTAACACAAGCATACCAATCAGAATTACTGCATAAAAGTTAACCGGGAGCATTTTTTAATTAGCACGGCGGCACACAAACTAACATGTAGTAGCTGGTAACCGAGCGGTCATAACCACAGAGACAAACACTAGCAATACATGCTTAACAGACAGCAAGTTTCTTTACCATGGACAGCTGTACCAAGCAGACAAAACAAAGAAGTAATAAAAGTTAGCTGCAAATGAGGTTTATGTTCACACACCTTCTGTAGAATTTCCCCAGATATTACTCTTGCATATTTAGGACACAGACATTAGCAAGAGTAACTTTGCAACGTTAGCCGTTGTTCTACAGCCACAATCAACTGGCTCTCATTCAGGTTGGCTTATGCAGTAAAAGCAACTTACAGCTTCTGTGTCTGTGAGTTACGGACAGTCACGACCAATACAGACTTTATCTTCAGATATTTTACAAAGCCTGTTTTTGAGGCCAGTAGTTAGTGCAAACTATCGCTAGCGGTCCTGCTAGCCACCCGTAACACGTTAGCTTCACTTACGTTATTTTTCGTTGTATCGTTACTTATAGCTTGGAGCGCTTGATCGATGCAACTGCTTCAGGTTTGAGAAGCAGCTGAAATGCTTATCCTCTGTCGAATTATCTTTTATTGGCAAAGCTGTCTTTGGTGAAATGCTGAGCACGAACAGCTAACGTTCCCTTTGGCCGTGGATGTTTACTGCCAGCAAACAAAAAAGCTACCCCCTGATTTCTGGTGGCATCCTCTTTTGGAAGAGAAATAGGTGTTTTTCTTTGCCTCCAAAAGTAAACGGACAAGCAGCTTTGGGAGAGACACTGACAAAATTGCACCTGAAATGATCTGAGTTTTATATTTTGTATTCCCAAAAGTGTAGTTGCTACTAAGGCATAGTATGATCTGCCGTTGTTAGTGCCTGCTAGAATAGTTCCCAGTGTGGGCAGGTCCAGCGCCGTGATTGGCTCTGGCTAGGTCTGTGCTAATTGGACGGCACAACCTGACATCAGGTTTTGCCCAGATCTCGCAAAGATCTTGGGAGGAGCTGTTCAGAGAGGAAATCGCGTTCATGAAATCACGTTCTTGGATTACGGCAAAACCCCTGTATCTTATGTTTAGAAACTTTTCAGAGGTTGAGTATGGACAACATTACTAATATGTATTAAAAGAAGGATCAGCGTAATAGGTCCCCTTTAACAATTGGAGTTGTACAACATAATATTGTACCACTGCATTGCACTATAAAAATACCAAATATCTCAAACTGTTTTGCTCAGAAGCACAAGGCTTCACAAAACCATGGAATGATGCTGACTCCATGGAAATAACGAGCTGTGGGTCCAGCTAACAAACCCATTTTGGCCATGCTGGCGCTGACTACAGAGTTATGTAAATTTTGTTGCAGAGTCCATAGGCCAAAGCTTATCCAAAAATGATAAGGATGGTGCAGGTGTGGGTTTCGTAATATGCAAAGACAAAGATTTATGATTCTACTGATCAAGGTCTTGATTGAAGACGGTAATTACATTTGATCAGTCTAATTAGGTGTCTTGGTGCTGAAAAAAAAACCATAGCGCTTCAAGAAATTTGGCTTGGACACCCCAGACACTGAAAAAATCACTCTCCGTTGATTAGGTGCAGGTCCTGCCGGGCAAAATCTAAGAGATGGCTGGCACTGTGTCAGTAAACAAATGTAAACTGAAACTCTGAGTTTCACTGAAAATGGTTGTGCAGAACACACAACTCAACAAATTTCAGTGATTCAGCATCATTCTATGCTTTCCCTATCATGCTGTTTCTTATCATTTTTGTAATGAATATTATGACAAGCTCAGCTGGTAGACTGCAGAGTCAGACAAAACAGCTACTGGCAGGCAGGGATTGACAGCACTCTCTCAAATAACTGGAGGATGTCATAGTGTTGGGACTGGACCACAACCAGGTTCAGTGTTCCAAACTGGGATAAAAATCTGAAATATAAAAAGGATTTTATTCATGCTTGTGGTTTTGCTGCCTGAGGCCTTGGCCATGTACGGCTGCATATGCCTGTCAGTCTTAATTATGGTCCAGATCAGACACAAATACACCAATGCGCCTTTCTGTATAGTACGCGCTTCTGTACTTACAGATGTGGAGGCGTTGGAATAGCTCTTAGGTTATAATTCAGAAAGAGACTGGAAACTTCAACGAACTGGTCCGGCTTCGAAATGGGTGTTTCTGTGGAGACCGAATGCACAAGCGCGGCGCCGTTAATAATGCCAAAAGAGGAACAGTTAAACACTAGAATGATAATCTTTACTGAGGCATTACAAACCTGTGACACCAAACATGTCATTGTTTAACTGTAGTCTCGACTGACTGCCAAATCAATGAGTGACACATGCAAATGCGTAATATGCTGAATGAACAAAAACTGCTTTGGTCTGAAGACTACCCACCCTCTCGCATCGCAAAGTGCGATGGTTTTCATTGAGTAGTTTGAGATCTTTCTTGGCACATAACATTAAGATGATGAGAGAGACAACCACATCCTGAAATCATGCTCGGAGGATGACTTGACCATACATTTTACAGCATTTACTGTAATTTTGCAGCAGCATGAATAGCTCCAGCAGCACAAAATAATTTATTTTGTGGGTTTTGTGGGTTTAAACATGCCCACAAGAGGCTGCTGTCTGATGTGGACCTTACCTTTAGGCTCATCAGTTGGGTTCCTCTCCTTTCTGGGTCGTATGAGTTTCCAGCGAGGGGTGGGGGGAGGTTTAGGAGGAGCAATGAGAGGACACGCCCGTGTTCTGGTTAGGAGAACGGGGTGGCTGTGTAACTGGGACAGACCGTAGTGCCGCAGCTTCTCTGAGGAGTCAGCCTACAAAATCGTGTACAGTAAATCATACATGACAATACGGGATATGAACACCAGATCCCACAATCAGCCACGATCTAAGCTGTCCACCCTCTCTAAATCAATATCATAAGCTACAATCTATAACCCAGGATTTCAACAGGTGGTCTGGGGGTCATGGAAGGCACTGAAATGGTGATCTAGACAGAAACAATAACTCCTCCCCGACCATTATGTTTCTAAAACCTGTCAGTGTCCTGTACCAAGGCATTAAAGGAAGAGCTGGATTTGGTTCCCAAGTGCAGCTATGTGGCTGCCCAAGGCCCCCAAATAATTAGGACCGGTCACATCAGTTACTGCACAGGCTTCTACATTAGTGTGTATTATCTTATAGTCCAGAGACCCTTACTGAAAAACAGTTAAAACCCCTTGCTCTAGTTGTTCCAAAGGTGCAAGACTCAGAGTGTCAATCCACATCACCACTATTAACCCCACGACAACACATACTAACATTCCACTATAATTCAGACTTCACAATATTCATAATTTGATAGGGGTCATGTAAACAACATATTCCACTTAGGAATTAGGCCTTATTTATATATAGCATATTCTGATCAAAGGGCATCTAGTCGATTCTCAGACGGGACGTTGAATGTCCAATGTTCACAAACAAATCACTTGCTTTCGATGACATCTTGCGTTGTCACATGACCAATTTCAATTCACAAACAAATTTTTTTTGTACATGCATCGATAATCCTTCTATTTCAGTTCGTTTGCGCAGGTGTGGCTCACTGATTGGCTGATAAACAAAAACAATGGGAATCGATTTTAGATGCCCTTTGAGACATGTGCATTATACAAATAATGTTTGGGTTTTAGGAGCATTCTTTAGAAATGCATACAGCACGTTTGGAATACGACTCAAAAAGGAGAGGTTTACCACAGCTTGTGAAACACAGCCGCCCGTTTACGGTCAGCAAAGCCCACATCACTCGTCAGAAGATCAGACATAACTAGTTCAGTCACCTGTAATCGCCTGGGTTTAGCCCCCGAAAGCCTGCTTCTCCAGCCTGTACTGTGTCCACAAGGAAATATCTAAGCCTCAGCACAACCTTGCGCATTATTCGGCCAATAACGTTGCCATGGCAACCAAAATCAATAAGTGGCATTACTTAAGTATTACACGTCATACCAAATATGGTCAAAAATTACAGCCTGGACAGCATCCAAAATGAAGTGTCTATGGACATAGACGCGGCGGCGGAAACGACAAGCATGAATCCCGAGTAGGAGCCCAACTGCGTCCATGAAATATTTGCTTTCATGAGCCATGTAAACAGCTCAGTGAAAATAAGAAGTATTGTCTTTTCAAAATGGAGCTGTGGAAAGGGAATATTTTGCACATGTAAACATAGTCACTGATGTGTTAAAGCGACGTCAGGACAGCCTCAGTAACAGACACTGTAGTTTGCCACGCTTGACAGAAATAAAAAGGATAACTCAAGCAGATAAGTGCCGTGTCCGAAAACTTTCACATCATGCCACTGTGAGAAAACTATACACTCTGATGACACAATGAAAAATTGCCACTCACTTACCCAGCCTAGTAAGAGGGGGCTAGAAGACAACACAGTCAGGAATGCATAACAATAGAGTGGCCACTCTTTTGACTAATTAATTAGTAATTACGCACGGATACCAAAGGTGAGAAGCAACAATCTTGTGTGATCTAAGCGTATTTTTGTCCCCCGATCCTACATTCTGAGGTTGATTCTTTTCAAAACCAAATTGGCCAGAACCCAGTATTAAGGCTGTTTGCTCCCACTCTCTTCTCCAACTAATTGTAACTTGTACGCAGTAGATTGGGGTTAATTAGCGCCTTGAATTGAGACTGATTTATCAAAGGGTACAGCTGGCTAATGTGCAGTGAAGCTGTGACATGAAAATTCAAAGACATTTTCATCTGCTTAACCAAAAGAAAGCACAGAGCACGAAGCAGAGAGCATTAGGCCCTGTTCCTTCTCTCCTGCCCTGGTTTTAAATGGATGCTTCACCCACCCCTGTGCCACTGATCTCTCTATAAGGCCTGGCAAGGTGATTGCTTAATTACAAACATGTCCAAACATTAACAAGTGCATTACGTCTCAAATGACTCGTCTCTGAGCTAAGGTTTTTTCTGGCTGGTTAACGCTAAAGGTAAAGATGCCTGATCCTGACCCCTCCCTCTCCACTGCCAATAAACAGGCAATGCTGAAACTAAGAGCACCGAATAGGGTTAAGACTTATTCACCTAAGTAATACCCAATAATCATCCAAAAACGTTCAAATGATCGTCTTAGTTTGATGAGTAAACTAATGAAGTTTGATAAAGCAGTGTGCTTCCCTCGATACACGCAACAAATACAGATACACACAAAGGAAACCTGCCACCAAATTAAGGTCACTATTTTAAATAAAATCAACATGAAAGGTTGGTTGATGATTTAGGGGTGGATTCTGGTTTGCTATGACAGTAACTGTTTTGAGAGAAACTGCTGTCCAGCATTTTTTTTAATAAGTCACTCATTTTTTAATCATTTCCAATGCTTAATAAAGTGAATGAACACTCAAAAATCTTATGCAATGTACGATACGTTTATGTTGCACATTGTATATTGATCAGCAACAATACTAAAGCTACCTGCCTAATAACATGTGGTTCCTCCTCATGCCATTAAACTGGCCTTGAATTCCCTCTGCCAGAAAACCACGCAGTCCTGGTGATTGAAATGGGAGTGATAACATATATGTAGGATGTCAAAGCAATTGCATTCAGCAAATCTCATCCTTCAGACACCAATAATAATTGCCCATAACATGTTACTGTCTGCTTTTTATAGACAGTAGAGCAAAAAGCACTGCAAAGTACTTGTGCTTACCACAGCTTACAGTTTGCTCACCAACTACGCCTTCCACAACTTCTCTCAAATGCATGCTCCCTGGATGCCTGAATTTGCAAAACGGCCCGATTGCTGCTTCAAAGTTTTGAAAGATGCTGGCATCTGAAATCGCCAATTTCAGTAGTCAGATTACGCATCACCAGCTATCTCCCCACCAGCTTCAGACTCTAGCCTTGATCTGCACAGCATGGCTCCACCATTCTTCTGCCAATTTGATGACCCTTCCTTCCAAATGGGGGACAGATTCAGCACTGCCCACTGATCTGCACCCCTCCATATCAGAGCGTCCCTGATGACAATATATTGCCAAAGATCTCACTGAATTTATTTCACTGTTAATAAATCTTCTCAACATCAATTCCATAGTCTCTGTGATTCAGCTTCTGCATATTCAAAATTACTCTTTCTTTGTATTATTCATTGTTTCACAATAAAAAAAAATTTGCACCTTATGGAGATGAGCATCGTACGTAATTCAAATGGTGCAAAACCCCCCAAAAATCCATACCAATTCCAAGTTTAATGTAACAGAATAGGAAAAGAGGCAGGTTAAGAGACATGAATGGAACTGCGTGTGCATCCTGTGTCTCTGCAAACTTTCCAGCTTACAGCATTCACACCAAACAGAATGTTCACGCGTAGAAGAACAAATGTTATTATGGCTTCCAGCACTCAGACACATGAGGCTGAGCAGACAAAACCTTAAACATCTTGTATTGTCATACTATCTGCAATGGAACACAAGTCAAATAGAATTTACAAATCATTATTCTCAGTTTTCATATGAGTATTTTCCATATCACCCCAAATGCGAGGATGCTGGTTACCTTCACAACATAAATTCTTCCACACCTGAGAAATATTACTATGATAATTATTATCATCATGATTAATATTTTTTATATGTATTTTTTCAATAAAACAATGCTAATCACTGGTTTCTAGTCCAAGAGTCAGGTGTCAACAAGCCCCCGTAGACAGGCTGGACTCCAGAGGATTCTCGCTGAAAACAGTAATACTGTTTTCTGAATTAAGCCCAGTTCCACATTGAAGTATAGGTCTAAATACTTTTCCAACTTGTTTGTAAACATTCCCAACACCCCAATAACTATGGACAAAATTGCAACATTCTTTAATTTCCAATGCCTCTTAATTTCATGAACCAGATCAATCTATTCTTCTATTTTTTCCCTTTCCTTTTCTTGGATTCTCTTACCACAGGGACATAAAACATTTATTATTTGACAATGTTAGTTTCTGTTGTCAAAGAGTACAATATCTCATCATTTTTGTTTAAGTTTCTTATCAGTTACCATGGAAAAGTCCCGCAGTAATTTCATGTCTTGATTCTCTATGAAAGGTGTGGGGTTATGCTTGTAACACTGTCTAGAGTTTTCTAATCCACGCTCTCAACATAAATCCCGCTGGACAGCTTTTGCGAATCAATTTGGGCTCTAACTAAACTTTCTCTCCGTTCCAATGCAGGACATTCACATAAAATGTGATTGATGCTTTTACCTTTTTTCCGGCACAGTTGGCATTTGGGATCATCTTGCAATTTATCAATTTTGGTCTTTATCAGATCAGTTTAAATGGATTGTGTCTGAGTGGATATTAATAAGCTGTCAGTTTCTTTTTTTCAGAAGTCCATTATTCAACCATAACTGGCTTCAGTCACTTCAAATACCTTTTACTTCTCTTATGAACTAACCATGTAAATCATTGCCCAGTGTTTCCCACAGAATTGGAAGTTATTTGTGGCAGTAATGGGGGGGTGTTATTCACACCACATGCTAAGCTGCACCGCTGCAAATATTTCTGTTGCCACTGTACTTTGACATATAACTCGGAATTATGTTGTAGTATTGTCAAAGAATTAAATTTGACTTTATTTCACTTGAATATTTTTATTTGCAGTTTAGGAGAACATACAGTATTTCCTCATCTTCTGACTGCACATATGTAGGCTGCCAGCAGGTATCAAATGTAACAATTAAAATGAAATGAATGACAGCGAGTAAAACTAAACAGAGTATCTGTAGACAGAAGAAGCTTATATAAGCCAAGCACTCCACAAAATTTATGCTGCTGCCTTTAGACAGGGACCTCACTATTTTTCAACCAAAGAAATACGAAAACTTTTCAATTTTCACCCATAACTTTTAGACAAATTTCCATGACTTCCTATGCATTTTTGAGTCACAGCTGTTCTATCAATGGAAACATTTGGGGTACAATTTGGAGAATAATACAGAACTATTTCACAAGCAGTACTTGGCTGATTAAAGTGTCAAGACTGGTCAAAAATGGCTATTTTTAAAGTGGGACAAGGGCATGATATCACATGACAAATCAGCACTATCCATGCAGCCCCTGACTAGCTGCTTCCGTTAAGGTAGATTTCAAAATAAATGAAATAAAAAGAACATAAAAGCATTACTTATGATCTTAACTAACCACCGCGCAATGTAACCTCAGCGTGCTAATCTGAAGAAGCGGCACTCAACCACAGATCTATATAGATCAGTGCAATCAACATGTAAGAAGCAGTTTGCTGTCAAGTGTTTACATAGCCTGACATTCAGAATCAATTATGACCATTCCGTTCCCACTACATTATAATTATTATTATTATTATTATTATTCAGTCTGACATTGTCCCCACTGCAACCGATTTCTGCAGGAAGAGAGATTTAAATCCCGCCAACTAAACATCGGTAGCGACTGATGTGTCAAGCTGATGTGCCATCAGTTTTGTTGTTACTTGCTGTGTTAGCAGCGTTTACAGCACTTAGCAACTTTTCTGGAGAGGAGGGGACAGCTGCAAATAATTTGGCCTTTATAATTGAACGTTAGCTGGCTGAAATAACTTGCTGGCTGATATAACGATGCTTGACAATCGTTAGAAGAAGAAGAACAACAACAAGAACAAACTGAGTGATTTTTTGGTCCTCGGTCGTCCCGAGGACGAAAATACTATCATATGTTGCATTTGTTAGTTTATATGAATTATGCACAACATTGATATCACCTTAACCTTATGGAAGGCGCACATTTGCGGGTGCGCGCTTAAATTTGCATTTGAGGTTAGTAAAAAAAATGCGCGCCTAAGGCTGAAAAATTTAGTTTACAGGCGAAAATATTTGCGCACCCTCAGATTTTTCAAGAAAAAGCCTGCTAAACTTGTTAATCGATCGCAAAAAGCACAGGTCATGTGGCTCTCTCAGAAGGATTGATTTATTTATGGATGCGTCTAATATATTATTCTTATTTTCGTACTTGGGCGGCCATTAATAAACCTGTGCGGCCCGCCCAGGAAAGTCTATGTGGGGGAAACACTGTGGTCAGATAATACTTGAATCTTTTTCTTGAATCTGTTTTTCTTTTCCTAAATTCTTTTACTTCCTCTAATTAACTGATATCAGTCTTCATTTTTCTCCCAGCAGCTATTATTGAACTCTTGACTACCTTAGATGTAAATTATTACTCCCAGTTTGGCCTAGTCTGCACAGTCTTTAACTGGAAGAGATCCCCATCCACCAACAATTCTCAGAGAAAAAAGACCGGAAACACCATCCTTTAGGTGAAGTGCTTTGTACGTGTTGAGTTATATCCTTGTTCTCCCATCATTTATATTCAATTAATCTCTCGTCCAGTCCAGGAAGGCTGCAGAATATCATATCACATATAATTCCCACTTATTATTTGCCCTGATAATATTTCTACATTCTCATTCTACAGAGATACCCTTCAGTGAGTTTATTATTATTACAACCCCAATTGGACAAAGTGTAAATTGTGAATAAAATCAAAACGCAGTGACTTTCAAATCACACCAGCCGTATATTATTCACAATAACACAGCAAATAAGATAGCAAATGTTGAAATTCAGTAATTTTACTATTTTATCCACAAAATGAGCTCATTACAAATTTGATGGCGGCTACAGGTCTCAAAAAAGTTGGGGCAGGGGCTTGTTTACCATGGTGTAGCAACCCCTCTTCTTTTTTCACAGTGGAGGCGTCTGAGCATTGAGAAAACAAGTTTTTTGAGTTTAGCTATTGGAATTTGATCCCACTCTTGTTTAAAACAGGCTTCCAGCTGCTGGAGAGTTTTGGGTCTCCTTTGATGGACTTTTCATTTAATTAGGCGCTAAATGTTCTCAATTGTTGAAAGATAAGGACTCCAGGCAGGCCAGTTCAGCACACAGACTCTTCTACTACAAAACCATGCCGTTGTAATAGCAGCAGTGTGTGGGTTTGCATTGTCCTGCTGAAATGGCAAGGCCTTCCCTGGAATAGATATCATCTGGAGGGGATCATATGTTGCTCTTAAACATTTACATGGGTTGTTTCAAGAAAACTTGTCATTTTGCTAAAAATGGGGTCAATATCCTACAAATTATGAAGTATAATAACTTACTATTCCATTGCCCTTTTAACCAAGGGTTTGCCTACGATGTGCATTCATGAGATGAACACAAATTGGTTGGCTCAGTTTTCCAAAATCGCTCAGTTTGTGTCCCGTACATAATCATTTTGGCATCAACCTGGAGAGGAAGGGAAAATTGAATCCTTCACTGTAGCTTATTCATCTTTACTGGTTGTGAAATGCCTTATGTTGTATTCTGTGGCTCAAGGGCTTTGCGTTGCACCATTCATTCAATAATAAGGCCCGTTCACAGCGGGGCGGAGCGGAAAAGCAGCACAGATTTGCGGAATATTCGCAGCACCAAAATTCTGCAGTAAATCATTCACACCGAACTCGGTGCAAAATTTTGCGCTCTAGTGTTCCAATTCTGCACAACGGTAAAATAAATTCCTGAGTTATAATTTAACCTCATTGAACCATGATAGCAGCAGCAGCAGCGATGATGACATTGCTTGCATGTATCTGAACGGTGACATTAGCCTCGCAGTCTATTTTTGCACTGATGTAGCCAACAAACATTATCCTTATTGATGTCCAGACCTGGGGCTGTTTCAATAAACTTAACTAGTCCAACCCAGATGAAGCTTTGTCATAATTTGCACCTCAGCGACGCACAGCTTCGTGGTTTGGTGCACAAATATTCAACATATGAAAACGTAAATTGAAAAAAAAAACTGATTAGCTGGATCTCTAACTACTATGAAAAAGTAAACTAACCGCTCACATAGCTGTAAGATGTCGTGTTAAATTTAAGTGTTAACTGAATACGAGCTATCTAGCTAATCAAAAGGTTAGAATGCTGTGACATCAATAAAAACAAATCATTTCATTTCAGTGGATTAGCAAAATTTTGGGGGTGCCTCCATTCATTTTCATCCGCTCCAGAAATGGACAAAATTGGCGAAAATTTGCGAAAACAGAATGGAAAAGAACGGACGTGGGTAGTATGTAGCGGGGATGTTAAACGCATGTTCATAGGAAGCCTAGCGGATGAAAGCGGATGGAAGTGGATGACAGCTCCGAAGGGGTTACCGGGGATAACTGCGATGCGGAGGCATAGCGGAAAGAGCGGATGCATAGCGGATGAAGCGCTTTGTCCGTTTTAAATACTTTATATACGAGATGCATACGCTTACATCCTTTCTATTTCCGTGCTACTAACGATGTATAGACGTTCCATGTACCTTATCTTTCCTCCCTTTTTCAGTTTTCAGCTGCAGCGGATGTGAGTTGAGAGGATGCCCAGAGGATGCAGAGAGGATACAGCAGACGTTTAACGGATGATAACGGACATAGAACGTTTGTTGCTCGTATATGTCGCGGATTTACATCGTACATGGCGGAAAGTTCATCCGTTCTAAAAATTTTATGCAGCTCAAAACTTTTGTGCGGATGAAATCACAGTGGACGGATGCTCGATGGATAGAGCGTATGAAACATGTATGCAATGAGTACACAATGGATGCATAGCGTTTTCCAACGGATGGCAAGATTTTTTTACGTTTTACATCCTCTTTGCATCCGTAAATGCAGTGGGACCGGGCCTTTACCAGAGGTGGTTGCACCAAGTACTGGGGTGCGATTAATTTCGAAACATTGCTCTGATGGAAAATGATTTTTAATGTAATGAACTCCTTAAAGACAGATTTTCACTTTAATTTCTCCTGAAGGAGAAAGCAGTATCTGCTCATTCCGACACTTCACTAAAAGTACAAAACACTTACATTAAGTGACATATCTAGATCTTGTGCATCATTTTATGCACATTTCCCTGCTATTCAGCAGGACACTATTGGGATCTTTGAAGACCTTAAGAACTTTACTAGAATTCAAAATAGACATTAAGTTGCAAGATTTGAATGAAGCAGCAGCATTTCATATACCTGTATATAATTCTGTAGGTTTCCGTAGGTTAAATGAATGAATAATTTTGTTGGCTATATTGAAACATTAATTAAATGTAGTATATTTCATATGCTGACATTTTAACTTCATCCCTATAATGCTTTTATTTTTTAATAGTATTTTTTAGTTCATTTCAGGTCATGGATGCCCATAATTTAATTAGGAACACCTGTTCACCTACTTATTCATGCAATTATCTTATAAGCCTATCATAGCAGCAGTGCAATGCGACAGACCATGCAGATACAGGTCAGTTAATTTCACATGCAACATCAGAGGCTGAAGTGATGTCTCATCAAAACTGCACATTTGGTGTCTGGAAAAACACAGCCTGGTCTTAAATTCTGCAGTGACGTGCAGATGGTAGGGTTAGAAGTTGGCATAAACAGCATGAATCCATGGGTAAAACCAGCTTTGTTTCAACAGTCAGGGTATGTAGTGGTAGTGTAATGACATAGCAAATGTTTTCTTGGCATACATTGGGCCCAAATACTACCAATTGCTGTAATAAAATCATTGTTTAAATTCTACAGCCATCCGAGGACTGTTGCTGACAGTGTGCTGTGCATCCCTTTGTGGACACAATTTACCCACTATCCAACGGCTACGTCCAGCACAATTATGCACCATGTCACAGAGCAAAAGCCATTTCAAACTTGTTTCATGAACTTGATGAGTTTTGAGAACTTTAATGGTCTCCCCAGTAACCAGATCTCCATAAAACAGAGCACATATGGTGAGTGTTGGATCAGACAAATCTGCATCAAATGAAGATGTTATCATGTCAAAATAACTATAATCTTAAAGGAATGATTCCAGCACCGTGCTGAATCCATAACTAGATGAATTCCAGCTGTTTAGAAAACAAAGGGAAGTATTAGTATGCTGTGCCGAATAAAGTGCTTGGTGGATGTGAATGTGTTTTCTGGAAAATGGAACTGAGTTGACCCTATTGTTTATTGAATTAAGGGTTCATTGTTAATTTGAAAAAATAATGCTATGAAATTAAAGATCATTTTTGATTTCTCACAACTCAGGTCTTAAAAGGTGACGAGGTTATTGAAATAAATTGAAAAAACGTATGTTTTGCAAAAGCAGGACTAAAGTACAGAAAAAAATTTTTTATTGATACTGCATTGAAAGGAAATGAATGGATAGCAAGTTGCAGACCACTGCCAAATGCGTAAGCATGGATACAGCTGTTGCTATAACGACAAAAAACCTTTTCAAAGGCTCACTCGCTCAAGCACACTCTCCCAGCATTCCATCTATTTTTAAAAGTTACTAAGAGCACAGGGAACACTTATGGAGGAGAAAATGAAATCCTTGCAAGCAGATAATAGCTCACTGTACTTAGCAATGCCACACCAACCCATTGCTTAGAGTGTAATCTGAAGTGACGCTGTGTTACCCGCCAGGCAGGGAGTTAATAACACTGTACAGTGAAGTCTAAAGAAGCACATCCTACCATTTCACCCAGGACTGACGTCTTCTTTTCTAGCAGATGTAAAGGCTGGTAGCTGGCACAGATTATCATCTGAGGGACGGGAGGCAGCTTAACTACAGAAAAAAAGAAAATTGCGGTACTGATAATGATGCCTTTAGAACATTGCAACTTAATAATAAAAATATGATGAACAGCTCAAATATAAAATAACCAAGCAGTAATATTCATAACATCGATAAACTGTCTGGCAATCAAGAAGAGCTAATAAATAAACACTTCACTCTCTTCCCCATAATGACTACAAATGCTACCTAAGTGCAGGTCAATTTTTAACTTTAATAGTACTATTGTGTTATTTCTAGTTTTGCTTCAACAGCAGCTTCAACTCTTCTCCCCACGATGACAACATATGACACCTATATGTGCGTATATCTATGGACCTTTCCCTTCGCCTCCCCCAGGGTTGTCATTTGTAGTCATTATGGGGAAAGGGAGGTGGGAGTCTATGGGGAAAAAGAGTTAAACTTGCAAACAATGTTATTCATGCTTCACAGTCACCTGCACCCCAAAATGGGCAGCTTGTCATTTTCACCGGTGACACGTAGCATTTGATGTTAACTGGCAACATGGAGATTCTAATTGACTGACCAAAAAAAATATTTAGCTTGTAGTTCGTTATGCTAAACATGGTAGTTCGGGATTTCAGTCTATAATCTTGAGAAGATTCTCTGAAATGCACAGGCTGTTTTTATATCCAAGCATGCATTCTTATGGTTAGATGCGTATGTTAACATCATGGGCCCAGAGGTTCGAAGGATCAGTGCCCAGTTAAATGTCAGAGGCTGGTTTTCTTCATGATAAATCAGCAACACGCGCCGCTGCGTGTACGCGGCATCATTATCATTTTAATAACCCAACACTTGCAATCCCACGGCAGGTGACTGACACTAAAAAAATACAGATTATTATTGATGAAAGAATAAACAGACATTTAAGGTGTTGGCTGGGGTATGTAATTTTGAAAATGAGAGAGTGATTAATCAATAATATTTTTACACTTTCAAAACACAAGCATGCGCACACAGATGATACACACATGCACATGCAAACAATGTATGACCTCCAATCAGAAAAAGTAGGTATGGTTAGGATTATGCACATAAAAACAGAAAGCAGCATTTTTAAATTTACTTGGACTTGTTTTTCATTGCGTTGCAGACAGTATGAAGACAATGGGACGAGGGTTGCAAATTTTTTCTAAAACGATGGCTGAACACATTATCAAACAATAACCGATTGATTCAATCAAATTTAATAACAATAAATGAGATTTAAAAATGGCTTATTCCCAGTTTAAGTTTTATTTAGCGAAAAAATTTTAGCAGCACATCAGATAAGTGAAACCTTGATTCATGAAGCACAAAAAATTTAAACAAACAGAGCAGTAAAACACACGCGGCTGCTCTCCCAGTGCTCATTCAACAAATGCGCCACAAAATAAAATATGCCACATGGGGTGCAATTACTGCCATTTCTGAAGTAAGGATGCAGGTACATATGCACAAAGTGGGAGCATTAAAAAAATTGTACCTCACTCATTTATGCTGAACTCTGACAAGAGAATAGAGCCACGATGTGATGGCGTCATGTTTCTACAGAAGCGATTATTCTGGATCGAAACAATCATCATTTTAGCAATAGACCTACAGGAGGCCACTGAAATGCCATTTCCAACACATATAAGCTAGCTAGCATGAAACTTTTATATGTTCGTTCAATTCTTGATTAATGTTTAAGATGTTATCCACTTTTAACACATACTATTTACTTCCATTTCAAAAATTGTGAAATTTATTTCCATTATTTTTTCATAATCCAATGAACAAAAGGCTACAACAAAACAGAATTACTAAAAAAGCTGAGATTTCGAAAGAAAATTAATTATTTCGATTTCTATTCTAGTGATCTCCCATTGAAGCGTAACGTTTGACAATTATCAGCAAGTCTCGATGCATTTCAGGCTAAACTAATCACTATATACCATATCAGGGATGTCGAGATCTTCGATCGAGATCTTTGGGAAAGCAATAAAAAGTGCAAGCATGATTTTCCATCTGATCATTACACTCTATAACAAAACGCTGATCCAGTTATGACTTAAACTACAGAGAAACTGCAGACACACTACCCTACTGCCACCATTCAAAATGTTTGTTCAGATCCAGAGAAACTGCCATCATAAAAACGTGATGTCATATTTCAGTACTCTATATACATGTCTCAGCCGTTCTTAACTAATGAAACAGCACCTAACCAAGGCAGACCAAACAAAACCCAGTATTTTTTCTGAACCACTAAGTTGAAATATGCCTTCTTGTGGTATAAAAAATTAACATATGTGAGCTCTGGAGAAATAGTAGGCTAACATACACAAAACATACATTGCTGGTAAACACATAATCAGTTAAATTCTAAACAAGAATTAATTGATTAATCACTAAAATCCCAAACTAAGACTTTTGATGACCGAAATGCAGTCAGAAAAATCAAGTGCTGATGGTATCGCAGATCAAAACTGGGTATGTCTTACTCAATTTTGGAAATTGTGTGGCACGAAACGATCACAAAACTGCAGCACTGTTGTCAAAGGGGTCGGACTGAGGTTTAGTTAGAGTAAGGCTAAAAAAACCTGCTACTGTCATCCCTTTTTTAAATCAGTGTTTAAAGGAGAATTCCGGTGTAAAATTGACTTGGGGTGTACTGAAACATGATAACGAATACAAACCTTTGTCGAATACCCCACCTCCGTACGCACGCAACATTTCAAAATAAATTGCTTTTTAGCCGAACCTCCCAACAGGCTTACAATGGTAGTGAATCGGTCATAACATTGCCATGCAGAGAAATTGCAATTTTTTTCATCATTAAAAAGGCTCCAAGTAGCTCCACACTTGATCGCTAGAATTCCGAGGGCCCTGAGATTTGAAATGAGGCACTGAAAACTTTGAAAATGCACAGGTAGTTTATTAAAAAAGACTGTTTAGGGTTTCCTGCAGGAAAAAACTTTGGCCGGGGGGTGGGGGGGTTGCCGAGAAACGTTCTTGGCAAAAAAATAAATAGAAAAAAGATAATTTAATTAGATTGTTCAAGTATTATTTTTGCCTTCAAAATTAAAGAGAAGATGCTTAATCGATTATTATTTTTGGCTCTCAAAATATGAGAGAAGTTGCTTAACAACAAACCCACAAACATGATGTTGGAACAGAAACTGTTTATTTTTGGGTCACCCCGCCGGTCGTAAAGAACGAGAAAATTTTGCCCTGCTTTGCCTTCTCTCCGCGACCGGCCATCACGACTCGAAATTAACATTAAAACATTACTCGCCAACTGTATGGGACTGGTTTAATTAATCATGAACAATTAAGCATTGTTGGCCTTTTAATTATTCCAGTTGTTACTAGTTGGTGTATGTTTATATTAAACTAAAATGGCCGCCTTAGTTTTCGTTGCAGATCTCACCGAATGATAGCTCAGGCTGCATTGCGAACTCACGGGGTTTATGATTTATTCTTTAGTCTGTGTATCATAAATCATCCTGCCATTATTCAAGTTTATTCACGAGTGTCTGCGAGTAGGCTATTTTAATAACTTTGCTCACCTCTTTGCGACGATATCGCTGTTTAATTTCACTTCCTGCTTTTTTTTTGGGGGGGGAATGGGGGACCATTAATCTAGACCGCAGGCGCGTCATTTGACCTGAAAATTCCACGGCTAATATCCCTCCCTTTATTGAAATTAATTAGTCCTGGCTAATTCTAGACGGTTGTCCTTCATTAACACGTTTTCCAATTCAAGAGTAATCAAGAGTCAATTGAAGACACGGCTTCTCTCCCCCATGCGATCTAAAAGCGACAAAATAATGGGCTCAGTACCGAAAAATAATTTAATTATAATTAGGTCTATG
Organism: Gymnothorax reevesii; assembly: GCA_029721435.1. Lineage (NCBI taxonomy): Eukaryota > Metazoa > Chordata > Actinopteri > Anguilliformes > Muraenidae > Gymnothorax > Gymnothorax reevesii. The sequence continues at coordinate 48,917,472 of CM056576.1, forward strand.
CACCGGCACTCGGCGACGGCATTTCAGAACTCTTCAGCGAATTCAGGTCATTTCGGCGGCAAGTACTTACACCTGTTTTTGCAGCGCGGCCACTCAAATCTCAGTAAAAATAGACAGCTGTACGATTGGAAAAAGTAAACGGACGAAACCACGTACTAGTCACCAAAATTACCTTCGTTGGCTGAAGAGTTCTGAAATGCCGTCGCTGAGTGACTTTGCATATAAATAATTATAATCAAATTATTTTTCTGTGCTAAATGTAGACAAGGAGGGATATTAGCCCCAGAATTTTCAGGTCAAACGACGCGCCTGCTGAACTGAAAGTAGCCCATTTGTCGCTGTTAGATCGAATAGGGGGAGAGAAGCCGTGTCTTCAATTGCCACTTGATTATCCTTAAATTGGAAAACGTGTTAATAAATGAAAACCATTAAGAACAAGCCAGGACTAATTGTTGCCGATTTTCGACTAAGCGAGCGTCGGTGTTCGGTCAAATTTTGCTCCCTTGTCAAAAAATGCTGCCGTAATGCAAAGCGGTCATTAAGTCTTTGTTTTCGCCTTGGCATTGCAATATGAATCAGGTAACATTAGTAACTTTGTTATTTGTTAGCTTATTATAACAAAAGCAGATGTTATAATGAGTTGGATAAGTTTGTTTGAAGATATATGCCCATATACGGCATTATCATTTAATTTCTGCATTTTCAGAAAAACCCAGCATGTACATGCAAATATATGTACGCTTACAGGTCAAAATGCGCGCTGAAAATAAAAAATAAAAATAAATTTTTAGGATTTTTGAGGATACTTAAGATATGAGCGAGGAAACAGCCCGAGATTTCAATTTTGCGCAAGCGCTGAACCACGAGGTAGCATATTTTGATGGGTAGCAATTAAATTTGTCAGAACACCGGCCCTGAGGTGTGCTGGTAGATTACTTCTCAAGCGCTGCAGTGTCGCTTGCATGAATTGCATTTTTTTTTTTTTCCGATCGACATTCTAGCCTGGGCGCTACAAATTTCAGGCCGGGCGGGGCGCCTGGCCAAAAAAGCTCTGCAGGAAACCCTGCTGTTTATGCAAACCTAACCTTGAGGTAGTTTCCAGTCGCCTCCATCTTGAAACTCACAATAAGTCAATTGACGAGCATGAACAAATAGATTGCAATCTGTTCCCCTATCCTTCCTATTCGTTTGTGCTTGTCAATCGCCTTATCTAAGTTTCAATATTCTTTCAGCTGATTCTCTTATATATTATTTGCTTTTTCAGCCCTTTTTTGCCTGTGTCCCAAGTTTTTTGAGACCTGCAGCCGCCATCAAATTTGCAACGAGCTCATATTGTGGATAAAATTGCAAAATTTCTCAGTTTCAACATTTCCTATATCAGCTCTGTTCTATTGAGATGAAAATACTGGCTGGTGTGATTTGAAAGTCATTGCGTTTTGATTTTATTCACAATATACACTTTGACCCAACAATTTCAGAATTGGGGTTGTAATATTAATAATAATAATAATAATAATAATAATAATACAGACTCTGCAGTAAAAGAGTCATAGACTCGGCTAATAATATAAACCAGAACATGCTAGAATGCTACTCAATGCTAGAGTAATCATGTACCAAAACTGTTCGTATGAACGTGAATAATCACAGGCCAAGTGCATAATCAAACACAAAAGTGTCCGTAAGATGGCGCAATATCTATAAAATTAATCACAAACACGAGAAACACACAACAGCGCAGAATAAAATTTAGTTGATTAACCTTCAGCAATGGACCTTCCCGACTTGCTCCAACCAGCTCCGCCTGCCTTAGTTAAGGTTTCTATGTGCCCCAAGCAATGCAGCTCAGTTCCACATTGACAACAGGACAGCAGAAGTTTGAACACCACTCTTTTGCGTGTTTTCCGAAAACATTGCTGTTTGTTTCTTACCGAATGCGACCAACTCCAGCAAAGTCATCCAGGGAGGCCTTAACTATTTCACAGGAGGATATATCCATGACATCAAAATTTTTAACAGAATGGGTGGAGATACAAGAGTCAAAGCACTGGCAATTGACACAGAAAAGCCAAACACCCAATACTGCACATTCAAACCAGGCAAAATAGAAGAATCGTACTGCATGTGTAAAGCAGGTTAAGTAGTTTTCTTATGTCTGTTGACATCACTGAGCTAAAAATAACACTGGATGCAGTATGCTGTCTAACGTCAGTTTGCCATGAGTCAGACAATATGCTAGCCAGACTTATTATATTAAGCAATGCAGCTAACCCTTAAACTAGCTATACTAGACATAAGAGTTATTAATCTAACGGTCGATATATCAGCGTTTTCCTCCAAACCAATTTCTATGACAAACTATACTCAACAAAAATATAAACGCAACACTTTTGTTTTTGCTCCCATTTGTCATGAGATGGACTCTGCTTTGCTGAGACAATCCATCCCACCTCACAGGTGTGCCACATCAAGATGCTCATCAGACACCATGATTAGTGCACTGGTGTACCTAATACTGCCCACAATAAAAGGCCACTCTGAAATGTGCAGTTCTGTCTCACAGCAAAATGCCACGGATGGCGCAAGCATTGAGGGAGTGTGCAACTGGCATGCTGACAGCAGGAATGTCAACCAGATCTGTTGCTCGGGCATTGAATGTTCATTTCTCCACCATAAGCCGTCTCCAAAGGCGTTTCAGAGAATTCGGCAGTATGTCCAACCGGCCTCACAACCGCAGACCACGTGTAACCACACCAGCCCAGGACCTCCACATCCAGCAAGTTCACCTCCAAGATCGTCTGAGACCAGCTCCTCAGACAGCTGCTGAAACAACTGGTTTGCATAACCAAAGAATTTCTGCACAAACTGTCAGAAACCGTTTCAGGGAAGCTCAACTGCATGCTCGTCGTCCTCATCGGGGTCTTAACCTGACTCCAGATCGTCGCCGTAAAACAGACTTGAGTGGGCAAATGCTCACATTCGATGGCGTCTGGCACGTTGGAGAGGTGTTCTCTTCACGGATGAATCTCGGTTTACATTGTTCAGGGCAGATGGCAGAGAGCGTGTATGGCGTCATGCGGGTGAGCGCTTTGCTGATGTCAATGTTGTGGATCGAGTGGCCCATGGTGGTGGTGGGGTTATGGTATGGGCAGGCATCTGTTATGGACCAAGAACACAGGTGCATTTTATTGATGGCATTTTCAATGCACAGAGATACCATGATGAGATCCTGAGGCCCATTGTTGTGCAATACATCCATGAACATCACCTCATGTTTCAGCAAGATAATGCACGGCCCCATGTTGCAAGGATCTGTACACAATTCTTGGAAGCTTAAAATGTCCCAGTTCTTGCATGGCCAGCATACTCACCGGACATGTCACCCATTGAGCATGTTTGGGATGTGCTTGACCGGCGTATACGACAACGCGGACCAGTTCCCTCTAATATCCAGCAACTTCGCACAGCCATTGAAGAGGAGTGGACCAACATTCCACAGGCCACAATTGACAATCTGATAAACTCTATGCGAAGATGATGTGTTGCACTGCATGAGGCAAATGGTGGTCACACCAGATACTGACTGGTTCTGAGTCCCCAGACCCCCAATAAAGCAAAAACTGCACATTTCAGGGTGGCCTTTAATTGTGGACAGTCTAAGGTACACCTGTGCACTAATCATGGTGTCTGATGAGCATCTTGATGTGGCACACCTGTGAGGTGGGATGGATTGTCTTAGCAAAGCAAAAGTGCTCACTTTCACACATTTAGACAGATTTGTGAACAATGTTTGAGAGAAATGGTAATATTGTGTATCTGGAATGAATTTTAGATCTTTGAGTCCATCTCATGACAAATGGGAGCAAAAACAAAAGTGTTGCATTTATATTTTTGTTGAGTGCAACTTAACTCATTTCTGTTTGTTGATCTTACTCACATTGAGTTGCGTGGGAGGCCTTCCACTTGCCTTAATCCATCGCAAACACTTTTCCAATTGCGTTTTTGACCTTGGAAAAAGGATTACTTGAGCTCCCTGTCGCCGGGCTGGGTATCTTTCATCAGTATTACTAGTGCAAGTTTCCACAGGGGGAGTGAAAATTTATGGAAAAACCAACAAAACAAGTATTTGACACAAACGGGTTTTTGTTCCCCGCCACAAAATGTGAAATCAAGTCAAAAAGAACAATTTCTCGGTGTGACCTTGAGAATGGCACGAAGGTCACCGAAATGGACTGGCGCCGGGGAATCACCCTAATACATGTTGACAAAAGATTTGAAGAAAATCCGTGGATTCGTTCTTGAGATATCTCGCTGACAACGCTATCAGTGTGAAAATCCACAATCTCTCGGTGTGACCTTGAGAATGGCGCGAAGGTCACCAAAATAGATTGGCGCCGGGGTATCACACTAATACATGCTGACATAAGATTTTAAGTAAATCCGTCGATTCCTTCTTGAGATATGTCGCTGACAAGGCTATCAGTGTGAAAATACACAGTCTCTCGGTGTGACCTTGAGAATGGCGTGAAGGTCACCGAAATCGACTGGCGCCGGGGTATCACCCTAATACATGTTGACATAAGATTTGAAGTAAATCCGTCAATTCATTCTTGAGGTATCTCGCTGACAAGGCTATCAGTGTGAAAATGCACAATCTCTCGGTGTGACCTTGAGAATGGCGCGAAGGTCACCGAAATCGACTAGCGCTGGGGTATCAGACTAAAACATGTTGACATCAAATTTGAAGAAAATCCGTCAATTCGTTCTTGAGATATCTCGCTGACAAGGATTCGAGACGTACGGACGGACGTACGGACGTATGTACGGACGGAGGGTCGTGAATACTATGTCCCGCCGCTTCGCGCATTCCGCGTGGCGGGGGACAATTAAGAAAGCACACCATGTCCCATTGGAGATCATGACAGCGCGTTGCTTGTCTGGAATTATAGCGCTTCCCCACCAACCACATGAGCAGAGTAGCAACGAAGTCATTGATACCCCTTTTCCACCAAAAAGAACCTGGTGCTAGTGCCGTGCTGGTGCTAGTGCCCGTGCTTACTTGGTTCAACCCACGCACCTCCTAACAACCTGTTTGCTTTTCCATCGCCAAGGGGCCTAATCAGAGCCACGTGATTACGTCACTGTAATTTAATACCAACAGATCAGGAGAAAATCAACAGTAGCGCTCAGGTAACATCTGGCAATACAGACATACAGTAAATCAGTTTAGTGCAAATTAGTTTTCACCAATTAGCCAACTTAACTTTAATTTGATTGGTTACATGGTTTTCTTTCATTTTATGATGTTATTTCTGATACATCGCAATGTGGGTATTGTATTTTTTATTCTTGATGGCAAACTAAGATGTTTCTGTTGACTTCTGAGTTAAGAGGCCAAATAACTGCTCTAAACATTAAATGCACAGAAGACAAATTAACAGCCTGTTAAAATCCTGCGATTACAATTGTGTTTGGAGCAAAAACCAGCATACACAGTGTGTCCCCAGGAACGACATTGAAGACCACAGGTCTAAGGCATTCAGCATTTGAGTCGTCCTTCAGCTGTTCCCAATATTTTTCGGGATAGTTCAAACCGAGGCTGTCCGCACTTGGCGTATGTTCTAAGATCACTTTCGGTTTTCCCTGCGACATGGATACAGAACTAGACTGAATTCATTTAGATTTGAGGTTTCACCAATGCCGTGATTTTCTTTTACACAGAAATCAAATGCACTAATGCACTCATGCTTAGATGCAAGTACAGCTGTATATTTAAGATGAGTTTCTTGTATAATTAAAAGTGGCCTTTAGAATTGAAGTGGTGTCTTTGACTCTTTCATCTGTGTCAATGACACAAAATACCCATCAGTCATTTCTTTTGTTTGCCATAAGCGGGTTCCATGGGATGAACCACTTCCGTAGGTTCCATTCTGGCTAACACTATGCCCGTGGGTGTCTGAGACCCTGAGCATCCATGTCTATCATGCACAGAAGTCAGTTCACCCCATAACATGTTCTGTAGGAAAAATTGTGGGCTATTTCAACCATAAACGAAAAATGGCACTCACGGTTTTAGGACAAGTGGGAGAATTAAGTGAATTATTAGAATACAATATTGTAGAATATAATTTTGTTACACTGAAATTATGAGTTTTATGTGGAAATGTATTTTTGAAATGACAGACATTGAAAAATGCATGATCACTTTTGGGAGATAACAGGTTAAAAAACGCCAGTTATCAGCCAGTCATTCATGGACATTCATGGATTAACTGTGTCAACAGCTGTATTGTGAAAACCTCACGACAGTGAGCAGCCAACCGTCTGATCCAGATCTACTTTCAGCTTGACCGCATGGAGCAGTATGCCATCTTCTTGGGCACTGACCGCAATCATTTCCCAGCCGTTATAGAGCTGTCATCCAGTTGGCAATGGGACACCAACACCTTTTCAGCTATGTGACACTGTATGTATATTTTTCTGAGACAAAAGGCAATACATTTAAGCAGTAGCTTTGAATCTCTCTTTTTGAAGATGGATTATTGTCGATTGTATTTCCCTTGTAACCGCTTTCTGTGGTATTGTTCATATCTCAAATTTCTCCTGTTGTGCATGAGCCTTGATTTAAGGCTTGATCACTCAGTTTTTGTGCCTGCGTAAAATTATTCCAGTGTAGCAAGACATTTGAAAATTTAATTACAGAATTATTTAGCAATTAAATTTTGGAATTTACGGACGCCGGCATCTGAATCTGCGCAGAGGGGTAAGGAGAATAGAGAGTAACAGGCAATAAATAACATAGATCTTCATGGGGTTTAGTTGCTAAAACATGAAAAACCTTCGCTTTAGACATCCAAGAACAAAATAACATTAAAATTGCAAAAACTAAATACAGTAAATTAATAAAATTACATAAGGGGGCCAGTTCGTTCAAGAGAAAATTTGAAGCCATAAAATAGTTTATTTTATCCTAGCCCAGAAATGTAGTCAGGTGCGAAACAACAGTCGGAACCTGAACCTGGACGACTTGCTCCAGATGGACAGGGACAGGTATCCGGGGGCAGGCAGGTGTATCACTGTTAGGAAAACTGAAAATACCAGGCAATGCCACGAATGATGCAAAAACTGCGTCCTAATTATTGCAGAAGCTGGGCATTATTAATCTATATTTTCACCAAGAATGGAAGAGAGCTTCACTGTGGAGGTAAAATATTAATAGCTCACAGCTTCGGTTTGTTTGAATAATGCATGACATTGCAGAAGGAGCACAAGAAATGGATTTGCATACACTTGTACCATGCGCAAGTGTGTTAGCGCAAATACATACACACACACACACACGAGCACGCTTGAATGCCTGCAAATATGTGGGCACACTCACAACCACAAACATGCACTCCGGCACACAACACATGCATAGTCATGCACACATACAAATACATAAACATACACCCTGCTGCGCACACACACACACACACACACAAAGAGGGAGGCATGACTTACTCTCCTCTGTCGGCGGAGTTGCTACATCAGCCTGAATTGAAGCACGCCGATTGGCCAGGGAGGATCTTCTGTCTCTGTCCAAGTCTTTAACCCTCGGTTTTGCTGACTCTGTACCAGCGTTTAATGGGAAAGGGTTAAAAAGTCACTGACCTATTGCAGCTGAATTAAACAATTCAGACAGGTCTTAAATATTTGATATGAAAATAGATTTGAAAATGCATTCAGATCCCCTTTACATCAGTACAAATCGTTTACCAGCACTATTTATTTTGCAATGCTATAGAATTTTGATTATGGATGTTAGAAAATCAGAATTTATGGTAGTGTCATTCACCCTTCACCAGGATTGGCCCCGAGAGCAGGGCGCTAGGCAGAATTGCGATTTTATACCGTGAAATATTGTGTTACATTGTATATATCTGTATATAACTACTGTATAAATGATTTGAAATGTTTGAGGACTCAACATTTAAAGAGGAACTAAGTAATTTGGTCGGAAATTGCTTGCTTCTTCGTTGGTTTGGTGCTTTTTTCCCCTCTCAGCAGCTCCCCCTCTAGTTCCGGTGTGCAAATTTCACACAACTGTCGTAAATCTCACTGCAGCCACCTCCTCCACCCCCCCATCCACGTGCATTTGTTTACAACGAAGCCGGCGAGAAGGCAGGCCTTAAGTGATGGCGACCGAGGTTTATAACCATTTATATCACAAGTTTTATATTGTGTATCTGTAATAAACAAAACGATCACGGGAAAAAGTAAAAGGCTAATGATAACTGCGGCTTTGTTTATGTTTTCTGATTTTTTTTTTCCTCAGCACCGATATTTATTAGTTTTATAGTTTTCATAACACGCTCTTCTAGTTGCTCTTCTAACGAATCTTGAACTACACAATGTAAATAGCGAACCGCACAAAACTCACAAAACCTAGATTCAGCTGACAAAGTTATGTGGCTCATAGTAAAATTGCACTCCTGGGGCAGAAACAGGACGATGTGGTAAAATAAATAACAGCTATGTGACAAAAAAACGTGTTGACCGGTAACTATGCTAACATATCTGCTAGCTAACAAGCATCAAGCACCACTCATACAATAATCGCTCCAAGGCCTTTACAAACAACAGCAAACATGAAGAGTGGGCAATGACATATAAATACAAGTAATACATACATTTTTTCACAATGACACAAGTGCAACAGCAACAACGCCAGGTCGGAATCTGATTTGCATGCTTCTTTCTCCTTGAGCTCCCTCCATTCTGAAAAGGCTCGACCAAGATTGACTCGTGTCTGACCTCACGCTCGGTCAGACGCTTGATTTCTCTTCCGCGCCTCCTCTGACAATGGACACCTCTTCTTTTTTGCCGGCTCTGCCATCGTAATACCATTGAAAAGAAGCCGTCTTCCTTAGATTTTGTCTCATACTGTAAAGCAGTTCGTTTCTCGCGATAGCTCCATCCAGTGACGAGATTTGGGACACCGGGGCGGTGGACCTGACCTTGCAAGGTCAGTTTTTAGCCAAGATATGCTAGGGCGCAGGCAGATAAGCCCCATTCTCCCCATAACTAGTCGCTTAACCATCACAGTGACTCCGAGGCACAATAATTGCGGCCGAAATCCTGCATAGTTCCCCTTTAACTGCGTAAGAAATTTTGTGATGTAAACAAAATAGCGAAAATAGTATTAAAATTGTGTCATAACAACCCTCAGCATGACCATGCTGTCCCTAAGGTTCAGTTGTATAACATTGGTATGATTTGTCAAATTATTGAGACCTTAGAATTACAGGGTCCTAACTAAAATTTATAAAGTTTTGATAAATTTGCTTGCAAAGTTTGGCTGCTCAGTGTACACTTAGGCAACTGGAACTTTGTCATTCTGATCTGAACCCAATTTTAGAAATGAATTGAATACCCATACTTAATCATTGGGTAAAACCATTTTTTTACCAATTATGTGCAAAAGTTAAAGCTATAGTATGCAACTTTCACATGTCCGTGAATGTCCGTCTCATCCAAGCCACTACTAGAGGGGATGACACAATGCCAATTGGCTCCTCTAACATCTTGCTGAATTTTTCAGTATTTGTTGTTTTGTATTGCGTGTCGACCGGCGACATTCCCGCACTGGCGCACAGGAAATGACATATACTGAGCAACATAAGAAACGCAAGTTAGCTAGTTAGTTAATGTACTCTTATGGTTACTCAGTCAAAGTGACCGCAAAATAAAGAAAAGTTTGACGAAACGAGTGTAAATGTGCATGCGCTAGTAATAAATACGGTTTTCTAAGATAATTATGTGCAAACGAGCTTTCAAGTCTGCCTTTAATTAACTTGCGTTTCTTTTGTTGCTCAGTATATTTATTTCAAAAGGAGAAGGGAGGGGGAGGAAGAGCGGAGAGTCTCCTAGCAAGAGAGCCCTGGACCCCATGTGACTTGTTTTGTTTAGACCAGCGCAACAGATTATAAGCCTTCTGAGTTCACAACTCACTTTAATTCGAACGACGTTGGCCCATATGTCAAAAAACTAAATTGGTTAAATATTACGAGCTCGGAGATTTATGGAATAATTTGTGAGTACTTGCATTTGCATAGTTACCACAGAACAGCAGAACAGTGCCATGACAAACTAAAGAAAATGCGGATGCAATATTTCAAAGTTGAGGACGCATTGCGAAAGTCTGGCAGCTGAAGTTATGAGAAAGATACATTTTCGTGGTATAGGCAGTGGACAGCATAATCAGCCAAAAACGCAAAGGCGAAAGTATTCCGATTTCAACTTCCATCAACTGTTGTGGCTACGGTCATGTATCATTATGATAAACTGCCACCATGATAATAACCAAAATAACACAAGCATTATAACAGTGCGAACACCATCGTTTGTCGTCATCGGCCTTCGACGGTGTGATCCGGTGCTGCATCCTTCTGATTCAAGTGGGTCGAATTTGCTATCTACCTATGGCTGCTGTGGTGAGTTCTAATCTGTAGGATTGAGGGAAAGCTAGAATCCGCCCCATGCAGACACATTTGTAGAACAGGTTGACATACCCAAGTGTAGACCGGAGACCGTAGAAATCCGGTGAGGCTGAGTGTAGAGGGAACCATGGACAGTGAAGAGCAGCAAAAAGTGGAGCAACAACTTATGGACTGCTTCTGTGTGTACTGTTGCCTTGCTGCTGTTGGATAAGTAAGTGACTTGGTTTATAAGACATTATGAGTAGGATGTGTTGCAGTCAAATGTACTGGACCTATGAATGTAATATAATGTCAGCAGCCTGGCGTTCACCATGTTGTGTAGCGAGAGGCCGTAGCAAGCAGTACACGGTGTGTAGCAAGTGTTACTCTGTGCACCGTGGCGAGCAGTACACGGTGCGTAGCAAGTGTTACTCTGTGCACCGCGACGAGCAGTGCACGGTGTGTTGAGAGTGTTACTCTGTGTACTGTGGCGAGCAGTACACGGTGTGTTGCAAGTGTTACTCTGTGTCCATTGGCTACTGGAGACCGACGGACAACAAATAACTTCTGCTGACTACCACTGGGTCTTCCCATCCACTAACCTGTCAGCTACAAATTTGCAGGCACCTTGTCTCCCGTTTGTAATAGGCTAACTAAACATACTATTTTGCATTTCTGTGGCAGAAAAAAATCATACTCCTCTTCCGAAGAGTCTCTTTTTTTTCCACCGGCTGTTCCTCCAACAGAATAAAAATGTTGTGGAATCGCGCAGCACAGTGGCGGAGGGGTAGCAGTGGGGAGCATGGGAGGGTACACCTGGGCATATGTCATATGGAAGTGCCGGGTGTATTGTTCTAATAATGCAAAATTCCTCTAGGGGGCGACAGAAGTTACTATAGCTTTAACTCAATTTTGACCTAAATGTCAGAACCCTGTAATTCCAAGGTCACGATATGTTGCGATCAATGTTCTTAAATAAGCAACAATAAGTGAACCCACAGGCTATAATGTGCTGATATAACAGAACTTTAGGAGCTTTAGCCTATCAGCCCTCACTCCAATACAACAAGAAAATCAAATTCTTTTGGTTTATTCACACAGCCAGTGGTCTGAAACGTCCAAAAAACAGATGCAAAAGGTAGCAAAGTGATCAATTTTTAAGAGGAAGAATTGTTTCAGTTGTTCCTGACAAGGGATGGATTTTGTCAATGAAGAAAAGGAGTTTTGGAAGCGACTTTACTCGGCATATTCAATAACATACCAGTGCAGGGAATTGGAAGGGTATATTGGGGTAAAAGTGTGGCCACATATGGGCAAAATAACCAAGAAATAAGTTCTCAAACCATTGTAAAAGCAAAAAACGAACACAACCGTGGCTAAGAACGCAGGGAAATTTGGACTCTCCAAAACTGTGTATGCACAAACATAACCACGAAAAAAAGAATCAGTGAAATATTCAATTGTGGGTACAGAATCAAAATATTTGAACTTGCAATTGTTTTGGCGTTTGGGTGTGGCTTATTATTTTTCTAGGCTGATGAGGCTTAGTCACAGCACCACAGGAGCAGAAGACAGCATGAAATCTTTTTCTGTCAGACAAAAACTAATATTTCCAGAGTTACTTCATCTACTGCATGCCCCCTTCACGCAAGGCCATGATTATGCTTGTAGTCAAAGTGTTTCAAGATCAGTAAGCACTTAGGAAATTTGCTCCACAAAGGACAGCATTTTAAAGGATTAAGTGGGGCAGACCTTCTGGTAAAACAGCCTCGGCAGGGTAAATATGCTGTATATATATACAAATGAGGTCTCTTGGATAGTTCAAATAAAACTAATAAAACTGAGTAAGAAATGAATAATTAAATTTTACATTTTGGAGAAACAATAATGTTTTGATGATAATGGCTTAACTATCATTCTGCAGAGTCCAGCCTTGTGGTTGAATTATCACTTTTTACTCTTAGCTAGGGACCCTCCAACAGTGGAATAACTTTATAGGGGAAGACACATTAATAATTCCACAACAAAAAAAGAAAAAATACATATCTCCAGGCTCATAAGCAGCATGAATAATAATACAACACTATAGGTCAACACGGGAAACCATCACAATATTTTGCCAAAATACAAACACGTTTCACCGCCTGCCAGACGGCTTAGTACCTCTTTTCCTTTCTGGGCTTTTGACTGTCGCTGGTGATTCACTCTTGCATTCGCTGGCTCCGGATTCGGCCCTGGACTCGCCGGAGTCTTTCAGTGACAGCTTGCTCTTACTGCTCTCTTCATCGACATGCTGAAACTCTGGGATCACGCCTCTTAAAAAATCCCAAACTTTACCAACGTGACGCGACCTGAAACATTTAACCTTAACCTCAGACACATGGTTCAATTCATGGACTCCAGAAAAAGTGCGCAGACCACATAACATTAATTTAATTTAGCATGACTTCTTGGGGGCAAAATACGCAGTATCGCAATAATATGATAGCTAGGCCAATTGAAGGATAACTGTTTACTGAGCAAAACAAACACTTAGCATAACACTTCACTCAGAGATTCCTGTTACAAGTTCATTTGAATGTTCTCACATGGTCAGAAAAGTATCCATACATTCATCCATCACATTCTTCTCCAATAACCTGAATTCCATGTTTGATGACAATATGCCGGCGTGTATAACAAAAAACCTTCTGTTTCCTCTATGAGAAAATGCCCATCACAAAAGTCTCTGCCTTTTAAAGGAATAAATTACTCATGAGTTCCATTCCCGCATACCTAGTTAACCTGCCCTCATCTGAGTATTCAACTGGGAGTATCTAACTGTTGTTTTTGCTAAAGATATTTAGTGGATCTGCTTTTTGACTGAAGCAGAATTCTTTGCTCAGTTCCCTGATCACTTCTCTCTGGGGATACCCGCTCAGCAAGGGAAACAAACAAAATCAGAGCTAAAAGTCTTAAGCACACTTCTAAAAACCAAGCCAGCTTCAATAATTTCATTCAGTCAATTTCATACTGAGGCATCATAAAGTACCCATGAATTTCAGAGAGCAGACAAAACTAGTTCTGTGCAGTTAAAGCAAATAAACCCTTAAAGGTGTGACCATTTTCATGCATATGCAGTATATGTAACAGTAGCTAATTAAGTGTTAGGAAGCAAATCATTTTGCAACTAAAATTTTGCAGAAAAATGTTCACTTCAAAGGGAGAAATGTGCATAAACTGGCCAAGGAAGGTTTATTTTTCTCATAGACAGATGGAAAGTAAAATTAACATTTTTGAACTTCGGTCACTGTATCTCAAAATGTATGAAGTCCATCTGGGATACAAATAAATGGTATTACTACAGTGAATCGCTTGCACTTAATGATGAGAAAACTGCTCCATTCCAGTACTCCCACTCCAACCCTAGCTACCACAGCCTGCTCACAGCATGAGGGACCTTAAGTAAGGATGAAACTTTGGACTCAAGCTACATCCCCAGAAGTTGTCTAATTTGGGATCCCTTTAAGGCCAACTTAGTGCTGGCTGAAGTGCCAAAACTGTAAGAATTGCCCTCTATGCCCTTGCAAGGACTGAGATCTAAAAACACTAAAATGTGATTGCCTATCAAGCAAATAGTTCATGTCATGTAACCCACTAACGTTCAATCAGTGTCCTGGGTTTTCTGGTCAGAGAACAGCACCTTTTGTAATTTCCAGCCTTTTTTCTTTATTGCTTATTTGTTACGATCTTTGAACAATTACTGCTTCATCTTTGTCCCACTTTAAAGTAAAATGGCAGGTAAGTATAAAGTCAAAACCAAAATAAAAACGTGAAAAAAATCAAACAATCCTTAAATTGATTGGGTTTCTCAATCAAATCGCAGGGGAGACTCATTAAGGGTGTAGAGCATTCATGAGCAAGTTAAAAAGAAAATTCATGAGCCGGTAAAAAGAGAAGCAGACAGGCTTACTGTAGGGGGATAAGCTCTGGGATCCAGCCAGTGAGCGTGTGTGTGATGGTAAATTCTCCAAGCTCCCTCCATCGATGCAGGCCGACACTACAGGAAAGCACAATTAACAAGCGGTCAGATCATTACCGCTGCTGACAAGTCCACAGACACCAGCTTTTTAGCGCAGTTTGGTAACCTAGCAGCATTTGAAATGTACTGTGTTCACACGGGGGAATAAACCAATTATCACAAACATGCAGTGTTCAAATAAGCTTTTCACTAATGCAATAACCAAGTTGGGTTCTTGTCGGTTTTTTAATGAGAGATGTCTTACTGACAAATGTGCATCACATGGCCATGCAGCAGTCTTTTATATACTGCTGAAAGGTGGAGGGGGAGTGTCGCGGTTGCCAAGTATACAAACCAGATGGCAGTTAAGCAACTTACATCCTTGGAGACTGTATCTTGCCACGTTCATTTTTTAGATAACATGAATCAATAGAAAAAAAAATTACAAACTAAAACTTCATTAAGCATACGGTTCAAATGATTTCAACAGTAAGAAAATCAGCAGATGGTCAGCCTAATCATCTTTTATATATATATATATAAAAAAAATTATAATAACACAACAAATAAGACCCCTCCAACAGGAAACTTAAGTCTCTGGGCCACAACTATATACTCCTATATAATTATGAAGAAACATTTAATAAATCACAAAAAATAAACATTACTATTTTCTAATATTTCCCCACATTATATTTACGCCATCCAAGACACTGTAAATGTTAAAAAAGTGTATAATGTAAAAAAGGTTTTATACTTCAACATTTTTCCTGCTGGATCTCGGAGTTATTCCAACTCAAGTAACTGTGTAGAGGCTGCATAAGGAAAACGGGATAATCACTAAAAACATTAATCTAAAAAAAAGGATGTGTACAATTGCAAATTTCCCAGGTTTTCCAGGCCTGGGCTCATTTGATACTCAAAAAAAGAGGGCACACCAAAATGTCTGCTTGGGTCAAGACCAGCTGTGGAGCTAAAAATTCCGATGATAAGTAGAGATGTGTTCAATAGTAAAAAATAACGAAAAAAGAAAGAAAGAATTACATTTGTAAACAGGGGCAAACTATATCCTGCCTGGCACAAAAATAGCTGCCATTTGGATTTAAATAAGCAAATACCTTAGAGCCTGTATCATTATCACAGTGATTAATATGTCTTAGCTGATAACAATTCTATTAACCCTGACTGCTGTAATGTAGCTTCTCAAAAATGTATCCTGTTATCATGGTAAAGATGCTACTGTTTCAGAGGTGGCAAATTATTGGTCTGTATCAAACAAAGAAAACCAAGAAGATTACTGAAATCACTGGAATTAGGCTAAGAACTTTCCGGTGCATTATTATCCCCTCTGAAAGTCTTTGGGATGTGCTGGTGATGACTTTCTGAAGTGGTTTGACTCTCTCGCAGTCACTGCAAGATGGCACCATGGATGTAAATGAATGTTGTGATGTTGCTTAAAGTTGTCCAAACAATGCCGCGATAAATTTGTGCCATAATCAAAGCTTCAGGTGGTCCAACAAAATTCTACAGCGCGCAACATTTTTTTTTTGGCGTGGCAAAGTAATTTTGAAGAGCCATCACACACTACATCAGCAATGAATGATTTATCTTAAACGGACGAATGCAACTGTGTACAATTGCATTGAAAACGCAAAGAGTAGTAAAGCAGAATTCCAGTAAACCATTGTTTTTTAGATGAAAAATATACTGTTTAAGAGAAATATATTCAGCAAATGAAAAATAAGTCTTTTCCATATCTTAAATATACCTTCATCAAAAAATTGCCAGCTGCTACTGGGTGGCTCACACGGTTAAGGCACTGCTCTGCAGTGCAGAGGTGATCACCACGTCGCGAGTTCGAGCCCCGACGTACCCACCGGCAGGGGTCGGCAGCTTTTTCAGAGTAGCGCACAATTGGCTATCACGCTACAGGGTTTCAAATTGGGAAGGGACTGCCGGATTTGGGTATACAATGACAGCTTTGTTCGTTGCTCCAGCGCCTTCCGTTGGCCAGACGGGCGCTCGTCAGGAAGACTCCGGGTTGGTTCCTGTCGGGGTATCCTCCGCCCTAGTTCTGAACTTGCGAAGATTCAACCGATGAGTATATAAGAATCAGTGGCAGACAGGCACGCGCTTCGGAGAAGAGCCATGAACTGTCTCACTATCCTGAGTTGGCAGCAAGGGGTCGCATACAAGCAAGACTTGTACTTAGTTCACCAATTGGGCATTCCAGATTCGGGTGGGATTGGAGATGCCAAAATTAAAAAAAAAAAAAAAATTTGTAAGCCTTCCTCTATGTAAAAACTATATTGCACACAGAGGCATTATGTGTAACGGAACATAATCTTATGAGCGGTCCGTTGCCAATTTACAGCAGGAGATATACTTACTCAGTGTTTGCGAGCTTAATGAGGGCTTTAGCCAGCAACATGGGCCACAGTTCTGCCTGCACAGTTGTGGCTGGAAGAAGCAGGTTGTTTGCTTGATCAAAAGGCAAGGAGTCATCCACTGTGATCTTTCTCCAGCAGCCCTAAGGGTAACAGTATAATGAGGAGGAAATCCAAACATATCCCACGTAACAAACGGAAGACATTAGGGCGATTCCATGAAAATGTGGACAAGATTAATAAAAATTCAGAATGCACCAAATGAAGTGGTGTTGATAATTTTCATATGCTATAACCCCTTCTTTCAGGAACAAAAAGATCTCTGATCAGAAAATTGTGCGTAGTTGTTTTTTTTTCCCTTTATCTGCTAGTACCTAATTTTGGACAACACATGGTTGCACTTGCATAACTTTTTACACAGGATGTCTCCCATTGGTGTACATAGTGCAACTGTATTCTAACGTGAATGGGTAGTGGATAGTAAGGTTTCATTGCCACCACCCATAGATTGAACTTGGGTCTTTTCCACATTTCAACTTTTTTTCCACTTTTCCCTTCATCTCCGCGGTGAGTTAATTGGGAATTTCCAGGCCTGCTTTTACATTCAGGTTTGTATACTATTCTTATTGTCCAATCAATGTCTTTCGGTTACTGTGGTTACTGTTGAAAGTGAAGGCACTACTTTACTGTAGAGAGAGCCAATCGCAAGAACCCTGTGCAGCGGAACAGATCAAGCTTCCGATCCCATCGCTACAAGAGACGGTGTACAAAAGAACTGGTAGAGGAACAGATATGTATATATTGTATATATTGGTGTCGCCTTCGGGAGGTTGAGACTACAAGGAATCTAAGGGTCTAAAAAGCGATACGCAATTAGCCTTGCGGCTACTGAACAGGTAAGTTATGTCTTGCTCTGTTATAGTTACGCAGTTTTATTAGTCTCCGGTAGTCCTGTTGGTGGTTTTTAATCCTGCAAATGTTAGTTTATAAATGTACTGTCGTTGTTTGTGGCTGACTACAGTGTGATTAGCTGTGGAGCAGCAACACTTGGTAGCTACTGGTATTTGTTGTGACAAAGGGATGCTGTTGTATAACTAGGCAATGGCATATGAGAAAAAAATAAAACATACTTTAAAAGGGCTAGCAGAAAAGTGTTTTTGTATAGACAATTGTGATTTATACTGTGACAACAATATCCTACATCATTTTCATACCAAAGTTTCTGCATGGATGTATACGAGCCGTTGGTCCATGTTTTCAGTCTCAATCTCTGCCTCGCGTTCGTGTGTGGCTCGTGGATGGGGGGGTGGGGACTGCTGGCTTTCGCGAGGGGCAAGAAGCCAGCTAAAACGATCTAATCAGTTACAGCAGCTTTAACTTTGCCTACAATGCAGTGAAAAAGTATTTTTCTCCTTCTGGATTTTTTAAATTTTTGCTTATTTGTCAGATTTAAGAGCTTCAGAAAATCAAACTGACTTTAAGATCAAACAAAGACAATGCAGGCAAACACAAAATACAGATTTTAAATGATCATTTATAGAAGGTAAAGGGCCACATTTTTCTGGAAGCACCATGTCTAACAAAAGGAACACAGACCACTCGCCACGCCTTTTCCTATTGTCCAGGTGCCACAACGACAAACTCATATTTTTCCTCGAGAGTTGCACGCAACTAGGCCTTGAGGAGAATATTGAGGGTGCATTTGCATTGCAGGGTGTGTTTTCCATGTGAACTAGTTGTAGATGACAGCAGAGGGAGCGTAATTTAAATGTGGTCGTGTTTGTGATTTGTAGAATCTTTCTGATACTTCACACAGACCACATGGGATTTGCCAGGACTACATCTAAACAGAGGGGCAACCAGTTTATAATTTCACCAGAAGGTGTGGTCAAACAGAATAATCATTCTGTATTTTAAAAAATAATTACCATGATTGTATTGTATTGTGCCATCAATTTGCATTACAGGCTACACTAGGCATTGATAATAATGTCATTTAACTGTGGAGCCGGTGTGATGCTTCTCACAGCCAACTTCACCCAATTTCAGGTTCATCTAAGGGGTTGGTTGAATAATATTCAGAACAATAAGGTCAGTTGTGATGTGAGACCAATAGTTTATGTTTCTGTGATCATTTGTTCTACCTACTCAGTTTGGAACAGTAATTGAAGCACTGGTAACTAAAACCCCACAAGTCACGATTTGATAGTTTTGAGAAAATCAAGGAAAACATTTTAATTCATAAAAAAGTGTAGTCAGTGCTTCAGTATGATATGCAGTGTTAAGGTGATCTACCACTGGATTCACAATAAATAAAAACCCTGCACTGTGACAAAAACTTGTTTATTATTAATACTTTAATTAGTACATAAGTGGGTGTAGTTTTTGATATGTGATACCTTTAACTGCCGATAACGCAGAACTTGGAACATGACTTGTGGTTTTTTAGTACCCCAAAGATGGCCCTTGTCAAATGTGATAAGGCAACGGTCTTAACTCAATTTCACCAAAAGTGTGACTTATGGGGTTTTAGTAATAGGTGCTTCAATGTTTGGTGCGCAGAAAGTGCAGTGTAGCCTAAAGCCACCATTCTACACAACCGTTCAAGCTACTGTTCTCAGCCGTTCTAAGCCGCCCTCAGGATGGCTGCTTCTACCGATCAGACGCTAGGAGAACAGCCGTTTTTGGCATTCTTGCGTTCCAGTAGCGATCTGTTAACGAATGTAATAATGCTGTAGGGTTCTAATACAGTTCATGTCCCGACCATGTAAGGTCCATACAGCGTGTCCATAATGATCTTTACCGTTTTAGTACCAATCACTAGTGTTCTAGCAACGTTCCTTTCAGATCTCACACCATTGCTGTACCGAGTGTACTGTCCTCTACCGTTCATTACCAATTTCACAGCGATCGTAGCATGCTGTTAGCAATTCAGTAACAATCAAGTAGCGTTATGTTACCATTGCCATAACTATCTACAGAGGTTAGAAAAGCAAGACACATATCAAACATATATTCAGTTGCTAAAAAATTAAATTCAATGTATTGGACAACATTTCACATGGCCTAACAAAATAATAGAACAAATAAAATAATAATGGACTTGGAAGGAAATCTTTAAAGGGAATAGGCCTACCGTAGGCTATATGACCATTTAGTAGCCCGGGCGTTTATTTCGCAAAATCAACTTGGATCCCAGGCGTTTATAAGAACCAGGCGGGTATTTATTATTATTATTTAATTTTGCACCAACCTGCACCAAGCCAGTTCGGCTTTCCTACACAGTTATAACCTTACTGAATTTAACCGTTAAATTAACTATTGTCTCCTTGTCATTTTAACTGTAAGTGGAGTCCTGCGCGCATTTAACCGTGGTTTACACTGAACATGCACTGAACTCCATGGTAAACTAAAAGTAAAATTACAGTTAAAATAACTGGCTAAATTACACTACCTGGCAAAAAAGGCTTCAGTTTATTTGTTTATTATTAACAGTGTATTTGCAGAAACTGAAACTGGCGCGGTTTCATTTACAGTAATTACATAGGCCTACTTTAGTTTTGAGACTTCTACATTGATCCCTGTTGGGGCAACAAGCAATATCATCCTGTTATCCACAGGATGACAGATTTAGCCTGTAACGAAATAATGAATAAAAATATATCACCAACAAACAGAACATCCAAAAAAGATGGTCCGCAAATAAATAAATTGCAGTGTTCGTTGGATGTTCTGTTTGTTGTTAAAATGTGTTGTTATTATTATTATTATTATTATTTTGTTATCTAATCTTCCTCTTTTTTGGCGGTCGGACACGGAGTATTTTGTATTTAATGTCCAATAGACATTGTACGGACTGTATTTATAAAAATGGCCCGAATAAATTGATGTCCAATTGATTGAATTGGATGTTCTGATTATTGGTGATATATTTTTATTCTTTATTTCGTAATTAATCTGCTCTCATATCAATACTTTTACTTTCTGCTGGCTTCTGAACATGGAGTATTTTGCATTTCGCGTCCGACACTCGATTGTGCATGCAATATTTAATTCACAATGTCAATGGTCATGGAATTGATTTGCTCACTGACTACAAGCTCTAGTTTATCTCTAGTGTGGAAATAAAGCGTGATTCTGTTCGGTCCATCTGATTAATTTTCAAAAATGTTGAAACCATCCAACAGTCGGACAAGGAGTTATATTAAAACTCTGTCTGACTTTCGGACACGCAGGCACTGCGTTTTACACAAGGTAAGGCAATCGTAGAGCTTATTCTTTAGCTTTGCCAAATAATGAGCATAAATATTGTTGTTCAAATTACAATTCCTTCTTCGTGTCCTTTTTTAAGAACGAAAAGATAAAAAAGAACACGGAAAACAAGTCCCTCACCCAAAAAAAATGATAATTGTCAACAACCATGTTTACTGTTCTGTGACGGTGTGCGCTCTAGCTCGTGTGAAAATAAACTGATTGGTATTGGAACGTGACCCGTATATACACATCGGCTGGCACGGTGCGGCAACACTAATGCATCGGTATTGGAATGGTTGGGACGATAATGGAATGCTATTGGAACCTTAATACAACGCTAGGAGAACGTAAGACAATCTGGTGGAAACGGTGAGGTAGAGATTGGGTCGGATCAGAACATTACGAGATTGGTATGACAATGGTAGGGTAGCAACGGTATGAAAAATTTACGGATGCGGGGCGAGTATTGGCGACCGTTCACTCCTGATGCATTAGCGTTGCGTTACCGTTGCTTACGGTCCATTAACGACTCATCAGTTCTCATAACGATTTGTTCTAAGGAGCCATTACCATTCATTCAGAACGGGAGGGGAACGGCCAAAATTTGGAACATGCAGGCCAAACTCAGCCGTCCCAACTGTTCCTATCTTTCGAAGGAGTTCCGTTAACGTCCAGTGCCGTTCCAATAAGGCTCCATTAAGGTTCCCTCTCGACCTCTCCCGTTCCGGTACCATTCCTTGATCGGTATGGGAACGGTAGCTAGAACGGTTGTGTGGAATGGGGGCTTAACCTAGAGTAGATTGATCGTCCAAGCAATCCAAATGCCCTCTCTTTTACAATCAAAAGAACAATTGTCCTTGCCTTATATGCCAAGTTTTAATTTATTCTGTAATTATTAAGTGATTGTAAGTACTGATTTTTTTTGGTAAATTCCAAATATGCATTTCAGAAGCAATTTACAATGGGCATGTGTAGCCTTAAACAACTTTAAGTTCACAGTCACGAAAACACAAAAACCAATCATTCAAAACTACTGAAAACATTTAATTGAAAGAGGAATATCCCTGCATTCCATTTTCCTAATTTTCCTTCATGAATTCACACTGATGCTGTGAAGCCGGGATGGTTTCCCAACCATTGACTGACATCTTTTGTTCAAAAGTATTTTTACCCAAAATTTTGCCACTTCTCCATTATGCTGATACTTCAGTGCATGCCAGTATAATAACTGGCAGGCATTCAATCTCGTTGGCACAGCTGGGCATCTAGGGCAAAGGTTAACCGAGGGCTTACTGAATTCATTATCAGGCTACATGACTACTTAACAAGCTTATACTGACACTTCCTACTTCATGCTAACATATAACATTAAATGAAATAACATAATAATTCAATTCACCAAAAATACAGTGCAGACTCCTGACCACACTGACATTTTCCAGATTTTTCGATGATAAATTCTCCAGTGACAAATACGGTCAAAGGGTCAAGTTTCATAACTCGAATTAGCCTAGCTAGGGTAACACCCCACATTCTCCAAGGCTAGGCCAGGAATTAGCGGCGAGCTCACTTGGAGAGCGCATTGCCTTCACCATTGTATTCACCATCATTGAACTTGAGTGTTTAATAACAGTGCCGTCTATATGTGCTTAGAAATTCTTTTGGATCCTCTATCAACTATGAGTTAGATTTCCTCCTAAATGTAATCAATTTCCCATTAAAACATTATCAATAAACATGCAAAAATTGTATTGGCATCCATCCAGAACGTTTTGACTTATTCCGCTAACTGATGAATGAAGTAACAACCCAACAAACACTGGTAAATACTTCTTACCTCCTGGCACAAGCACAATAATCAAGCAATATATTTCTTGGTAAAGGCAACCCGCTGAAGGAGTGTGTGGTTCAAGCAGTTTTCGACTGCAATTTTCCCCAGACACACTAGATAGGAGTAAAACATTCCAAATCTCACCTAATTTTAAATCTACCGCCTTTAAGTGGTTATCATCCATTTTAGCTTGCAAGTGGCAGACCCCAGTCTTTATATAGGGTGTTGAATCTGAATGCCTGATAGTCAGAAATGTTACTTTGTAACTTCCTAAATGAGTTGATGCACTCTTGGAGGAATTTTGGTGGGATGGCCGCTTCAGGGAAGGGTCACCACTGTTCCAAGATTTCTGTATTTACAGATGATTGCTCTTACCATGGTTTGCTGGAGTCCCAGAGCTTCAGAGATGGTATTGTGACCCTCTTCAAACAGAGGTCAACAACTTTGTTTCTCATCAGTTCTTGAACTACTTTACATTGGGGCATTGTGTTCTCCTTTTTGCCTACTTGTCATGACCAGAGAAGTTTTATTTAAGAGATGCTTAGATTTAACAGGGCTGGTAGGAATCATGCCTGGGTGTGTCTTGTAATTATCAATTAAATTTGCCTAGTTGGTAGATTTAGTAAGTAAGGAGGCAATTACTCTTTCACACGGGGCCAGGTATGGTTGCAGGGTTCTGCCCGCCACAATCTGCCTTCCACAAGCTACGAAGCATAATACACATTATTCGCAAATGATCTTGACAGAGGGGGGCATAGGCTTAATGTGAGAGTTAGTGGCGTTATGTAATGCGAGTGCGCTGTGCGCGCCAGCTGGAAATTTTTTGCAATAATTTGAATGCAAATATTGCCTCTCCGTCACCAGAGACAGAGAGGCAATGGAGGTCTTTAAAGTCCTCCATGGTGCCTATGCGAGATGTCTCTAATTTTCATGGATAGATGCCATATTCTTCAACTTTTTTTTTCTATTTTGTTTCCAAATTCTATTTTGTATCCAAGTACTTTTATTAAATTTCTGAATACAATTTAACAACTGTTCATTTACGTTTCAAACAATGAATATTACAATCATTTTTGGGCATTGGCGGAGCCAGAACTGGGAAGTGAAGAACATCCCTTTAAAACAATTATTCGTCAGTCATTTTTATAATTTTTTTTTTCTGTCTCTTTGCGAGGATCCCTCCACAACCCTTAGTCCTGGACCATCCGAGCCCTGTCCCTCACCATGAGCGCTGGCTGCTGCTGTCCTGCTGTCCTGATCCGGTCCTGATCCAGTTCTGCACCATCCTCTGCATGCCACTCCCTGGAGCTACCGATGGCACTGCTTAGATGGACTTCAATGAAACTGTATTGTCATTATCCTATTTTGCTTTAACTTGTTATTAACTAGCTAGTCCACGGAGGATGAGCTTCCCCACTATAGCCGGGTTCCTCCTGAGGAACAGAGGGGAGTTTTTTCTCACCACTGTTTGAGGATTTTTCTCCCTACTGGGAGTTTTTTTGCCTCATTTGCTGTAGTGGGGAATAGGCTGGGCACTGCCCTTTCAGTAACTCATCTCTGACTGTAAAGCGTCTTTGTGACAGTTTATCTGTGAAAAGCACTATACAAATAAATTGAAATTGAAAATTAAAAACAAAGATCACTCCGAGAACACTCCACACTGTCAGGTGCTGCTAGTTCTCCCCGTTTAGGTAAGATGGCAATCATTTATCTGGATGCTTGTTTGTTGCATTTAAATCAGCGTTATTCAAAATTGCATACCTGTCAACTTGCACGCATATGGCTTAAGTCTCATGCTTTTTATATTTAATTCCTGAGTCCCACTTTATATGTCAACGCTCACTGCACCGGGAGTGAGAGGCGATATTTCATTGGAGGGCAGGTCAATCATTATTCAATTGTGCCTATTTTAGAGATTCTCATGCGGAATTGAAGTCTCTATGCAAGGAAGTTTTCAGTTTTTAAAGGAAGGATTTAAACGATCATGAAGCGCAAGTTAACTCGCCTGATGCGCGGAAAGGGTAGCGCGAAAGGTTCAGAGCAGTTTATCTTTCGTGAAGCATAGGCCTGTTACTAAATAAATTATGTTTCTGTATTGAACTCTGTAATGAGCCCATTATTTCATCGCTGTCAGATCGCATATGGAGTGAAGCCATGTCTACAATTGCCAATGGATTATTACGATAATCTGAAAATGCGTCAATAAAGAAAAATGATTGAGAACTAGCCAGGACACGGCCAGGATGCGAGCGAGCGGGTCAAAAATGAAAGTTCGCAATTCTGACAATACTAGAAGGGGGGAGCATATTTGGGGTCATTTATGAATTGTCTCAAGCAGTTTTATTGGATGCTGGATGCGTTCATTTTAACAAATTTTTTTTTTTAAATAGTGCTGGTCAGGAAAAGCTGAGTGGTGGTCAGCATTCCGAGTGTTCGTCGGGGCTGATCAGCGCCGAACAGCATCGGCAGAACCCTGGTTTGGATAGCTTTTTAGCCCTCAATGAATAACATCATATAAAAACTGAATTTTTTGTTTACACAGGTTATCTTTGTCTCATATTGAAATTACTTGATTGATCTGAAACATTTAAGTGTGACAAATATGCAAAAATAGAAGAAATTGGGAAGGGGGCAAATAATTTTTTCGCAGCACTGCAACAGCATTTATTTTTTCCGTCACATTTCATAACAAATGCTGAGAGTAGCCACCGAATTCTCCCGAATTGCAAAAAGCTTTCAATTTCTAGTCAACTTGCAAGAATTAATATTCTATGCTTCTCTGAAGCAGATGGCCTCTCCAGCAAGCTTGAGGTCACTCAGTAGGGTTCAACTTCCATTGCCTCTCAGTAGTCTGGAGGGTGCTGGAGGTGGAATTTTGTCACAGTCTTCATACATAAACAGAAATTTCACTGACTGTTCACAACTGCAGGAACTCCCCCGCCCCCAATAGCCCCTCCATTTTCACTCTCAAAACTGGCAACCTTTTGCAGCCAAGAATGATCACGAGGAGGGAGTGTCATTAGGATTGCTTAACACCAGTGGTCTTCCTGGAGATCTACCATCCTGTAGATTTTTGTTTTGACCAGCTGCTATTGTGCTCAGCAGTAGGAAACATTAATTCACTGACCTGTGAGCCTGACAATTAGGGCACGACATTGCAAACATTTACTCTGTTTTTTAAGAAAATCTACGTAGGTTAAATAATGCGCTTCCAATTTTAGTCAAGATGGATCTGGTTCAGAAAAGATAAGGCAGCAATCCATCTTGCAACCTGGGAGTGAACATCAGTGGATTTGCCACCCTATTCCACAAATTAGCGGGTCAACAAGATCTATAGCCGCTGAATGAGGTGTACTGCTTTGAGCTGTGAAAAGCTGTGAAAAGCTACAGGAAGACAAATATCCAGAAATAGGTCTGATGAAAATAAGCAGTCCATCAGCTAAAAAGTGGTGTTATATCCTTGAAGAAAAGCACCTCATCACGAATTAAACGCAATAAGCACATCACTGAAGAATAAAAGTTACCGATCTAACAGAATCCTCAATGCATCTCTCCAGCATGAAAATAATTATGAGCATCATAGTGCAATGTTAATGATAAAACAAATAGGTTTTTCATTTCCATTGTCATGCACCTCATTTCAGCTGAGAGTCAGTCTTTGAAGTGCTATCAATTCAGAGACCAGCCAAGCTTCATCATGCCAAGTACGACCAATTTGTTTTTAAAAGCACTGAGTAATTAAGCATTCTCAATGTTCAAGGGACCACTCCGGCCATACTTTTTGCTTATACTTTTTTGGAAGATATCGCAAAGGAATTATAAGTGGATTCAGGGCCAATTTTGACTCAATTCTGCCAAATTCAGGAAATTAATTGAACGGGAAATTAATCCACAGCAACTCCGTCTTCCAATTGATGCCGTGAATTTCAATTAACCTCCATGACTAAGCTGGAACAGAGGAGACCCGGGCCCTGAAGCACAGCTGGGAGCCAGATACTGAGTCATGACCTCCGCCTCAGTCCATCACAGAGGGATAATTAGCCAAGACTTACTTTTTATTAGGTGGAGTTCACAGGGGTGCAAGAAGCAATATGCACTCACCCAAAATTAGATTTGAACACAATCCTCTGATACACTTGAAGGCTTACTTTGAATCTGCATGGTGAGTCACTGTGCCAGAGAACTTTAGCTTAGGCATTAGCTTTATTGTACCACTTTCCGCATAAGAGCAACTGAAACTAGCTGAGCAGTACCCATCACAGAGAGAAAGGCTGTAGGCTTCATGTTGATTTTGGGAAAAGAGTCACTGCTAGACCACCTGCTCTCTCATAGTCAAACATCAAATCTCACGGCTAGCAAAGCAATTAATTCATATAAAATGCAGAGGGGACAAGATGCCCTGATTGCCCTATGCAGCTCAATAAATGCAGTTGCCAGCAGTGAGTCCATCAAGGAAAATCCCAAACAGCTATTGAGTAAACTGAAAATAGTAGAACATATTTTTTTTTTTTTATTCTTGTGAGTATAACCTTGTCAGAGCCCTTGCATAGCACCACACTCATAACAAGAGGACCATGTGTGAACACAGAAGAATAATTAATCTAATTTCCCGTTAGCCACCCAGGGGTAAAATCAAAAATAATGGGCAAATTATTCTGTCACTGATTAGCTAAAACTAGAAGGGCAGTCAGAGAGCACGGACTTCTGACAAGGCTAATAGTCCGCTCATCCGTTATTCTGGCCGATGTTCCAGACGCCGTCAGTCAGAGACTACAATTGATGAACTTAGTCTTAGTTAACCCTTTAACATCCAGCTTTTACAAAACCAAACATGACTGCTCTGTCCAAGTTAATTAAGATCGGATATCAGGTATGCACAAAGTTTTTACTAAATTCTGAGTTAACCATTTAATTCAATTTCATTTATGAAATTGCAAATTAAATGTTGCCTATACATTTCAGCACAAGTTGGCTGCATTTATTTACAGCAAAGTGTAGCAGATTTTACATATTGAGAGCAATTACTCAGAGATACACAAATGCTCAGAGATACATGATCAGTTTTCATTTCGATCCCAGCTGAAGACCTTAATAAGTAAAATCTGGTGTGTAACTGCTCAGTTGGATTGAAAGCCTGCACCCACACTCGACCTTTCTAGATAAGACTGAGGACCCCAAAGCAATCGAAAAAACACAAAAAAATCAGTATTTGGGCAGAGCAGTTGATGAAATGCGGAAATTGACTGCGAAAGAGTTAAGTTACTGCAAAAGTATTTTTGTTTCTTAAGCAAATTATTAGGGAGGGCACTGTTTAAATAGCACAACTCTGTAAAGGCAACTTTTTTTTCTCTTTTTTAAATTTGGCATCTCCAATCCCACCCAAATCTGGAATGTCCAATTGGTGAACTATGTACAAGGCTTGCTTGTAGGCAACCCCTTGCTGCCAACCCAGGAGAGTGAAGACAATTCACAGCTCTCCTCTGAAGCACGTGCCTGTCAGCCACCGCTTCTTATACTCTCATTGGTTGAATCTTTGCAAGTTCAGAACGAGGGCCGTGGATACCTGGACATGAACAGACTAAGAATCTTCCTGACGAGCGCCCGTCTGGCCAACAGGAGGCCCTTGAGCAACAAACAAGGCAACTATTATTTTCCCTTAATGACAGTCCCTTCCCAATTTGCCACCCTGTAGCGCTATAGCTAATTGTGTGTTACTATGAAAAAGCTGCCGGCTGGTACGTAGCAAGGCTCGAACCCGCAACATGATAGTAACATCCGCGCAATGCTTTACCGAGTGAGCTACCCGGCAGCTGTGAAGGCAACTTTTAAACTCAATGAAGAAAGAAATGCTAAGGTTCAGGACTTCCGCCAAAATATCTTTCAGAGGGGGATTTCCCCCTTTCCAACTTCTTTTTGGGGGGGATTTTCAATTTGTCAGGGGGGATTTCAGTATGTAACAGCTAGCTGTCACAACCATAAGAGACGGTAACAACTATTCATTTATGATAATGAGATGAACTGAAACAAGACAATAAAACATTTATTTAAAAAAAGTAATTAAAAAGTAAAAGTTACAACTGCCAGTGACTATAATCAGATAATGGATATTATGTGACATAACGGTATGTTTTAGAACAGGACTGGGCTTGACTTGATTCTCCAGTCAACAAACAAACCTGCAAAGACACAAAAAATAGCTTTTTAGCTATTAGCTTAGCTTTCGCTAAGCAGCGCTATTCTCGGTTGCTATGTATATCCGCATGGAACCTCTACGTGAAAAACAAAATTGACAAGAACGGAAGGCGACACTTTGGAAACCGTTATCTTACACCCATAAATTAAAGACTGGCATTGACAGCATGAAAAAAAAAAAATCATTAACGTACAAGCCATCTCCCCCATTATAAAATTTATTCACTTGAATTTAAGCGAGTCCGGTGAATAAACATTTTAATGAATAGACGACAGGTGCAGACGGCGCAAACCTTGTCCCCAAGGCGAAAATATGTACAGCGCTGGGCAGGCTAGTGATTACAATGACTGAAATTAGGGACGACGTCGGCCATGAAGATGTATAGCCACTGCCCTCATAGCGGTGCAGCGCAACGAAAGGGAAGATTCACGATCATCTGCAGTCAGCAGCCAGCGGCAAGGCAGAAAACGTACCCAGTGATTAGTTAGTTACTCTCTGAATGTCCAATCTGTTCAGATTTTGTGGATGTGCATGAACGTGCGAGTCAAGCAGTACTTGCATAGGTACTTTAAAGCCGCTTGCACACTGGACGCCAAAAAAATTTTTTCACACAACAGATTATATTGACTTTGAACGTAATCTGCTGTGCAAAAAAATTGTTTTGCGCCCAGTGTGCAAGCAGCTCAATTCATTGAAAAAATGTACGGGAATGGCCCGCTTTGACTATATTTTATTGCGGGCGTTAGGGCAGGTTTTGCGGGAATCCCGCAATCGCCCTGCTTGCCCAGCCAGCATGTCCATGTGGGGCCCATAAGGGTTGAATTTGGGCTGCAGATATGGGTCCCAAGTGGGTTTGTCCGCAGTTTCCATGGTGGCCCCACCTGTGTTTGCCCATATGGGTTTCAAGTTGGTTCTGACTGGGTTTCAGGTAGGGCCCAACTTGGTGAGTTACACATGACCCACGTAGGCCCCATATGTTTGCCCATATGGGCACAAAGATGGATCAGACTGGACCTTAAATGGGCCCCAACCGGGACGTTTATCTGAGACCCATTTAGACCCCAGCTGGTTAACTTTAAGAGGGATCTGACTAGGCTCTAAGTGGGACCCAAATGGGTTACATTATGGGCCTTAAGTGGGTTTGTCCGCAGTTTCCATGGTGGCCCCACCTGTGTTTGCCCATATGGGTTTCAAGTTGGTTCTGACAGGGTTTCAGGTAGGGCCCAACTTGTTGAGTTACACACGACCCATGTAGGCCCCATATGTTTGCCCATATGGGCACAAAGATGGATCAGACTGGACCTTAAATGGGCCCCAACCGGGACGTTTATCTGAGACCCATTTAGACCCCAGCTGGTTAACTTTAATAGGATCTGACTAGGCTCTAAGTGGGACCCAAATGGGTTACATTATGGGCCTTAAGTGGGTTTGTCCGCAGTTTCCATGGTGGCCCCACCTGTGTTTGCCCATATGGGTTTCAAGTTGGTTCTGACTGGGTTTCAGGTAGGACCCAACTTGGTGAGTTACACACGACCCATGTAGGCCCCATATGTTTGCCCATATGGGCACAAAGATGGATCAGACTGGACCTAAAATGGGCCCCAACTGGGACGTTTATCTGAGACCCATTTAGACCCCAGCTGGTTAACTTTAAGAGGGATCTGACTGGGCTCTAAATGGGACCCAAATGGGTTACATTATGGGCCTCAAGTGGGTTTGTCCGCAGTTTCCATGGTGGCCCCACCTGTGTTTGCCCATATGGGTTTCAAGTTGGTTCTGACAGGGTTTCAGGTAGGGCCCAACTTGTTGAGTTATACACGACCCATGTAGGCCCCATATGTTTGCCCATATGGGCACAAAGATGGATCAGACTGGACCTTAAATGGGCCCCAACCAGGCAGTTTATCTGAGACCCATTTAGACCCCAGCTGGTTAACTTTAAGAGGGAACGGACTGGGCTCTAAGTGGGACCCAAATGGGTTACATTATGGGCTTCAACTGGGTTTGTCCGCAGTTTCCATGGTGGCCCCACCTGTGTTTGCCCATATGGGTTTCAAGTTGGTTCTGACTGGGTTTCAGGTAGGGCCCAACTTGGTGAGTGACACACGACCCATGTAGGCCCCATATGTTTGCTCATATGGGCACAAAGATGGCTCAGACTGGACCTTAAATGGGCCCCAACCGGGCAGTTTATCTGAGACCCATTTAGGCCCCAGCTGATTGACTTTAAGAGAAATCTGACTGGGTTGTAACTGGGACCCAAGTGGAAGACTTTTATTAGACCCATATAAGCCCCAAGTGTGTGCCTCCATGTGGTCTTGAAATGAGCTCAGGCTGGGCTTTAGGTGGGTCCTAAGTGGGTGAGTTCTGTTAGACCCATGTAGGCTCCACCTGTGTGTCCCGATGCGAGTTTGAGGGATTTTACTAGTTCAGGCTCAATTAAAGTGAATTTGTACACATGGAGTGGGGGAATAACATTATATACATGTTTCAATGTGTATATTTGTGTAGTTATGTCTGACATAAACAAGAGATTACGGAACATATTTGTGATGCTGCCAAGAAGAGAGCTGGGATACAGGGTGGGAGGCGCTGATGCTGCAAGGTTGGATTTTGGTCAAGGGACATAGGCCACGTGCTAAGGCTTAAAATATGATGTTTCGTTCCACCATCTGGGGAATACTTTATTTTTGCATAATTCTAACCAGAAGCACATACTATTTAAGTAAACAAAACTTCTCCTCTGAAAAGTGTGCAGTTTTTGCAGAAACAACTACCATTACAGGGGCAAAGGGAAATAGAGTAGGGGTCGAAAATCTGATGTCATCAGATTGTAGCAAGTTTGGTATCAAATTGTAGGTCTATGAATGTGCTTCAAGGAAATATACGTCCCAATCCGCTGGCCAGCCCCTGTGCCCCTGCAGAGGAGGTTGAAATCTGAGAAAATGAGATTTTGGCCCCTTACCATGGGGCCCAGGGACAATCAAATATGTTGTATTCAAGTATTTTTAGTTAGACCTTCCAAATGACACCCATGTCGCTGGAGTCCACAAACTCATTGCTGCCCAGGGGCAGGGAACCCCCTAAAAGGGGGCCAAAATGCATGAACATTTCCCCTGAGTGAATGGGTTTGTGGACCCCATTGACATGGGTGTCATTTGAAAGGTCTAACTACACATACACTCAACAAAAATATAAACGCAACACTTTTGTTTTTGCTCCCATTTGTCATGAGATGGACTCAAAGATCTAAAATTCATTCCAGATACACAATATTACCTTTTCTCTCAAACATTGTTCACAAATCTGTCTGTGTGATAGTGAGCACTTTTGCTTTGCTGAGACAATCCATCCCACCTCACAGGTGTGCCACATCAAGATGCTCATCAGACACCATGATTAGTGCACTGGTATACCTTACACTGTCCACAATAAAAGGCCACTCTGAAATGTGCAGTTTTGTCTCACAACAAAATGCCACAGATGGCGCAAGCATTGAGGGAGCGTGCAATTGGCATGCTGACAGCAGGAATGTCAACCAGATCTGTTGCTCGGGCATTGAATGTTCATTTCTCCACCATAAGCCGTCTCCAAAGGAGTTTCAGAGAATATGGCAGTACATCCAACCGGCCTCACAACCGCAGACCATGTGTAACCACACCAGTCCAGGACCTCCACATCCAGCAGGTTCACCTCCAGGATCGTCTGAGACCAGCTACTCAGACAGCTGCTGAAACAATTGGTTTGCATAACCAAAGAATTTCTGCACAAACTGTCAGAAACCGTCTCAGGGAAGCTCAACTGCATGCTCGTCGTCCTCATCGGGGTCTTAACCTGACTCCAGATCGTCG
Source organism: Gymnothorax reevesii (assembly GCA_029721435.1). Lineage (NCBI taxonomy): Eukaryota > Metazoa > Chordata > Actinopteri > Anguilliformes > Muraenidae > Gymnothorax > Gymnothorax reevesii. Next base: position 48,950,448 of record CM056576.1, read on the forward strand.
CCGTAACAGACTTGAGTGGGCAAATGCTCACATTCGATGGCGTCTGGCACGTTGGAGAGGTGTTCTCTTCACGGATGAATCTCGGTTTACATTGTTCAGAGCAGATGGCAGACAGCGTGTGTGGCGTCGTGTGGGTGAGCGCTTTGCTGATGTCAATGTTGTGGATCAAGTGGTCCATGTTGGTGGTGGGGTTATGGTATGGGCAGGCATCTGTTATGGACGAAGAACACAGGTGCATTTTATTGATGGCATTTTGAATGCACAGAGATACCGTGATGAGATCCTGAGGCCCATTGTTGTGCCATACATCCATGAACATCACCTCATGTTTCAGCAAGATAATGCACGGCCCCATGTTGCAACGATCTGTACACAATTCTTGGAAGCTGAAAATGTCCCAGTTCTTGCATGGCCAGCATACTCACCGGACATGTCACCCATTGAGCATGTTTGGGATGTGCTTGACCGGCATTTACGACAACGCGTACCAGTTCCCACTAATATCCAGCAACTTCGCACAGCCATTGAAGAGGAGTGGACCAACATTCCACAGGCCACAATTGACAATCTGATAAACTCTATGCGGAGAAGATGTGTTGCACTGCATGAGGCAAATGGTGGTCACACCAGATACTGACTGGTTCTGAGTCCCCAGACCCCCAATAAAGCAAAAACTGCACATTTCAGGGTGGCCTTTTATTGTGGACAGTCTAAGGTACACCTGTGCACTAATCATGGTGTCTGATGAGCATCTTGATGTGGCACACCTGTGAGGTGGGATGGATTGTCTCAGCAAAGCAAAAGTGCTCACTATCACACATTTAGACAGATTTGTGAACAATGTTTGAGAGAAATAGTAATATTGTGTATCTGGAATGAATTTTAGATCTTTGAGTCCATCTCATGACAAATGGGAGCAAAAACAAAAGTGTTGCGTCTATATTTTTGTTGAGGGTATTTGAATACAACATGTTTGAGCTTGCTCACTTGCCCCTGGGCCCCATGGTAAGGGGCCAAAATCTCATTTTCTCAGATTTCAACCCCCTCTACAGAGGCACAGGGGCTGGCTAGCGGATTGGGACACATATTTCCTTGAAGCACATTCATAGACCTACAGTTTGACACCAAACTTGTTACAATCCGATGACATCAGATTTTTGACCCCTACTACATTTCCCTTTGCCCCTGAAATGGTAGTTGTTTCTGCAAATACTGCAAACTTTTCAGCAGAGAACTCTTGGTTACTTTGATAGCATGTTTTTCTGGTTATAATTATGCAAAAATAAAGTATTACCCAGTCGTTGGAACGAAAACCATTTTATAGGCATATTTTCAGCCTTAGCACATGGCCTAACACTACTGGAAGACAGCCTCCATTCTCCCCATAGTCATTTAACCATCACAATTACTCCACAGCCATTTGATAAATTAAAAATTGAAATTTAATACAGGATCAAAGTTGCATAGTTCATCTTCAACTAAATACAAAAAATAATGCAACAATTTAGCAGCAAAAACCACAACAAAAAGTTGTATTTCAATGAATGTTACAGCTTGCTTTAAACATAAAAATTTGAGTTGCACTTTTTATTTAAAAAAGTCTTGCTTTAAACATAAAACAAGTGAGCTGCACTTTTTATAAATTCTTGCTTTAAACATAACACATTGAAGATATACTTTTTTAAGAAAAAAAAAACAATAAAACGTGTCATTTTTGCTCATCTCGTTTATTATGGCGGAATGGGATTACACAATAGATTATTAAACTTAACATAGCGGATCATTCACTGGGCATGTTTGGCATTTTTAGCACAAATTAATTGTTTAAGTGCTAGGGCATTAAAACCGAAAGCTGAATGGCTGAGTTGAATGAATAGCGTTTATGTTCACGCAGCTTTTTTAAAAATTTTTAAATTGCGATGCGCGACATCAAATATGAATTCGCTTTCCCCAATTAATTTATTCAGAAAGTTCTTTGATTAGCTATTATGTTATTTAGAATAGGCTATATAACATTATTCAAATCAAGTGAACTTCTCCTGGTTCATTCTGTATTGCGGTTTCATAGGAAAAACGAAGCAACCCCTGCGGCAGTCTTGTGGAATGGACTATAATGTCAGCTGTTTTCTTTAAACACGAATTAAAAGCCCAACAGATTAATTCAATTAATAGAAACAATGAAAACAAAAATAACTGACGGTACCCAGTTCTTTATTTAACGTTATTTCCACTTTGTGTCTATTTGACAGTCCATAAGAATTTTCTACTTTACTCCAATAGAATTTCAATAACAACAATTAGCACTTTGCGTTTGTTTGTCGCAAACTGCATGCAAGAAACACTTCGCACCTGTGCAGGCTTTTTTTCCGCGTAAAATGGATTTATTGAGAAGGCACTAATTGAGCAACATATCGAGAACCTGCATGTCCTTTCAATCTGGTCTCCAACGCTGTTGAATACATAACACGCAAATGACTGCCAGGTGAAACCGTATAGGCTACATCTAACGAAGTGAGGGAGCGTCTTTTAGGTGCTACAATGATCCCAATGAAGATTAACCAATGGTGCCCGATACGCTCAGTGCAACAGCATTGGATACCAGATTGAAAGGACAGACTATTGGTGTGCTGCTCAGTTGATGACCTACCTTTTCAATTAATCCATTTTACAAAGAAAAAAGGCCTGCACAGGTGTGAAGCATTTCTTGCACGCAGTTTGTGGCAAAGAAAGGAAAAATGCCAAAGAAGCTTGGAGAAATAACTGTTGCCACTGCTATTCGACAAGTCCACAACAGGCGCTAACTTTGGCGTTCGTAGAGCCGAAAACACTAGGGCTAACGTTACTAGTTCGTCTTTACACCCAGAAACTTTCAGTTTCCGTGTCCTAAGAAAGTCCTCGAACACATAGATATAAGAAAACTTGAGTGGACCATCTCGTCGTTTCCGTGGCAGCACGCCACCGCAATCTTGTGTATGTATATCGAGGCAGACGTTCAATGGAAAATGCAGTATAACTGGCCTAAACCGAGCTCGAAAAATAACGAAAACTCGCTCATACGGGACAACAGCTGAAGTTCCGATTTCTCTGTAATGTCATCCGATTAAATAAACATCGAATACACCGGATTAAAAAATTAAATAAATTTTGTTGTTTGATTATAATTCCTTATTTGTATCCATTTGAAGTAAGAAAAGATAAAAAGAACACGGAAAACAAGTCTCTAAGTTGTCGACACCCATGTTTAGCCTACTGTTTACATATAACTCATTGGACGTTTATACATACACAGGATGGCGTAGCTATTCTGCCGTTTCAGCTTTGGTCCAGCCCACACTCCGTCAACTCTAGTTTTCTTATATCTCTGTGGTCCTGAAGACGTGGCACGGTCCACAAACGAATCTCGTCTATGGACATTTCCTGCTCTTCGTCCATTTCGATGATCACGGAGGTAGATTTTATTCATTTTCAGGACAAAAACAAGACGTGCAGCTCGGGTCGGCTCTATGTACATGTGACCCTTGACACAGTGACGTCGTGTAGCTCCTGTGGGCAACTGAGGAGAGGAGACGTAAGCTATGCCAGGCAGATGGTTTTCAAACAGCATATCCATCCGCAGAGAACCCGCTTAGGCTTAACTGCTCCATCTAATCTATAAATTACTAATATTTGCAACAGGTATGACGGTTATGATTAAATTATAATTTGTCGGAATTGGGCGTTAACCAATGAAATTTAATCGTCGTTAACTGAATTTGATGTACGTGAAGGGGACGATTACAGTGGGGCGGAAAGCGCACGTTCTTTTAACTTTTCAAAATTGACACACCTCCTGCTCTCCGCCAAAACCCCTAAACGCAGCACAACTCCCTCGCTTAGTTTTCTCTGTCTCTCTCTCTCTCTCTCTCTCTCTCTCTCTCTCACACACACACACACACAAATAATTATAAGGTTAAATTTGTACAGCATCAAAACATTCACACATCTATTTGTGTCAAATGGACAATGACTAATGCTACAGTTAGTCTTTTTTAGTTTTAGTTCCTTTAGCTCCTCATGTGGCCCCCATGCAACTAAACCCAAATGGGTCCCACAAAGTGTTTACCCACTTCTATACCATGACCACTTAGCCTACATATGTTTCATGTAGGGCCCAATTCCATGTCACTCAATTCCAGTCCAGACTCACTTAGCCCATTAAATACTTAATGGGGCCCATTCAGCCCGCCTACGCGGGCTCCTCAGGTTAACCCCATGTAACTAAAGCCTAATGGGTCCCACATAACATTTCCCAGTTCCATACCATGCCCACTTAGCTCATGTATATTTCGAAAAGGGCCCATGTCCATGTTACCCAGTTCCAGCCCAGACTCACTTAGCCCACATATGTACTTAATGGGCCTATTTAGCCTGCATACATGGGCTCCTCACGTGGCCCCCATGTAACTAAACTCAAATGGGTCCCACATAGTGTTTACCAGTTCTATATCATGCCCAATTAGCCTACATATGTTCCATATAGGGCCCAAGTCCATGTCACCTAATTCCAGTCCAGACTCACTTAGCCCATTAAATACTTAATGGGGCCATTTAGCCAGCCTACGCGGGCTCCTCAGGTTACCCCCATGTAACTAAAGCCAAATGGGTCCCACATTACGTTTCCCAGGTCCATACCATGCCCACTTAGCTCATGTATATTCCATATAGGGCCCATGTCCATGTTACCCAATTCCAGCCCAGACTCTCTTAGCCCACATATGTACTTAATGGGGCCCATTCAGCCAGCCTACATGGGATCCTCACGTGGTCCCCATGTAACTAAACTCAAATGGGTCCCACATAGCGTTTCCCAGTTCCATACCATGCCCACTTAGCTCATGTATATTCCATATAGGGCCCATGTCCATGTTACCCAATTCCAGCCCAGACTCTCTTAGCCCACATATGTACTTAATGGGGCCCATTTAGCCAGCCTACATGGGCTCCTCATGTGGGGCCCATGTTTCTGAAAAAATATGGGGCCCTTACAATTTGCCCTGTTTATACCCATGCCCACTTTGCCCACTTCGATCCCTTATGAGGCTTATATGGCCAGCCCACATGGGCTTCACATGTTGGGCCCATGACAATGAAACCGCATGGGACCTGCAAAATTTGCCCAATTCAAGCCCATGCCCACTCAGTACCAACATAGCCCGTATTAAACCCTTGTGAGCCCCACATGGACATGCTGGCTGGGTTGGCGGAAGCCCTGAGGTTGCTCAAGCATGTAAATGCAACTTTCCTCATTTTTTTTCTTGATTTAGGAAATGGGAAAACCTTAATTATTTCAGCCATGTGCTGCTAATCTTGCTGAGGTAAGACAGCATTTTCACACCTCTCACTGCACTGGCCACCAGACACTGTGTTATGTGAGGCATGCTGAGGTAGTAACTGGGATTATCTGCTGAGCGTCTAGGTCCTCAAATTCAGCAGATGAGTTTGGACTGGGATATTTGCTTCATGCTGAATAATGCACCAGTATATACTGGATACTGCATGCTTGTCTCCCGAACATTATGAAGCGTAGTAGAATCCATGTTATGTACTAAACAGGCATATCACTCTCTGGCTTGCAAGATCACCTATATAACGGTGGAACAGTACCATTAACTGCATTCAATTTTGGGTTGCTGTATGACAAGAAAACAGCTTTGGTCCTGTGCTGTGAAATTTTGTTAAAATAATGGGCTCTAATTTCGTAGACCAGGCGCAGGCGCGGCGCATGGGGGGTGTGCCGCGCCAACAGGGTGTGTCCAGGCGTATGTGGCGTAGCCTGGCGCAAGTACTCCTCTGTCCCGCCTCTGCCCCTCCTTCCAGCGCAAGTTGGCAAAGAAGGCGTGTTTGGGTATAACACAGCCGAGTCAAATCTTCACCAGTCAAATGAGCTCCTCACCTCACCTTTAATGTGTTAGAATATAGAAGGCGACACAGCCGAGTCAAATCTTGCTCACTGGCAAGAGAAACGATGGATAGCGTGTTCCTATTATTACAAACTGTTGCTGCTTAAAATTTTGGGATTAACATGCATGGACAACAAAGCAAGATACGTTACACATTTATTTTCATTATGTGATCTTAACTCAGTACGAGATCATAGCTATCAGGCTGTTTTCCTTTCCCCCACTAAAGACGATAAAACCCAAGTGACAATAATAGTAGCCTAGTATTAAGCAGCTTGCACACTGGACGTGAAACGAATTTTTCGCTCGACAGATTGCGTCTCGTGTCCAAAAGTCTGACAGAGTTTTAATAAATCGCCGTGTCTGACAGTCGATTATTGTTTTTAATTTCTTCAAATCTACTGACTCTTTTAGATATTAAACGAGAGTGTTTGTTTGATTAGAGGGCTCAGCTCTTCAAGATGAGTACCGAGAATTTCAATCAATGTTTCTGTTAAAGCTCTGCTCAATAAAGTGAGTCGACATTGGCGCGAGACAATGTACAATGCCTCCGTGTCTGACAGCCAAAAAAAAAAAGGACGATTAGAACAGATTGATAATGAAATAAAGAATAAAAAGAAACATTTTAACAACAGAGCATCCAATGAACACCGCTATTTATTTATTGGCGGGTCATCTTTGTTTGATATCCCGTTTGTAGCTGATATATTTTTATTCTTTATTTCGTTATAAATCTGTTCTCATATCAATACTTCTACTTTTTGCTGGCTGCTGGACATGGAGTAATTTGCATTTCGTGTCGGACAGTCTTGATCGTGCAAGCGATGATTTCTTCACTCTGTCAGTGGTCATGGAATTGATTTGCTCACGCACTATTTTATCTCTGCTGTGGAAATAAAGCGTGAATCTGTTTGATCCATCTGACTCATTTTCAAAAGAAAGACCGAATAAATACTGATATCTATCTTCAATGGAAGAAAACAGATGAATAGGCTAAAAAGACCAAGAAAAGTCCATAGCTATCAATTTGCATTTTGTGAAGGCCGAACACAAACATAGCCAAGTTTGCACGTCTAATAATTCCTGGAATACTCGGAAAAAGTAGAACTTTTATGACTCTCGGACACGGAGCTATATTAAAACCCTGTCCGACTATCGCGTCTTTGCATTGACTTTGTCTGTAATCAGTCGTGCGAAAAATTCGTTTCGCTTCCAGTGTGCAAGCGGCTGCAAGCATTCGATAAATATATATTATACAGTTTGTGGTTGGCTGAGAAAGATGTGAAGTCGTTAGTTTGCATCACAGATTCAGATGCGTTGATTAAGCCAGGTCAAGTTTCCATTACGCGTGACAACCGCCTGACATCAGGACAATCGATATAGATACTATAATTTATGTCCTTATTCAGATAGTTACAATAAATAGTGCTTCCTGTAATTATTTCTTGCATTGAAATGTGCCTGACATTCTGTAAACCTGCCTGTGAGATTTCGGTGACGTGTGCGCACTCTGCGCCGGTCAGCCAAATTACCACTGCACGGAAATTAAACCAGGTTGGAGCTGGCGAGTTTTCTGCGCAACTCCAGCGGAGACTTTTTCTACGAAATTGTCACTGCGTCTTGATGAATATGTGACACCTCCCCCTACTACGCCGCCACACCCATCTCGGCGCACCTTCGTCCACCGAAGGCTGCGCACCTCACGAAATTACCACTACGCGGGCTGCGCCGTACGAAATTACCACTGCGCGGGCTGCGCCTCGCTACGCCACCTGCGCTGCGCCAGGAAATTAGAGCCCAATATGGCAGCCAGGTCACTTATTGTATCGGAAATTTTTTGTTAATGACAAAGGAAACTGTATATCGCTTCATACTTTGGTCACATTCAGTATCCCAATGGTAAGAATTATGAAGCATGAAATATATGGCATGGTAAGGTCATGTTTTTAAGTTTTTGCGAAACACACATTTTACACTGGTGTTAGCTGTATCAACACTCGCAGCTATGTTAATTCAGCTGTAATAATGCAATATAAAGCACTTAAGCTAGGACATCTGAAGGTTTAATACCAAAGATCATTTGCAAGTATTTAACTGTACTGTTCTTAAACACAGTCTGCAAGCCATTTTGATCCAGACCGACGCCTGATCTAACATAACATGAATGGCAAGAACAGGCCTTTCAGCCCAACTACGGTCGCCAGTTTCTTTATACTATTGTGAATATATCCCTTCAGGTACTCAATGACTCAATGGTATCTAGCTTTAAGTCAAGCCTGAAAACCCCCAAGGTCTCTGCCTCAATAATATGGTCAGGCAAGCTATTCCACATTGAAATTACTCTCTGGGTGAAGAAATATTTCCAAATATCAGTGCTAAATTTACCTTCAGTCAACTTCCATTTGTGACCACACGGTCTACTCACAACACTTAGTCGAAGGAATCCTACATAATTCACTTTATTAATCCCTTTAACATATTTAAAGACCTCAATCGAATCACCCCTTAGTTTCCTTTTCTTAAGACTGAAGACATTAAGGATCTTCAGCCTCTTCTCCTAGCTTTCATCTTTTGTACCTGGAATAAGCTTAGTGGCTCTTCTCTGAACTTTCTCTGGAGCCTCTTTATCTTTCTTAAAGTATGGTCCCCAGAACTGTACACAATACTCCAGGTGTGGTCTGACAAATGTGTTGTACAAAAGAAGCATCACCTCCTTAGATTTGTACTCAATACCTTTGGCAATGTATCCCAGCATCCGATTAGCTTTTTTAACTGCTATGGCACAATGGCAAGAGCCTGTGAAAGTTTTGGTCAACAATCACTCCCAAATCTTTCTCTTGTGCAGCACATTCCAGTTTAAAACCTCCCATGAAGGAATCCCGTCTAATGTTTTTATTATCTACGTGTACAACTTTACATTTTGCTAGATTAAATTTCATTTGCCACATTTCTGCCCAATTCTGGATTCTATCCAAATCATCCTGAATCACTTTATTGGACCCTAGAATATTTACCAAACCCCCCAATTTAGTATCATCTGCAAATTTAACAAATCTGCTGTCAATATTACTATCAAGGTCATTAATGTAGATGAGAAACAGCAGGGGCCCCAACACCGATTCCTGGGGAACGCCACTCCCCACCTGTACCTGTTGATTAAGCGGCACAGAGTCAGCTGCTGTCCAGGTCAAGTTAATGCCAGCGACCATTTTCCACTTGCTTCATAATCCCTTAAATATGAAGTTAGCCAATCCTGTGCCATCAGAGAGCTAGTTTAAACAGCTACTTCATTCTCCCTAAACCAGGCTTTTAACTCAGTGGCGCTCATTTTTATTGTTTTCAACTGGCTCTACCTTCTACAAGATTACCTGATCCTATTGTTTAGATAGCAGTTTTGATAAAGCAACCATTTTACCAAGTCACCAAAAAATGTACTTTTTACCAAGTGCTCTAGTGTTTAACTTTTCATCGCTTGTCTCATAATAACTAAATAAATTGCTACCTATGCGCCTTCTGCTGATTGCCATTTGCTTTGAGCTTGCTCGTGTACAATATGCGTGATCTGTTCCAAGACGTGATCCAAGAGCTTGCTGCTGCAGCACAGACACCAGATTTCAAGCAGGATGAATAGTCCAGAGGGAAAGCCAGAAAAGCACCAGAGTAACAGCCAGAAACGACATACAACATGACAAACAACTTTGCCCACACCTACAGATTTCTGAAATCTCAAACAATGTTTAGATGTGAGAAACACCACATATAAGTCCATAAATTGTTCATTTCATAAATCTTTGGTCATCTGGTGTGTGGATAGCATGCTCACTTAACGATTTGGACATTACACCACCCAATATTAGATTGTAAATATTGAATTTTACTTGATATCCGTGCTGCACTGCCAGGCTTGCAAGCAAATCTGGTGACAATATATTTGCCTCACACTACAGAAGAACCAAGCAAGATAATCTGTTAAGCCACTTAAAAAAATGGGACTTTACTTAAGCTGAACAGTGGCGGCCTTAAAGGGGAATGAAACATTTTGAGATGTATGCGTGTAGCAGTAATTAGGCAGTAAAACAACTACGTTTTGGTGTTTTTATCATCCTTCTCGATTGCTAAAAGAAGAATGAGCTATTCAAAATATCCTCCACAGCAAGCTGTGATCTGCCATTGGGTGGAAGTCCATGTCTGTTATGTAACTGGATATGCAGCCTGCCCTTGTAGTGAATGGAAACTCGTGATTTATGTTAAATGCGTCCATGTCCGGAGCTATTTTAGTTCAGTGCATCACAAAATAACTCAAACAGGGTTGTAAACGGAGCAGCTGATTCCATCCCGGCTCTTGTTAGCTCATAAGTTCGCCAACTTTTAGGCAATAGCGGCTGCTGAACTGGCAAGGAGAAGCACAAACCACCCTTAAATGTAATGATTGGTCATGACCTGTTTTCAATCTTAATAAAATTGACTTTAAATGACTCCAAAAATCCTAAGGACCATCAGGTGACGCCAGTTCACCTTGTTAAGTTAAAATGGCCTAATTTATATTTTCAATCATTTATTTAAATGACCATTACAGAAACTCTGAACAGTATCAAGTGCGGCCAGTTTTCATTCATAACGTTTACCTGTCAACTCTCACGCATTCCGTGAGTTTTGGTGGCATATTTTCATTCCTCTGCTGTAGTCAGCAATTATTCAATCAATGCGTCCGTACGAGATTCTCATGTGGAATTGAACTTCTCAGTTACATGACAGACATGGACTTCCGCCCAATGGCGGATCACAGCTTGTAGTGGCGGGTATTTTGAAAAGCTCATTTTTCTTTTACCAATCAAGAAGGATGATAAAAACACCAAAACTTACAAGTATTTGTTTTTCCGCCAAATTACTGCAACAGGCATAAATCTCAAAATGTTCCCATTCCCAATTAAGCATATGGAGGCCCGTTTCAAAAGCGAATGTGAGGCCCTAGAACAGTGGTTCCCAAAGTGGGGGGGGCGCAGAGCAATTGCAGGGGGGGCGCGGGGTGCGGGAGTTCCGGACACCAACAGAAAATCATTTGCATACAGTCCATTCGCTGCCCAGAATTCTACGATTACATCGTAAATGCCTGCCTTACTCTCAACATAACTGTTCGCCAAATCATTCATCTAGCCTGCCATTTTCATAAATAATTTATGAATGTAGTTGTTCAAATATTTGAAGCCGGTAATGTAGTCTCGCGATGCCCAACTCGCCGCTTTTTATCCTGCACTGATCTGGCATATTGATAATAAAATGGTAAGTGACACCGAACAAAATTCGATGAATACAAAGCAGAAATAACCGAGATTGCGTCATCTTATACTCGATAATATGAATGCTCTGTATGCCGACAGATTATTTTTATCTAGCCCACCAACTGAACGTTACAAACATATCGGCAGGTTCGGCAAGTGGTGTTCATGAATTTTTTTTCGTACTTCGCTGTCTTTCTGCATCATAGAAACATAATTTTAAGTAGACGGCTATACTCAGGCAGAGGAGTGCGATACAGCCTAATGATTTTATACTTTAAAAGAGATTTTGCATTATTAAATTTTCGTGTCCTTAATTGGAAAATAACTGTGGCCGTTTCCAAACATGCCAATCATATTTAATGTTCCCAGCTAGGCTAGACAAAAATCATCCGTTCAGAGCATTAATATTCTCTATAATAAGCTGACGCGATCTCGGTTAACGTATTTTAACTTAAAAGTGCAAGGCCAGTGAAGAGAGGAAAATGTAACTGTCTCGAGACACTCCTTCAGCGGTTCGCACAAGGTTGCTGATTGGCTGTATGCAAGTAAGTTTCTGTTGGTGTCCGGAAAATGCATAAATAGCAATGTTGTTGTATATTAAAAAAAATAAACCTGTAACACTGAACATAATTACACAGTTAAGGTGCTTGAAAACAGTTACACTTAAAATAATTACACCGTGGTTGTTTGTTATTTTGCTATTTCCAATTCTAAAAGTAGCCTAGTTTTAGTTTATGACAATCTACAGTTTATGACCGTTTACTAACATTTTTTCCAAAAAGGTTGAGGGTTATATAAATTTCAATGAGTGAAATAAACTGCAATGGTCTCTGAAAACAAAATGTGCGTATGTATTACCTATTTTTTTTTGGGGGGGGGGGGGCGGGGGGGAGCGCAAAAATTTTTTTATATACCAAAGGGGGACCCAGCAGAAAAAGTTTGGGAACCACTGCCCTAGAAAGCATAAGAGCTTCATAATTTTGCTGGATGAAAGCTTACTCCTAAGTCTATCCAGTGAATTTTCAACTTTTCTGGCTGACACGTGATGTTTATTTGTGGTGATTTATTAAAATATTGGCAATTAAATTATATGCGCGTGTAAATGTGCTAAAAATGAATTGTACAACTCAACTAGCCAGAAAAGCTAGCTGCATTGCAGACTGCATTGCAAACTTATTCTTTATTTTCTTCTTAGGGGACGGGGTAACTGGAGAGCTCTACAACATAATCACTGGGATAATGATGCGGTAAAATTTGGATGTAATTCTAACTTTGACATCCTACCAACATCATGTTGCTTGAGTGAACTAGGTTTAGAAGTACTAGACCTTAATTCAGATTTGCCTTGTAGCTATAAACATTACTCGACACTAAGTGATGGGATATCCCTCTGCTTTGTCAGAGAATGAGGCCGGCCTTTGCCACAGCCATCTTAGTTTTAGCTAGCAAGCCGTGCAGCTGTGATTTGCACGGCTAATTTTCGGAAAACACGGCCAAAAAAAATGGTACACGGCTTGACCAAAGCCATGCTAAATGTATTATAAAACGGGTGCTTTCCATCCTTAAATGTGATTGGCTGAGCCGCGTTCCATGCCGGTATAAAATTACTGTAACCCACAGTGGCAGGCCGCAGCACAAAATATCCCTGAGCGCAACAAACTACCCTGTGCTTAACTGACTCGTTAGGTTACGTTTGTTTCAAGACTTTTAGCTCTTTATTTCAGTGTCAGCAAAGTTTAGTCTTTTAACCCGATAACCAGTTGGCTATCTACCTAGCTGGCTATTGCATTACAGAGTTCGATATCACTTTTGCTTTGCAAGCTAAGTTGCTAACTTGCTCGCTATTTCAGTAGCCTATTAGCGATAAATTGTTGACTTCTATTCTTGTGTACAGGGACGGTGCCAGGATTTTTCTCTCCTGGTGCTACTGGGGGGCTTGACCAAAACTTGGGGTGCAAAGAAAACAGTCGATTTTCGCGACTTCAGAGTAATTTTTTATAGTTTACTAGACAGTTCTTGTTTTTTCAATAAAAGCAGATTGTGATGCATACAGCACATTCAAAATAAATGAAGTTTTTGATTACAGTCGCCCTAGGAATATTCAGAAAAATAGCTACAAGCCTAATAAAAGCGACTACAAGGCAAAAACGTCTTTCACACGCAAAGGTGAAAGACTTCAGCACCGCAAAGCACCATCTGAGCCACAGTTAATAACACCGCAATACATCCAAAATGTGAAACAAGTGCATATTTCATATGCTGCATCAGAAAACTGTCACAACATTACAACTTCAGAAATTAGGCCTAAATTAATAATACACAAAGTGTAGTCACAACGCGTAGCGCAGTGCGTTCTGCCCATGTCTGTTAACGGTGCGCGTACTTTTAAAAGAAACTGCAAGGCTATCAGAACCTTACCAATTGTTTTTATTTCAAAATTAGGCTGGCTGTCAGAATACATGTGTCTTCTTAGGTCCTACAAGCCATCCTCCCCCTAAAAACGACACAATAAGTTGTTTGTTCAAGCAGCTTAATTCGACCAATGGTTATGGTACAACATTAAAGCGACCACACATGCAGACTTTCCAGCTAATTAGTTTGTGTTAATGCATAGCACCCTAGCATCATACATCTGAAATCAATGCATGCTCAAAAAAAAATTTTTAAAATTAAGGGCGGTTAACAAGTTAACAAGCCTGGGACATTATAAGACCACTAAGGAAGAGCCTGTCCTCTCCCTAAAAACACACAACCTGGAGGCCTAAAAACAACGGGAAGTTGTGCGATTGCGATTATAGTGGACCATATTGCGATTTGCGATTGCGTGTCATGGTTCTGGTTTTTGATCATGTTTTATGTGCTGGTTTTGTGTCCATGATTATTGTCTTATTTATTCCTTTTGGTTTTTGTAACATTCAAGTTTTTGGTACGTTCCATGTTTCAGTTCCATTGCACTTGTCTCCCCCGTGTTGTGATCTTGTTGGTTCAGTCCGTCTTCCCTGTCTGCGTGCTCACTGACTTCGGGTGATTTAAAGGAAGTCTGGTGTTTAAAACATTCCTTCGTATCTCGTTTTCTCCCTTCACCCTTCTGTTCTGATTACTAACAAGACAAATATTTGTATTTTGTATTATAGTCTACTAACATAACTAACCATGTATATATTCGATTACTAATTACGAATGGGCACTCTAGTTTAAGTTGTAAAACCGCACCGCTACTAATAGACAAATTACCTCTTCGCAATCGCCCTGTTCTGTTCTCCGCCCTTTGCTTTTCGCCGTCCTCTCCCCAAGCTCAGCGAGAATCTCTCGCACGTGCTTAATTACTTTCCTGCTCTTGTTATCTGTGCACGTAGAACTCCTGGACCGGAGCTGTTTAAATGTCATATATTCCCGTTCATTTTCCTCTCTCGCCAATTTCCATGGTTAGGGTTTCCCTCATATGATTCTCCCAATGTAATTAGCCTCATTCCCCACAGCTGATCTCTGTATAGCATGTGACCTTTCCTGTGTGTTTATTAGGAGTCTTTTCACTCACAGTTCTTGTCAGAACGTTGATCAATATTTCCTTGTACGCCTTTGACTATTGTTTCTCTTCTACTGGATAGTCCGACCCTGATTCTTGCCATTGCCGTTTTTGTACTGTTTTTGCCTTTCTGGATTTTGACCTATTTTTGTATGACCAGGAGTTCTGTGTTTGGATGCCCTCTGTATGACCATTGGCTTTGCCCATCGACAACGACTTTTTGCCTATCGTTTTTGTACCTCTGCCCATCTGTCTTACTGGTTCTGACCCCGGCCTGTCTAGTCGATACTGTTTTTGGATTTCGTATTGTGGCTTGGCAATTCCTGTGTTTTCTGGCTTTGACTCGGACTCCAATAAAGGCATACGTTTTTTGGATTTCTGTCTCTCGCAAGTGGTTCCTGAACGACACTTCACATTGCGATTACGATATGATTTTTTTTAATGATATCTTGAGCCTACTTGCTTTGTTATCAAGGAGAGTTCAGAGAATAATTTCTCTGAAAAAAAATTTCAGAGAAATGATTTTGTAGGGAATTGTTCTCAACTCAAAAATGCAATCATTAAGGTGCATAAAAATACAAAACAAGTTTATAGCACTATTTTCAAAATAACATTTTCCAAAAAAGAGGTTTTTCCTTTTTTTGAAAATCAGGATATTTTTTGCAAAGTACAAATGCAGTGGCACTATTGTAAACTTAGATGCCTTTCTGCAGGCATTTTTGTAAACCAACCTATTAAGCACTACTTAATACAAAAAGGAAAAAGTTTGTACAGAACCCTTTAAAAAATAAAGGTATTTCTGCAAAGTACAAAACCCAAAACCAGTGAAGTTAGCACGTTGTGTAAATCGTAAATAAAAACAGAATACAATGATTCGCAAATCCTTTTCAACCTATATTCAATTGAATACACTGCAAAGACAAGTTACTTAATGTTCGAACAGGTAAACTTTGTAATTTTTTGCAAATATTAGCTCATTTGGAATTTGATGCCTGCAACATGTTTCAAAAAAGCTGGCAAAAGTGGCAAAAAACTGAGAGAGTTGAGGAATGCTCATCAAACACTTAGTTGGAACATCCTACAGGTGAATGGGCTAATTGGGAACAGGTGGGTGCCATGATTGGGTATAAAAGCAGCTTCCCTGAAATGCTCAGTCATTCACAAACAAGGATGGGGCAAGGGTCACCACTTAGTGAACAAATGTGTGAGCTGATTGTCGAACAGTTTAAAAACAACATTCCTCAACGAGCTATTGCAAGAAATTTAGGGATTTCATCATCTACGGTCCGTAATATCGTCAAAAGGTTCAGAGAATCTGGAGAAATCACTGCACGTAAGCGAAAAGGCCGAAAACCAACATTGAATGCCCGTGACCTTCGATCCCTCAGGCGGTACTGCATCAAAAACCGACATCAGTGTGTAAAGGACATCACCACATGGGCTCAGGAACACTTCAGAAAACCACTGTCAGTAACTACAGTTCGTCGCTACATCTGCAAGTGCAAGTTAAAACTCTAAAATTCAAAGCGAAAGCCATTTATCAACAGCACCCAGAAACGCCGCCGGCTTTGCTGGGCCCAAGCTCATCAAAGATGGACTGACGCAAAGTGGAGAAGTGTTCTGTGGTCTGACGAGTCCACAGTTCAAATTGTTTTTGGAAACTGTGGACGCCGTGTCCTCCGGACCAAAGAGGAAAAGAACCATCCGGACTGTTACAATCGCAAAGTTCAAAAGCCAGCATCTGTGATGCTATGGGGGTGTATTAGTGCCCACGGCATGGGCAACTTACATATATGCGAAGGCACCATTAATGCTGAAAGGTACATACAGGTTTTGGAGCAACGTATGTTGCCATCCAAGCAACGTCTTTTTCATGGACGCCCCTGCTTATTTCTGCAAGACAATCCCAAGCCACATTCTGCAAGTGTTACAACAGCATGGCTCCGTAGTAAAAGAGTGCGGGTACTAGACTGGCCCGCCTGTAGTCCAGACCTGTCTCCCTTTGAAAATGTGTGGCGCATTATGAAGTGTAAAATACGACAACGGAGACCCCGGACTGTTGAACAACTTAAGCTGTACATCAAGCAAGAATGGGAAAGAGTTCCACCTGAAAAACCTTCAAAAATTGGTCTCCTCAGTTCCCAAACGTTTACTGAGTGTCGTTAAAAGGAAAGGCGATGTAACACAGTGGTAAAAAGGCCCCTGTGCCAACTTTTTTGCAATGTGTTGCTGCCTTTAAATTCTAAGTTAATGATTATTTGCAAAAAAAAAAAAAAAGTTTCTCAGTTTGAACATCAAACATCTTGTCTTTGCAGTGTATTCAATTGAATATAAGTCGAAAAGGATTTGCAAATCATTGTATTCTGTATTTATCTATGATTTACATAATGTGCCAACTTCTTTGGTTTTGGGTTTTGTACAAAAGCAGTAGCACCATTGGGCATTAGCAGATTTCAGTTGTCTCTTTGGCTTTACTTTGCTTGGCTTTCATCACATGCATTCCTTATGCTTCTCTCTCTGCTGTCCCAAGTGTTGATACAGATTGGCAATGTTGCCGCGGGATGTGGAGATTTTAACTTTGCAAGTTTTACACAACACGTCTTATTCTGTTCAACGTCTCCGTACCTGAAATTAAAGTATCGCTATATGCCGAGATGCCAAGTCTCACGCACTCGGCCTAAGTCTCGCGCTTTTTTTTATTTTTTTTGTTTATTCACCGTAGTCCGCAATTGTTCAATGAACGCTCATTAATGACATTCTCACGCGGAATTAAAATCCTTGTGCACTGAAGTTTGTTTCACTTGCATAAAGGTGGGCACGATCGTTTGAATTGTTTAAATGCAATAAGAACATTTGAAACGTCTTTATGCAATTCCACTGCTTTTAATCCCTCAATAAAGACAATCATGAGGGTCAAGTGGGGAAATCCACAATAATGCATGTGAAACTTATTAATATAATTCAAAATGACTTAAATTCCGAGAGTGAATTTCTTCAGTGCGCGTTGATAGAATAATTGCTGACTAAGACACAGGAACGTGAATGCCACTAAGAGGCGAGACACTCACGCCTAATCTCTGCATATGATTGTAGAGATTGTAGATGTTGTTTCTACAAGTGTACACGGGACTACTAACCGACGTGTACCCGGTTACACGTTCGGAAATTTATGAGCTTTTTCTATTGCATTTGCGCTGTATAACCACAGAAAGTAAAATCATTTGAAAATAAAATCCTATCATATCTATCATTTTGACAGATAAGAAAACGTACAAGTGAAAGCTGAAAAGGGTTTAACCTTTTTAATCACTGTTTCAACTATTGCTCACTTTTGTACTTTTTTTTTTTAATTAAAGTGCAAACTGCATCCCTCTCTCGCAACGAGAGATGCGTCTGAATTTTCATATGCGTCTCATAGTAAAAGTAACCTGGAATTGGCGAGAGAAAACAACACAAAAAGAAGCCAAAGTAAGCTGAAGTGAGAGGAAAAAACTTTGCCTTTATATCCATATAGATAAAAAAGTAGAGGGGGACTCTCACAATTATTCACTAAAATTGGCAAAAAAAATGTGCTTTCTTCTTCCTCTTTAGACGCTAGGATGCGTGATCAGGTCGTGAAAAGCCGACAGAACACCAACCAACAATATAATGTACAACAACACGCAACAATATAGGCTAAAATAACAAGCCATTAACAGTTTTTGTTTTCAGCCGCACAACATTTGCACATGGAGAAGATGAGGAGCGCAGCGCTCTTCTCAAGTCCTCCCCTGTTCTTGATGTGGCGCGAAACTGGCTGTGGCTGCAGGTTTTTTTTTTTTTTATATCGAGGTAACATTGCGCCCCATGCATCTGTATGCGGATGACTGCACTAGTGGGAACATTTAAGTGTATTGTTAGTTAATGTTATTATCTGAAGCTTTCAGGAAACATTATCACCCCTAAAAATAGGCGACTATATGTTGTGATTTACGAAATGAACCAAGTGCGACAACCAGTAGAATGCAAAAAGGAGGCTTTATTTCTGAAGGGGGAAACCCCCCAACAGAGCTGGCAACGGTACAAAGTCCACAATCCAAAAACAGTATCCAATGGGCGTAATCCAGAATCGTAACCAGGGCACCAATAACAAAGTTCGTGGTCAGACAAAAAGGGTTCGGTACACAGGCGTAGGTTTGGAGGAGAAACAAACTCATAAGCCAAAGACAGTCCGAATCCAAAACCAGGGCAGTAATCACAAAATCAAGGTCGGGCAGAAAAAAGGTCAAAATTCACAGATGCAACAATATCCAAAAAGGGCAAACCAAAAACAATAGTCGGGCAATCCAGTCAGAAAGATAAACACTGAGATATCGAGGCGAGAAACGTAGCACAAGAAAACTAGGGAGAACGATCTGACAAGAGTGTGAAGCAAACAGACATCTTATATACACATCCAGGAGAACACATGACCAGGGAGAACAGGTGCAATCAATGGTGACAATGATTAGGGAGAGACACATGAGGGATAAACTAATTACATGAATTTGGCTGTAGCCAAAACGCAGACAGGGATCACAAGACAAACCTAAGTACAAACAACAGCTCCGGTTAAGGAGTACTAAAAGTGCATAGTCTAAAGAAAAGAAAAGCATGAGATATAAGTGGAAAACTGCAGCAGAGATAATTAGGGATAGGTAAGGAGGCGGAGACTAGAATTGGGCGACAGCTGAGAGATCATTAGTCAATTAGTAAGTGCAGCTATACAATCCCAAGTGCTTGTTAGTAAGTTAGTCCAAATATACAAGGTTAGTGTGGATTAGTATTTAGCAAAAACAATAAACTGTTAGTATATGTTAGTAAGACAGTAAAAGAGAGAGGAAGGAAGAACACGAGATAATGAAAGAAGATTGAAACCCAGAAACCAATAAATCACCCGAATGAGTGGCACACAAGACAAGGGACCGTGAGCAAAGATACACACATGACAAGACAGGGGAGACAAAGTGCAAAGCATGGAAATGAAAACATGGCTTGGAACATGGCTATGAAAACAAAACATGGCATGGAGACTGATAACCAAAACATGAAAATAATAAAACAGGAAATCCTTAATACCAAATACACAATCCATAATCCAAGAATGGTCAGACAAGGTCAGTGGTCTCTAAACACAAGAATCAATCATGGCACTTGGCCAGGCACAGAACTTAAACTAGACAGCAGAATCCAGAATCCCAACAGAACCCCCCTCCCAACGAACGCCTCCTGGCGTTCAACCTGAAGGTCGTGGATGAGAAGCGTGATAGTCCTTAATCAATTCTTTGTCCAGAATGTGCCTAGCTGGCACCCAACTACGATGTTCCGGTCCGTAGCCCTCCCAGTCGACGAGGTATTGTAATCCTTTGCCTCGTCGACGAGAGTCCAGGAGGGAACGGACCGTATAGGCTTCGCCTCCGTCGATGATCCGGGCGGGTGGTGGGGGATCAGGTCCAGATGACAGGTGGTGGGTTATAGCAGGTTTGATTTGTGACACATGGAAAGTGGGGTGTATACGTCGCATAGACAGGGGGAGACGGAGGCGAATGGCAGTGGGGCTCAGGACCCTTTCAATGGTAAAAGGGCCCAGGTATTTGGGGAAAAGCTTACCCCCGTTACCTCTGAGGGGGATGTCCCTTGAAGACAGCCAGACCCGCTGCCCAGGTCGGTACGTAGGAGCCGCAGTGCGTCTCTTGTCGGCCTGCTCCTTCATCCGGGCGACTGACCTGAGCAGGGCCTGGCGGGTGGTAGTCCAGGTGCGTCTGCACCTACGGACAAATTCGCGGGCTGAGGGGACAGCTACTTCCTCCTCCTGAGATGGGAACAAAGGGGGCTGGTAACCCAGGCAGGCTTTGAATGGGGAGACGCCGGAGGCAGCAGAGGTGTGGCTATTCAAAGCGTATTCCACCCACGGCAACTGATGGCTCCAGGAGGAGGGGTTCCTAATACAGAGACATCTAAGCACACTTTCCACACACTGGTTAGCTCGCTCGGTCTGGCCATTAGTTTGGGGATGGAATCCTGATGATAAACTAACTGAGGTGCCTAGTGCTTTAAAAAATGATTTCCAAAAGAGTGCAGTGAACTGGGGGCCGCGATCTGAAGTGATGTCGGTAGGTATTCCGTGGAGTCTAATAACATGTTGAATGACAAGGTTGGCAGTGTCTTGAGCAGAAGGAAGTTTAGTGAGGGGGACTAAGTGAACTGCTTTGGAGAATCTGTCAACTATGGTGAGAATGGTGGTGTGGTGATTGGAAGGGGGAAGGCCTGTGATAAAATCTAGTGCTATGTGGGACCAAGGACGATGTGGTGTAGGAAGGGGCTGAAGCAAACCTTGAGGGGGCTGGTGTGAAACTTTAGCCTGGGCGCAGACCGAGCAAGCAGCAACAAAGCCCTGAACATCTTGGGTCATTTCTGGCCACCAGAATCTTTGAAGAATGAAGCTTCTGGTTCTACGAACCCCTGGATGGCAGGCTAACCTGGATGAATGCCCCCATTCCAGGACCTTGGGGCGCAGGGCAGCTGGAACATAGAGGCAGTTAGTGGGACATGCACTGGGGGTAGCAGCATTGGCTTGGGCGTTCTTGACCTCCCTCTCAATGTCTAGATAAAGGGCATTAATAAATGCTTCCTTAGGAAGGATGGTGTCCTGGCATGGTTCCTCCTCCTTAATCTCAAAACAGCGTGAGAGGGCATCAGGCTTGACATTTTTACTTCCTGGTCTGTAGGCAATGTGAAAGTTAAATCGAGAAAAGAATAATGCCCACCTGGCTTGTCGAGGGTTGAGTCTTTTAGCAGTCTGCAGGTACTCCAAGTTCTTATGGTCAGTCCAGACAATGAAGGGTACCTTGGAGCCCTCCAACCATTGCCTCCATTCCTCCAAGGCCAGCTTCACTGCCAACAGTTCTCGATTGCCGATGTCGTAGTTTCTTTCAGCGGAACTGAGGCGGCGAGAGAAAAAGGCACATGGGTGGATCTTGCCATCCTTCGTGGACCTCTGGGACAGGATGGCTCCGGCTCCAATATTGGAGGCGTCCACTTCGACAATAAACTGGAGCTCTGGATTAGGAATAGTGAGAATTGGTGCAGAGGTAAATCGAGCCTTTAAATCACGAAAAGCGTCTTCAGCCTTTTCGGACCAAAAAAATCTGGACTTAGAGGAGGTAAGAGCAGAGAGAGGAGAGGCAACAGTGCTATAGTTCCTGATGAACCGACGATAGAAATTAGCAAAGCCCAAAAATCGTTGGAGCGACTTACGGTCTTCTGGTCTGGGCCAATTGGTGACAGCTTCCACCTTTAATGGGTCCATACGGATTGTGCCCGGAGAGATGATGTAGCCCAAAAAGGTAGTGGTCTCAACAAAAAACTCACATTTCTCGGCTTTCACAAAAAGGCGATTCTCCAGGAGACGGCGGAGCACTTGGCGTACATGTGTGACATGGGCCTCCTGGGACTCTGAAAAAATCAAAATATCATCGAGATATACAAACACAAACCTATTTATCATATCTCTCAGAACATCGTTCACTAGACTCTGGAACACCGCTGGAGCGTTAGTAAGGCCAAAAGGAAGAACCAGGTACTCCCAGTGCCCAGTGGGAGTGTTGAAGGCGGTCTTCCACTCATCCCCTTCTCTGATACGCACCAAGTGATATGCATTGCGAAGATCGAGTTTGGTAAAAATCTTAGCTCCCTGTAGGAGATCGAAAGCAGTATTCATGAGTGGAAGTGGGTAGCGGTTCTTGATAGTTATTTCATTCAGTCCACGGTAATCTATACAGGGCCTCAACGTCCCATCCTTTTTGGCCACAAAGAAAAACCCAGCACCAGCGGGAGAGGACGATGGTCGAATAATGCCAGCAGCAAGTGACTCAGAAAGGTATTTTTCCATGGCCTGGGTTTCTGGTCTGGAGAGGGAATATAGTCGACCTCTAGGGGGCATAGTACCTGGCTTCAGGTCAATACAACAGTCATATGGTCGGTGAGGAGGCAAACTGGTGGCCCGGGACTTGGAGAACACCTCCTTAAGGTCACGGAACTCTAGGGGGACCTTCTCAAGGTCTGGTATTTCTTCTTGGGATGGGCTGTGTTGAGGTTCGCGGGCGTTGTGGAGGCATGCCAGGGAGCAGTTGGGGCTCCAACCCTTAACCTCATTCTTCCGCCAATCAATATTTGGGAGGTGTTTGGCCATCCATGGATGGCCCAAAACAATGGGAGCATGGGGAGAATGTAAGAGGAGGAGCTGAATGGTTTCGTGGTGGTTTCCTGAGGTTTTGAGTTTGATGGGGCTGGTAGCGTGAGTTATCTGGGCTATTTTCTGGCCACTGAGTGAATTGGCCACCCGGTCAGGAAAGATCCTCTCGGTAGGGATTCCCCATTCTTGAGCCAGCTCCACATCGATGAGGTTCTCCTCAGCGCCGGTATCAATGAGGGCTAGGGTGGACTTACTCCCTCCTCCCCACTCCAGGATAACTGGGAGGCACGTACGGTTCTTAGTCTCCTGCACTGGCGTCACTCCAATCACTACTCTTCTCTGGGCACCAGGGGAACTTCTCTTGTTGGGACACTGAGCAATGTGGTGTCCCCCCTTGCCACAGTAGAAGCAGGCCCCTTCTCTGCGACGGCGGTTCTTCTCCTCCAAAGGGATGCGAGTACAGCCCAGTTGCATGGGTTCTGGCTCAGGAGGACTGTCGCCAGTAGGGGGTGGTAGAGGCGGAGTGCTCTGGAGGAGTGGATTAGGTCGTCTGCAGGAGGCGAAGCGTCTGCGTTCTTCCAATCGCGAATCCACGCGAATAGCCAAGCCGACCAAGTCATCCAAATCCTCCGGTAACTCCCGGGAAACCAGCTCATCCTTTAACGCTTCAGAAAGCCCGTTAAAAAAGGCATCGAACAAAGCTCTATGTCCCCACCTGCTGTTGGTAGCCAGTGTCTGGAAATCGATGGCGTAGTCGGCCACGGAACGGCTTCCCTGTCGAATGCGCAGAATTTCTCGTCCCGCCTCGTGACCCAGCTTCGTGCGGTCAAAGATGCGCCTCATCTCCTCACCCAGCAAATTAGACGTTTGCACGCAGGGTAGATCTGCTTCCCATGCAGCCGTAGCCCACTGCTTGGCCCTTCCCGTCAGTTGCGTGATGATGAAAGCAACCCGAGCTTTTTCGGTGGGGAATGACGAGGGCTGTAGGCTGAAAATGAGCTTGCACTGGGTGAGAAAAGCCCGACATGCTCCCGGGTTCCCGTCGTACCTCTCAGGCGGTGGCAGACGTGGCTCGCAGACTGGCAGTGGCGGAGCAGACGCAGGAGCAGGAGTGGCATGGATGGCAGGCTGGGGAGACTGTAGCCGCTGAGCGTCTTGCACAGAGCGAGTGAGATCCGCCATCTGAAGACTCATGGTTTGCATATGTTGCATAAGAGCTTGAAGCTGACGCTCTTGGAATTCTAACTGAGCGCCCTGTTGGTGCACTGCCTCCTGCAGAGACTGGTCTGACGCTGGCTCCGTCATGGTCAGATCGTAATGTTGTGATTTACGAAATGAACCAAGTGCGACAACCAGTAGAATGCAAAAAGGAGGCTTTATTTCTGAAGGGGGAAACCCCCCAACAGAGCTGGCAACGGTACAAAGTCCACAATCCAAAAACAGTATCCAATGGGCGTAATCCAGAATCGTAACCAGGGCACCAATAACAAAGTTCGTGGTCAGACAAAAAGGGTTCGGTACACAGGCGTAGGTTTGGAGGAGAAACAAACTCATAAGCCAAAGACAGTCCGAATCCAAAACCAGGGCAGTAATCACAAAATCAAGGTCGGGCAGAAAAAAGGTCAAAATTCACAGATGCAACAATATCCAAAAAGGGCAAACCAAAAACAATAGTCGGGCAATCCAGTCAGAAAGATAAACACTGAGATATCGAGGCGAGAAACGTAGCACAAGAAAACTAGGGAGAACGATCTGACAAGAGTGTGAAGCAAACAGACATCTTATATACACATCCAGGAGAACACATGACCAGGGAGAACAGGTGCAATCAATGGTGACAATGATTAGGGAGAGACACATGAGGGATAAACTAATTACATGAATTTGGCTGTAGCCAAAACGCAGACAGGGATCACAAGACAAACCTAAGTACAAACAACAGCTCCGGTTAAGGAGTACTAAAAGTGCATAGTCTAAAGAAAAGAAAAGCATGAGATATAAGTGGAAAACTGCAGCAGAGATAATTAGG
The DNA here is from genome assembly GCA_029721435.1 of Gymnothorax reevesii. Classification (NCBI taxonomy): domain Eukaryota; kingdom Metazoa; phylum Chordata; class Actinopteri; order Anguilliformes; family Muraenidae; genus Gymnothorax; species Gymnothorax reevesii. The sequence goes on from CM056576.1 coordinate 48,975,433, forward strand.
GATAGGTAAGGAGGCGGAGACTAGAATTGGGCGACAGCTGAGAGATCATTAGTCAATTAGTAAGTGCAGCTATACAATCCCAAGTGCTTGTTAGTAAGTTAGTCCAAATATACAAGGTTAGTGTGGATTAGTATTTAGCAAAAACAATAAACTGTTAGTATATGTTAGTAAGACAGTAAAAGAGAGAGGAAGGAAGAACACGAGATAATGAAAGAAGATTGAAACCCAGAAACCAATAAATCACCCGAATGAGTGGCACACAAGACAAGGGACCGTGAGCAAAGATACACACATGACAAGACAGGGGAGACAAAGTGCAAAGCATGGAAATGAAAACATGGCTTGGAACATGGCTATGAAAACAAAACATGGCATGGAGACTGATAACCAAAACATGAAAATAATAAAACAGGAAATCCTTAATACCAAATACACAATCCATAATCCAAGAATGGTCAGACAAGGTCAGTGGTCTCTAAACACAAGAATCAATCATGGCACTTGGCCAGGCACAGAACTTAAACTAGACAGCAGAATCCAGAATCCCAACACTATATGTATTGGTGAAAAATAAACGAGGCTGAAAAAATGAAGTGTAAACGGTTATTGATTTTTCTAAACGGTTATTATTTGTTATCCATGTAACCGTTTACACATGTAGATGTTGACACCCCTAACTCAGACGCACACACAAACCGCGCGACATTAATTGCAATTGAACTGGGACAGAATGGCAAGTAATTACCTTTCACATATTCCTTTATTCAAATAAATAAATTAACTAATTCATTAATTAATTTAAAAAATGCTTGAGGGGGCTAAACTAGGGCTATGTACATTTGTGACGGGGCTATAGTACCCCCTAGCTCCGGTGTAGCGCTGTCCCTGCTTGTGTGTTTATTTTATGGGCTATGTGTAGGGTAACCACATTTACTGTAGTGTACGCTACGCTAGCTAGTTGACAAGCTGGCTAGCAAAGTAATGCACAATTCAACATATTTTTCAGGACATCGGCAAGTGTGGAGGACAAAAGTCAATCGTTTTCTACTCTCACTGCTGGTGTTATGATTTGGTCGATTGGCGCAAGTTGAGAACAAGGAAACTCGAAAACCGTAACAAAGGTAAAATTATTTAACGGGGCCAAGCTAGTTGACAAGCTGGCTAGCAAACTAACGCACCATTCAACATATTTTCCTGGGCACCGGCAAGTGTGGAGGACAATAGTCAATCGTTCCCTACTCTCGCTGCTGGTTGTAATGATTTGAAGATCGGCGCAAGTTTAGAACAAGGGAACTCGAAAACCAAAACGAACGTAAAATTATTTGACGGGGTCTTCGGCAAACTGAAGGACATTCCAAATAGCCTGCTTTCATACTATATCTACATTAGCGAGCCCAAATAGCCTGATGTGACATGATAATGGCGCTTGATGAAAAAGCAATTTAGCGTCTGTGTTGCTGGCCAACCATTCTGTCCATTCTATCTTGTTTGGTGGAAGAAGTTGTCAATTTTATTGTTGCATTATTACCAATAAATTGTTGATTTTTTTCTTGTGTGTTTATTTTATGGGCTATATGTAGGGTAACTGTTTTATAAAAGGAACAAGACCCTTGAAGTAGTGGGTTACAGTGATTTTATAACGGCGGAGGGGCACTTAGGCAGTCCGCTCCCCCGGCTGCATTTATTGACGACTGTATTTCTGAATTTTTCAAAGTATCAGCTACCATAGCTCTTTAGCTGCCATCATTTGTGGACCATGAATAATAACTACACATCTTAGCCAGCTCAGTCTTCATGCAACTAATATAACTGACAGAGACAACCAGTGAATCCGACCATAGAGAGCTGTGTATTCTCCCAATTCGCCACAACTCTGAGAAGGAGTATAGGCCGGGGGTGCGCTATAATGCGTTCATAGAAGGCTTATGCGGTTTTCAGAAGTCATTAAAAATGTGCCAATTTGAGTGGCTATCGGGGATCCCCAACATTTGCCTTTTTGGGGGGCCTAAAATATTTGCCTGGTTTGCCTCTCCTGGCGGCACGCCTTTGCATATTTATATCCCCGAACGCCTAATGGCGTTCCGGGGGTATTATGTTTTTGGTCCGACCGCCGCAACCACCGCCGGACTATGGGTTAACGCGATAACTTCAGTAATATTTCAATTAGAAATTTCAAGTTTTGCATAAAGGTTAGTATCATAAAGAGGAAGAACTGATTCGATTATGGACAATTTACAATTTCTAGATTGGCCAACTGGGGCCAAAAACTGATTTACGTGTTAAGTTATTGCGTTAAGTAATATTTCAATTAGAAATTCCAAGTTTTGCATATAAGTCTATCTTTGGAACTATTTGTCCAACTGACATGAAACTATGTGCAACTGCAAGGTCATGACCTCAGAACGTGTCACATGATGACATCATACCTGTATGGTTCAATATTTTTCCACCAAGTGACGCTTTGTGATGGAAAATTACCATTTTGGTCATATCTTCAGAACCATTTGTCCGATTGACCTGAAATTAAGTTCAAATGAAAGTCTATTCAAGGTCTATTCAAAGATTTGGGAATCGGAGGATTGGGGGCGTTCGGGGATATAACCCCAGCCGTCGCCTCCGGCGGCATCAGCCTAGTTTCATACAGTCAAGGTTTAGGATGTTAATTCTTGCCTGGCAGTTGGGGGGCCCCTGGAGGGCGGGGCCTGTTTCAAACGGTTGAAACATAGGTAAGGTCGCCTTTGCAGCTGAATTATCCTTTGATGTGAGCCCAGCATTACGAACATCGATTTTGAAAGGAAAATAATTATGTTCCGCACATACCATTTTTTTCAATTCTCGTGCGACTACTCGCGTATTTTTGCAACAAAATATGGTTTGAAGACAAGACAGACTCATATGAGAGTCCACTTGTTGAAAGATCTGGACCCGTATTCACAAAGCATCTTAGCGCTGAAAGTAGGTTCTAATTGCCAGATTTAGGAGAAACTTCTAAAAGAAATCAGTCGCAAATTCAGGACTCCTAATTATTATCCCCCGCCAACACGAAGTGTGAGGGGGCTATAGGTTTGACTTCCATCCGTGCGTGCGTGCGGGCGTGCGTCCGTCCGAGAGAAAGGGGACAACTTTTCTCAGAAACTATTACAGATAGGACAACCAAATTTGGTGTGTTGCTTCAGACCATAAAGGCCTTAATGGAGTTTGAAAATAAGAAGCACACGATTGGCAGGGGATATTGTAAACCATGTCGACTTGTATTTACTAAGTGTTATTCACAAAGCATTTTAGACCTAGAAGTAGCTCCTAAGTCTGGAAGAGCTTAAAAGTAGTCAAGCGGACTCCTAACTTGCCAAAATCTATTCACAAAGAATCAAAAAATGGCTGCTGGTGTTGAAAGACAGAATGACTTGGAAATTCTGAATGATACTCAATTGTTGAAAAGATATCGGATCGATGTTGAAGGGATTTTATTTGTTGTTGACTTGGTGAGGGAGAGAATTGCATTTCCAACCATGAGAAGCAACCCAGTAAGCCCCAAAATAAAATGTTTCACAATACTTTGTTACTTGGCCACCCGAAAAATGCAACTTTCCAACGCGGACAATTTAGGGATTTCACAGTCATCTGTCAGTCGCTCAATTCACAAACAATCATTGCACTCAGTGAACCCCATTTCGTCAGACAGTATATCCAGTTTCCAATGGACATTTGGCAGCAACACAGAATCAAACTTTAATTCATACACATCTCAGGTATGCCCGGTATCATCGGTGGTATTGACGAGATCCATATATGAATTATTTCTCTGACCCAAGATGAAGAAGTATTGGTAAATAGAAAAAAAAGTTCATTCCATCAGCACCCAGATAGTATTTGATGCCGAATATAATATTTTGGACATTGTTGCGAAATGGCCAGGATCCACGCGCGACTAGCATTTAAATGGAAAGCAGCTTGTGCCAATTATTTGACAGGCATTATGTGCCTGTGGGATGCCACCTGCTCGGGAACGGTGGCTTTAGTGCTGTACCTCCTCCTGCTATGCATGAATTATTTTATTAGGCTGTTGAGCGAGGGTTACATTTAATAGATCATAATCATAATTCCAGCTTATGTCATATTTTGTATAAATATTGAAATTGTAGGCTCTAAATTACAAAGCAAGCTTAGTATGCTTTCCTGTTTAAACGATAACCCGTTTATAGGCTGCAATCTCCGACCTCCCCTGCGACTGCAGCCCATACCACCGCTTCTCGCAGTCGTCTGTCATCCGAGGATTTGCTGTTCACCCTGGAGCCAAATTTCCCTTTGATTACATGCTTTTGCTGCAGCACCAACTGGGCCAGCAGCAGTAACTGGTCGTAGTTCCAGTTGGGCTTTCATGTCCTTTTTGAACTTTCATCCATGACAGTTTAGGGAAAACAAACTTGAACGACTCAACATGTAAATGATCACAACATATTCTCATTGGGTAATAAGTTGCTAATTATTGGGGAAAGTGGTGCATTTTATTATTGACTTGTTTTTTTACTATTGGCATTTTAACAACTATCTCTTTCCTATGCATGATTATTTGCCTAGATCGTGACATGTAGGGACAGCGCATAGTGCATTTTCAGGAGTGCTCAACATACTATTTTATGGGGCAAACCAGCCGCTTGGACTATTTCCTCACTTTTTCCTCCATGGGGTGTATGTGGGATATTTTTTCAATGGGCCCCCCTGTCACCAAACAACCAATCACCGTGCTGATCGCCCCAAGACTCGTGCATGAGAATTGATGTCATCCATAGCAACTAAGGTTTACTCCCACCAATCTCAGAGCTACTCCTAGTCTAGGAGTTACCAGTTCTCTTACTAAAAGTTGCTCTCAGTGGCTTTGAGAATAACTTTTAAGATTTTACTCCTACATAAAATGTTTTAGCGCGACTCAGGAGTACCCCTAGTGGTAAGATGAGATGCTTTATGAATACGGGCCCTGATGTGGAACAACCTAACCCTAATCCGTATTGTTGTGTGCAATGCAGATCCCCATCCAGATTCATGATTACAAGTCATAAAGCTGTATACCGTGAACTGTACTGCCAGCTGGCAACTTTGAAAGCTATGTATAGTGTGACTAAGGCATGAGGCAACATGACAGTACAAACTCTGGACTGCCTCATCATAGAGTAAACAGGTATTGCACCACACATGCATATTAATTCCACCAAGAACCAACTGCCCTCCCAAAAAGTTAAAAAAAGAGGAAAATAAATTCTATATCTGCTCCATAATTCGAATCCTCTCCAAAATTTACTATGATTTTTCTTGACCCATTTTACATCCTTCCACCAAATTTCAGCCCAGTAGTTTATCCATAACTGCTAAAAACAAACTAACAAAAACACACTTTCCTTGGCATATTTAATAACCTTGAGTTAGCGGACGTGACTTACCATCCAGTATAGTTTAACCACGTACTTCCCATAGGCATTGTAAAGGGGCATGTGACCTTTGGACACTTTGCATAGAGAGTAGATATGCTCCCATGGTCGCCATTCCAAACTGGAAGGTTCCGAAGAAATGCGCCTGTTCATCCCATCACTTCCACTGAAGGTTGCCCAAACAATGTATATTTCACTGATAATCCATCGTAGAAGCTAACAGTGAGAGAAAAGAAATGTGAAATATGTTTTTGCAAGACCAAAAGGAGAGCCTGTGCTAGTGTGATTTCTTTTGCTAGGTGAATCATAACAACGAATCTTAAAAAAATCAGTCGCGATATATACTCAGCAACAAAAGTTTCTGTGACACCATTTATGTGTATGTTATAAATGACACGCAAAGATCTCAATGCAATCAATATGTTTATTTAACAGGAGAAACACTGACTTTTCAGTGCCAACGTCACTCAAAACGAAAAATGTCATTTTCATGCGTCATGAAGCACTTGTCTGATGTCTAACCAATTGTGACCTTCACACTTCAATACCGGGTGTGACTTCCTCGTGCCATGATGCAAGCAACGCATCTCCGGCGCATGGACCGAATCAGATGTGCCAGAAATTGCTGTGGGATGTCATTCCAAATCTGACGTAGACGTTGTCACAATTCCTGGAGTGTAGCTGGCGGGTTATCCAACCGCCGCAAACGTCGATCCATCTCGTCCCAAAGATGCTCGATTGGGGACATGTCTGGGGATCTGGCTGGCCATGGCAGGACATTGACATGTTGTTGCATCAGATACTGCTGTACAATCCTTGCAACGTGTGGTCTGGCGTTATCATGTTGCAGCGTTATTCCGGGACCATGTTGCATCAAAAACGGTACCACCAATGGCCGTAGCACTTCATCGCGATATCTTTGACCTGTCAGATTTCCATCAATAACAAGCAAATCTGTTCTGTTTCTAGCCGTGATCCCTCCCCAAATCATGACACTACCACCTCCAAAACGATCAAATTCCTGAACACAGTTGTTGGCATAACGTTCTCCACGTCGACGGTATACACGTAAACGACCATCACATCGGTTAAGCATGAATCTTGATTCATCAGTGAAGAGTACAAGATCCCACTGACGTTGGATCCACCGTCGATGTTGTTGTGCCCACTGTAGACGCAGTCGTCGGTGTTGTACTGTGAGTATTGGACGTCTTGCTGGCCGACGTGGGACAATGCCAAAATGACGGAGACAGCGACGGATTGTCTGTGCAGACAGTCGCCTCAAACCAGGTATCGTTCTTGCAGTTATGGTTGCAGGTTGGAATCGATTTCGGAGATGGGTTGTTCGAATCCAGTTGTCCTGTCTGAGAGTGGTTACTCGTGGACGGCCGCTGCGAGGACGGTCTCTGACATGTCTTGTCTGCTGATGACGCTGCCATAAGTTCCAAATGGTGTTTCGGTAGACATTCAGGCGATGAGCAACTTCCCTCTGCTAAGTTCCGGATTCAATCATCCCAATGGCCCTCCACCGATCATTTTCAGACAGTCTTGGCATTTAGAGGGTAGAGTTCCTGATCCGAAATGGCTGTGTTTTCGATAAGTGATGCTTCCGTCGTTCATCAGGCACAATGTGAACATTCCAAAAATTCTCCTCTTTTATTGCCATCCACAAGCATGATTTACGCACATTTTCACGTGCAAAGTCATTTTCTCGCATTTTCATGATTTCCATTTCAATGTTGTGTTAACGTGTACTGTTTCAGTCTGATATCACCATGTATGACAATTTCATAATTGCGTTATGAAAAATAATGAACAATATTGGTGTCACAGAAACTTTTGTTGCTGAGTATATTTCACTTTTCAAAGTAATATGATACCTTCTCTTTGATTCGATTTGATACAATAAAACTTTAACATACCCTCCCCTTCGCCAAGAAATGTGTTTTTCTGATGCAATATTTTTTATCCAATTAACGATATCCAAACATCCCCTTTAATTCTGATTTGAGTGATTAACCTTTCCCCAAACATTTTCCTGTAGGCCTACAATAATTACTCCCCACTGAGTATTGGTGCCATTACTGATATATGACTACACCACTTACCTCACTTGAAAAAAGATGTTCATTTGCAGAAACCAAATCAAAGGCAGTCTCATTCTCCACTACTGCAGGAGCCTGCAATAAAATGCAGCATAAATGTCCTGCATCCAAATGCATACTAAATAATAAAAATTGTGTCCACTTTACAATATTTCCCCTCTTACTCATGCAAAACATGATTCACCCTGACTCGAAAATATGCTGGTTTGCAAAATTAATATGGAAAGTTAAAATATGTGCAATATTGACAAACCAATATAGCCAGTCACTCATACAGACAAATGAAAGCTGAATTCCATACAGGTTCCAGCTTCATGAAATCAGTAGCCACTCATTTCCGTGTTTGCCTAAAGGAACTCTTTGAAGAAAGCATGTAATATTGAATATTTCATTTGAGAGTTAATTAGGTAAATTCGTACTAGGTAAACTGACACTGCCACCTAAAGTGATTAACACTTAATGCAACAAAGCAGAGGCTAATCCCCCCCCAAGAGCAGCATGAGGCTAAGGGCCATGCTGAGGGGTTTAAGAGCCAGACGAAGGCTTGAGCCAAAAACTTTCTCAAAACACTCAAACCCTCAAATTATTCCCTTCACTGGTAACTATGCAAACTGTTGAGCAGCTCTGGGTTATTGCTCAGTGCAAAAAAGAGCAATGAAATTGTCTAATTTAACAGAAAGGGGAATCACATTGGTCTACCATGACAAAGAAAAGGATCTAATTGGTGTGGCATAATAGTCACTACACAAATTCCCCGCCTTTATAATTTAAATAAATAGCGAATGACAAACTGCATTTCTGCTGATTTCATTACTCAGGCTCAGGGGCAGCATTAGACCTGGGCTAATATCCATCCTTTTATTGACAACAATTAATCCTGGCTAATTCTAGATGGTTTTCCTTTATTAACGTCTTCCAAATCAAGAATAATCAAGTGGCAATTGAAGACACGGCTTCTCTCCCCCATGCGATCTAAAAGCGACAAAATAATGGGCTACATTCAGAACAGAAAAATAATGTAATTATAATTAGATCTTTGCACCAGCACTCTGCGACGGCATTTCAGAACTCTTCAGCAAATGAAGGTAATTTTGGTGACAAGTACGAGGTTTTGTCCATTTACATTGTCCAAGCAAACAGCTGTCTAATTTTTTACAGCCAGTTGCGCGACCATGCTGCAAAAACAGGCGAACGTACTTGGCGCCAAAATTACCTTCATTCGCTGAAGAGTTCTGAAATGCCGTCACCATGTGTTCAAATCTGAACATTGAAATTTTGCTCTAAGTATGCATGTTTTAGCGTCTAAATGTTATTTTCATAACCCCTTCGAAAAACGTTTTTCCCGCGTGACATGACTTAAGTTTCTGCATGAAGACGTTGATATTCTCCATGCTTACAAAGTCAGCAAACTGCATGTGTGAAGAGAGGGGAGTGGATGGGAGGGCATGAGGACTCTAATTTGCATCACAGCTTTTTGCAAATGACTGAGTGGGCCTTTCCATTTGAATGATCCAGAAAGGTCACCCTCGAACAGGTCTACTGACTGATAATAACACGATCAAAATTATGACAGCTACTGCGCAATGAGAGCGATTCAGAATAAGTAGAAGCACAAGATTCATTCTGAGTGCATAAGTATTTGGACGGGGCCATAATTTTTTTTTTTTTTTTTCTGGCTCTGTACACCAGCACACTGGATGAGTAAACAATGAGTATGTTGTTGGTAGTAGCCTTCAGTTCTCTTTGAGAAGCAGACCTCTGCAAAACAAGTGATGGTTGGTGCTATGAATGCAGGGAAATGTTAATATTCACATGGTGAAAATATTGCCCTCACCTTTTCCAGTATGTATTCCAGAGGGCGCTTCCATGAATGAACTTTCAGAGACGCAGGCAGCTCAATCTTCCCCTCAGGGTCTTCAAAGAAAGGCTGAGTTCATGGAACAAGGGGAGCTTACTTGTGCATTCAGCTAGATAGAAATTAGACACTGGGCTATCCACTCTGTAGTTGAATTTTGAACGAGGGTAATGCAATGTCATTAGTTTTCAATTAAAACTAAGGTCGAAAACACAACCAATCTGGCCTACTGATAGCCATATTTATGATGGAATCCACCATTAAAGAGGGAAATGTGCCACCTAACTACCCAGTCCAATTGCAGCACATATTACAATGACCACTGTGAATCTTAAAACATCAATATAGTTGTACAACGTCCCACAAAGTTTTTTTTTAATCACTATTGATTTTTCATATTTACATAATTTCAAACTGAAAACGGGCAGGAGACCATAACCTCTGCGGAAACTTCAGAGTTTTCAAAGCTCGGTCTTGTCCCCGTGTAGGTAATATTAATGAAAATTTTAATACGAGATTTCATTGAGTAACAACATTTATAGGCTTTGATTTAAATTTATTTGCCATACGTACACCAAACGGGCTTTTGCCAGCTTTCCCATCTTTTGAGCCCTTGGGCGCTTCCCACTTCTCCGCGTTGATCTCGGCATCACACCATTCTGGCCAGATGGGAAATTTGGCGCTCTTGCCTTCAATTGGACCCTCCGACCCACTGGCCACCAATGATGCCGTTCTATTGTCCATGAAATGAATGCAAATTGAAGGGGCAGTCAAACACCAATGTCAAGTGCAGAATGCACGGCAACAACAAGGGCAAGTCGGAATTGAATAGGCAACTCAATATCTCATGCTCACATAGGCCAACTTTCAATGTTTTTTTTTAATTTCCTGCGCTCACACTCATTGACATATTCGCGAATTTAATGAGTGTCAGTAACTCACAACGCAATTTATTTGTGCCCACAATACGACTATAACACGAAGGGTTTACACCACAAGACAAAACTAAGACCAGTTACTGGCTCGTTCTGACAGGACAAATAGATACTGCCAGTCACTTGAAATATTTGTTATAATTTCAATGATGCAGAATAGCAGCAATAAACGCGACAGGACAAGAATCAGTAAGAGAGAGACTGTAGGTAAAGCGCTTGTTGATTAAGTCAGTTATAACACGGTTCAAAAAATTATAAAGCATTCATATAACCTGCGACAAAGTGCACGGTATTGCAGTCACTATGCTCATAAACCTAATACCCAGCTGCAACCAACAGATGAACTATGAACCAGAAAGCCGACCACAGGCCAAACTTACTCTTTACTCTGTACATGCCCTTGAGATGATGTGACCCGACTGGAGGATCCCCTTTTCTTTGGCGAAGAATTCGACATTGCAGAAAAGTCTCTTTCGTCGATTTTAAAACTCGGGGAGACTAAGAGGTATAACCAATGTCAGTTGTGCGGCGTTTGCACTCGACCGCTCCTGCTAAATTGCAAGAAGCCCGTGAAAGTTTGCAGTATTGCTAGGCAACTGAATCCTGGAGGGGAAGCAGTGCTCCAGCTTCCTGGGTCTCTGCGTCTGCCACAGTAGATTCACAGCATGTTCTGCTAGTTCATTAACTGGTGGTGAACAACACGCGGGCAATAAACGACATACCGGTTATTTTTCTCAGATAATCGCATACCTGAGGAAGGTGTGCAATTGTTTTCGTATAATGACCAGACTGTTGTTGTAGCCTATTGCCTTACATATGACTTAGCTTATGGCCAAAAGACAAAATTTGCTTCTTTTTTTTCCGTCCACAACTTCAGTCTGTACACGGTCGATTAGATTTATTCCGCCTCTATTTTTGTTGCACGTTTGAAGTGCGGTAATTCGTTTTGTTATATGACTGAAGGATTCCTCTCTCCAAATTGGTTGAGGCCAGCTCCGTCGGTGTGCATTAACAGTAATATTCACCGCGGGAAAGTGCGCGAGAGGTGAATATTAAAACCTGGAGCTGAAATTTAGATTGCGTTAGAGTTGTCGCACCTCTCGGGAAATGGCGGACGAATTAGCAGATGTTGATGACAAGGATAATTAATTATATGTTTTTAAGCTGTGTCATATAATAAACCAGTTATTGACTTCATTTATCAGTTAATCCAATTATTTATCCACATTTGACGATGCTATTTATTACTTACTTCTAAGTGAATAAAATTAAACAAAAAAGGGGATCTTGTGACATAAAAGATGATGCCTCTTTGGTCACCAATCAGAATTCTCCAAAAGGGTATTTTATAAGTAACCTGTAGGTTCTACGTTGTTCCAGCCAAACGGTGAGTCATCAGCTGCTGATATAAAGGCGGCCTTCATCTGGTTTCGGAAGAGCATGTGTAGCAAAACACATTTTCCTTGTTTGAACCATTTGAAATATGCTTTTCACGGATATGTTTTTAATTGTATCATAGTTTCTCCGCAACAAATGTATTTGTGTCATGAACAAATAGGCTACCGATGGTTTATCTTGTTTTGTAAATTGCAAATACAGAGTTGACTGTTATTTGGTGGGTGTTGCTCCTTTAATGTGCAAAATAAAAATAGCGAATGCCTAAAAGTGGCTTCCTCTTATGTGATGTCACTAACACTTATAGAGATGGTATGAATATCTGTAAAAAATAAAAAAAATCTAAAAATGGAGCCACTGTTATGATCTGGACAAGGAACCAGACGCAGAAACAGGGTACAATGTAAAGAAGAATATTTATTGACTGGAATGTGATAGTAGAAGGGGAGCTGGCTGATGTCCAAAACTGTGAATGGGCAGTCCAGCTTAGTTGGTGTTAACTTGAGAGGGTAAGGCGTGTGGCCGTGCCCGGTCAGTGGTCGCCTCCGGGCAGAAGCCAGGCTGAGGAAAACCCCCTCACCGCAGCAGGATCGCTTGACAACAGGACTGAAAATTTTACTTGGACTGCAGTCCCACTCCTGGAGAACAAGGAAGGCGTGGGATGTGTTCCCAAAAAACTGGCTAAGAGGAGCAGAATGGAACAGATGGTTTACAGGAATGCGGTCCCAATGCAGTATTGAGGCTTAGGAACGTGTTTCAATTACACTACTCACAATAAGTTTGGGATATTGCAGCGTGTGTGTATGTATTTATATAAAGGCACATGTTGCACTTGAATGGTTTTTTTGGGTCAACAGACAATTGTCTTAGGGTGACAGACACACCATTAATTTTCATGTCTGCTAAGTTTGAGAATGCACACGGTCTGTCGGTCCCTGTATATAGCAGTTATGGTCAAGAGAGCTTCATTAGGTCATCATAGCTGCACAGACTGATGCACGACGTCGGTTAACAGGCAAGGAGCCCCACCTAACTATGGCCAAAAGAGGGTCGGAAGTCAGCAGTCAGAAGCCCTATTCAGCAGAACGACTACGCCGGCTCTGAAACGCCTCTGCAACCCCTCCACTTTCTGTCTGAATGGTGCAAGGCATCAAAAAGGGGTACTAAAGTGTGCCGGCCCTCAAACACCTCCTGATGTGTTTCAGCACCGGCGAAAAATTGTAGCGGATACGCGTTACTTTCTGTCTGAATGGGTTAAGCCGACGCTACTACTCGTAGCACAGTGATTCAAACACAATAGGTCAGAGTTCACTGACTTCGCGTCGAAAATGTAGTTCACCCTAATTGTGCATGAGCAGTGGCTTCTTAGTATGTAAAATTTAAATAATTTTGCAACCTTTTTTATGGTTGACTGTTCAGTTTTCGTGTAAACACAGATTTCGTGCTAATGTAAATAATGCGTTATTCTCGCCGATTACGGTGTTTGTTTTGGAGCAAAAATGTTGGAAATAGCACCATTTTTAGCCTTCATCAATATCGAATAAAATCAGAACCTATTCGGCTACCGAAATGTTGGGTACCGAATCATTGAGAGCGAAGAAACGTCAAGCTTACATCCAGTCAAGAAATTTGAGAGTTTAATTTGTAGTGCTGCTGTATGTGGTAATAGCATATAACGACGGCAGCTGTGATACCGATGAAACTCCTGCAAAATTTTTTTTTGTAATCAAGATAAAAATATAAAATAGGCGTGAAATGCACGGAATACCCCTCAGCCCGATGTCGAAGTTTTTGGAGACGCCCGCCCTCCCGCCCGCCCAACCGCACGAAGGATAGCAATACCCCGTCAGGCTTTAGGGCTGAGGGGTAAAAACAGTTGTAAGCCAATTGGAACATTTAAGGGTCAGGGTTAAGGTTAGGGGTTAGTGTTCTATGAACCCGTCACTGTGCATGTTACAACATTGAACAGTCATTTCAACCCGTTCCAGTATCGCGAGACGAGCGGTGTTCCGAAAGTATCCGCCGCTATGGCAAGGACTCCGCCTTTCTAGCTGCTGTGTGAATGGTTTAATGCTGGGTTTACACATAGGCACGATGCGTTACGAAAATCATTTTCCTGTCATTCATGACAATCGTAACGTGACTTAACGCATCAGGATAGGGTTCTTAACAGCGCAAGCTGGTTCGTGACATTCGTGGAGCATGTTTATGGCTGCCAAAACATCTTCCACGAATGTCACGAATCACCCTCGATTCGTGGAGTTTGCAATTGAGCGTGGAATTGGAACATTTAAGGGTCAAGGTTAAGGTTATAAGCACATACAGTCTACACACTTCCCGTTCCGGTATCGCGAGACGAGCGGAGTACCGAAAGTATTCGCCGGTATGGCAACGACTCTTTCTGGTCACTGTGTGAATGGTTTAAGACTGCAAAAAGGCACAGCTGCTACGCCTATTATTAACTGTCTGAAATGGGCTTCCGTAGCGATTTAAGACTGCTCTGAACTGCCTCCAATACACTTTTTTCTATCTGAGTATGGCTAGAGTGTCATCATTAGACTGGTAGTGTGCACGACAAAGCGCTATGTGTAGCATCATGTGTTAGACTGGGGTACCTCAGAGCCTACGCACTTAGACGCCATGATGTCACTGCCACCCAACTGCAGTCACGCTTTTTATGGCGACCATCCAAAACGACACAATTAGCTGCTGTGAGTGCTGCTGTAGGGGTCTGTCCAACACGCTATGTTCAATAGCGGCCTTGCTAGATGCAATACCCTCGATCGGCAGATGGCGGTAATTCTGTATCCGGGGCGGTTCAGACCCGTGCAGCAGATCGTTGTTTGTCTGGATCGCATTCAGACGCACAGAGGAACACTGTCTATGAGCGGACAACCCAGGATTTCTTGAATTGTTTGTATAATTTCAAATGCACAGTAGGGTAAGATCACCAAGTATACATTAGAGATAACAGCTGTCAATGTAAAGTGACTTAAAACTAAAGGATTCTAATCTATATGCCCGGTTTTAATGCTGGAAGTTCCCATGTCCCCGCATGGCGACGTAATACCTTTACAGCCAACACCACCGATTGTCATTTGAGGCCATTTGAGAGGGGTTCATGAGACGACCCCCAAACTACATGTTGCTTGTAGGCCAGCTGATGCGAGGCCTATGGCCATCGGCCGGGCACTGCACGGCTTACGGTGGAATATCCTCCTTTTTTAATACGATGTCAGACCACTTAAATCAACAAAAAAAGCCAATGTACCATGCATGTTTGGCACAAGAGACATGTATCAGTCTCTGACAAATCAGAGACAAATACAAATCAGTTGTATTTTTCCACAAAGAAAGAGCCCCAAAGCTGCTGTTAAATAATGTAAATAAACCGGCGATTTAGCTTTGCTCCGCTATTGTGCCTTCGCATATTCGTACCGGGGGGTTAGCCCACTTATAATGACAGTCCACGCCCGATGTGGGGGGAAAAAAGCTTAGAACTTTTTAGGAAAGTGATAGCGCCTTCTGTATACAGCTGACTGCAAAAACGTTGTCACCGCCCATAGTTCTAATGTTCCTCTAGTGATTACCTAACAAATTATAAGGATTAGCTGCTTTACTCACCAAATTAATCCAGTTTTTCTCCACAAATCCAATAATCTTCTCAAACAGACAGTTTAAAACAAACTGGTCATGCACTGTAGAAACATCTTACCATTAAATTGCTCTGAAGAGGAAGAGTGCAAACTTAAGAAACTGAAAACAAATATATTTTTTGTATCCCAATCGACAGACATATTTATTTCAAAATGTAGCTAATCAAAGGATAACAATCTGGAGTACCTGGAGAACAAGAATTTATGGGAAAGTAGGACGATTTATACATTTTACAAGACGCTTTCCAAAGTCTAAGCTTGATAAACCCATTACGATCCTGGGCTGCCATTGTATACAGTGAGCAGCACCTAGGCTACCCGGGGATGTTTATCCGCAGAGAAATGCATTCAATACTCCAGAATTCCCATTTTTCTGCCCAGAAGTTGATAGTTGGAGTCTTCATCCACATATACCTCACTTACCAGATGTCACTGTCACACGAACGACGATACCCGTAAGAAAAATGTGTTGCTCAATCTCATCTCTTGAGATTAATTTGAGCTTCTCATATTTGTATCATTCTGTGATCATTTGTTTCTGAGTTACTTCTCCTGAAGGTCCCTTAGGAGCAAGAGATGAGCTAAAAAGAGACAAGACATCACTGAGACAAAGTTGAGATAACCATTCGAGTAATACTTGAGAAGCGGGATGAACAGAGATCTCATAATTGTATGCCCCTGATCTTAATAATGTCTTGGTTATTTTGAAGAAGAATTAAAGAGAACAACTTAAAGAAAAAAAAAACCTTCAAAATCCTCCAAGCAGTGGGATGCAGAATTGTTTTTTGGGGAAACTTTTATTCGGTTTTGCCTGTGATTACCGTAGAAATCTTTTTTTTAACTGTTCTCTTTAATTCTCCTTCAAAATAACCAAGACATAACTGAGATCAGGGGCATACAATTATGAGATCTCCTCTGTTTATCCCACTTCTCAAGTATTGCTCAAATGGTTATCTCAAATCAATTTCCTCTGTTTCAGTGATGTCTCTTTTTAGCTTCTCTCGCTCCTAAGGAACCTTTAGGAGAAGTAACTCAAAAACAAATGATCACAGAATGATACAAATATCAGAAGCTCAAATTCATCTCAAGAGACGAGATTGAGCAACAAATGAGCAAGACACTTTTCCTATGGGTAGAAAAGTTGGTGAATGCTAACAACAAAATTTCTTGCATTGATATGTAAGCGGCAGTTCATACAAGCTAGACGCCCGACCGCCCCGGATATCGTGAAGGAAGGTGAGGACGGCAGAAAAAATCTAGAGGCAGAAAAATCTAGCGGCAGAAAACTGAACCACCCATCTGGCAAGGCCGTTATTGATCATGCGAGTCTGTAGCTGCTTTATGCTTGTTTGCTTTAAATTCACATACATAGCCCTTGGCATTGCAGGATGCTCCTTTTCGATGTTTGATTGAATTGAACCAAATAATAGCGATAATTGTGATAATAGCGCTCAACAAAAAGTGATGGCAACCTACTCACTCCCTCTCCATTGCAAGCAAACTAACCATAAGCTGGTGCAGATGACAACTCATGATTACAACTAAGAAAACAAATGCTACATCTCAATAATGCAACCGCACCCACTGGCAACGCGTACATGCACCTCCATCTGGGCATGCACATGCTCCTACACCTACTACCTGTGACAGTGACACACATGAGATGAATATGCATACCTTACTTCTACAATGCTTGAGAGATGTCAGACGTACCAGTGCATCCCGATGAACCATTTGCTACCAACTGCATCGCTTTGAGTTGAACGCAAGAGGGCCGTTGCGGGTTACACCCTTAACAGCAGGACACCGCCGTGATCATTTGCAGTGGGCAAGGGACCGTGTGACCTAGAACATTCAGCAGTGGTCTTCAGTGCTGTTCACTGATGATACTCGGATAACCTTGAACAGAAACGATGGCAGCCAGTGTCGCTGGAGATGGTGAAGTGGATGAAACGCAGAGGTCAACATGGTAATGAGACACAGCTTTGGAGGAGGGGGTGTAAAAGTCTGGGCAGGCATCAGCTGTTTGCGCAACATGCCACTAATGATCGTAGATGGGACATTTAGGACACAGATTTTCCTGTGGGATATTGTAGAACCCATCGACACCCCAGATTTCCACTTTATAGATGACAACGCACCATGCTAGAATTGTACCGGGCTGTCTTCAAGTTGAGATGCCCCCTATGGAGTGGCCAGCCATGTCCCCCAATCTGAACCATGTAGAGCATGTTTGGAACCAAATGAAGCAGTGCCTGGACACACGTGTCCCCCACCACGTGATCTTGCAGAACTCCGCCAAGTGCTCGTAGAGGAGTGGGAGACACTTCCCCTGAACAATATCACAAGGCTGGTGAGGATCATGAGGTGTCGGTGTCAGGCAGTAATTGACACAAATGGTGGGAACACCCGCTACTGACTTTTTCAAATTGCGACTGTGACTTTGTCCTGAAACTGTGCTGTTTATAGTTGAAAATATGTAAATGATGATTAGATCAGTGTTTCCCAACCCTGTTCCTGGAGTACCCTGCCCTGCATATTTCAGATGTATCCTTGATTTAACACACCCAGATCAGGTCATTTAGTACTCCACTAATGATCTGATGAGCTAAAATCAGGTGTGTTAAATTAGGGAGACATCTGAAATGTGCAGGGCAGAGGTACCCCAGGAACAGGGTTTGGAAACACTGTATTAGGGATTCCAAGTATTATTGGTTTTCATTGGGGGGGGGGGGGGGGGGGGGGGGGATGGGGGGGGTGAGACAAATCCCTTGAAAACAATAAAAATTGCCAGAGAATTGAACATTACATTTTTTGGGTTATAGCTCCATAGACTCCCCATTCTTTCTGGACTGTCTTGCGAGTGCCCCCCATGAAACAGGAAATTCTGAGACTGGCGTCTTAAAATACTTTACAACAATTTTCATTGTATCTAATGTGCTTACTCATGACTAAAAACAGCCTGAAATGAGTGTTTTGCCAATGTTAACCCCTCCCCACCTGGGAAGATCCACAAAATCCTCCCCACCCACTATTTTGCTGCAGCCACTGGAGCACGCAGCAAACTTCTCAGAAATGAATGGAGTATGTGCTTCTTGTTTGGTAAAGAGAGAAATGCTGAGACAGATATAGATTTCGTGACCTATAGATATGAATTAATTAACTCCCGTCTAATTGTCAAATGTACGGAACGCCGTGATGTCCAAAATGCTGTGAGCTTATGTTATGTGATAAGGGCGCTTATCATCAAATCTAAAGTGATCAGATGGTGATCTGTTTGTGGCTATTATTTACAATTAGCCAGCTAGCTACATTTTTGTAGCTAATAATTATTAACATTCATTAATTGTGTTAGTAGTCTTCCAATGCATTCTGGTAGCATCAATTTGCATTTTGAGAGAAGAGGAATTTATTTTGGCCAATCTCATTTGCATAAAGTTGAGATCTAGGGCTACTTAGGCTAATTTATGCAAATCAGGAGAGTCTAGCTTAACTCGCTGTCTCTAGAAACACTTGAAAAACATTCAAACCGATCGTTGCTGATCTTAAATGAAAACAGATTCAGCAACTGCTTGGCTTATTTTTTGCCTCAAAGATTTTAAGAAAGACATTTTGGTGAACTCTTTCATCATATAAGAGAATGTTGCCAAAGGAGCCACCATGTTGGTCTGGTTTGAAATCCACAAGCAGACTGCCCATGAGTGAAAGTGGTCATCCAATCAGGTGTAGCCACCTCTACTTTCTCTTCCAATGGATAAAATAAAGCCAGGAAAATTTCCATTGTGTCTTTTTTCCTGTTTCAGGGAAAGAGAGCTCCTACTAATCATCTATTGGGAAAATGCCCAATGGCCCAAATAAAAATGCATTCAGGAATGAACAATACATTTTAAAATGATGTCACTTTGAAGATGAGCCTAATAATGATCATTGGACTTCACCCTGTGTTACCTAATACTGTCCCAGTGAAAGTGGCATAAACTGTGCATGATTCGGATGATTTTGGAATTTAAATAAAGTGATAACTCTTTCCACCCACTGCCCAACCAGCACATTGAATGCATTAGATTTGGCGATCCACGTCAATATTTCCCTACTTATGACGCAGGAAATGCAATCAATTTATGCAAACTGGAGTTTCATGAGCCATGTTGTCCAATTGAATGCACTCATTTGGCGTCCAGTTAGAGTGCCCCCATGAGGTTGCTGGAAATCTAAATAACATCACACCTGCCACCTCCAGATATTTTAAAACAGCCCACCTCATTAGAATAGTAATTCAAAAATGGCGCATTACATGGAAATCGCACGTATTTGAAATTGATGATTAATCTATCCTGCAGGTTCGGTTCGAGATATTACTTTTCTAGGCTGTGAAAGTGGCATTTCACAGCATCCAAGCTAAAGCAAACCCTTGAAGCATATCCAAAAATCTAAAAAAATAAAAAAATAAATAAGCAAATATATAAATCTACTTGATTTATATAATATTTTCAGCCATTCTGTTGATAAAAAACACCTTACTACTTTAGATGTACACGTGGGACTTTTGTAAATGACTTGGCTGGTTATCTGTAAAGTCAGAGCCAGCATGCCAAGAAAACACAAGTAGAGCCAGATATTTACACCCAGTGGCAAAGCAGTAAGTTGAAAATTCTGTAGTTTGCTGAAAGCTTGGCAGCCCTGAGGGCTTTGAAATTTACTGAAAATCTTTTTTCATTACCTTCCGCCAGTCACGTCACTGACCTTGCAGGCCTTGTTAGCCTCACTTTGGCTTATTTCTGAGGCTGCTTTGCTTCCCATATTAAAGAGCAGCAATGCCTTGAGAAGCAATGTCTTTTTTGTACATGTTTAACAAAGGAAAAATACAACCTAACAAGATATTTTCGTTGGGTACAAGGAATGGACAACATGCCATATGTTTGCTTAAACAACAAATACATAATTTTTTGTAAGGCCAATTGAATATTCTAATGGTAAGAAAAAATTGATGAAAATTCTCTTCACTGAGAATTGATGTTGATGTGCCAATCAAGACTGTTGATGGAATGCAACAGAGTTTGATAACACTGATTTAGAATTTAGACAACCTACTCCTCAGATGGGTTAGATTGGTTTTTCTGATGCAAGTCATTTTTTTTTTCCCTAAAAAAAAATGACCAAATGCAACTGGGTTTGAAAACAATGATGACATAGAATTTAGAAAATCTACTCCTTAGATGGGTTAGATTAGTTTTTCTGATGCAAATAATCTTTTTTTCCCCCTACAAAATGATCTCTGCATTGTTGGGATTATCAGTTAAGAATTATAAATAGGGCATGATTGTGATTGCAATAGCCTCTTGGATGGCTACTTCCCCCTGCATTTGTCAGGCTGATGCAGTCACTAATCAAGGCTCAAGGATCATATGAGGGATAGTGATAAAGTCGCAGTGACTCAGAAACAAATGTGAACAACTACCTTATTCAATTACAGATAAAATTCTGCAATTACACACAAAAATTCTCAGCAAAATCAAAAATGGAAATCAAGGCAAATCAAACTCAAAACTCAACCTGTTAATTCAGTAAAAACAATTAAATTTAGTTAGGTAAGGTAAAATCATTTTGATTCCCAAAAGACTAAAGGTAAACTTTGGGCATATTGTGCTCATAAGGTACATTTTTTGTGGCTGTAAACTTGATCTTTTCACATTAAATGCATTTTTTGGAATGAGCCTGCCACTAGAGTGGACATTGTTTAGTCCTCCAAAGCAAAAAAAATAAAAAACATCCCTGGGTAGCACCATATAATGTTTAGGTGATTTACTGTTTGTTGGAGTATACTTTGAGGCATGCTGATTTAGGGCCATTGAAAGCATGCTAAGATTTCTCAGCCTGTTCTAAAAGACCAACAGACTAATAGAAGCGCAACAACTGAAGGTCAGCAGCTGAACAATCATAGATAATTTGCAACTATGGGATGATCGGAAATCCCGCGTTTTCCTAAGGGAGAAGGAAAATCTTACTTGTGGGGGAGGGGGGTGTTACAGATTTCCCCTCATTCGGTATGGTATGCTGTTAATGATGGGAGTATGGTGTAGCACGAGTTGGTCAGGCGTTGGTTGGGGGGAAGGAGGGGTGATGGTTGTCTGATGACTGTCACACGAACAGTTTATGCGGCAGCCACTTCCTAACACAACAGCGAGAGAGCTGAACGGCTGTCTTGTTCACTGACCGTACCTAAGAGACAGAGCTCTGAAGTCAAACCTGAATCAATACAGTAATAAAATGTGCTTGCGGGTCTGTGTGAGCCAGAGAGAAACAGAAAGAGAAAGTGATAGAGAGGGAGGGGGACTGAGAGGGAGGGAGAGACAGAGAGAAGCCAGAAAATAAGGGACACGCGATGTTTCCTATGTCCTTGACAGGTACATCTGCTCATCACAACTTACCTCATTTGGTCCGGAGAAAATGGCAGACAGTTCTGTCAGTGAAGACATAGAACATCACTTCAAGCATCATCAGCCCCAGCAGCATAAGGATTCTTTTATTTTACACAGAGAGAATGCATCACGATACCTCCAATATCTGCTCCTCTATTCTGGTAGTTGACTTCTCCCACTTGCTAAGAGGATGCAAAGTGTGCTAGACATACACTAAGCCTAGTGCTGTGCTTACTGAGGGGGGGAGATGGATGCTTTTTCCCAATAATTTACAGGCGCCTTAATTTTCCACAGGGCTATACACACAAGCATGGGTCCTCTCCTGTGTCAGTCAACAGTAAACCATTTTCTCCAGGGATGCATTAACAGTTTCTCCTTGCATTTCACAATTATGATTCAGATCAAGTAAGTGACACAGCATCATATGCTTGACAGAGTAAAATCATAAATATCTTATTTACAGTGTCTTAACTAAAGATTCTAATGCTTATGTAATGGGCACTGCTGGAATTTTAACGCATTGAAGTTTCAGAACACAAACATAATATTAAAAACAACACTGAAAAGAATCAGGATTAAAGAATTAAGAACAGATGGCACAAAATCGAAGAACGTGTCCATCCCTATATAATGCGACATACTGTAAGTGGGGATGGAACACACTGGTGATCATATTAGTCAACAGAAAATGTAAGTTAATCATCAAGCTTTTGTAAAACAAATATTAGACACAGCCTATTCCATGCATACACGGAGCTAGGTCATTCCGTGGATAACAGGTAGTATATGACAATAATTCGGGGCCGATTTGATCGCAATTTATCTTGACAATAGCATAGCATTTAAATGATGCGTTCATTCCACAGCCTTCCCATTTTAAATGCTGAACACATCAGAAAAATGCATTTTGGTCCCCAAATCGTGACTCAAAAACCACTATAGGACACTACTCACAATAAGTTAGGGATATTAGTATATTGTTGGGTGTGGTTCAATTTGGGAATTAAATATGTTCAAATGACTGATTTCACCTACTTTTATGACAAATTATGAATGCCAAAACAGTCCAGCTATGTGTTTAGACATTTATTACCAACAACAGTCTGGATACCTGCACCCAAATGATCAGAAAATGACTTTTGCAGTAATATTTCCACTGTTGACAACCATCACTGCTTGGCAGCGACGCCTCTTACGCCTAATTATTTGCATGATAATGTTCTGTGGAAGAGCATTCCACTCCTCCACAAGCACTGCATGCAGTTTGGCAAGGTCACCTGGTGGAGGGGTATGTTCATCCATGCGGCACTTTAATTGATCCCAGACGTGCTCAGTTGGGTTGAGATCAGGTGACATGGTCGACCACTACATATGAGGCACCCAAACCTCATTTGGACAATCTCGTACAATTCTTGCACAATGCGGAGGTGCGAAGTTGTCCATGAAGATGACATCTGGGGCATGTTCCTGGTATTGAGAGGTGATGATGGGGTCTATGATGTCTCACAGGTAAGACGATCCAGTAACAGTTCCATCAATGATGACCATTTGGGTTTATGAGCACATTTGGTGCCTGCCCGGAGTGTTGCACCCTCTCCCCCAAACTGCAGTCTCAGAACCATGTTAACCTCCGCATTACGCTCACCCCAATGTCTCAACGGCCATAATTTCTGAATTTGGTCCACTGCTACATATTCAAAGTAATGTGGTCTCGTGTCCATTGGAGATGATCACGTCATTGCTGCACTGTCAAAGGTGTCACCCGCAATGGTTGTCTAGCATTCAGGTCATTGCACAGGTCACCTGTTAGTTCCTGCTTCGGCCTTCCGGCCTGTCGCACCTCCTCCGGCGCCAGTGGGCAGCTGCAGGGTCATCAGCTGGAGGCCACCGTTCACAGATGTTTCCCCCCCATGCCAGTACATCTCCCGGCGGGGGGGCAGTGGTGTACGGGGACGTCTCTCCACCACTCCCTGCAGCTGCCCTTAAAGGGGGTGTTATTCCTCAACCTTTCTCCTTCCTCCGAAGCCACAGCCAGTAGCTTGCCTTCTCAGCCTCCTCTCCCAACTCCTTCACCGCTTTTCGGAGGCTTGACCCTGTCATACCAGCACTGCGGAGCAGTTGGACTACTGTCTTGCTGACAACGCCCCTTCTTCCAACCTTCACTGGATATACCCTGGCTCTCCAGCCAGCCTCTTGGCACTCTACCACCAGCTCAGAGTACTTGAGGTGTTTCCTCTTGTGGGCTGCTGTCATGCCCTCTTCCCAGGGGATAGTGAGTTCGATCAAGTGGACTGATCTCTCCACTGCGGACCACATGACGATATCTGGTCTGAGAGTAGTTGTTATGATCTCTCTTGGAAATACTTCTGAGGTCCGCCAGCATTTGCCACTCCTTCCCTGGTCTCAGGATGGTAACTCCCTGCGTTGGTGCTCTGCTCATTTCGCCTGGCTTGACAAAAGAAGCTAGCACAGGTCTTTCCGTTACCTGGATGCGGTTTGCTGCCACCCTGCTTCTTTCAAGGTGCTCTGCCAACTTGGCTAGCACCTGGTCGTGGCGCCACCTAAAGCGTCCCTGGGTCAAGCTGATGTGATGAAGTCGGTCGCAGATGATCTGTCGGGACACAGTGATTCTGCATTTTTCTGTCTTTGCCTTGCCCATGTACCATGTCTTTGCCATGCCCATGTTCATGTCTAGTTCAAGTTCTGTGCCTGGCCTAGTGCCATGAATTATTGATTCTTGGGATTTAGTGACCACTGCTTCGACTGACCATTCTTGGACTATGTATTGTGTATTTGGTTATTAGGATTTCTTGTTTTATTACCTGGCCCCTCCCCTAGGGGGCCAGGTTTAGCAATGTTCATGTCTGTGTGTGTGTGTGTGTGTGTGTGTTTCTGTCAGTCTGTCTGTCTGTCAGCCCGTGGCTGGGGCCAGGTCTGCTATCTCTGATTGCCTTGTTATTTTCATGTTTTCGTTTATCTAGTCTCCATGCCATGTTTAGTTTTCATAGCCATGCTTTGCACTTTGTCTCCCCCGTCTTGTCTGGTGTGTATCTTTGCTCACGGTACCTTGTCTTGCGTGCCACTCATTCGGGTGATTTATTGGTTTCTGGGTCTCAATCTTCTTTCATTATCTTGTGTTCTTCCTTCCTCTCTCTTTTACTATCTTACTAACACAGACTAAGGCCCGTATTCAGAAACGAAACTCACACTCACCCTCCACTCACCATATAGTGAGTACGATTGAAATGTAACTGGAGTATGAGAAAGAGATCGACCGACCACTAACCGAGAGAGCGGTCCCACTCCTCGCCAATTGCTATTCAGAAACACCACTCGAGCATAACTGACAGTAGTGGGAACTGGGTACCACAAGCGATGCGTCGGCTGCTGCAAAGGGTCGCTCAATCCTCACCATTCAGTGCTGAATGACCTAAACCTGTCGCAGTTTACTTTTCGCGATTAGAAACTCTCTCAGACAAATTGGTAAAACGACAATCAAATTTATTTTCAATAGCGTTGTAATACATTTCTTCACAAAACTGCCCAAACCTGATAATGATGAGAGTTTTCAGGGTTTCTGTAATGGGAACTTACATGAATTGAAAACAGGTCATGCCCAATCATTATTTTTAAGGGTATTTTTTTGTATTTTTTTGTACCAGTAGCCACTGGTACACACGTGCTAACCTTGAGTTCACCACAATGCTGTTCGTAAACTCTGAAAACCAGGTTCCCGGCATCGTTATCATCATTATAGTTGAAATTTGCGTAGTTGTGATTGCGTCAAGCACGTGACTGTAAATAATTCAGAGTTTCCAATGTCTGTAACCACCTGAAAGCTATGACAATGAAATACCGGCGTAAGTCAGTGCGGCTCAAGGGAGGTGCTCCCTGCACTCCACCTTCAGAGAGAGATACCATTTTCAGTGTGAGTGAGGTCTCTGAAAGCAAGTGAGTGTTAGGGCAACCTCTGACTCATTTAGTATAACCTGACACTAACTAAGTTTTAGTACGCTCTCATACTCAATTAGTCTGAGTGTAGTTTCTGAATACGGGCCTAACAGTTTCTTATTTTCGCTAATTACTAACCCACACTAACCCTGTATATTTTGACTAACTTACTAACAAGCTCTCGGGATTGTATAGCAGCACTTACTAATACACTAACTATCTCTCAGCAGTCGCCTTATTCTAGTCTCCGCCTCCTTGCCTTTCCCTAATTATCTCTGCTGCGATTTTCTGTGGGTCTCGACAAATGCTTTGTGCTTTCCTTTCTCTAAACTATGCACTTTCAGTACTCCGTGACCGGAGCTGTTTGTCTGTCCGTAGGTTTGTCTTGTTATCCCTGTCTGCGTTTTGGCTTCGGCCAAATTCATGTGATTAGTTTATTCCCAATGTGTCACTCCTTGATTATTGTTCCATTGATTGCACCTGTGTTCCCTAATCATGTGTTCTCCCGGATGTGTATATAAGATGTCTGTTTGATTCACTTCCTTGTCAGATTGTTCTTCCTTGTTTCCTGTATTACACTTTCTGACTGGACTGCCCTAGACGCTGAGTTTTTGCCGATTCCCTGTACTTTTGCCGCATTCTTGTTTTTTGCCCTCTTTTTGTCTGACTTCGATTTTGTGATTGGTACCCTGTGTATGACTCTGGATTTCGCCCATTGGACTCTGATTTTGGATTGCGGACTTTGTGATGTTGCCAGCTCTGTTGGGGGGTTTCCCCTTCAGAAATAAAGCCTCCTTTTTGTGTTCTACTGGTTTTTGCGATTGGTTCATTTTGTAAAACCCAACACATTTGCTTCAGATAAGTTTATGATTTTGGATTTATTGTTTGCATCAATGCTCATCTTACATCTTTATTTTCAAAGAGGTGTATAGAGAATTAAATTGTCAGGGTGAAGAATTTTGGAAACGTATATGGTAAACCAGCAAGAGGGAAATACCAACTTCCCTGATTTATTATCAAACTACCATAGATCTAAAATCCCTTTTGCACTATAAATACTGTGATTAACCCAGCTGGATATTCTGTCTGACCCCATCCACAGCAACTTCTGAAAATTTCCGTGTTGCTTTGTTGATCTCATAAAGAAAATCTCGCCTCCCTCACTGGTATCTCTTGGTCCTCCGAAAGATCTGTCTGTTTTTAATCAGTTTGATCCTGTGTCCCTGTCCTTCTTGCAGGAAGAAGTTGGTCATTTGAAGCACACAACATCTGACTACATTCCCTCACTCTCTGACTGAATGAGGTGTTTGACAGTTAGGGTTCCAGCATCTTATCAATCATATATTGAAGCCTCTTATCTGTGGGTTGTTTTCCTTGTTGGTTTAAACGTGCAGTAGCTCAGCCGCTCCTTAAAAACCTACCTTAGACTCAAAAGTTTTATCTAATTTTAGGCCCATTTCCAACCCTCTATTTTTACTTCAAATCCTAGAGAACGATGCTTTCTAGCAACCCCAGCCCATTTAAGCCAGAATAAAATATCTGAAGTTTTTCAGTCGGGTTTTAGGGAGTGCCACAGTCATGATTCGGCTCTTTTAAAGGCTTATAATCTGTTATGAGAAGCAGACAACAAAGACTTTTTGTTATTCGCCATTTTAATACTTTCAGATCTTAATGCGGCATTTGATACCTTTTTATCTTCAGCTGGCAATTACCAGATGTAAACATTGAATGGGTTGGGATCCAGGGAACAGGCCAAAATTTCATTGAGTCATACCTAGAGAGCACTTCAGTCAGTCTCTGCTGTTTTTGCAATAGACAAAAAACATGACTGGGCATGATAACGGAGTAATGTCCTTTTAGCCATTTCGGACTTTGGGATCCCATTGCAGTGGAAAAAAGAATTGATACTGCTAGTGATACGGAATGTGCAGTACTGTAAAAAGATCAAATGAACTCTCTATGCACTATTTTATCAAGTATTTACTGATGTCCTCCTGTGTGTCCTAGTTTTGGTTACAATCACAAGCAATCCCAGAATTTTAACAAACGGTTATTATTTCTTCATTAGGCATATTTTGTGTTGAGGGGGATAGAGTAGCTGCTTTCTTTATCAACATCACCTGTTATTGCATGTGTAGCTTGAGCACACGCCATTATGCACTGTGGAACAAAGGACTGAGTTTGACAAGTCCGTTGTTCCAATTTACAGGGGGTGGGGTATCTGAAAATTTCATGTCAGTTTCCTGGCAAAAAAAAAAAATTTTACAGTATTGTCCAATCCAATGGCCATATCAAACAGGTTGTACTGCTTTGCATTTTGTTGTGTGTTTGAGTGACAGATTAGGCATATATACTACTGGAAGGCTGTCATGGTTATGGTTTTGTGTTCATGTTTATGTTCATGTTTATTGTTCATGATTTTGTCTTTTCTTTATTATTTTTTATTATTGTATTTTCAAGTTTTCTGTATATGCCATTTTCGGCTCCATTACACTTGTCTCCCCTGTCTTGTATCTAGTTGGTTCAGTCCGTGTCCCCTGTCTGTGTGCTCACAGTGTTTCATATTATTCCTTCAATTCTCGTTTACTTCCTTCCTTTACTTACTTGCTGTTCTGATTACTCACAAGACTAAAATTTGTATTTTGTATCATAGTCTACTAACCCAACTAGTCTATATATATATATATATATATATATATATATATATATATATATATATATATATATATATATATTACTAACTCACTAACAAGCACTCTGGTTAAATTTGTGAAGTTACACCACGACTAATTAGTACTAATTCCCTCTCAGAAATCGCCCTGTTCTAGTCTCCGCCTCTTGCTCAGCTTTACCTGTCTCCCTCTGCGTTTCTGCGAGATCTCTCGCATGTGCTTTATTGCTTTCCTGCACTCATTGTCTGTGCACTTATAACTCCCTGACCGGAGCTGTTTAAATGTCATAGGCTGTGTGCGTGATTCCCGTTCGTCTTGTCTTTCACCAGTTTTCGTGGTTAGGGCTTCCCTCATGTGATTCTTCCGTTGTAATTAGTTTGATTCCCTACACCTGATTCGTGTATAGCATGTGACCTGTGTGTATTTTAGCAATCATTTCACTCACAGCTCTTCTCAGAATGTTGATCAA
The DNA here is from genome assembly GCA_029721435.1 of Gymnothorax reevesii. NCBI lineage: Eukaryota > Metazoa > Chordata > Actinopteri > Anguilliformes > Muraenidae > Gymnothorax > Gymnothorax reevesii. The sequence continues at coordinate 49,004,313 of CM056576.1, forward strand.
TATTTCTTTGTGCAGAGCACCTCCTATGCCATTAAGTATTGTTTCTCTTCTACTGGATTGTCCAACTTCGATTTTTGTCATTGCCATTTTTTGTATTGTTTTTGTCTTTCTGTATTTCGACCCATTTTGGTATGGCCATGATTTCTGTGTTTGGATGCCCTGTGTATGACCCTTGGCTTAGTTCATCGACTACGACTTTTTGCCTATCGTTTTTGTACCGGTTGGAACGTCCAAGAATTCAAACTGAATGCAGCTCGAATACTCAGAATGTGCTTAGAATATAACACGAGTGTCCCAATAAGCGTTGATTGAGTGTTTGTCGACTACAGCAAGGGAACTTAAATACGCCACTAAAACTGACGCCAAATATGTGAGTTTGCGTCTTTAATGAAAACTGGCCACACCAGATGATGTTGAGAGTTTTTGGAGTTTCTGTAATGGTAATTTAAAGGAAATTTCACAAACAAGCTCTCTTAGTGTAATTTTTCATCCAGAAAAAAGCATGGCAGTCATTTCCCATAATATCAAACCGTTTTGGAATAATTAGTAACTTTCTACTTGCCCTGGGAACGCCCCTTTTTAATCGCTGCAATCGATAATGCCGCCCTCTCAGCGTAACGTCATATCAAGAACTCAGGACCAATGGCTTCATAGCGGGTATGTACAACTGCATTTAAAAATATCATTTTGATCAGTTCATTACATGTTTTTGTCGCCCCAGTGCTTAATATCTTCAAATCTGATATGATCTACATTATGAGCAAAAGAAAACTTGGCAATATATTTTTTTTTTATTTAATCTTACACTGGTTTTCTTCCGGGGCAATCAAAGACACGCTAAATGGACTAGAGAGCCATGGTTCACTCGCGTTCGCTGTCTGCGAAAGCTACTGCTAAACGCATTATCCAGGTGTTTGGTTCTCCATTTATAACCACATAAGTACTTCGTTTTTAAAGGGTATGACCCAGATTTCTGTTATGAATATCTAATTCCTCGATCAGCTGTTCGCAAGTTTGCCAAACTGCGTGCTAGGCTGCACTTTGATGTCGATTTGACTTTGTTCATAATGCTCTCCTGAGCTGACATCCAACAAGATTGTTAGATTATGTACGGCATTTGGTCAGGCTAGAGTAAAACAATAATATGATCTGACGAAGAGAAAAAGATTAGAATACGAGACAAGAATTAAGACCCAGCAGCAGCATGCAACTAGACGCGCAGCAGCAGCTAGGCGGAAGTGCTTTCACACTGGACGCAAAACAAACTTTTAGTACGACAGATTACATTCAAAGTCAATGCAAAGATGCGAATACACGCGTTCCGCATCCGGTGTGAAAGGAGCTGAATAGAGCGCTGGCGAAGAGAAGGCGTTAAACATGTGGAATACTAGCCAAAGCCAGCTAAGTGCTAGCCGCAGCCAGCACTCTATTAAGCTCTATAGTGTCTAAAACGAAAGCCCTACTGAAGCGCTGGTGTAGCTAACGAGTTATAATTGTTCATTAGCAGCCTACCTTCATTTACTTCCATTTTTAAGTGCCCGGTCTGCTCTTCCTTCTCCCCTTTTCCTCGGAGCTTCTCTCGTCGAATGGACTTTTGATTTTCGGGGTGGCATCTGGCTTGATTTTTCTCCTCTTTTTCATCGCAAACTCAGACCAACACTCTTTATCCTCAAAGTTGGAATCGTTGAAGTGGTCACTACAAATCACACTATTGTCGCTTGTTCCTTGCCATTTTGCCCGAGTCAGTTTCACCCGAGGCGCCCAAATTTTACATATTTTTTCATCTTTTTGAGATCGATGAAAGCCGACTCCTCCTTTGGATACGTTGCTATAACCTGCTACAATGCATCTGGTAGGCATTTGCTCCGCCGTTTCTCGGAATTTCTCAAGAAAATAAAGATTTTATAAATCTGCTGCAGTTCGCGTCCCATAGGCAGTAATAGAAGACTGAGCTCCACTGAGCTCGTCACGTTCATTATATGATGTCAACAGGTTGATGTGTCAATCCCATGGATGTTGGACCTAATTGTGGGCGGGGCAGAAACTGGCTGAAAATCAAGGTCTGCCATCAGAAAACAAGCCTAAAATTATTACTGTGCGTATTTTCATGGGAATTTTTGGCGCAGACATAGTTTACAAGTACAGAACTATGGAATTAGTGTCAATGTACCCGGTAAAGAGAGTTCCTTTAAATGAATGATTGAAAACAGGTCATGACCAACCATTATTTTTAAGGGATGGGTTTCAGCCTCCCCTATTGCCAGTTCACCAGCCACCACTGATTCCAGGGGCAATTGAAAGATTCCAATAGCATTCAAAGTACATTCCAGCTGAATTTTTTTAAATATTGAAAGAGATTCCTGCAGCAATCAAGATGCATTTGAGGAGCATTCTGGCTCATTCGAGGCGCATTCAGGACATTCTGACAGGATTTGACGTGGCTTGCCGTTTCGATTCTCCCTTGAATGCAACCAGAATGTTTTGAATGCTGTTGGAATGCTGTAAGAATATTTATATTGTAGTCAGAGCACAGTTAGAATACGTTTCGAATGCTGTTAGATATTTCTCAATTTCAAATGTACCTGGAAAGTTTTGAGCATGAGCAAAACACTTGGGCCAGCCACAAGAATGGCCCCGAATATTTGGAATGCACTCAGAATGCAGTCCGAATTTTTAGAACGCAATTTGAATATCCAGGAAAAAACAAAGATTTTTCATTCCGACGGCATTCCGCCTCTAGTGTGATTAAGGTTTTAGGGATAATAATGATAAATTTCTTGTCTGATCTGCCAGAATTTAACTCAAGACCAAAGTTCAAATGAATTAAAAGACAAATACAAAAAAAAAAAGAAATAAAATGGTGGGCAAAAGTACAAAAATGTAAAATATAAAAATCCACAAAAGGACTAATTCCACTGACTCAAAATGAAATATCAAAAGATTACTATTTTGAATTAACACTTTTCAACAGCCTTTTTTAAATGGCAGTATTTATTGTAATTAACAGTCAAGAATGAATGCTACTTGAGGTATAGTACCACTGGCAGGACCAGTCAGTGTAATTCGTGTCTTGAAGTACTTTATGTAGATCGTAATCATCGTCATCATTTTTTGTCAGTAAAATGGATCAATGATAAAGGTATTAATTGAGCAACACACCAAAAATCTGTCCTTCTCAATCTGGTTTACAACGCTGTTCAAAAAATACCGCACAAATGGCTGTCCGGAGAAGCCGTGAATCTGACAAAGTGAGGGAGCGTCATTTAACAGGCCTACCAAACAAACGTAGCCTCAGCACACAAAAACTTTGAAATGCCTACATTAATCGCGGAAATAGCAACATAAAAATAATACCCCGCTACCGAAACTGCAAAAACCGCAACATAAACTGTTGACTCGTAGCATAGGACTATGAAACTGCAACATCTTCTACGTCATCCGTCTTTGCCAATTACTGCGCTTGCGCGTACCGGCCCAGGCTGCTTTCAGAGATGGCGGAATCAGGCGTGTCTCCTTCGGTTGGTAAGTAAAACTTCCAAATATGAAGTTATTGTTAATGCAGATGTTTAACAATGAATTGTAAGACGTAGCTGTTACATCCACATTCTCGTAAATTCGCTTATTTTAGCACGTCACCCTGCCGAAAATGAACGATGCACTGTCGATTTCGCTATAGTCTTAGCGTTGCCAACTTGACGACTTTCTCGCTAAATCTGGCGACTTTCCAAATTGGGATTGTTTGTCCACTCAAGACATATGTATACGTCTTGAGAAAGTCGTCAAATTGGAAACTCTAAGTCTATAGAGTTGCCCACATATTATAAAATAATAATACTGTTCCCATGAAAATGAAAACAAGGCGCAAATCCAAAGCCACTTTCCTGCCCTACACAAGCGAACAAGAGAAATGCTGAACATCTTTACTTACTACTTCGCACAGTCGCTGGAAAGCTGTTACAAATCATTACAACATTAACCATTAAATATATTTAAAAATATGAATATTAAAAACCATGTAAAAAAAAGCAAATATTAATATGACAACAGAAGCAGATGCAACAATTTCTCCAGCAAACTCGGAGAAGAAACAGGCCAGAGACATTAGTCTTAAATAAGCAGTCTATACTGTGCAGAGTTGGAAATACTTTTCCATCTCACCAGATTAGTCTAGCAAATCTGCCTGCTTGGTTCTGCTGTGAAAGAGGAGCTGCTCAGAAAGGTCCTCCTCGGTTGCCAACTGGCTCGCTATCTCAAACTCCCCGCGGATCTCTTCAGTGGTTTTAGGCCAGTATTCCTCTTTCTTAGGAACCCAATTATTCTGAAACAGACCAGAGAGAAGGATGGAGAGGGGGAAAGGAGAGGTATATGAGGATGACCCAATAAGAAGGATTTCTGAACTTCATGAACTCAGGGTGAGAGGTGTATTACCAGTCTCAAATCAATCAGATCCTGCAGCTTGAATTGTGCTCTTGGTGCCAGCTTTCCCCTCTTCAGGACTCTCCCAATTTTGTTGAAATGCCTGTCCAATTGTGACTGTAGATCTTTTGCGCCCCTTCGAGGTCTTGAACCTCCTTGTTCATTGAGGCATTTTCCGCCTTGTCGAGCTCCACTGTCTCACTGGTTGAAAAGCCTTTGATCCTCACAGTTTTCCATCTCTGGATTTGTAATGATATTCCAGGACCGAACTCAAGGGTCTGGGTAGAGGAAAATGAGGCATGGATGCTTCTCCTAGTTAAGATTTCATCAACTCATGTTTGTCAAGAGTCAAGAACTGCTTGTTTTCCTCCCTCCCTTTACCTGAGAGTCAGAAGTAAAGACAATCCATTAATAAATTACTCAGAGCGACAGATTTATTGATCTTTGTCCTGGTTTTTGTTTAACCTAAGCCAGCTCCCCTGAACATTTTAAACCAAGAATCACCATACCTAGACCTTAAAATGCAAACTAAGCCCTGTTTTTTTTTTTTTTTTGAGTTGCCAGCACAATTCAGTGCATCTGATTGGCCAGACTGTACACCTGACTTTGAGGTAAAGGGAAGGAGGAAAAGCAGCAGATTTCAGACCTTGAGGATCATGTTTTGATGATGATCTCTGGTTTAATATCTGATAATTAAAGTAATGAAAGAGATGGGGTGATTTTTTTTTCTGTGCACAGGAGGTGGAGCAGTTTTTTTTTCGATAAATACAGACAGGCGACAGGACATGAATTGGAACCCTGTGGTGAGGTGTTTGAATCCCAGCCTCGCCATTACCACCGATGGCTGGAGGTTTGCGTGGGCAAATCAGCGACTGACTGAGCCTCGCTGGGGATAACAGGGGTTATGCCAGTGAAATCTGTTCGTCGCATTGCTCTCTAGTAGCTACTCCTGATTGGCCACGCGCTTGCAGATGTACGCAAAAATATATGCTGACTGCGTTTTCCTCCAATGGCATTGGTGATATGCTTGGAAGGTGTAAAGAGGTGGGGGTCAGTCGTCACGAGTTGGCGGAATTTCTTACCATGGCGACCTCCTGAGTCGATGGCAGCAGGTTGCTGTGATGAACTAAACAGTTTGCCTACGTTCATGGTGAGCAAAATACTCCTAAAAAACTATTTGTGATTCCGATTTGTGTGATCAGTGTGATATTCATTGGATTTACCAAGGTCTGTTGACGAACAGTGGCCTTCGGGTGATGTTCTATCCTCTCCTCCACCGGTGACTGGCAGGTGTTCTCCTCATGGGACCGAGCGGTTTCATCACTTACGTGTTTTCCACACCTTTCACCGCTCCTCCCATACTCGGAAATTTCAGGATAGAGAATTTCACAAGTCAAGATATTTGGGAAGCCCTCGTAGCTGAGCATCACCACAGAAATGAATAGCGCAATTTACACAAGACTCAAATAAATATGAAAGAATACACATTTTATTTATATTGCACCTTTCAAGCAATACAAAACAAAGTGCTCCACAAACAGGTAAAAAAAAAATTAAATATATGTAAAAAGCAATAGCACAAGGCGGGTAAAAGTTAGGGCACTAAACATCAATATGGGAATAAGAAGGATTTTAGAAACAGACTTGCACAAAAGAACACCAGAAAAAACAATAGTATAATATCTCTGCGCAGAATCCCATCCGGGACATCCGGCGGGGACAAGTCTGGACGTTCTTGTTGGGAAATGCAGTTGCTCATATTTTGATCGTTATGAAGACTGCGATTGTTAGAGGGAGGAAAGGACAGTTTACCCAAAAAGACTGCATCATCGTTCCTCAAGCTTGTTGACTCCTTTCAAGTGAGAGGCAGTGGAAAGATTTTATTTCCTTTTTTATTTATTGAGTTTAATTAGTCAGAGTCTGATCAGGTGGACATACTGTTTAATTAACACTGTAATGGCTAATTACTTTCTGGACCATGCGCATGCTAGCCCCGCATACTAACAAGATAGCTGGTAACTTGCTTCTACAACCACTTCGAATAATAATAATCATAATTCTTTGTAGCATGTTACCTGATAATTAGCTGGGATGATTATTATTAAATTAGAAGGGAATGCTTATTCTAATAATGATGATAAGGATGATGATGATGATTATTATTAACAATAATAATGATTTGATCAGTCGCACATTGCCATTAGGCTATATATTATTTGCAAACGAGAAAACATAGAAAACTCATTTATAGTAATTCAAGAATGATCTGCTGAAATGCCCGGCTTCTTGAATCGCTGATAGAAGTGATGATCGCCAACCAAGATTTCGCAAAAATAAGCTCTGAACTAACTTGAACTTGCTCTCATGTGTATTCCCTAAAAATATTGCGTCATAGGAGGGGACAGTTATTTGCAACGACATCTCAGTTCTCAAGAGTCTGTGTAGTGTTGCCATGGAAAGGTGATATCTATAATCAGCCTTCCAAATACCATGTTGGTTCAGCAATTGTTTCACGGTGTTACATTGTACACAATCAAGGTTTTTTATCAGAGGGTTGAATGAATATCGAACGTGGATTTCAGATACTGCTGTAAGACAGAATGTAGTCTGCATGCTAAGGCCTTGCGCCGGCCCTCAAAAATGTGTAGACGTATGCTAAATGTATTTTTCCAGAGCATCCTGTATTTCTCTTGAAGTAGTTCGAGGATTTTTCTTTGTGTCACAAACAATTCTCCAGGCAGTTTGGGCTGAAATCCTTCTTGGCCAACCTGACCTTGGCTTGGTATCAACATATCCCCTAATTTATCACCTCTTAATCACAGACTGAACAGTGCAGACTTGCATTTTCAAGTCTTTGGATATCTTTTTATATCCTTCCCATTCCTTAAAAAGTTGGAACTGCCTTGTCCTTGGGCAGTTTTTTTCTGCTCACCGCGGCTCAGTGTCTAGCAAGATCAGTGAATCCACTCAAGAGCTAACAAACTCATTGACTATATACAGACACTTGTCACAGTTTAAAAAGGCGGGAACAAATGGACCCTTAATAGCCCTTTGAACTTGAGTGTGTCACCTTGTGTCCATACAACAAGGCCAAAACATTCAAGGGTATGTAAACTTATGATCAGGCTAATTTGGGCGATTTCAGTTATCATTATGGTGGCCAGATGGCATTGTTGGTGAGGTTGTTGTTTATGGTGAACGACCCCTTGTGGCATTTTCTGCTGACTATTCAACCTGTTCTGGACCCTTAAATTACCAACAGACGCCATCATCTGTATCCTGTTCAAGAAAGGTGACCGCAGCGATTGCGGTAATTACCGTGGAATATCTTTGCTTACTGTTGTGTTCAAAATCTTTCCTGACATCCTGACAAGAGGAGTACAATTAATTGCATATTCACCTTGCGCTAGATAATGGAAAAATGTAGAGAGCAGCAGAGGAACCTACGCATTGCCTTTATTGATTTTACTGAACACTTTGATTGTATAAATCATGAATTTCTCTTCAAGGTTTTGGGGAAGATTGGATGTCCTGATAAATTTATTTGTGTACTGAAGACTCTGTACTCTGGAGTACATGCTAGGCTGTGTACTGACGGAGAATTCTCAAAACCGATTCCGTACAATGGTGGTATAAAGCAAGGGTGCAAACTCCCATTTTGTTTGGAATATATGCTGCAATGACGCTATACCTTGCTTTCAGGGACCTCAACCCACAGTATAGCATCATGGTGCACTTCAGATATGACGCTGACATCTTTGATCTCAAGTGCTTAAAATCTAAGACCAAGACATTTGCCAACTACGCAAGAGAGACCCAGTATGCAGATGACATTGCTTTATTTGCCAATGATGGTACGACCCCACAACTTTTTCTTTCAGCCTACGGTGAACTGTCATAGAAAATGGGCCTGAGAATAAATATCACAAAAACAGAAACAGTGAGCGTCAGCGAACAAGTCGTCTTTTTCATTAATGGACACAAGGCGAGAAGAGTGGACTATTTTAAGTATTTTTGCAGTTATGTTACCAAAGATCGCAAAATAGATGAGGAGAGAAAAGCACACATTCAAGCCGCATCCTGCGCATATGGTAGGCTCAGGGACAGGGTCTTTGACAATCGGGAACTTCGCGTCGAAACAAAAGTCAACATGTATAACCAATGTATTATACCGCTTATGGTGTATGGAAGCAAGACCTGGACCCGATACCGCCATCACATCAAGCTTCAAGACAATCCAACGACGACACCTAAGAACCATCTGAGAGATCAGATGGGATGACTTCATCACCAACGATGAAGTGCTATATCGTACTAACACAACAGATATGGAGATCATACTCATCCAGAACAGATTACGGTGGAGGGGACATGTTTCCTGTCTGCCAAATGAGCGACCTGTGAAGACACTTCTGTATGGAGAACTTCAAGTGGGATCCAGGAAAGTTGGCTGCCTCCTGTTGAGATTTGAAGACACCCGGAAGGATATACTGGAAAAAAGAGAGGTACTAATAACATGGCACAGTGCAGTAGAAAAGTGAACAATGACAGGCACAAGAGCAATGAAGAAAAAAGGACAAAAATGACACCAAAGGAAAGGGAAAGTCAAAGTGAGTGGACTTAAGACAAGCGAGGGCATTGAGGAGACAAGTCTCTTGAGTTTAGCCATTGGAATTAGATCTGACCCTTGTTTAATACAGGCTTCCAGCTGCTGGAGTGTTTTGGGTCTCCTTTGACAGACTTTTTGCTTAATTATGCGCCAAATGTTGTCAATCGGTGAAAGATCAGGACTGCAGGCAGGCCAGTTCAGCACACGGACTCTTCTACTATGAAGCCATGCTGTTGTTATAGCTGCAGTACGTAGTTTTCATTGTCCTGCTGAAATACACAATACACAATACACACTTGCGTGGAATAGATATCACCTGGAGGGGAGCATATGTTGCTCTGAGACCTTTATATACCTTTCAGCATTCATGGTGCTTTTTAAAACATGCAAATGTCCCACACCATATGCACTAATGCATCCCCATACCATCAGAGATGCTGGCTTTTGAACTGAACGCTGATAACAGGAGGGGTGGTCTTTCTCCTCTTTAGCGCGGAGCACACGACACCCATGATTTCCGACAGGAATGTCTAATTTGGACTTTTTTTATCCCTTATTTAACCAGGGAAGTCCCATTGAGATTGAAATCTCTTTTCCAAGGGAGCCCTGGAGGGAGAGGAAAAAATTGCAGACAATTAGATCAGAAGATGATTAGGTGGCAGGTCAAAAGAGCCAGGTTGGGACTTTAGCCATGACACTGGGGAACCCCCCTACTCTTATCGAAGAGTGTCATAGGATCTTTAATGACCACTGTGAGTCAGGATCTCGGTTAAACGTCTCATCCGAAAGACGGCATCTCCTTCAGTACAGTGTCCCCATCACTGCACTGGTGCATTGGGGATTATTCGGCCAGAGGGAAGATCACAACCTTTTGGCCCACCAACACCTCTTCCAGCAGCAACTTGGTTTTCCTTGGTGGTCTCCCATCCAAGTACTGACCAAGCCCACACCGGCTTAGCTTTAGCCATGCGGCTGGAGCCGATTGACTTGTGGTATGACTTGGCTGACCACAGGACACTTTGCTACAGTCCATTTTAAATGAGCCTTGGCCCCCAGAACACGGTGGCGCTTCTGAATCATGCTCAACTATTGGCTCCTTTCTGCATGATAGTTTTAGGTGGCATCTGTGGGTGGCACGGCGGACTGTGCTTACAGACAGTGGTTTCTTTAGTCAATGACAGAATCATGCCAGTGAGTGATGCAGTGGTGTCTGAGGGCCCGAAGATCACAAACATCCAGTAAAAGTCTTAGGCCTTGTCCCTTACGCCCAGAGATTTTTCCAGTTTCCCTGAATCTTTGGATGATGTTATGCACTGTTGATGATGAGACCTTAAAAGCCTTTGCAATTTGAAGTTGAGGAACATTGTTTTCAAAGTATTCCACAATTTTTTTATGCAAGCCTTCACAGGTTGGAGAGCCTCTGGCCATCTTTACGCCCGAGAGGCTAATCATGTTACACACCTGATGCCAGTCAATTTAATTACTTGCTAAATGTTCTTACAGCTTATTCTCATATATTAATAGCTTTTTCAGCCCTTTTTTGCCTGTGTCCCAACTTTGAGACCTGTTGCAGCCAGAAAATTTGAAATTCGCAATTTTGTGGATAAAAATGTAAAATCTCAGTTTCAACATTTGACATATTATCTATGTTCTATTGTAAAAAACATTTTGGCTCATGATCTGAAAGTCAGTGCATTCTGATTTTATTCACAATTTACACTTCGTCCCAACTATTTCGGAATTGGGATTGGATTAAAAACAATGAGAGCCCATTTGTAGGGAGACTCAGTGCAATTCAGGGACATTGGTTTTTGCAAGAAAAACAAGCAGACAAAAACTTTTTGGAGGAAATATTCTAAACAATATTATTAGCTGTAAAGACTGTAAATGCACACAAAAGCTTCAGTGGAAAAGGTAACAATAAGAACACTCAATAATCCCAGAGAATCTTTTTTGTCAGAAGTGCATATTGAGATAATGTAATCATGCACGTCAGAATATGACCAGGAATAGTTTCATTACCAGTAGATTTTTGTCCATGAAGATTTATGCAAAATAAATACAACTGCCTTTCCTGAAGAAGTTGGCACTTTATGGAAGATGCCCCCCCCCCCCCAAAAAAAAAGGTATTTTGAAAAGTCCATTCCTTCACCTGCTACTATATTGAAAAAATTTATTATGATTATTGAACTTGTGAATTAAATTGTTCATTGAAAATACAGTTTCACATTTATAAATCTGATGATCTCAACAGACTCCAAAAATGTTGGTGCAGCAGGGGCAATTTCAGACTAATAATGATGAGACAAGTTGTATTAAGGTGATGTAAAACAGATGTTACACAGGTGAGCCAATCATGTTAATGTATCAAACGAGCCTCCAAAAATGCCTAGACCCGAAAGAGGAAAGATGGGACGAAGCTCACCATTTTGACAAGAAAAGCACAGGCTTATAATCAGTCACTTTGGGATATTTTCCAAAAGACAAATCATATGATTTTGGCCATTTAACCCTCTATAGTGTAGAATACATTTAAAATAGGGAATGAATCTGGCCAAATCTCAGTGCAATAAGGGCAAGAATCATTTGAACATCACTGATTTAAGTGTCATCAAAGGACTGATAGATATCACGACACGGGCTAAAAATTACTAGTTAAATCTTCGTCTGTCGACATTTGCTGCTGCATCCACAGAGGCAAATTTAAGGTTTAATATGTAAAGCTTAAGCCATAAATCAACACTGTCAAAAAGCTTGGCCGACTTCTCAGGGCTCAGGGTCTTTGGAGGTGGACAGTAGCACCAAGGTAGCATGTTTTGTGGTCTGACAAGATACAGACAAGCAACTTAAAAAAGCAGTCCATCCATAAAGAAAGTAAAAAAGGCTGTTTTCTTCCAACATTTACCACAGACAAATGAAAGAAAATTACTTGCGCAATGATGTGATAACAAATAACTTTAATTTTGTCAAAATCTTTGCAGCCTTGTACACACCAATGACTGTTAAAGATTTAGGAGTGGTTTCATAGTGGCTTACATCTAATAAGACCGGCTACAAGCAAAAGAAAAAAAAAATTCTTCATTTCTTCAGTGGGGACAATCAGTGCAATAATCCAATCAATAATCTTGTTATAATCTTGGTATTATTTCTATACAGTCTAATATCCTATGCTACATGTACGATTCCTACGTTAGGTTCTCAACAAAATAAGTATTCAATGAGAGCATAACAATTTAACTTGAAGCCTAGAAACCAGCAACTGTGACGACAACATCCTGTAGATCCAGGATCTTGGCCGGAGGCTTTCAGTTGAACTAGTTCATTACACACCGCTTGGGGCAGTGATGGAGTGTTTAACCAATTGAAAACAAGGTAAAGATCCCAGCTACGCAAAGTTTGGTCCTACCAGGAGTACATATAATTCACAGGAGAGCGAATGTGCTTGCCACATTACTTAGCAGCCTAATGTACTGCCTATTCAGTACAATATTGTACAATTAATAAAATCATGAATTGCATATTGTGGTATAAAGACTTGGGGGAATGACAGGGCAAAGTGCAGCCTAGTACAATATTTGACACAATATTACGCATTTAAATGAAATCATTATGAAATTTTAAAGCATTTAAATGGCGGAAAATCCACTACCTGAACTTTAAAATTGGCTTATCGGGCATGTGCTGCAGCCTGTGAAAAAATATATTTCCAAGAATTGCCTTTCTGTTCCAGTCAGGGATGCAGTATGACAAAAGTATTCATCGCTTTGTGCAAACAAGCATCAATCCGTTTGGTTGCGGTGGTTGTCAATGGTAACATCATACTGATGTGAGGCGCATACAGAGCGGCACTGCAAAGCAACGGCACTGCTTACATTAAAAAATGTTTCCATAGTAATGTGGAGTTCACCAGATTTACACAGACAACATGCATTTTGATCAACAACCGTGGGTGAATAGAGGGGAAATGACTGGTTCTTCTTGCTCTGCCTGTATTCAGTTCTTCTTACTGCTAAAATAGATTTCTTGGTAAAAGTTAAATAAAAAAAATTAATACAGAAAAGGTGAATAAGTATTATTTAGAAGTATAATGTATTCATTCCTTTCGTGAAGCACATAATCCATACATGCTGTATCAATCATCAATTCTGAATACACAAGGGATAATCATTAAACTCATGAGCATAGAGATCACTCCTGAGGGACAAATGTGTAAAAGAAATACCTTTCTGCACATAGAAATACAGGGAATACTATTTTTTGTTTTTTTTTTACAACAACATACAATCATTCATCAAAGTTACAACACACTGTCACAACATACAGTACTGGCAAAATATGAAAACATTCATTCATTAACAGTTTGAGGAGTAATACAGTAATACAGTTTCTCTTGGCACAAATAAATGTGGAATGTAATCTCAATACATGCAGGAAATGCAAAATGATTCAAATCTGTGTTAAACAATGTATAGTTGTAACACCTTCTTACATATGTTAGTTCATACCAACGTAATTGAACGGTCTTATGCACCTTATTGTTGGAATTTTTCCTTAACGAAAACAAGCATTTCTTTTTACTTCAACATTTCTCTATATAAAGTGTCAAGAGTCCCACATTTGTTCAAGACTTCCCACAGTTTCCATAACTTGCGCTGTTATGTATGTATACAGTATGTATACAGTATATATATATATATATATATATATATATTTATTTATTTATTTTTTTTTAATCAAATCCACAGACTGTGCAGTCAAATGAATCAAAACAATGTAATGTTTCGCAAATCACAACAAGAGAATGATTCTACTACCAATGGCAATGTAATTATCTCAGTTCAGAGATCACATACAAGTTCTCTTAAAAACGACAGGGTATTTTTTTTCCAGGAATATCAAACAGTAGAATAGCAGCTTAAATATTAAATGGTAAAAGTCAAAACCATATAAAAATATTTGTTGTCGTCAAACTGCCAACCATCCAAATTTGAAAATATAGATGCTACCCCATGGAATATAAGAACTTCATTTAAAACTCTTACTTTCTACCTTCACCAAGAAAGGTTCTAGCTTGTAAACTTCAAAGGCTTTGGCCAATAGTTTAAAATCAATAAAACTCCCTTCAAACTTAAAATAGGAAGCAAGACTTAAGGTTGCATATTGAAGCAATTCCTACATGGATTTTTTTTTAACTAATGCACATTAGTGTTGCTGACCACGAGATGTCAAAGGAAGGATTGTTACATCTGATAGAACAGTCAACAATTCTTCAGTTCAACACAAGTGGCACTCTCAAACTGTGAGCAATGTATAAAACCTTTATTTCAACACGATGAGCTATTTCCTGCAGGGTTAACATCCCTTAGTGTCCCTGAGGGTTATAGTACCATATGACACAAGCATGCATTCATCGGATAATTATGAAAAGATAAAGAGCAGCTCGGGACAACCTATGTTTGAGTTCCTAATGCACATTTAGTCAGAGAATCCAAACCCTTCAAGCAATGCAATCAAAAAAGGTAACCGAACATAAGCAGTGAGAGCCAGCAGGTCAACAAAAACAGAAACAGTTTTGGGTTTTGTGGTGCATCTCCTGGCCAAATAAGTGCTCAGCAATGTTCCTCTCTACCCCTCAAACAAATACACGAAAACAAACCCCCCCCTAAAGAAAAAAGAAAAATGAGTCTGGTTACACTAGCCCCCAACAACCTCTTGCCCCCACAAAACACATCATACATTACCGGCATAATGAAGAGGTAAAGCATAGTACCAGGAGGAGGAATAAGAGACTGAAGTGATTGTGAGGGTAGTGGGGGGGGGGGGGGAGGAGGATGAAAGGGGAGGGGAGAGGTTTGGATTATTTTGTGCACAGTATGGTATACACCAGTGTCCTCGTACCAACGGACGTGGACTTTCTTGGAGAACCTCCGAGAACAGGGCTGGCAGGCCGGGCACTGGATTTTAGTCCACGGTATGTGCAAGCTTTCAGGGAGTCCACCTCTTTCCACCGCTACGTTAGCAGCACCCAGATTTGGTTTCTGCTGCCACTGTATCTTGGTCCAATTTGATCTTGTCCCCGTTGCTCTCCTCATATGGGAGGCCTTTGTCATTGAGAAGGATGTTTTCTACCAGGAATTTGGCCGCTTCATCCACATTGATGTTCTCCTAAGCAAAAAAAGAAGCGTAAAGTCAACCTCCGGGACAAGTGGGCACCATTACCATAAGGGGGTTAGTTTTATTTCAATACATTACCTGAAAAATGCACCTAGCGGCCGTTTTAAAACCACAGGAGTATGATACTACACACAATAACAACACAATTAAAGAAGATGCCATGCTTAGCGCTCAATGGCAAAGAAGGCACCATTTTCATCTGCATTACTAGCTACAACTTCATGAAACCGGTAGAGGATATGTGTTAGCTTTGACGAAGAAATTATTGCTTTAGCCTAAAACAACTATGGATCATTTATATTGTTAAGTGGCAGCATCCACAAAAATATGAGGAGGTGGTGAGAGGAAAGAAAAAAAAAATCAGACCCACAGAAAAGAAAAATGAGAAACTGAGGGATCAGAGGGATAAGTAAGCCTGGGTGAATATTTCCCTTGGTTGAAGAATCTGATGAAGGAGATGGGATTACGGATCGATGCCGAAGTAGTCCGTTTTCTTTTTGAGCGATGAGTCAAAACACACGGCAAGCATACATCTGAAAATTTCCCTTTGCACATTCCATAGCAAGCAACGTAGATACTGAGGTTGTCAATCGGCAAAACTGCTTGTAATAAATCTACACTGTGCACTGAACAATATTAATGCTCTATTTAAACTAAGTAGTACCATAGGTTAACGATAGGTCAGCTACCATGAACCCATTACCTACAGCAGGATTGGTAAAAGTGCATGACTGCTAGCTACTGCTTGTAGTGAGCAAAATTTACAGCAAGCAGGGGCACAGTAGTCATCCTATGCAGAATACTGCTCTGAATTGGTGTCCAACATCTTTTGTTTTTCTGATTTTTTTTTTTTAGTTATTTAAAAGTCATACATTGCTAAGTAAAAAAGGCAAACTCATTATTTCCATTTTCCAAACATAGTAAAATAAGTTTTGGGATAAACTGCATGGAAAAACCAAGAATCAACAATTCACAAGAGCAGCACTACTGTGTGAACTACCACAGTAGAGTTGGGTGTGAACCTTATGATTCATAACTGCCCTTGTGAAAAAAAACCCATGATTCCGTCTTAAATTGTTATGACAAAATGTGTAAAGCAGTCTTTCCATTCCCATTTCATCTTCTCACTGCTGAAAATTGTGCATCCGAAAACTTCTGACTGGCAGTGTACAAATTCAGAAGTGTCTTTCCTCATGAAAAAGCCTTCTCTCCAGACCTATAACCCATGTCATAAAAATCCTGTTCAAAGACTTAACTCCTTCAGACCCAGCGTCCATTGCAATGGACATGACATATTTCTGGCTCTAAACCAGTAAAAATGATGTGATCAAATGATGTCAGCAGTGCTGGTTACTAATTGGATCCTGATTATCCAATTACATTTGAGTCATGACTGTGTATGCCCAGAGAGTGTGACAGACGTCGGACAAGACAGGTATGGCTCAGCGACTGCAGAGAGGGAGGAGTAAGTGCCCATCTTCAGTCAAAAATATGAATTTATGTTCAAGCTAGCCAAACAAATTAGCTCTCAGAATAACTATAAGTGTTGCAAGTGATAGTATTTCAAGTAATCTTGAATATATCTCTTATCATTAATTTATAAGAATTTTTCAAAGTCCGATGTCCACTGCAATGGACATCAGGAGTTAGGCAGCATTAGACAACATTCACTTACTGCTAGTGTCAATATGCAAAGAAACAAAACACCTGTAAGCTTTTCTTGGGTAAAGTATGATGTCTCAGTTTATTTATTCATGTTTAGAAAATTTTAAATGTATATTTTTTGTACATAATGTTCTTGTAGAGTCTGAAGTCGAAGACTTCCTTGAGCGTCTCGTAGATGGAGAGTTATCCGAACTTGACTCCTTGATTGAGAGGAGTAAAAATCAGTTGGACAAAAATTTTTTTGCCCAGCAGAAAAAATGTGGGTCTAAAGGGGTTAAATGGGAGCAAAATAATTTTTCCAAGAATTGTTAACAGGAAAAACAAAAATCCTGAGATACAACATTCCCTGTATCCTCACCATCCTGAAGGATTTTTTGAATCACAAAGACAAAATTAAGTTGAAAGTAAATAGTTTTTCATCTTTGAGGGGGGGAGGGGACCGTTTTTCCTTTTTTTTCCCCTACTGGAATGCAGCCAAACTTTATAGTCCACTGCAGCAACCTGCTCTCATCGTTGCAGGAGGAAGTTGCGTGGCATGTGATTACTCCAAACCACGTGACAACTGGCGCTCAATACGTCCACAAGCGCCACACCGACCAGGAGTGGCCAATAGAAAGTAATGAGACTAACAACTTTGGTACCCCTTGCAAGGCAGGACCCATTGCTGCCACTATGGCCATGTTTTGACTTGGCTTGGATTTGAAGTTTGAACACCTGACCACAAGGCTCCTACACAAACATCTTAGCGGCGAGGTACTAGGAGGACAGGAAAAACAGGTGGGAAAAACAGAGCGCACCTCTTATATGACAGTTGAACACTACTCACATCATTTCTGAAGATGCGAGGAATATTGCAAGAGTGTATCATCAGGGGAAGTCCACTTTTAAGGGGATAGAATATAACACTGATGTATATTCATCATTATTGGGGAAAAAAAAAATTATGAGAACTCTGTCACACATTGGCCCTCATTCACATCAAACTTGCGTAGGATCTGGTGTAGATTCTGGTAAATATCAGCATACGCCAGGAGTCACGTCTGATTTACTACGTGTGTACGTTGCTGATTTTGGTGAAGAACTGGCGTGGCGTTGATAAATCTAGCGGCTGAAACCATCGGAATTTACATGACATAGCCTGCGTTGCCGGCGGTCAGCGGCTGGCGGGAGAAAGGAGAGGAAAGACCGCCTGCACGATAACGTAGGGATTTTGAGTAGCCGCCCACTTCCTTGCGCAACGAGCCGCGACGGACCACCCCTTTTTTAAACCAATACGTACTTCGTGGTACTTCTCGCTGTTCAGCTCTGCAGCAGTGCATCCTAAAGATTGTAAATCTAGTAGCTGGTCAGAGATGAGGCTTTTCAGAGGAGAAATTACGAGAATGCTTTCTGCCTTTCGCGTTGACGTTGATTCCAAATTTTTGGACAAACCAAGTAAAGTAAAAATCATGCTTTTACTGAAGCTAGTCGGCAAAACTCCAAGTACATCTTTACCATCTAGTAAATGATTGATCGACTGTAGTTGTTTGTTCTTTAGAGTAATCTTTCGGTCGTGAATTTCAAGATGTTCAAGCGATTTCTTTATCAAAGCGTCGTTCTCTACATTCGCCATCTTTGTTGTGGCAGTTTACAGCGTAACCATGCGTTGCGTTACATTCGATGACAATTCAATTTTGATTGACACCTCTTAAGGCAATCAGTAATTCCCGTTCACTGGTGAACGGACAACTCAAAATCCCCACGCTATCGGACAGGCGGTCTTTCCTCTTCTTTCTCCAGCCAGCCGATGAACGCCGGCAACGCAGGCTAACATGACACGCCCCTTTAAATTCATGCTCTGGGGGGCATACTCCTGCCTACTTTACAACATGGACTCTCGAAAGACGGTAAAGAAGAACTTCACTGAGGGGGAAATATAAATCATCACATAGGAGGCGGAGGAAAAAAAAATTTATTTGGAATCCTCAAGAGTGGCATCAAGGGAGCCCATAAGGCTGCAGTTTGGAAAACTATTGCTGCTGTGGTAAACACTGTTGGGGTGGAAAACCGGATTGCAGCACAGGTTTGATTCAAATCATTCATAAATTAAATTTTTGGATTCATGATGTTTCCTGTTATGTAGCCCACATAACTGACAATCCAAATGGTTTACATGTACAAAAAGTTGGTTTAAAAAAATAAAAAAAAGTGGTCCGATTTCAAGATCGCCACCAAAAAAACGAGTTCCTGTCCTCAGGCGCAGCAGCGCACGGACCGGCGGAGGCCAACCAGATTCAAACCTCCAGCTGTCACCATTCGAGGAGCGCATGGCAGCACTGATCGGCTCCCCCACAATCGTGGGAATGCGAGGCGGTGGGGACACGGATGAGTCCCCACCGCCTCGATCAGAGCTGCATGAGGGTAATTGTTCAAATACAGTCTGCACAGACCACTCTTCATTGTATTATTAGTATTTAATTGTATTATTAGTATTACTCCATGGCATTTTATAGGGAGCCACACAAAATGAGCAACCAATCGTCACTTTCCCGGAGGAGATCTTCTGTGCCGAAAGTTCCTCTCACGTCGGGCAGAAGCATATTCCTAATAGAAGATCTGCTACTATCAGAATGTGATCACGGTCAAAGTGTTTGTAGACCTATATATACTGAGCAACAAAAGAAACGCAAGTTAGCTAGCTAGTTAATGTATTCTTATGGTTACTCAGTCAAATTGACCGCAAAACAAAGAAAAGTTTGATGAAACGAGAGTAAATGTGCACACGCTAGTATTAAATGTGATTTTCTAAAATAATTATGCGCGAACGTATTTTCCAGGCTGCCTTTAACTTGCATTTCTTTTGTTATTCACTATACATCTGACAGGATGAGCATCTGACATACCACACTGCATCTCTGTCAAGCCACGCATTGCGCTTCATCAAATTGATTGTAATCGTTAGCCGTCTGGCCTGACAAGAAGGTTCTCTCAAAATATAAGTTTCTTTTCTCAACACAGGTGTCTTATTTATTTATTCATTCACGCTATTAATTTAGCCTATTTATTCATTTTACTAATAAAAACAACAGCATGACATCCGCATCGCTGCATATGGTTTATTAATCATTTTGACAGCTGCACTCGTTCCTGCATGTTGTACGCTGGTTTCAAATGAGCATACGCCTGGTCAGACCAGGCATGAGATTTTTGTGGACGTTCGCTCACGTTCAGATTGATAACTGCAGATCCTTGCGGGTGAT
The DNA here is from genome assembly GCA_029721435.1 of Gymnothorax reevesii. Taxonomy (NCBI): domain Eukaryota; kingdom Metazoa; phylum Chordata; class Actinopteri; order Anguilliformes; family Muraenidae; genus Gymnothorax; species Gymnothorax reevesii. The sequence goes on from CM056576.1 coordinate 49,024,416, forward strand.
TTGGCGTACACCCATTTTTTTTGGTCCAAGCACGACTTACTACCTCCACTCTAGAAAGATTTAAGAGAAATGCAAAGGCATGAAGAACAGCACTGAATAGTGAAAAAGATTATTTGGCAAACAATGACTGTAAGAACTTTAAATCAATATTTGGTGAATATTAATACCGTGACCATTAGTTGGACAACATCTGTTAGCTAAATAATTGAGAGCAGAGGGTGAGAATGGAAAATGTTCCAGAAATTCTTTTATTTTGATTTGATTTTTCAAAACCACTTTCTCTTAGGGATGGCATTTTTAGATAAAACAAAATGTCCTTCAGATTTGATTGGATTCCATCCATCTATCTATCCATCCGTCATCCAAACCATTTCTTTCACAGCTCCCAATCCATTGCAAGGCTCACACACCATTCACCCACAGTCTTACCTGTGAGAAATTTAGAGTCTCTGCTTAACCTAGCATGCATGTTTTTGGGCTGTGGGAGGAAAGCGTATAACCTAGAGAAAACCTACACAAACACGAGGAGGACATTATGAGTACACACACACTGGCCTCAGGCCGAATTCAAATCCACAACTTTCTTGCTGTGAGGCAGCAGAGCTACCCACTGCACCACGCTCCGCTGGATTCCTCAGTGGAGAATGGAAAATAATAGTGAGCACAAATGCAGAGTGGAATATTTTACAGTTTGAGTCCATTTCTGACTTTCATAAAAGTCTAGACTACCCTCTGGATGTGGGTGGGGAGGAGGATGTGTGTTATAAGCTGCTTTGTGAACTCTGGTGTGCGGTTGGCTCCGCACCCTGTCCTGCAGGGGAAACTCTGGAAAAAGAGGCCACTCTTCCTGTGGAAAGTAGCAAATTCAGGCTGGGGTTCGCTGCAAATGCCTGGCAGGGCTTATACATTATTTCTGTTTATTATCGACCTCCCTACGGGATTTGAATGTAGAATAACAAGCACCTTCAGACATCATTTTTTTTCAGAAAAGTCTGAGTTTTTGTGCCCTTGTTCTGATGTAGAAAATCAATACCATATTTGAGCAGACAAATGCGAGAAAACATCTCTCTGCCATGACTGTATATTCATTCACTGCTGCACTTCTACAGGGACCCAAATGAGCCATTGTGGTAGACAATAAGTCAACGTGAAGAACAGTCAACAGGGAGCGATTCAGAATTGCAGGGGTGCACCCATCCTTGACTTAAGGGACACATTAAGGAGAAATTAAATGATTGCAGTGCCCGCTGTAGCCTTGCTCCCACGGTCACTCTTTTATAAAGTGGTTTTAAAAGTGGAGCACTCAGAGTCTATCCAAATCTAGAGCAGGCCAGGCTCAGCAGAAGCGAAGTGCAGGGGGGATGCATGAACAGCCTGGGAAGGGGTAGTGGTGGCAGTGATGGAGGGGCGATCATTGTGGTGTTGTCCATGCGGGGAGGGTGGGGGGTGGGATTGTGAAGGTCATTCTGTTCTAGCTCATAAGGCAGTTAGATGTTTCTTGACCTACATACTAACACCTTTGATTAAAGCTGGCATCGCACCCTCTGTGCTGTAACCCATCCCAGCAGCCATATCACTATTTGATCTGCGCCAGCAGTGTGGCTGAAGCTAAGCAGGTGTGGGCTTGGTTAGTACTTGGATGAGAGACCACCTGGGAAAACCAAGTTGCTGCTGGAAGAGGTGGTGGTGGGCAAGTAGGTTGCGATCTTCCCTCTGGTGGAGTAATCCCCAATGCCCCAGTACAGTGATGGGGACACTGTACCGAAGGAGACTTTTGGATGGGACGTCAAACCAAGGTCCTGACTCACTGTGGTCACTAACGATCCTATGACACAATAGATAAGAGCAGGGGCTTCCCTGATGCCATGAGTCAAGTCCCAACCTGATTGTTTAGACCTGCCACCCAATCATCCCCGATCTAATTGGCTGTGAAAATGGCCCTCTCCCTCCCCACCTCACTTCCCAGGGCTCAGTGGGACTTCCCTGGTTCAATAAGGGTTAAATCAATCCCTGTCGTTGTCTTCTCGGATTTCACCAGAAATAAAGTGGAGCCATAATGACACTTGGCCGGCAAACCTATTGCTTTCCTTTAATGCTTAGAGAAATTAAACGCCTTAGGTGTGCAAACAGAGATAATGTATATTTTATAGGTCTTTTTTCACCAAAAGGGGTCCTGCAGCTACTTGAATTTCAGACTGAGAGGCCTCTGAGTTTTCCCAGCTGAGAAAACCACTGCAGCCAGTGCGACGGCCGTTTCTCTTGGTCACATGACCATTGCATTTCGCAACCCCATGAAAATGTGGTCTACGCCTCTCTTCCTCTTTGCGGTTTCCATGGTGAAGCAATAACATGATGGCGTGCAAGCCATTCCAAACGAGAATCTGAGGCTTTTCGCAATCACATGACTTGCAAAAGTTAACTGCGCCAAACTGTTCCATATCGATCCAATGTTGACATCGGCAGGAGAAATCCATTTTATCCCACTCAGAAAAAAAAAAAGGATTGGGCTGAAAACCACTGAAGCCGAATTCACTGGGAATACAGCATAGATACTGAGGGGAATTTACACATTTCACGCAATATATCACCGCTACATTAAAACCAACACTGGATTGTTTTCCAGAATGCTGCTGGCAAACACAGTCTCCGTTTCTAGTTCAGCAGACTAATATATTCCTGTGTAATTTAGAGGAGTGAGTCAGGCAGGAAGAAATAAACTGCCCAAGGTGCTGGACGTGTGCCACGATTTGAAAAAAAGAACAGAAAGCCTCCTCTGGCTCCAGAGACAGAGGGTCAGTAAATTTTTTTTGGTTAAAAAGACACTTGGTAACAGAGAAAGAGGCTACACTGCGGGTGACCAGCACTGCAAGGCGCCGAGTCAGATGAACATGCATCTCCTGGTGGAGCCAAATGACACAATGCCTTCTGTTGCAAAGTTAGCTTGGACATGAGAAACCAGGAAAGGTGAATGAGAAATCAAATGGCAAAAACAACAAGGGAATAAATACAACTTCAGGCAAGTCCGCTCATAAATAGAAATAAAAATTTCATTGGCTTCATCTTTAAAAATTTTAAACATTGGTTCTACATGATTAAGTGAGTTTAATCCACAAAAATCATCTTGGGTTTGAATTATTTGTAATTGCTTGCTTCGTGTAAAGAGTAAGAACATTTCATATTTGTGCAAATAACACATTCTGATATGGTTACAACATCTGGCAGGAACCTTGACAACAGTCGACGTTGCTGCACAGAAGCGGTCACTGAGATGCATCACAAGAATGCGACAATCCTATGCACGTGTGGTCACGTGTTCCTGCCCAGGACATGGTCGATCTCCAGTGCTTTCTGTCTGCCTATATCATGTTTGCAGAAGCGAAACAGTCGCACATAACACTCCACAGCGTGCAAAAGCTCTGGCTGCACTCATTTTGGCCGTCAGCATTTTGATCGCCTGATCCCCGTTTTGTTGGGTCATTCATGGCATTGTGACTTTTCATAAATAAAAAGTTTTTCAGCCAGGCTTTTTACACCCAGGGTTAATGGTGAGTAATGGATGCAACATTTTTTTTTGGCTCAATGTCCTTTCTGTGGATCATTTGGGGAGTGGCTCATGTATGGGACTATTGTTGTGAGCAGGTGACCTGCCGACTACGCAGTTCACCATTTGAGAACCAATACTCTAAATATCCTCATCTTCATTTTTTCCTTATTACATCAATTGTACACTCTGTTGCTTGTTGCGTTTTTAATGCCTCTTAGTATATTTCTGTTCAGATCAAATTAAAGACCGGAATTAATCTGGGTTAAAAAAAAAAAGGAGGACTATCAGGTTTGACAAGTAAGAGAGGAAAATAAATGCATCGGCTGTCAGCAGTGGAAGAAAGTTAAATGACTTGCATGATTTCCAGAACAGCAGCAAGTCAAGTTGCACTTAGGAGGGAGAAATGTCTCACGGGGTTTGTTGTGACCTGAGCAAGACAACCTGTGAAACAAATGGCTTCCCCTTGAAGTGATAAAACAAGTTTCCTCTGTATCCTCCGGTGTCCTCCAATGTTCCAGAGATATGCTGGTTCGCCAAATTGGAGACTCAAAATTGCCCGTAGGCATGGCCGCGAGTGAATGCTGTGTCTGTGAGCACCTTATGATGGTTAACGATGCACTGGTGTGGGCTCCTGCCTCTCATCCATTGGATGCTAGAACCAGCACCAGCATTACATTACTGAGCATCCAAATTGAACCAGTAGATTAGCCAAGATGACAGCCCTTAGAGAACTATACTTAGAAAAAAGAAATATAGGCATTAACTACACCCTAAACATTTGTTGATACCATGTAATTTGTGAGCATGTGTAAGACAATTGTGATTCAGTAAGAAACCGAATACTTGAGATCTTTTCAAATAGAGGCAGAGTAATAAGAATGTGACCGCAAAAGTTTGACTAAAGCAAAGAAAAATTTTCATGACTCCTTAATGTCTTCTAAACTTCAGGTCTTGGGCCTCTGGCTGACTGACAGCTAAGAGGTTTATCTGGGAGCCCTGAGGTCAGGTGTTCAAGGCAACAATTGGACCAGCCTCACCAAGGAAAACAAGGGGTTAAGCCAGTGAAAAATTTGTCAGTTCGTCACTCTCTAGTTACCGCTTCTGGTCAGCCAAGTGCATATAGCTGTATGTTTGAAATTGTATGCAGACAATGTGATCCTCCATAGAGAGTGGGTAGCGCTGCAACTGCATAGCATAAAAAAGCAAGGGTTAGTTGTCAAGTGAATCGAAGAAAGCACGGGCAACGGCATCGACCTCCCATGCGAATGGCAGAAGTTTGTGGCGGCAGACTTATCAGTTTGACTGCTTTCGGGGTGGGGAAAAAAAGAATGAAAAAAATCCAAAAAAAAGAACTTCATTCGGGGTGGGGAAAAAAAGAATGAAAAAAATCCAAAAAAAAGAACTTCAGTGCTTGTCTGATGAGGCTGCTGGATATAGAGATGGTGGAGTAAAGTATACAAGTATACATACATTAAAGTTAGTCACCAAGGAGCTTTTGAAGTTAAAGAACAGCATTTATTGAGTTGGAGTATTTCTCATCAGGACTGACTACAGAATTATCAGGAGCTTCACGGTCTCTCGTGGTAAGAAAGCACCCACTACGGCAACATAAATACAGCCAGCGCTTCACTAAATTGCTGCCACTATAGCTACTGGTTTCACACCAGCTTCCACAAGCAAGTGCAGAATGATTTCTTCTGCTTGTATTTATTTGCAAACTGAGCCCAAACATACGTTTCAACTGCTGCTCCATTCAGCAGTGCCCGTCTGTTTGTGGAAGTGCTCACACCAGGAAGCTGGGAGTCCAGTGCTTCTGACTGAGTGAAAATCTGCCTGCTGATTCAGGCTGAGGGAGAATATGGCGACAGCAGCTGCATTAGAATCTGGTGACCGGCTGGATTAATCAATTCGTCCTGATAGTATACCATCTGAATGATTCTGGCTACATACAGTGAGTAAAATATGTTATGATTTTTTAGTATATTCATATACATTTTTTTTCCATCAAGTATAATGGCTCACGAGCTTGACTTAGAACCTATAGGCTGCAGATTTGTTTTGCAGGTAGGATGTTACCTTTGTAACCCAAGCAAGTTAAGCAAGCTGCGCTGCTGCAGTACGCTCGTACTGAACATCCACAAGGAAAATGAAAATGGTGCAGAGGAAAAAAGTGGCTTTGAAGCTCACACTGGGTACAAGCAAGCGCCAGCATTATACTGCATGTATACCAGAGGAAACTGCAGCCAGGCCAATAAAGGAAAATGAAGCAGTGCTTGTCCAGATTTAAGGAAAGGCTCCATGAGCAAAGGAAAGGGTTTCTGCCGAGAGACATCATACCCTGAACCTTCCTTTACCTGGAGCTTAAACCTTCAAAAATTCCACCATCTCAGCCAAGGAATTAATTTATCCCTCAGGCCCTCTTCCCCTAATAATGTCAAGTGGTTTGACAGCACTGCCTATCAGAGAATTCAACCTTCTCTGAACTGTATTACTAAAGCCAACGCAAAGGTAATGGGCAGAAGAAAATGGCTACTCTTTTCAGAGAAGAACACTGACAGAAGACCAAGAAAAAAGTAATCACTCATCTAAGAGAAGGATGTAAAAGGGCAAAAGGAATCCAACAGACTCGTATGTAAACCGTGACATTCCTGTCCTGCCTCATGACAGTTCGAGGTCTTCTGGCCCAGTTTCCGTCAAAGCAGAAAGTCCCTTCATGCACTTCTTTAAGGAAAATGGCATTACTTACAAACAGTTCTTTTTGGCTTTCGAAGACAGGCATGGTTACAGAAAGCTATAGTCAGTGGATTGACACTACAACAAAAACAGAGCAGCAGTACATTTTTGAAATGGTGAGCCACTTCTCTTGGCATTTTAAGTTTGGCAAAAAATAAACGAAAAGCCACATTCCATTTCTCAAAGCTTATTAACAGGAAGTGCTTTCACCCATGACAATGTGAATTATGCACACTGCCTAACCAAAAAAAAAAAAAAAAATGTTGCTAGGTTTGTCTTGCATTGTATTTGAGATCTTCTATTGATGACGGGACAGTCAAACCACAGCTTAAAATCTTCTCCCACACAGCCCAAAGCGTAGGACAGTTCATTACCCAATCCCAGTGATTTCAAAGATCTTCTAAGTTGTTTTCTTTGCTTGATGTGCTCCAATAATTTGCTAGCAGGCCAGGTGAGACCTATTAAAATGCCACAGTAATGATACAAATACAAGCTGTTAAGTATTTGCTTATTTATATCCAAATGGCAACTTTACTTTGGCTGGGCAGGTTATTATGCCCTTGAGATCAACAAAGTACATACTCATATCTGATTTTAGAAAGTAGAACCAATTACAAATCTTCCCTAGTATTTTTGTGTACCTTTGAGGCAGGATTATAGTTCACTCCTAAACATGCTGAAATTATTACTGAGTATAAACCCAGGGGCCACGTTATTAGGTACACCTGCACGTGTGCTTGTTAATGTACAATATATGGTCAGCAAATCATGTGGCAGCCAACTCAATACATAAAATCATAAAAGGTTCAGTGGTAGTTCAGACCAAACATCAGAAACAGGATAAAATGTGATCTAAGTGACTTCGCCCGTGAAATGACTGTTGGTTCAGAACATGGTATCTCAGAAGCTGCTGATCTCCTGGGAATTTCTAGCATAGCAGTAACTACAGTTTGCAGTGAATTGGGGGGCAAAAAAAAAAAAAAAAAATCATCCAGTAAGGCGTTTTGTCAGGGGGGGAGAGTGCCTTGTTAATGAGAAAGGTCAGGGTAGAATGGTGTGAGTCAACAGAGGCCAACTGTACCCGTGATAAACTGCTGTTACGCAACAGCGTTAACTTGAGCAGAAAATCATCTCTGAAAGTTCAATCAACTCGAACCTCAAAGCAGTCAGGCTACAGCCGCAGAAGTGCAGACCGAGTTCAACTGCTTGGCCAAGAACAGGTATGTGAAGCTACTGTGGGCAAAGGAACTGACCAAGGACCTGGCCTTAGAACTGGAGTTGGTACCCGGGCGCTGCTCTGTGGCTGCCCACTGCTCCGAACTATAGGATGGGTCAAATGCAGAGGACAAATTACCCCACGGAGTTCAATAAAATCAATCAATCAATCAATCTATCTATCAATCTATCAATCTTCAAAACTGTAGAGTGAAAGATTGGAAAAATGTTGCCTAGTCTGACTTTTTCTTGATTTTTCTTGATTTTTCTTGATTTTTACAGAGACAGAGATGGCAAGTCCAGACTTGAGTTTAAAATACACTCTACTATGCATCCATCCTGCCTTGTGTCAGTGGTGCTGGTGCCTGTGATGTGGTGCAATGATGTGGGGAAAATGTTCTTGGCACCCCTCAACAGGATTTGAGTGCAATTTCAATTCTACAGCCTACTGGAGTATTGTTGTAAACCATGTGCACCCCTTTATTCCTACAATCTACACATCTTCTGATGGCTACTTCCAGCTGGAAGGCACATAATGTCAAAATGCACTCTTAATCTCAAGCTGGTTCCACAAACATGGCAATAAGATCAGTGCACTCCAAAGGCTTCCAGTGACTAGATCGCAATCAAATTGGGAACTTTTGGGATGTGGCGGAACGGGAGACTTGAAGCATGAATGGCATTAATGTGGAGCTGACAAATGTGCAGCAATTACTTGATGCCATCATGTCAACCTGTCAACAAGAATCTCAAAGGAATATTTACAGCACCATGATATATGTATTTGGGCGGCACGGTGGCATAGTGGTTAGCACTATTGCCTCTCAGCAAGAAGGTTGTGGGTTTGAATCCGGCCTGGGGCTTTTCTGTGTGGAGTTTGCATGTTCTCCCCGTGTTCACGTGGGTTTTCTCCGGGTACTCCGGTTTCCCCCACCCACAAAACATGCAATATAGGAATACTGTATGGCTGTGTGTGAATGGTCGGAGGGGCCGTAGGTGCATACTGACAGCCACGCTTCCGTCAGTCTGCCCCAGGGCAGCTGTGGCTACTAAAACGTAGTTTACCACCATCAGAGCGTGAATGTGAATGAATAATGTATCCTTGTGAAGCACCCAGCAAGCAGAAAAGCGCTATATAAAATTGATGCATTATTATTATCCATGCAGCAAGAAATTCAAGGTGTTCTGGCGAAAGGGGGGGGGGATCATACTCACTACTAAAAAACATAACTAAATACTGAGTCTTACTTTGTTTAATATCAATTTTATAGACCATTTCAAATAGTCTTCAAAAAAAATCTTAACTGTGAAGTGTGTGTAAAGAGTGCAATGCTGACAGCATTATCCAGCACCATTACCCATACTGAGAGCGACTTGAAAGTGTGGAATTACCTTTAATACCACAAAGAATTTCAGTCATTTATAAAATAAACTCTAAAGCAGGCCATTCATGCCTCCCCCCGCCCTTGTTCAGAGCCGATTAAAAGTTCATATTAAGCCTGAGGCTTTTCTGCAAGTTCATGCCAACAAGGTTCTGAAACGGGCAACAAAAATGTGCATGTACCACATTTTACAAAACGAAGACATAGCCATTCAGTCTACCATTTATTGAACGAACTACAGCAGTGCTGGGTAAGAAGGGCCATATGCATTCTGGGATGTCAGACCAATCTCTTCTCAGAATAATTCAACAGGATACTTCATTTACTCCATCAGACACCATGGCCACATTCTGTAATTTGAGCAGTAGCCCATGATTATTCTTGTGCCAATACGCCTGTGCTGTACAATCTTGATGCTGCCCAACCCATGAGTAAATCTTTGTTGTAGAGAATAAATTTGTTGCTTAAGTAAAAGTAATTGGTGGCAATAAACGCCGGTATGTGGCCCAGCCCAAGAGTGGGCCACCACTGAACTACAGAATATTCTAAAGAGCAACAAGCCTGGACTTAGATATCCCATGGGTCTCTGCCTCGATGAAATGGCCCAGAACTAGTGATAAATTCAGAGTAAAATAATAATAAAATAAAAATTATTCTGCTTTTCGTCAAGGTAATTTCCATCTCAGCCCCCATTTTCTCTAAACAGAACTAGAAGGCTTTTCTCAAACAGGGTTGCGGAGTTAAAATTTCCAAGCAAAACTCCAGAACACTTTTTTTTTTTAAATTACTTCAGACCAGGGGCCTCATTTATCAACCGTGTGTACGCACAGATGTGTGTGTATTGGGTGTGTAAGAACATTCCACCCAAAGTATTGGATTTATCAACTTGTATTTGTACGTAGGAACATGCGTAAATTTAAGCACAACTCTTACCAGTGAAACTACGAATAGAACGCACTAAGAGCGTCACAGTGTTCAGCAATCTCAAACTTTCCCTGTTTCCTCCTATTAATAAAAATTCTCAATTAGTAATTTAGCAGACAATTTTAATATTTTGTGTAACAAGTTATAAACGACAGCTGTGACTGGACAACCTAAAATGAAAACTTGAAATGCAAGTACCATGGCTTATCTTGCACTATTGGAGGATTTGGAGAACCGTGCGCTCCGCAGGGAGTGCGTTTTCAAAGAGCGCGCAGATCTGTTCAGTGAGAGCACAGAGTGGCTTCTCAGCAGGTACCACTTCCCCAGATACATACTGATGGATTTATGCAGTGATTTACAACCCATGTTGGAGCGAGAGCCAAAACGCACCAAAGCCATCCCAGTGCACACCCAGCTCCTGCCCACCGTGGGATTTTTGGCCACCGGAACATTTCAGCGAGAGACTGGAGACATATGTGCCATTTCACAGCCGACACAAAGCAGATTCATGGCGGCAGTGTTGGATGCAGGAATTTCTCTAGCCCCAACTTACTTCCAGATCCCATACAGACATCACCGACAAGCCAAAATAAAACAAGGATTTCACGCCATCGCCGAATTCCCAAGCATAATTGGAGCCATAGATTGTACCTACACTGCAATAAAAGCACCATCACACAATGAATTCAGTTACGTGAACAGGAAAGGATTTCATTCAATCAATGCGCAAATAATCTGCGATACAAATGTGTCGCTGTTAAACTTTGTTGCCCGGTGGCCTGGAGGAACGCAGGACTCATTCGTTCTGCAGAACAGCTCTGTGGGTGTGTGGCTCCAAACAGGAGCTGTTGAGGACAGCTGGCTTATTGGTGAGTTTAAACATTTCAAAATTATTTTCTGGACTTCATATGGTTTATTATAGCATCTCTATAGGTGATCGGGGAGATCCACTGAAGCCGTGGCGAATGACTGAGACTGCGGTTTCCGCTGAGCCAACAGAATTAACAGCAGTCGTTACCTTCTCCCACGCAGCATTTTTTTCTTTTGTTGATCACACCTGCATCGTCTGTTCCAAGCAGTATTTTTTCTTTTGTTTCAATCTGTCTCACAAACAATTCAATCTCTGTGTCGGAGATTTTCCCTCTTCTTCGCCCTCTTTGCCATGATTTCAGTGGGGGAAAAAAAAAAATCCATTCACGCATTCTTAAAGGGATTGCTGCTACCATATACGGTCAATTGGAGGCGTTTGTGAACACAAATGAGCCTAAAACCATGCACAAGCATGGTAGTTTAGAATAAGTGGGATTTATCATCACATAGTACTAACTGGTGTGCGTACGACCAGTTTCTGCACATTTTTGTACTTACACACATTCTAAGTTTCATTCTCACGAAAGAATTTAGAACATTTTCTATGCCCAGGTTGATAAATGAGGCCCCAGGTTTGAGATTTAGTAGGGTCCTGAGTGTTAATCAGAGCAAGTTAACCATCTAACCTCAGTCATCCTGCTTTATGAAACAGAGCCCAGGTCTCTCACCTTAGCAGAGGTTTCAAACCACCCCAAAAAGCCTGCCTCTTTGCAGAAGTTGTCCATGAGGGTGGAGTTGTTTGAGGGATCCTTCTTCTGGTCGCACTTATTGGCCAGGAGGACAGAGGGGATGGGGTTGCCATTGGCCAGCTTCACCTTGCTGTCCAGGTCATGCTTCCACTTGGACACCGCCTCAAAAGTGGATCCACGAGTAACGTCGAAGACCACAAATGCCCCGACAGCCTCCTTGTAGTAAACTCTAGTCATGTTACCGAATCGTTCTTGACCTAGAGAAAAATGGATGAATAATATTACTTTAAATGCTCCACAAATGCAAAAGTCACCATCAACTTTTCTGAGTGTTGATGAACAAGTCAACTTGTCTACTTGGATGCATACTGGATCTCAATCCCCTCCATCCTAGACTAACACATGGACACACTAAGCCCTAGTCAAGTTACCGTTTCGTTGCGCACAACTCCCATTAAAAAAAAAAAAAAACCCAATGTTATCCCTTTAGCATTAAAATGCGTAGTCTCAGGTTAACAGGTAACAGTCATGATCTTAATATCTACACTCATCCAGTTCTGAGCCTTTTGCTGGTTTCTGCTGCTCTGTTTTTTAAATGACTTTGGATGCATTGGATGAAGTGCATAAACTTCCATAGCCTAAATTCTCACCATATGCCTTAGTGATGCTGCAAAATCCCTGCATATCAAGAGAAATTGAGGCAGCAGAAACTGCCTCAAAAGGTGAAAGACTGAAATCTACCCAATTACTTGGGACTGACACACAATCTCCATGGTTCTATCAAACAGGAGGTTCTATAATTTGCATAATACGACCCAAACTTATGAGCAGGCAGCGGATTAACTACATTAACATGTTTATATTTCAATGCCTTTCAGTATTAGATGCCAGACTGCTGCCGCTAATCACATAGCTCTCAGTGGATTGTTACTCTGATTAAAAGATGTGCACATCAGCAAAACATGAATTTTTAAAAATCAGAGTACCATACATTATGCCTGTGATTGTGCTCATTATTCAAGGAATTCTAATTTGAAGTGCTTGTTCAATTTTCTGTCAAAGCACTGCATATTCCACCATTTCTCAGTGGCTCTTACCTAGAACATTTCGCATATTACTATATTTACACAGCTTGATATGCCCTCATGCAACTTGGGTTATGCATTTTGCCCAAGGGGATTAACACATTATTCTAATAACTAGGAATAAACCATGGACATTTTGGGTAACAAACTCCATTCCTTTTCCAGCAAATTACAAAGACGCATGGGCCATATATTGCTGCATGTATAGACCTGACAATAAGCACGCAGACATACTGCTACAGCTATTCCTAGTCATTTTCCTCCAGCACTGTACCCAACTGGGAGGAGTGTAGACTCCTTTTTTTTATTTATTCGTGTATTGTTTTCATTTATTTATTTATTTATTTTTTTGGTCGGTTTTGGTTTCAAAATTAGATGGCACTAGAGGGATTGTCATGGGAATTAGGCCAGGCAAGAAGCGATATGCGATATTTTCCTGAAACATAAGGCCATCGGCATATGAACTGCGAGAACCAAGTCTGAAACTGAAGCACAACTTATTTCCCGTACCTAGCTGTAGGTGCCAAACAGCAAAATGGAATATGGCTGTGCCAATCGTCAGAAATAAATTAATGTGTCATAATTAAATGTATTTGTAAGTAAAATTTGTGTTGTTACTCACAAGCTTACAGTTGGCATTCATAAAAAAGTGACTAGACTGTGAAGCAGGCTTGCCACTTCTTACAACCAGCTCTTTCTCTATGTATGTGTGTGTGTGTGTGTGTGTGTGTGTGTGTGTGTGTGTGTATACATATAGAGCATGGTCAAGGAGTACTAAGAACAAGTCAATTCACAACATAATGGTGAGAAACTATATTCCATTTGCTAGATTTTATTTGATTCCACTCACATGATTCAGAACAAACATTTTTGATACAGGGAATGTGTACATAAGGGTCACCCAGAGTATAGCATACATGACTGCCAGGAGGCAAAGATTCATTAATAGTCAGAATCCTTGACCAGAAATGTTCTTTTCTAAACTAAACTGATGTAGAGTACCAGAGATACCTTTCTCTGTGGGCCGCAGAGACTAAAAAATAAATTTACTAGATTTTATATGAATCCACCTGCTCGATTCAGACGTGTAGAAGAGTCACTCAGAAAAGTATAACAGAGAGTTGTCAAGAGACAATGGTCAGAATGCTCTGTCAGAAACGTTCATCCCTAAACTTAACTGACATGGAGAGCCAGAGACATCTTTGTCTGTTGGTTGCAGCACATCTATGATCCAAGAGCCCCAAATCCACACTGCAATTCCAATGAAGTTAGGATGTTGTGTAAATCAAAAATAAAAACAGAATACAATGATTTGCAAATCTCATAAACCAATATTTTATTCACAATAGAACATAGATAACATAACCTATATGTTTAAAGTGAGACATTTTACCATTTAATGAAAAATATTGGCTCATTTTGAATTTCACAGCCGCAACAGATCTCAAAAAAGTTGGGAAAGGGCCATGTTTACCATTGTGTAGCATCCCCTCTTCTTTTAACAGCCTGTAAATGTCTGGGAAGTGAGGAGACCAATTGCTGAAGTTTTGGAGGAGGGATGTTGTCCCACTCTCGTCTGATGTAGGATTCTAGGTGCTCAACCATCCTGGGTCCTCTATGCCATATTTTTTTTTTTAATGATGCTCTAAATGTTTTCTATTGGTGAAAGGTCTAGACTGCAGGCAGACCATTTCAGCACCCGGAAGCCAAGCTGTTGTGATGGAAGCAGTATGTGGGTTAGCCTTGTCTTGCTGAAATATGCAAGGCCTTCCCTGAAAAAGACTTTGTTGCAAAACCTTTAAATACTTTTCAGCATTGATAATGCCAAATCAGATGTATAAGTTGCCCATGCCATAGGCACTAATGCAACCCCATACCATTAGAGGTGCAAGCTTTTGAACTGCGCGCTGACAACAATCTGGATGGTCTCCCTCTCCTCTTTAGTCCGCAAAACATGGCGTCCTTGGTTTCCAAAAAGAATTTCAAATTTTTATTCATCTGACCACAAAACAGTTTTACATTTTTGCCTCAGTCCATTAAAAATTTGGCCCAGAGAAGACGGCGGCATTTCTGGATAGTGTTCACATATGGCTTCTTCTCTGCATGATATAGCTTTAGCTTGCATATGTACGTTGCACAAAGAACTGTGTTCACAGTCACTGATTTCTGGAAGTGTTCCTGAGCCCTTGCAGTGAATCCCAGAGTAGAATTATGCCTGTTTTTAATGCAGTGCTGTCTGAGGGCCTGAAGATTATGAGCATCCAATACTGACCTTTGGCCTTGTCTCTTGCAGAGAGATTTCTCTAGATTCTCTGAATCTTTTGATTATATTATGCACTTTAGATGGTGGGATATTCAAAATCTTCGCAATTTCACTTTGGAGGAACATTTTTCTGAAATTGTCCCAGAATTTTTTGACCAAGTTTTTCACAGATTGCCGAGCCTCTGCCCATCTTTACTTCTGAGAGACTGTGCCGCTCTTCTATGCTCCTTATATACCCAGTCAGGTTAACTGGCAAAAGGTCAATAAAATAATTAGTAGTAAAATGCTCCGCCACCTGTTTTTTCGTTAGTAACTTTTCTTTTCCAGCCTTTTGTTGCTCCGTCCCAACTTTTTTGAGATGTGCTGCTGCCATAAAATTCAAAATGTGCTAATATTTTTCAAGAAATGGTAAAATGTCTCACTTTCAACATCTGACATGTTGTCTGAGTTATACTGTGAATAAAACGTGGGTTTATGAGATTAGTAAATCATTGCATTCTGTTTTTATTCTCGTTTTACACAACATAATTACATTGGAATCGAGGTTTACTACAACAAAAACAACAACTATGGAGTTAAATTACTGCCAAAACCTTGTGTACAAACCGAAAATGTTTTACAAATGCACCACGATTCACAAACAAATACAATGTGATTTGCAAATATAAAAATGATTCACGTGCAAACAAAGTGTGGTTTGCAAATATAAAAACGATTTGCAAACAAATACAGTGTGATTTGCAAATATAAAAATGATTCACGTACAAACTAGGTGTGATTTGCAAATATAAAAACGATTTGCAAACAAATACAGAGTGGTTTGCAAATACAAAACACCATTAACAAACGAATGTTTTCAGTTTTACAAATACAAAACGTACCGATTACAAGTATACGACGAGAACCATTTCCTACAAGTACAAATCACTTTTGGCAGTTTTCTACCGCTGACATGGCGTAAAGGATTTTCTCACAAATGTCCTCATTGTTATTGTCCCTGTTAAACAGCAGGTGGGGCTATGACTCAATATCCTAGATCTCTACACCGTGAAGTTGAACAGAATAGAGAACGGCCGCCAGCGACAACCGTGGACATGAGGATGATGGCTGAGGCTAAATAAAAACGCAGTGTCTTCGTGTTCGAAATAATTCCGTGTCCGACAGTGGGATGGTGTCAATATAACTACGTGTCCGACAGTGGATTATTGTTTTTAATCTCATGAAGTCTACTGAATCTTTTAGATAGCCTATTAAACGTGAATGTTTGATCAGATGGCTCAGTTCTTCAAGATGGGTACCCAATCAATGTTTCTGTTTAAGCTCTGCTCAATAAAGTGTTCTGATTGATAGTGATATATTTTTATTTTCCATTTCGTTATAAATCTGGGCCCGTATTCACAAAGCATCTTATCTTAGCGCTAGGAGTAGGCTACTCCTAAGTCGCGCTAAAACATTTATGATAAAACAATCTTAAAATTCACAAAACCGCTGAGAGCAACTTTTAGTGAAGAAAATTGGTAACTCCTAGAATAGGGGTAGCTCTGAGATAGCAACGGAGATTACTCCCGCCTATGGCTGATGTCAATTCTCATGCACGAGTCTTGGAACAATGAGCACGGTGATTGGTTGTTTGGTGGCAGGGCAACCCATTGAAAAAAATATCCCACATACAACCCATGGAGGAAAAAAATGAGAAAATAGTCCAAGGGACTGGTTTGTCCAAAAAAATAATGGCATTGTAACGGGTTCGGCAGTTTTCAAATGCATTTCAAAGTAGAGAGGTACGACCATCCCCTTTTTAAACACTGCCCTAACTCTAAGCCTAACCTTAACTTTAACATTGACATTTAAATAATTTTCTTCCCTTCAATTATAATAATTTAAAACACGGTTACTTTTAAGCAAGTTATTGTTAACATACAAAGCATTGGTTTATTTAGATTCGGTTTAAGATAATAGTATATTGAGCACTTTTGAAAATTGCAATGCACGGTCCCCGCATATCACGCTCTAGGCAAATAAACGTACATAGGAAAGAGATAATTGTAAAAACATTAATAGCATTAAACAAGTTATTAATGAAACGCGTCACTTGCCCCTATAGCTACTTATTACCCGATGAGAATGAGAATATGTTGCGATCATTTAAATGTCGAGCCGTTCAAGTTTGTTTGCCCTAAACTGTAATGGATGTTAAGTTCAAAAATGACGCGAAAGCCCAGCTGGAGGCAAGACCAGTTACTGCTGCTGGGCCAGTTGGCGCTGGAGCGAAAGCATGTAACCTAATCAGAGGGAAAATTGGCTCGGGGGTGAACAGCAAATCCAAGCGGTATGCGTGGGATAATATCAGCCAACAGATCGTTGCAGCGTTACCCTCGGTGTCTCGGATGGCTAAAAGTTGCTCTCAGCGGTTTTGTGAATTACTTTTCAGATTTTACTCCTACATAAAATGTTTTAGCGCGAATGAGGAGTACTCCTAGCGCTAAGATAAGATGCTTTCTGAATACGGGCCGAGATTTATAATGAAATGGAAAATAAAAATATATCACTATCAATCAGAACACTTTATTGAGCAGAGCTTAAACAGAAACATTGATTGGGTACCCATCTTGAAGAACTGAGCCATCTGATCAAACATTCACGTTTAATAGGCTATCTAAAAGATTCAGTAGACTTCATGAGATTAAAAACAATAATCCACTGTCGGACACGGAGTTATATTGACACCATCCCACTGTAGGACACGGAATTATTTCGAACACGAAGACACTGCGTTTTTATTTAGCCTCAGCCATCATCCTCATGTCCACGGTTGTCGCTGGCGGTCGTTCTCTATTCTGTTCAACTTCACGGTGTAGAGATCTAGGATATTGAGTCATAGCCCCACCTGCTGTTTAATAGGGACAATAACAGTGAGGACATTTGTGAGAAAATCTTTTACGCCATGTCAGCGGTAGAAAACTGCCAAAAGTGATTTGTACTTGTAGGAAATGGTTGTCGTCGTATACTTGTAATCGGTACGTTTTGTATTTGTAAAACTGAAAACATTCGTTTGTTAATGGTGTTTTGTATTTGCAAACCACTCTGTATTTGTTTGCAAATCGTTTTTATATTTGCAAATCACACCTAGTTTGTACGTGAATCGTTTTTATATTTGCAAATCACACTGTATTTGTTTGCAAATCGTTTTTATATTTGCAAACCACACTTTGTTTGCACGTGAATCATTTTTATATTTGCAAATCACATTGTATTTGTTTGTGAATCGTGGTGCATTTGTAAAACATTTTCGGTTTGTATACAAGGTTTTGGCAGTAATTTAACTCCATAAACAACCACCACCCCAGGGTAATCCAGAATCCTAACCAAAATCCATTTTTAAAATTATTCATTCTATGATTAAGAATCTTTTTCGAACTCCAAAATTGTGTTTTGGTCGCAAGTGGCACGGGACATGCTTAAAAGAGCAAGGAAGCATGAAGCTGAACAGCATACATGATGAACCTGAGAGACAGGTTTGCAGCAGTTGACTGGTTTTGGAATTGCCTACTACTTACTACACTGCCCCCCCCAAAAAAAGTTGTAACATTTAGCATTTTGTTGGACCACCTTCAGCTTTGATCATTCATAACACACATTCGACATGGCATGGAGAGTGGAGTTCTGTTTATCGCCCTTCTGCTCAACTCAATTCTGTAAAATGAGTGATGACGATATGAATGTTTTAAAGTCCTTTATGTGATCAATAGCTTTATGTTGACAATCGTAGTTTTAACACAGAGTGCACAGTGAGCAAAGACTGCTTATAATTAGCTAGACTGTATTCAGGTAATAGCCTACTGAAATTGAAGGTGACACCCTACAGCGATGTGCGCCGTTAATTTATGTCTGAATAGTAATTAATGACGTACCTCAAAATTGTCTCCCCCCCCCTTTCCAATATTTGAACGCCAAATAGGGAGGCAGTGCATTGCTGAGGTGTAAATTCTCATCCAACTTCGAGCGGACAGAGACAAACCGTCCGTCCGCATCGGACCATGGTCAGACATCCTACTTTTGTTTTATTGAAACACCTGACGGACAAATTTTCATGCGACAGATGGTCTGACAAGTAAAGTTTTTTGAAGTAGCCCCCTGCTTTCAGAAGCTAACTCCCATGGCGGGTCACCAGTTGCATCTCAGAAAAAAGACCAAGTTCAGCTTTCAAAAATTTGGCTAAGTCTTGCGGCGGGTGACCAGTTTCATATCCATTCAACAGTTCCGATATCTGTGCGATCTCTAGAGCCGCTAATGTCATTGAAATCTGAACTGGAGCTGTCGCTATGCCTCTCTGTATTGTCCGCAATGTGTTTTCGTATTGCTATCTCACTGTGCGACGTTACGGAGTAATGGGCGGGCTGATTTACAGTGGGTGAAAATCAGGCACTTTGAAACCATGTTTCGGGATATTGCGTCAGTGCAAAAATTTTGAAAAAAATTCTCAAAAATAATATGCTTTATAGCCCTATAAAAAATGTGATCATATTTCCCTTTAAGGTCAGGACTTTATAGTAGCCAATTCACGTGTGAAAATTATTCCTCATGCTCTCAGAACTACTGTTCTCTTTCACAATTTGAGCCCAATGAATTGTAGCGCCATCATTCTGGAATATGCCTGTACCCTAAAGGATTATAATAAATCTATTGATGCCATCACCTGGTCTTTCAGTACATTCAGGTTGTCTGCTGACTTCGTTTTACTGCTGTAAAAAGTTGCGGAGCCTGGATTGTGCCAATTGAAGCAACTACAGATCATAACACTGCCTCCAGCGGCTTCTACAGCAGGAACAGGATGACAGGTGCATCACTTCATGGGCTTCCTTTCTTACCCTGACACTCAATCACTCTGGAATAGAGTAAACCTGTTCTCAACAGACCACATGACCGTTTTTCCATTGCTCCACACTCCAGTATGATAGAGATTGAAAGAATGAAGTCACTTCCCCTGATTAGCCTCACTAACAAGTGGCTTTCTTGTAGTCTCTCAGGGATTTGGTCTCAATCCTGCCAGTTAAGGTGGCATTCCGTGTGGGCAAATGCGCTTACTTTAAGACATGGCCAGTCCTACTGTCCTACTGTCAATTTTTAATGCTGAGACTTCACCAAGTGTTTTGCTGATTTTTGATCAGGATCACTCATGATTACTTTCAAACCCATTTCTTCCACAAAGTGGATAGTTCAATACCATCATTCCAGGTTTTATCTACAAAGCTTTTTGCCCGCAGGTCTACGTGTATCCATGGACACCCTGAAGAGATCACTAGCAAAATCGATAGGCTTGTTGACCGTACCCCACACAAGATCTATACCAAATATAAAATTAATCCATAAAGAATGCAAAGCCCTCAAAAGAAATCTCTACAGATGCAGGGGCAGACGCAGCATAACGTTTGCTGATCCATAGTATCACCGACTCATCGTCCAGGATAACTTCTTTCCAGTGAGTTCAGCAATCTCCTCAGATATTTTCTTTGCTTGATGCAGGGCAGCAATTTGCCCCTCTTAAAACGCTTTCCAGGACCAAGAGATACAATTTCTGTAATGGTTGATCAAGAAATGGGAAGCTACACAGCATCAGTCAGGGTTAAAAGAGAATAGCTGCCAGCTGAAATGTACTTATCACTGCAATAATGATTCAATCATATGCTCTTTAGTATTTGCCTATTAAATACAAACAATAGCTTTTTTTTTTGCAAGGCAGTCTACTAATTTCCTGATCATGGCCACTGGAGCAATTAGTTTACAGTACGCGACCAACATGAAATTAACCACCAGGTCAGATATTCAGATGAGATACTACAATGGCAAAATGGCAAAAAGTGCACAGCCTGAGCAAAAGTGAAGTAACTGATTAACTCGTTAGCTGAGGTTAATTAGGCCTTCTTTGCCTCTTGGCAATTACTTCCCCATGTGATCCTAAGAAGGAATAGATTTTGAAATGGCTTGTTATGGCTAATTTGCTGTAACCCTAGTGACATAATGGGGACCTTTAAGGCCAAAAGGCGAGACAATCAATGGTAACATCCCACAGAGTAAAGCAATAATTTTAATCAGCGATTCCCCCAGCCTGGTCTTGAGGCACCCCATGTATGCTGATTTTTGTTCCAACCACAATTGCAATCATAAGATTTTAATAAGCTATTAATCTGTCCTAATTATTTCCTAATTTGTCCTAATTAGGTCCTAATTTCATGCTTAAAGTAATTATTTACTATCTCAGGCCATATTTTGACATTAATATCTGTGTGCCATGAAGGGAATTGAAAATGTCTATTTTTCTATATGCAAACCATTTCAAGTGACAGTTTTAAACAGATCAAATTATAAACTGAGAAAATCAGTAAACCCAAATTACGGAGCTGACCATAGGTGTTTTTTCAGTTCAATCAGTTGTGACTGATTGCTTGCCTGACCAACGGTCTGTTTGTGACCACGTGTCCTCTTTCACCAATTAGGAGACTGTTTATTTGTTTAACTCATCTATTGAGTAGTTCATTTTCCCCTTTTTATGCAGCGATGTCCATAACAAAGTGTATGTCAACTGTTCATTCTTCATGTCACGTATACGCATCGGTCAAAATGTGACTTAAGAGGATAAATTACTGCTGTAAAAAACAATGCACCAAATTAAGACAAATTAACAGGTAGTGAAAATTGTACAATTGCAGGTGTGGTCAGGAAAAATGATACAAAATACACAGGGGTGACCCGGAACTGGGTTAGGGGAATTACGGCTCAATAACTTGGTCATGTGACTGTACACAACAAGGTTAGAGGCATATACTGGCTAATACACTATATACTGCTATGAAGAGCTGCCTGTAGTATCTTGGATTCCAATCAGCCAAAACATTACAACCACAGACAGGTGGAACAAATATTATTGATGAGGGGTAGCCAGCCCTGGTCCGGGAGAGCGACTGGGTGCATTGGCTAATTCTCTCCATCCAATTTAAACCCAAGTCACCAGGTGAGTTAAGTATGTAATCAACTGCTTTAATTCATCAATCAAGTGCTGAATAAAACCAAATACAAGCAGACACTGGTTCTCCAGGACCAGGGTTGGTCACTCCTGTCATTGATTAACTCGCTACCACAGCATCTGTCAAGGGT
The DNA here is from genome assembly GCA_029721435.1 of Gymnothorax reevesii. Classification (NCBI taxonomy): domain Eukaryota; kingdom Metazoa; phylum Chordata; class Actinopteri; order Anguilliformes; family Muraenidae; genus Gymnothorax; species Gymnothorax reevesii. The sequence goes on from CM056576.1 coordinate 49,046,273, forward strand.
TGGGAAACACAAGACAGCAAGTGTACAGTAAGCTCTAGAAATGGATCAGTTGAAGCAGGCAAAATGGGCAAGCTGAAGGATCTGATCGACTGCGCCATAGGCCAAAGAATGATGGTCAGACAACTGAGTCCGAGCATTGCCGAAATGGCAGGTCTTGTGAGGACATGAGCACCGAAGACTCACGGATGTGCATGGGGATCGCAGGCCAACCCGTTGGGCCCAATCCCACAAAAAACTAATTGCAACACAAACAGCAGAAAAGGTTCATTCTTGCCATGATAAAAAGGTGTCAGAACACACAGTGCATCCTATTTTGCTGTGTATGAGGCTTCGCATCTGCAGACCGGTCGCAGTGCCCATGCTAACTCTCGTCCATTGCCGAAAGTGCATCCAACAGGCGTACAAGCCTCAGAACTAGGCCACAGAGCAATGGAAGAAGGTGGCCTGGTCTGAGGAATCACAATCTGTTTTAAATATTGCAGATGGCCAGGTGAATGTGTCATTAACCTGGGAAAGAGATGTAACCAGGAACTGTGGGAGGAAGGCAAGCCGGCAAAGGCGGTGTGATGCTCTGGGCAATGTTCTGCTGGCAATAATGTGGACAATACTTTGAAATATACTACTGACCTAAACATACTAGCAGGCCAAGTCCGCCCATTCATGGCACAAGTATTCCCTGATGGCAGTGGCCTCTTTCAGCATCCTGCTGCACGGAAAAAAATATTCAGGGAACAGTTTGTGGAGAGGTTGAATTGACCTCAAAATTCCACAGACCTTAATCTAATCGCGAATCTGTGTGATGTGCTGGAAAAACAAGCCCGAACCATGAAGGCAGCACTTTGCAACTTATTAGACTTAAGGGATCTGCTGCGAACGTTTTGGTGCCAGATGTCACTGGACGCCTTCAACGGTCTTGTGGAGTCCATGCTTCAATAAGTCAGAGCCATTTTCATGGGACAAGGGGGATCTAAACAGTATCGGCCAGGTAATGATGTGGCCGATTGGTGTATAATGGAGCGGCACGCCGAGCATAGTAAAAAATACACAATTTCAAAGAAGGCTTTTATTGCCTTTTTGAACACCCTGCATGCATTTGTTCTTTTATTTTTTTAGTACACCATACATTCACCAGACAAATTCCTTTCTTACAATAACAAGAGGCCCATAAGCCTTAACTGTCTCCTGAGTAGTATAAGAATGTTTGATGTTATCGATGTCAATGAACCAAAAATACCCCAAAGTTTCAACTTCACCCCCTCTCCAGGGGAAAACATGGAGCCTGCGGGCCATGAAATAAAAAATTTTGATAAAGCACCTCAAGACCCTTCCATCTATGAAGAGTATTGGTTTCCAGCCTCTCTCGGTCTGGAGAAGAAGATTGTAGAAATTTTTGGCAATATGACCCCATTTGGGCCCCACCCCTCAGCCCCTGGGGAAGAGACAGGGTAAAAAATGTCAAAGTATCAAACTGTCATCTCATGGTTATAATGCCAGTCAAGGTTGAATGATTTTCAGCAGATAATGAACAAAATGTACCCAAATGTATCATTTTCCAATATAAACTATAGTAAATTTCACCCCCTCCCCAAGGACAAACATGGAGATCGAGGGTCATGAAGTTCACAATTTTGATAAAGGACCTCAAGAGCCTTCCATCTATGAATTGTTTTCCAGCATATCTGGGGGTGGAGAGGAAGATTTTAAAAATTTCAGCCAATTTGACCACTTTTAGCCCCGCCCCTCAGAGCACCTGGGGATGAGCACCATATACCTCACAATTTTGGTGCATATTTGACCAAGGAAGGTTCCTGCAAAATTTTATTGAAATCAGATCAGCAGTTTCTGAGAAGTCAAAAATGTATTGACCAGTTTTAGCCCCGTCCCTCAATGCCCCTGGGGGTGGGCACCGTAGAATTCACAATTTTGGTGCATATTTGACCATGGAAGGTTCCTGCAAAATTTAATTGAAATTGGATCAGCGGTTTCTGAGAAGCCATCAAAAATGTTCATTGTTTTACGGACGCACGACGGACAGAAGGCGATTAGAATAGGTCACTTTGAGACTTCATCTCATGTGACCTAAAAATCTTATTGTTCTACACAAATGTTTCTCTCAACCCCCCAGCAGCACACCATTTCCTTACAGCTCAAAAGCCCTTTCAGTCCTCTGGCAGAATTACTGATGTTTAAAGAAGCTGCACCACGATTACTGCGCATGCTTAGAAAGTACATCCGAAGAAAGTGAATCTGCTTGACTGCAAGAAGTAATTTGATTCCATCTCCGTCATTGTATTTTCTATTTTAGCTCCTCCAGCATTCTGCTTTTTAAGGAGCTTTCTATAGATACTCAAGAACTCAAAAAGCTATTTAAAGCTTCAGCCAAGGAATATGAAGAATATGAAATGGTTGCCATCGCCAATAATCATAGAAGATAGACCTAATAGATTTTGACTTGCAGTTGAGTGGATGTATTTTGATCAAAGTCGTGAGCAGGCGCAGTAATCCTGTCACAGCTATAAGTGTCAAATGTAAAAAAAAAAAAAAGGGCAGGAGTTTACAGCAGTAAAGAACAGGATTCTCTCTTGTAAACACTCAATAGTGCCACCAGCAACACAACCAAGCTTCATACAACAATCAATTTGATAGCACTGTCTCTGTACATCCCTAGAAGCTGCCCATTAATTTGTTCTTTTCAGCAATCAAGTTACCACAGTGAATTGTGGAGCAGTCTTCACCTCGGTCGTCCACTAATTTTCAACATGCCATTGTGAAAGTGCCTTGAGGCATGGACGAGATTTGATGGAAAGCTGGTAGGGCAAAATGGAAGGTTGTACATTTCAATGGGGGTACAGCAATGTTTTTCTGTTATTAATAAAATATGCAGAGAGACAGACCTACTTTAAGGCAAGTATTTGTGAGTTATTCTTAATCTAACATTTTTGGAGACCCAACCTCACATTTACTAAACAAATAAAAACCCCACTCACACACAAAAGTGCCATGGGAACACAATGAAAGTCAAACCATTATATTTCATCACAATACTGATGTCACTTTGATCAAATCTAAATCATAGGCATCACTTCTATTTTTTGCCACAGCCCTTCACGAACAAAGGCAGATTATTTTCCCCTTCCCTTGACAGATTGCCACCCTATTGCCAAAACTATGTGCCACCTTGATCTAAACCGGACCCAAACCAAATACTGCCATACAAAACTGACAGAGCAGCATTGAGTTGACGTCAATTTTTTGCAGATTCTGACGAGCCACACATCCCTGACCAACTCTGTTGTAGAAATTTGGATTTTCTATTCCTGGTATTACCTTCACAAAAACAGACTCAGACGACCAAGAGAAAAAAAAAATCAGGCGGAGGCAGAGAAGTTAATATCCAAGCGAAAGTCAGTTTACTTTTTTTTTCTGCAGAAAAAGGATCCCCGCATACAAGTCAAGTCAGCAAACTCAAGGATGATTACAGTTAGTTTCTCTGTGGCGTATGTAGGAATACTTAATGACGTTCTCATCCCCCCATGCTGATTTACACATCATGAGGTAATCTGGAGAGCTCTTACCATCTCACGCAACCCACGTCAAGCTAATCTCGGGTGCGCACATACATCTCGTTAGGGAGGGGAGCTCCTGTACTCTCCATCAACTCCATGGCTCCAGCTTATCTTGTTATACATTTTTTTTTTTTTTTTTTAATTTCGGCATGATTGTAAATCATTTCATGACAATTTCAACACGACACGACATGTATCATGACCGAAAGGGTCGCGGGAGAAGCGAAATCGCTTATCAGAGTCCCGCCCCCAGCTTCCAGAAAAAACAGAGGATTCCAGAAATTCCAGAGCATCTCCCTTGTACCCCTTCTTCTGTAAACACAAACTTAAAAGAGAGAAAGAACATCTTTCCCTTATTATGGGTTCATCAGGTCCGCATGGCTCCAGATAGACTATATGCCATGACGCACTGGTCAGATTTATGGAAACTTACAGTTATGCAGGCCCAGGCTATTCAGAAACATGCAAGCGTACACAGAGGCCTAAAAGGCTATAAACCAAAGCAAAATAGGAGCAAGGATAAACAATTAATAATAATTAAATGAATCAAGAAAAAATGATTTCACACATTCTCTCCGGTAAGATGAATGAAATGGAAAAATTCTCTCCAAATGAAATGGAAACGAGAAGCTGAGCATGCACTCCCCAAATGTCAGTTCTTCACAATAATTCCATATTGTGTAAAGTTTAGGCTAGGGCTAATTCACAGTGGACATCAAGACACACCCAGCACTGACGAATAAGCAAGTGATTATTGGGCAACATATCTGGTAAAAAAAATAATTGGTCATCAGTTGTAAATATGCAACATTTTCATTTGTGACTCTATTCCTTCAAATTCAGCCAAATGCAGAGTTGCCTCATCAGCATTCACATTTTCCACAATTTAACCACTTTGGACCTTACTGATTGACTTCAGTCTTTAATTTTGTTAGTTACAGATAATTTAACCCTTGTCAGACAATTCTTGCTTATCATCCACTGCAATTCTAGAAGCCTGCACTCAGCGGATTTTGAAGATGCAATAATCATATGAGGCTCCACTTAATACATCAAAGATCGCAAACAATTTGTACATTTGTAAAAAAACTTGCGGATGCAGTTTATTTTCAATCCGATTTAATCTTATTTAAGCACCCATCATTAAAGTGTTTCAACACAAGTCTGCTCAATATGAATTATACAACATGTTATTTTTTCCCCATTATGTGAAATTATCTGTACCCCATCTGCTATGCATTGCAAGTTCAGGTTAATATTCTGGGCTCATTACTAAATGATGCTGGTTGCTCCTTGGGCTTGAAATATCTTCCTGCTTTCTCAAGCAAGGCCCAGTCATTAGTTTTCTTAAAGTTGGAGAAAACTGCATCTGTTCACATGCTCTTTGGTCAGACACTTCAAAGGACAATTACATGCAGCTACACACCATTTCGTTGTACACATTTTAAGACACAAAAACAATCTTGAAGAATACTGCAAAGTTCTCAAAAAATCATCTTTAATTTGTGACCACACATCCCTTATAGTTGCTTTTCAGATCACATTTCTTTCTCTTTTTTTATCTAAATAATTTGGCATCTCCAATCCCACCCGAATCTGGAATGTCCAATTGGGGAACTATGTATAAGGCTTTCGCATATGCGACCTCCTGTTGCCAACTCAGGAGAGAGAAGATGGCTCGCGCCTCTCCTCCGAAGCACTTTTCGCCAGTCACCGCTTCTTATACACTCATTGGTTGAATCGTCGCAAGTTCAGAACGAGGGTGAACCCATTCAGGACCCGAACATAAACAAGCTTAGAATCTTCCTGACAAGCGCCCGGCTGGCCAACAGGAGGTTCCTAAGGACCAAACAAAGCAACTTATCTAACCCTTCCCGGCAAACCCTTCCCAATTTGCATCCCTGTAGTGCATTGGCCAATTGCGCGGCACTTCTGAAAAAGCTGCCGACCACTGCCAGATGGCACGACCGGGGCTCGAACCCGCACCGTGACAGTCACTTCTGCTTTGCAATGCGATGCTAACCAAGTGAGCTATCCGGCAGCTCAAGATCACATTTCTTTGATCGACTGGGGATAGGTTTTCTGTGGATATCGACCGACATGACGATGAAGCTGTCGCTGCTGATATTCAAAAGCCAAACTAGATTTGAAGCAATAAATTCTACTGTAATTACAACTCAAAGGAGATGCCACTGACACAACCAAAACATTGAATCTGACATATTCCCCATTTGACACTTCGAGAAATATGCGCCGCTAATCACATTTTAATCAGCTGCTACAGAGTAGTATCCCTGACAAAGAAATGCTCACAGTTTCAATTCTACAGCACAGCTGCCGCACAGACCGTATATTGCGTAATATCCAGCGGTACCAATAGTAACTGTATAAAATGCAAACAGCTTTCAAATTCACTCCAGATAATAAATTCAATGCAATTTGTGGGAAGCGAAGCACAGGATTACATTCACATTTCCACCATGGGCAGGACAGATTGGTTACCATGAAATGACATCCAGAGCCTGGTTGGCAATAAAACAATGGTATACAAGACAACAGAGTCACCTATTAAAGCAATCAGAAGAAACATTGACATGTGCTTGGCAGCCACTAGATTAATGTCATCTAGATGAAGTTCTCCCTAGTCCACTTTTGGATGCTTTGCCTATTTATCTTTCTCTTGTACTTTCATTAATAGCACAAACATTTTTACCGAGAGAACCTGATGCCACGATCGAATACAAGATTAGGCCTACCGCGTCACGCCCATCTTTCACCTGCTGCAGCAGGCACCTGTTTGTCTCTCTAAGACAAGTTAAGGTTGAAATTGGTATTCATGGTACCAGTCAGCCTGTTCTACAGAGCACTGGCAAGGTTGCAGACTGCATGGAAGGAACCTAATACCTAGCAGACCAATTATAAACAAGAAAATCCCCAAGACATCTTCCTGGCAAGGAAGAAGGTGCATATGAAATGGAGTCTTAATTTGTGAAAAACTTATTTCAGTGCTAATATACATAAATTTTGTTATGAGGAGTGCCTACCAACCCACAAACTGTGACATAAAATAACCCTGCCAGTTTTTTTTGCGAACTGCCCATTTCATAATACATTGCATATGCCTGAAATTCAGATTTGGTTCCCCTTCCCATATCACATGCAGGCTCGAGAAAACTGTTCTGCCCTTCATCTGAATATCTCCACTCATGGCCTTTAAGGGTTTCACACTTGCTTCAATCAACAAAAACCTTTACATGTGCGCTATTCAGTTTTTGGCTGAGTGCTTTATACTACTAAACAGGGTCAAATCAACGCAGGACTGGCAACAAAACCTACACTGAGGGGGACCCATTATGTTTTCTGAGAGATACAATGAAGTGGTAACATTGATTCATTTTCAAGGAGAATCTGTAGCTCACTAGCCCTGTCCAAGACCATCATAAGGCCCGTTTCCACCGCAGGAACTTCAGGGTCATTATACAGGGCCGGGGCCGTCGTTGCGTGTCTCCACCGCTGGAACCATCCCCGAAGGACAGAGTACAGGAACTTTTACAGGGGCTAAAAAAGTCCCTGCCTCAGAGTAGGTACACTGAACGGCCCCAAAAAGCTCCTGGGTGTGGCTTGGGGTTTACTTATCGCTGAATGGATTTACTCAGGGCGGGATGTAACGTCTACAGAAAGCGACAAAATAGCCGGCATTTTTAAAATTCACCAGATGAAGAGGGGTCGTATTTTGAAAAGGAGTTCTCCTACTTCGCCCTCTCGGTGGAGACACGGCAGTTGAGAAGGCCGAGCGAGAGGACGTCCCTGCAGTAGTTCTCCCCCCCCAAATACTACCAAGAACTTCTTAGGAGGAAACGGGCCCATACTATGTAGTACAATGGTCCTGGGCTGGGCGAATAGCTCTGGCTGTACCACATGCCAGAAAAGTGGGAACTGCTTTAATGGAGTAGCGCTGCTATTCAAAATAGATGTGATGTGCGCCAATGGTTACAACTAGTATACAAATGCTAGCCACAGATCATTCTTAGCAGACTGAATTCCAAGAGTCATCAAACTTTGATGGTGACTGCACGTCACCCTTCTTGAATGTGACAACCATCCAAGCCAGCAGACGTCACCTTTCCACACCCAAAATTTGCTCTCGGGCCACCAGATTTACGAGATTGATCAATTTTAGTGGCCCGATCAGGCCACCAAAGGAAATACAGAAAACTTGCATATAAACAATGAAGGTCAATTTATTTGTATTACCTTCATTCACGAAGCTCCAGCAGCGCGATTAGTGACTCGTTAAATTTGCGATCAGTGACGCCTCTTATTTATTTACATTAAGATTCTGAGTAAAACGCATGCTCCGATCCAGTGTGCATGCATAGTCTGATAGCGAGGTCGATCGCAGGGAACATAGAATGTACGTAACCGTCCCGGGCTTCCCCTGGCTTGGCCGTGTGCCCTGCCGTACCGATAGCATGCGACGGCGGCTAACTATAACAATGCAAGTACTGTGACGCATCGATACACTTGAACCACGTGAACGTACGGAGGGGAGGCATACACTCAAACATGTCTGTACACAGTGCATACACACACACACACACACACACACAATGCTCTCACACATTCACACAGGCATCCAGTGAAACATCTAGACACACACATCACAACCCCAATCCCCTCCCACATCCCCAAACACAAACACACAAACACACAGTAATTGGTATACTGCCGTTATTATTGTGCTTTCATGACTAGTGACAACTAACCGTGTGTGACAAAACTGTATTCATCATTTATTTCATTGTTTAGTAGATTAAGTTTATATTAAGATTTTTATAAGAATTAAAATTTTATTGCCATCATACCCGACCTGTGATAACCTAGCTTGTTGATTCTCCGCAATACCTTTTTTGTTGCTGTTGTTTTGGTTTTATCTGCAAAAGTCAATCTTTGTTTAGATCTGCTGCAGGCCTAGTATAGCCTTCTTAACTTGTTTTGAACCCACAACTCTGTGTCTTGTTATGTTGTAAATAAAATGTACATATGTGGTTAAATTTAAACCTCTTCCTTTTTTCTAATTTGTTTGTTTAAATTGTCATTGTTGGCATTGTGGTGGTGATGATGGTCTGTGTGCGTGTGTATGTGGGGGGGGGGGGGGGGTGCCTGTGTTTTTAAAGTGTAAATGGGTACTAATACTTATTTATAGCCAACGTGAGTTAAAATGAATTGAAAAAAATGGTTGAAATTAATTGATTTACTGATGGCTTTAAAGGAAGTTTGTGTAAAATTGCATCAATAGCCCAACTATACAATTTTGAACAACTGTTCATGTTTTTCAGGCCACCAAATTTTATGTCTGGGCCACCAAAAATCTGAAATTCCATGATTTTGCTGGCCCGTTTGGGCCACCAGAAAAAAAATAAATAAATAAATAAAAAGTTATGTGGAGCCCTGCAGTTAATGGTTTTTTTTTTTTTTTTTTAAAAAAGCAGCGAACCCTCCCTTTCCCACAATATTTTAACTTGGGGAAAAAAGGTCCCCTTTGAGATAGATCAATACCACAGCCTAATAAGAAGCCATTAAGGAGCTGGACCAGGAATGCGTCATTAGAAAGTGATCAACTCACTGATCCGTATAAAATAACTGGATGGCTGATGACATCATAATTTTGAAGAAGCCATGCCGCCATATTTGTATGCCCAACTATTATCTCTCAGAACATTACTCACATAACACGTTAGAACCGACAATATAATTAATGGAAGATATGTTTTCACAGACAAGGAAGAGGCAGCATTTTAGGTTTCCTCTTCGACTTGACTGTACGACAAATGCTTCCAGGTCAGAAAAATTAACTGCTATTTATTCAGATTATTGACATTCAATCTAACACGGCAGCCTGGTTAGGTCTCTCTGCTTCTCATTATCTCTTCTTAATCATTATAGGCCACATTGTGGTTTTGATTGGTCAGTTGGCTGAATGAATGGTTTGATTGAAAGTTAGGCAAAGTACACGGGAATTGACCTAAGGTCAGCTAATTAACGGACTTCAAATCACAGTTTTCTTCCCGGAAGCATTTCAAATGGCCACATTAGGTATGTGTCTTAGAAAAGGTAATAATCAAGCTCGTCTGCCTGCCTCATAGTGCCCGTTACTTTTATTGCACTTAAAATAATCGCTTTTGATTAACTGAGCAGCCCTACCACCAGACATAGTAATATGGCCATTTGACCACTTCCGCTTTCTTCACCTCCCAACGCCGTTCTCCATCACGTCAGCAATCCCGTTATTCTAGTCGATTAATTGCACAATCTAAAGCAGATGCTACAACTGGCAACGGTGATCGAAAGCAATGGAGTTTGATGGTGGTCTAAAACTAGTTTATAATGTAAATAATAGCCCATTCAAAAAAAAAAAAACTCCACTTCAAAGCTGAAGAATTTAGGAGACTTTCATTTCCTTAATGAACCAGAATGAAATGGAAAAACCTTTGTCTGTTCATTTCAGTTCAGAACACCCCCCCCCCCCCCCCCCAACATTCATATCCACCTGCTTGTCTCCCATTAAGGTTAAAACAATTGTAAGACTAATTCAGATGCATAAATATACACGAGTACAGCCCTTAAACCACCACCACCACCACCACCACCACCACCACCACCACCATCATCATCATCATTATGCACTGCCACCTACTTGTAAAACACTGCATCTGTGAAAAAAGGAATGGCCAGTGTGCTGGGGGATAGGTTTTTAAAAAGATGAAAATCTTGTTTAATTCTTCATGAACACACTTATTGTGATGATGAAGTAAAGAGCCATGTCCAGGCAGTGCTGCTAAGGTGAAGGTACATGTCATGCTTCTTGGCAGCCTTGCGATGATTTTCTTTGAGAGGAAACCTTTACCGAAAAGCCCATGCACCTTTATTTCTTATATTTTTTTATTCCTTAATCAAGATGTTATCTGTGGGTGGGTTTCCATGGAAACAGTCCAAGACAGAATAAGTAGCTGAATTGTTAGCCATTCAGTGGCATTGACTTGTGGATGCCTGCAACCAATCACTTTTCCAAGCACTTTTCGCGGCCAGATGCGTTTCCACAAAGGGTGAGAAATTTTATTTTTGTTATTCCCTTTTCACAATTATCATATTGCCCTAATAACAGTGTTTTCACTCGGCGAAAGCCATCGTCATGGTTTTCATTCAGAAATATTTTCATGTTATGAGGTTCCCCCCTCCTAAAACAATTGGAGACAGATTCTTCAGAAAATGAGGCTTTATTGAGGCATATCGATGAATATAAAGCAGAGTTCTCGGGCAAAATCTGACATTCTGCTTTTCAACACCCAGTTTTTATACCTTCATCACAGTAAATATCTTCCAAATATGGTTTTTCCTGCCCTCTCGCGCTACAATGGTTGAATAACGTAATGTCTGCTTCTTACTTGTTTTTCAATGGTACAATCATGTGGTGTCTGCATGTTACTTGTTTCTCTCTCTTTATCATTAGTTGGCATCCTTTGCAAAATAACATCAAGGCTACTTGTTTCAGAAAAGTTTTCGTTGGGTTACAGGTTGCCCCAGAGACAGGCAAACCAAAACACTGCCAACTTGCCTTGAAAACCACAACCAAAAGATAACAACCCTTTTCCAGTGTAATACTGGAGCATGCATAACTATATGATTTCTGTTTAATGATGGTGAATAATACCGATGACTGAACAGATATTGCCTGAATCATCTGAAAAGATGTCAATTAAAGCTACAAAAGCCACCTGCTTATGTGGGTGTGCACTGTTCATGCGTGTGTGAACCGCTAGAGTGTGTGTGTGTGTGTGTGTGTGTGTGTGTGTGTGTGTGTGTGTGAGAGAAAATGCGTGCGTGTGTGCGCGCGCACGTGTGTCTGTGGTCTGTGTGCGTGTGTAAGTGTGTTACTGCTGCTTACATCATACGGCTACTGATCATGATTATTGATTATGGTCATTAATTTACCGATGAATATGATGAGAAAAATTGAAATATAATCCTAAAACGCCATTAAAAGTGGTTAGCTAAACTACGACAATTTGGACATTGCTAGCTGAACTCATTTCTGTGACAGAATGTGCAACGATGCTCAACAGTGCAAGGAGAGGTTTGTGAAGTTGAACTTGAACCTGCAACTCCGAGGTTAAATTCCTTAGCAATGTTCACCAATCCAGTAGCCCCACTTAAAAAGGACATGCTGGTAATACCCTTGTTTGAAATTCTCTCCCCCTTCCACCTCCATTCAAAGGGAACTAGTGAGATAACATTCTTCATACGCATACAAATCCCTGGCACAAGGCACTGGCTTACACCACTGCTGTAATCATCTCATCCTGCTCAGACAAGGGCAAATGAACCACTGCTATATATAAGCCAGAAGGGTGGAGACCCTGACCTTTTAACAAACACGAATCAGCAAGACCCAAATGACCATGGTTCTATTTTCAAAGGCCAGGCAAAGGAAACACAAGAAAAACCAAAAACTCTCTGTCAAACATACAAGAGTCATCAGGACATTAATAAGCATTTTTAAAAATTTCAAAATAGCAAAAGGAACCACTACATATTGAAATTTTATGGAAAAAATAAAATGTTAAATTACCCGCTGAACCAAGACAGACAGACAAACAGACAGACAATAAGCCAGGGTATAATTACAAACCTCCGAGCTCCAACACTCTCCTATTTCCCCTTTACTTCAAGAGATGATTAGCGCTCTCAACTGAAAATTATATTGCTCATGTAAGAATCACTACTGGTAAATGAACCCAACACAATTCGACATCACTAACTTTTAAATTCAAAGAGGCACCAAGAAGTGTGTGCCATGTCCTCCTCTCAAAAGACTCTGCATATGCATAACGGACTGAAAAATGCAGTCGTGTTTTCCTTCAACCTAGACGATCACATCGCGGGAGGGATAAATTTGACAAAGGGCCCCACTACTAAAGTTACCCATTCTCTGCCCATGTTTAGTTCAGGGCTGAAAAATGTCATGTTCTGACTTACGTAACTTTCACTTTTGGAAAGGGAACATTAAAAAAAAAAATTTGCAGGATCCCAATGAGTATCTTAAGTTACACAGCTATAGGATGGGGAGCTAGCAGTTACCCACACTGATTAGACCGCTAAAAGCAGGCCTACTTTTTGCACCCATATTACACCCATGTAAAATGGGTGTAATGCTTCTTTCTTTGTTTCTTGATTTAGCCCAGTTTGCAGGCCACATTTCAAAACTGGATGACAGAACAAACTGCGACTCTTTATTAAAAAAAAAATTCAGAGTGAGCAGTGGTACATTTATTGCGCTGCGCCAGTGAAAAAAATTGAATGGAGGACCATTTTTGAGGGCCTGTAATTTGTGTACTTCAAAAAGTTGGTCAAAGGCAACTCAAATACTATAACAGATGAGAGTTCTGAAAATGAGCAGATTTAGCAGTGAAATGATTGCATAAATTGATATTAAAATTGGTACACTCGGTTGTGTGAATGAAAAAAAAAAAAAAAAAGAGAGAAAACATGCTGCAGGGCCAATTTGAAAATTCAGTTCAAAAAATAAATTAATAAATAAATAAAAAATAATAAATTTGCACAATGCAACGCGTTTCTCCATAAGTACACTAAATCTGCCGATTTATCAAAGGAACAACACCAACGTAGATATTTAATTTTTACAAAACTGGCTAAGACAAAGGAAAGGGAGAGGGGGAAAAAGAAAAAAAAAAAACTGAATTACAAGCCCAACTTGGAAAAAGGTGGGACAGTATTTAAAACGCACATAAACACAGAGGGATAATTCCGTGCTGGATCATGCAAGCCTGATATCCACCATCTAAGAAGTATTCACAATTGTTCAAAATGAGTGATTGCGAGTGCAGGCTTTCACTCCAATTATTATATCCCCGAAACTCGTATTTTGGGGAATACCATGGTTTCGCCCCATCCGCTGCCAACGCCGCCGCCTCCACAGATTTTAGCCGTTAACGCGATGACTCACAAAATACTTTATAATGGCTTGTTATTTTTTGCATATGGGTAGATATGGTAGAGAGAATGAATTGATTAGATTTTGGGCAAGTATGCACTCCTAGGTTTGGCACCAGGTGGCGCTATACACTGCCCTCCATAATTGTTGGCACCCCTGGTTAAGATGTGTTCTTCAGCTTCTAATAAATTCAGTTTTCTAAATAATAAAGGAACACAATGAAAAAAAAGGAAAATCCAACCTTTCATTCAAGTGCATTTATTCAGTGGGAAAAAAATCCCACATTAAGAAATAATTATTTTACATCAAATCATGTGTGCCACAATTATTAGCACCCCTGATGTTAATACTGTGTACAACCCCCTTTTGCCTACTAAACAGCACCTAATCTTTGCCTATAATGTTTCACAAGAAGGGAGAATACAGAAAGAGGGATCTTTGACCATTCCTCTTTGCATATTCTCTCTAAATCATCCAGTGACCTGGGTCCTCTCCTCTGCACTCTCCTCTTCAGCTCACGCCACAGGTTTTCAATGGGGTTGAGGTCTGGGGACTGAGATGGCCATGGGAGGAGCTTGATTCTGTTGGGTGAACCATTTCTGTGTAGATTTGGCCACATGTTTAGGGTCATTATCTTGCTGAAAGACCCAGTGATGACCCATCTTCAGCTTTCGGGCAGAGGCCACCAGATTTTGATTTAACAATATCCTGGTATTTCAAAGCGTTCATGATGCCATGCACCCTAAAAAGGTTCCCAGCGCCTCTGGAAGAGAAACAGGCCCGCAGCATCACCGATCCTCCCCCATACTTCAGTGGGCATGAGGTGCTTTTCTGCAAACTCATCTTTTGTGTTCCGCCAGACCCACTTAGTGTTTGCTGCCAAAAAGCTCTATCTTGGTCTCATCTGACCAAAGCACACAGTCCCAGTTGAAGTCCCAGTACCGCTTAGCAAACTCCAGACGTTTGCGTTTATGACTGTGAGTGAGAAAAGGTTTTTTCCGTGCATGCCTCCCAAACAGCTTGTTGGCATGTAGATAGCGCCTGATGGTTGTTTTGGAGACTTTGTGACCCCAAGATACTACCATTTGTTGCAATTCTAAAAAAGTTCTCCAAAGCTCACTTAATTTCTCTCATCATCCTCCTCACTGTGCGTGGTGGCAAAATAACCTTGTGTCCTTGACCTGGCTTGTTTACCACAGTTCCAGTTGTTTTAAACTTCTTAATTCCTCTGACAGTAGATATGGGCAGGCGCAGGCGAGTGGCTATTTTCTTGTAGCCATTGTCCGACTTGTGAAGGTCTACACACATCTGCCTTACTTGAATGGTGTGATCCTTTGTCTTTCCCAAATTGAAGAGAGGACAAGAGAAAAAAAAAAAAAAACTCCAGGGAAATGGTAAGTGATGAATTACTAGTTAAATATTCCAAGATACTCTGATCAACTTTGTAAACTACTGTAGAAATGACAGAAATGCTTTAATTACATTTAATTCCTTAAGAATGGTTGTGGATAATAATAATTGTGGAACAGGTGATTTTATGAAAAAAAAAATAATAATTTCTTAGTAATAGATTTTTTCCCCCCCCTTAAAATTCACTTGAGTTGAAGGTTACATTTTGCTACAATTTTCAGTGTGAGAATATGCTTCTGTAATAAAAATTGAATTTAACAGCTTTTAACACATCTTAACCAAGGGTGCCAATAATTATTGAGGGCACTCTATATTGAAAAAAATAACCATATCTCAGGAACAATTACTTACACAGACCTCAAATTAGCCTCATATTGTAGGTCTAGTAAAGAGGAATCTAATTAAGTGGCTTTGAGGATTGGGGAATTTTGGGGATATACCCCTTGCTGTCGGCCTCCGACAGCGAAGGCCTAGTTCTGTTATGCAACTGATTCTATAAATCAACTCATAGTTTTTCCTCATCAAGGTCTGCAGCAAAAAAGGTGTATGTAACTGCATGGTTGCAATGAAAGCCAGCACCCAACAGGCCCATTCTGGAAGATAGAGCATACCCCCAATGACCACTGATGGAAGAAGTACTCCTGAAACTTTTTTTTTTTTTTATGATTATTGGCTCCATGAAAAATTGTTCATTTATATGGGCCAAGTAGTTTTTTTTCCCTTTTTAACTCACAGGCTGGATTTACACTGCAAGTCTTGTTGCCCAGATCAGATATGGATCGGATTCTGAAGCCCACATCCGATTTGTTCAACTGTGTGTTTACATCTTGCTTTGAGCCAGAATGACATCAGTTTCTCTTCGATTCCGTTTGTTTACACCACTAATGAGAAAAATTTAACCAATCAAATTAAAGATTTACTTGGCTCCTAATTGGTGAAAACTAATTGGCACATCATGACAAATTTTTTCGACAAGCAAATGGTAAAGAGTCAAACCAGCTTTATCCCAATTAGACTGAGTTCACCTGAAATTTTTTTGAGAGAACTTGACAGTTGAGTCCCTCGGCCCAATTTGAGGTTAAGAGTTCCTCGGTGTCTAATTTGATCAGTTTCAAATGTTACAATGCTGGAAATTTCTTGCAGTATAGAAATGAAACCACAATCTTAAAAAATACTTTATTATTCATACCATGTTACATGAAAACATCCATACCTTTGGCTAAAAACAGTACACTAAATATGAAAAACAACCAAGACATTAACAGGTTGTTAAAATCCTGGCGGGTGAGAAATTCTTTCCTGAAAATGCGTGAAACCACTTGAGCTGAGGCTGAGCGAACAGGAAATAACTCGACCCATCGAGTGTAATAATCTACAAACACGAGCAGGTACTCATTCTTGTCTGAGCTTCGTGGGAAAGGGCCCATGAAGTCTACACCAACCATCTCATTTGGCCGGTTCGTCACAGTTTGTTGAAGTTTCCCACATGCTTTTCTGTTCTCGCCTTTACAGATTTGGCACTTGGAGCAGATCTTGATGAAGGCTTTGACGTCGTCCCACATTTTGGGCCAGAAAACCATGTCACGGAGGCGTTTGTACGTTTTAAAAATGCCTTGATGGCCACACAGTGGGGACTCATGGTAAGCCTGCAGGACTGATTGGACCAGAGGGGTAGGAACAAGAAGACGATAATGTGTCTTATCTTCTGAGATGCAGGTCTTCTTAAAAACTTCGTAATTTTTTGCAAATATTAGCTCATTTGGAATTTGATTCCTGCAACATGTTTCAAAAAAGCTGGCACAAGTGGCAAAAAAAAAAAAGAGTTGAGGAATGCTCAAACACTAATTGGGAACATCCCACAGGTGAACAGGCTAATTGGGAACAGGTGGGTGCCATGATTAGGCATAAAAGCAGCTTCCCTGAAATGCTCAGTCATTCACAAACAAGGATGGGGCGAGGGTTATCACTTAGTGAACAAATGCATGAGCTGATTGTCGAACATTTTAACAACAATGTAGAGCAACATTCCTCAACGAGCTATAGCAAGAAATTTAGGAATTTCATCTTCTACGGTCCGTAATATCGTCAAAAGGTTCAGAGAATCTGGAGAAATCACTGCAAGTAAGCGACAAGGCCGAAAACCAACATTGAATGCCTTTGATCCCTCAGGCGGTACTGCATGAAAAACCGACATCAGTGTGTAAAGGACATCACCACATGGGCTCAGGAACACTTCAGAAAACCACTGTCAGTAACTACAGTTTGTCGCTACATCTGCAAGTGCAAGTTAAAATTCTACAATGCAAAGCGAAAGCCATTTATCAACAGCACCCAGAAACGCCGCCGGCTTCGCTGGGCCCAAGCTCATCTGAGATGGACTGATGCAAAGTGGAAAAGTGTTCTGTGGTCTGACGAGTCCACATTTCAAATTGTTTTTGGAAACTGTGGACGTCGTGTCCTCCGGACCAAAGAGGAAAAGAACCATCCGGACTGTTATAGGCGCAAAGTTCAAAAGCCAGCATCTGTGATGGTAGGGGGGTGTATTAGTGCCCAAGGCATGGGCAACTTACACATATGTGAAGGCACCATTATTGCTGAAAGGTACATACAGGTTTTGGAGCAACATATGTTGCCATCCAAGCAACGCCTTTTTCATGGACGCCCCTGCTTATTTCAGCAAGACAATGCCAAGCCACATTCTGCAAGTGTTACAAAAAGCATGGCTCCGTAGTAAGAGAGTGCGGGTACTAGACTGGCCTGCCTGTAGTCCAGACCTGTCTCCCATTGAAAATGTGTGGCGCATTATGAAGCGTAAAATACGACTTCGGAGACCCCGGACTGTTGAACAACTTAAGCTGTACATCAAGCAAGAATGGGAAAGAGTTCCACCTGAAAAGCTTCAAAAATTGGTCTCCTCAGCTCCCAAACGTTTACGGAGTGTCGTTGAAAGGAAAGGCGATGTAACACAGTGGTAAAAAGGCCCCTGTGCCAACTTTTTCGCAGTGTGTTGCTGCCTTTAAATTCTAAGTTAATGATTATTCGCCAAAAAAATAAATAAAGTTTCTCAGTTTGAACATTAAACATCTTGTTTTTGCAGTGTATTCAATTGAATAGAAGTTGAAAAGGATTTGTAAATCACTGAATTCTGTTTTTATCTACGATTTACATAACGTGCCTACTTCACTGGTTTTGTAATATTAACCTCTGTCGCAATTCCTTTCAGAATATTTGGATGCTATATAGCTTTCTCATGACTATAACTATGACCCTCATGATTGAATGTATTGTTTTGGACTAAATAAATTTTTTCCCCCCTGTTTGATTAATGGCCTAGAAAAGGGGTCTTCAACGTTGTTCCTGGGGACCCACTGGCTTTTGTTCCAACTACAGTAGCAATCGCAAGCTGTTAATTTGTATTAAGTATTTAATGTTTAGAGCAGTTATTTGCCCTCTTAACTAACAAGATGACATACAGCCATGTTTGCCATCGAGAAAAGAAGGAAAAAAAAATGCCATACCCACATTGCGATGCATTGGAAAGAACAGCATAAAATGAGAGAAAACAATGTAACCAATCAAATTTAAGATTGGTAGGCACCTTATTGACCCATTAACATTTGAGTCAAACAGTGCTTAATTATTAACTAGCTTGTTAAATAAGCATATAATAATAATAATAATAATAATGTGCATTGTTTTGCTTATACAACACTAATGACTAGACAGTATACTCATTTTAGCCATTATATAACACATTGTCCAAAATGTGTCCTCACCGGACAAAATGTCAAACTATTCATACACTTTTCTGTTGTCCACCAAATTGTGTCTATACCAGATATCACCCCGATTTTTCAGGGCGGGCCAGAAATAGTCTTACATTTAATACCGCTGCTTTGAATAATAAACTATCAAGTATATTCATGCACAGTAATAATTTAAATATAAAACTTACCATGATTTGCAGTAAGGTTTGGCAATATTAAGCAGTATTATTTTTCATTTTTGGCATTTTCAAAATGTTCTAATCAGTACATTTGTTATAACCCGACACGTACCTTGCAACTGGAACTTCATTTTGTCAAAAAAAAAAAAAACAAAAAAAAAAAACACCTTTATATATTTCTGTATGATACAAAATTAATTCTCACTATGAGTCTATAAAATATTCATCATTTTTCGACATTAACTCCAAATATTTTCCAAATATCCCTATGCTCTGAAATTTTTGAAATCTGATTGTGAAATAGTGTACAACTAGAAAAGCACTCAGAGCGCAGAACCTCCTCCAGGGGGTAGCAAAGCCAAAAGCACGGCGATTGGTACTCCGGCCCATTGGAAAGACCTGAAATCTTGAACTTTGGCGTATATCTCAGCTGTACTTTGGCCTAGATATGCCAAAATTTAATCCTCTTCCTTGAGTTAATACCCACCTACCCTGAAAATTTCGTCAAAATCCGGCCATAAGGTTTTGAGTTATGTTGTACACAAACAAACCAACAAACAAACGGCACCGAAAACATATACCTCCTCGGCGGAGGTTAATAAACTCACATAGAAACTTCAGACCCATATCAAACTTTATTTTCACCCGTGTGAGAAAATGTGTACCCCGATTGTGAAACAGTCCATATATACATTATATTTATACTCCATAAAGGTAGTGGAAGGCAGATAAAATTACTACAATAATGTACACCATTTATGGCCCTGACAATATATCAAAGGATCCATTAATTTTCCTACATCGTATGAATTGTCTCCCCTGAAAAAGTACATATGCAGTGTTTCCCATACACTGATGAGATTATGGCAGCCCAACATAATCTAATTTACCCCTGCCATAGTCAAAAAATTAACAATTGCCGCATTTTGATAATACATGCGCACATTTTAAAATAAATAAATGGAGAAATATGATAGATACTGGAAGACACAGAATCTCGCCCATCCCCTCCCCCTACAAAATGAGAATCATCTCACCATGCCCCCATATTCTCCAAAAAGTCTGTGGAAAACACTGACAGATTTGGACAGGCAGTCCACAAAAAGCCTTTAGAAAAAGTTAATGGAGATTAGGGCCTACTTCTATAAAAATACCATTTCTACATTTTTCACGTGCCATTTCTCAAAAAAATGCTCGTCCGATTTTAATGAAGTTTGGAACATAAATAGTTTACAGCATGATGGTTGTCCTGAACCTAAAAAAAATAAATAAATAAATAAAACAAGCTGTGTTCGTGGAACACTGATGCCCCCGGCTGCAGGTTAAAGTATTGCAGGTAAAACTTTATTTTTCAGCAGCAAACGAACGGACAGACAGACACAGACAGACAGACAAAACTATATGCCCCTGAATCTTCGATTCCGGGGTCATAAAAAAAAGCGCTTTTGGTACTCTTAATTTCAGGGGGTGCTGAATATGAGGTAGAGAATTTAAGTCAAGAGTAAAATTTCAAACAACGCGTTGCTGAATACCCCTCGGCCCAGACATGATTTCCTGCCTCAGTGTTGAGGTCAAAGGTCAAATCCAGCAAAAAAGGTGAGAAACCATACTAAATCTGGTAAAGCTGCGATCAGTAGTTGCTGAGTACTGACCCATATAAGATTTCCTGCCTTAAGGTCACAGTGCAAAGGTCAAAAGGTGAAATCCAGCAAAAAAAAAAAAAAAACATGAGATTTCACGTGTGTCATGGTCACAGAGTTAAGGTCAAATCCAACAAAAAAACCTGACGTTGCACTATGGGTCATAGTCAGTTACCATACCAAATTTCGTGAAACTGCGATCATTAGTTGCTTAGTACTGGCCCGGAAAATGTCACTCGGACAAGATTTCCAGGGTCAAGGTCACAGCGCTAAGGTCAACGGTGAAATCCAGCAAAAAACCTGACGTTGCAGATCTATGGGTCATAGTGAGTTACCATACCAAATGTGGTGAAGCTGCGATAATTAGTTGCCGAGTACTGACCCAGACAAGATTTCCAGGCTCAAGGTCACAGCGCTAAGTTCAAAGGTCAAATCCAGCAAATAACCTGACGTTGCACATCTATGAGTCATAGTCAGTTACCATACCAAATTTGGTGAAGCTACGATAATTAATTGCCGAGTACTGACCAGGACAAAATCATGGCCGGACGGACACGCAGGTGACGACGATACCCCTCCGGGCTGGAGTCGGCTGAGGGGTAAAAAACCATTCGCATTTTGTTAAAGTATCCGACTTTAAAAGGTTTAGCCCATAGATACTGGATCAGGCAACCTGTGTGAAAAATAAGAAGTTGATGTCTATTAGTTAACTGAGGTATGGGGTTTTGAAATTGTTATGTTATGCCCCTTTGTGGCAGCCATCTTGGACAGCTAATTTAGATAATTTAGGCATATCATCTCTTTCCCACCTAATTTGAATGTTTGCTTCTCATAAAGCAATCTGATGCAAGTGATGAAATAAAGATTTTCATGCAGTATTAGAGTGTGACATTAACGGACGCCCGAATACCTGGGGCAACTTCAAAAAACCGACGGGAAAGTAAAACTTGTAAGGACATGCCTGATCGGGCAAGCACGACTCAGGGCGTTTTTATTAATCAATTTTATCATTTTCCTCTCGTTTCTGTCACTAGAGCCCCTGAGTAGCCAGATGCAATGTGTCACTGCCTCCATTGGCCGAGTGTGCCTGCTGAATAGATTTATATGTAGAGCACTATATTGCTCACAGCGTACACTCAAGTGAAGCATCTGTCCCAGCAGCGTACACTTTTACAAAACCCAAAACCAGTGAAGTTGGCACGTAATGTAAATCGTAGATAAAAACAGAATACAATGATTTGCAAACCCTTTTCAACTCATATTCAATTGAATACACTGCAAAGACAAGATGTTTAATGTTCAAACTGAGAAACTTTTTTTTTTTTGCAAATAATCATTAACTTAGAAATTAAAGGCAGCAACACATTGCAAAAAAGTTGGCACAGGGGCCTTTTTACCACTGTGTTACATCCTCTTTCCTTTTACCGACACTCAGTAAACGTTTGGGAACTGAGGAGACCAATTTTTGAAGCTTTTCAGGTGGAACTCTTTCCCGTTCTTGCTTGATGTACAGCTTAAGCTTTACAACAGTCCGGGAGTCTCCGTTGTCGTATTTTACACTTCATAATGCACCACACATTTTCAAAGGGAGACAGGTCTGGAGTACAGGCAGGCCAGTCTAGTACCCGCACTCTTTTACTACGGAGCCATGCTGTTGTAACACGTGCAGAATGTGGCTTGGCATTGTCTTGCTGAAATAAGCAGGGGCGTCCATGAAAAAGACGTTGCTTGGATGGCAACATATGTTGCTCCAAAACCTGTATGTACCTTTCAGCATTAATGGTGCCTTCACATATGTGTAAGTTGCCCATGCCTTGGGCACTGATACACCCCCATACCATCACAGATGCTGGCTTTTGAACTTTGCGCCTATAACAGTCCGGATGGTTCTTCTCCTCTTTAGTCCAGAGGACACAACGTCCACAGTTCCCAAAAACAATTTGAAATGTGGACTCGTCAGACCACAGAACACTTTTCCACTTTGCATCAGTCCATCTTAGATGAGCTTGGGCCCAGCGAAGCCGGCGGCGTTTCTGGGCGCTGTTGATAAATGGCTTTCGCTTTGCATTGTCGAGTTTTAACTTGCACTTGCAGATGTAGCCACGAACTGTAGTTACTGACGGTGGTTTTCTGAAGTGTTCCTGAGCCCATGTGGTGATGTCCTTTACACACTGATGTCGGTTTTTGATGCAGTACCGCCTGAGGGATCGAAGGGCACGGGCATTCAATGTTGGTTTTCGGCCTTGTCACTTACGTGCAGGGATTTCTCCAGATTCCCTGAACCTTTTGACGATATTACGGACCTTAGATGATGAAATCCCTAAATTTCTTGCAATGTTGTTTTTAAACTGTTCATGCATTTGTTCACTAAGTGATAACCCTCGCCCCACCCTTGTTTGTGAATGACTGAGCATTTCAGGGAAGCTGCTTTTATACCCAATCATGGCACCCACCTGTTCCCTATCAGTCCATTCACCAATGGGATGTTCCAAATAAGTGTTTGATGAGCATTCCTCAACTCTCTCAGTCTTTTTTGCCACTTGTGCCAGCTTTTTTAAAACATGTTGCAGGCATCAAATTCCAAATGAGCTAATATTTGCAAAAAATTACAAAGTTTGCCTGTTCGAACATTAAGTAACTTGTCTTTGCCGTGTATTCAACTGAATATAGGTTGATATGGATTTGCAAATCATTGGATTCTGTTTTTATTTACGATTTACACAACGTGCCAACTTCACTGGTTTTGAGTTTTGTAAATTATATTTTCAAAACACTTGCGTGTGAGTGTGTTACTTTGGCATCGTAGTGCAGAGCTACACTGTCTCCACAAACATGCGCTTTCTGGAGGATGGAAAGCGGACACTTAGGCTACTATAGGGAAGATCGAAATGTGACTCGGTGTCAACGTCAAAGTGCGAGCAGAAAAGTTAAGTAAACGTGACCGAGGCTTTTAATAACCCTCTGATAAGATGATAGCAAGGAATTTATCGCCGTCATAAGAAACGTTGGTGTATGTCAGTGTTTGTTATCAAATTACTCTGGTTTCCTCACTTAATTGTAGCCTACCCCGGTTGACCATTTGCCATCAACCGAATTGTTTAATCACATGGATAATGCCAACGTTGATAAAAGGAAGTGCTACTCTGTCTACTACTTAACTAAGCTTCATCTTTGCCCCTCTATCGTTAAAACACTGCTCTCTAAAATGATCACTGCACAGTACAGATCGAGGGTAACGCAACCTTGTTTGAAAGATAAGGCAGCGCACAGTATAGCCTATTTATCAAGCTGCCTAAAGCAACACCAAATTGTCTTTGAAACGGAAGATCTGTTTCAGTGATGGCAAGTGAAGCCAGTTTCCTACCGATAATGCAGAAGCGATTTGTCTTTGGCAGAGACTATTCTCTCTGACCAGTGGGCCGCTGTGTTGTCACGTAACATATTTAAAGTTACATTTTTTTCAGCAGCCAGTAATAGGCCAGTCAGTTACAGGCCTATAGGTTATTCGTGAGTGGGGCTCAAGTAAAACATTTTATTTTCGGGCGATTTTAATTAGTGTCATAACAAAGTAGGGGGCTGCCAAGCTGTCACGGAATTACAGTCCCATTACATTTGGGTTGTAACTCTACAACTAAATAAGATAAAATGAAGTATGATGTGTCATATTGAAGGAATTGACTTGTTCTTTAATATTATTAAGTCAAAATATATTTTGAGAAATTTTCATCGAAGAAACAAGCAAAAACTACTCAGTCATGGAATTACACAAAATTGCCATGGTTTTTTTAATGTTGTGTTTAACTATCCAAAAAGTGATGTTCCGATCATAGTAAAGTTTTGAAACTTCAATATGTTCATATTTAAGGTGTTTTTTGTTAATACTGACTTTAATATTGACTTTAACCCTGCTTTATGGGCAAGAAATTCCAAAAAGTCAATGTCACGGAATTACAAGAGGCAAATTGTCACGGAATGACGACAATAATATTAATTAGTTTCAATGTATTTATTGCAATATATTATACATATATACATCATTATTTACAGTTTAGCAATACATTACAATGAGTTTTCCCACTTATAATGACTAATCATCATACATACTTCAATTTTTTTTTTAATCTCCATGTCAACATTGGCTTGGCGGCCCCCAGTAACCTTTTCACAAGCAATTGTCTCCCAGAAACCCAGTAAGCACATATACGTCGCCGAGACATCAGTATTAGGTAAAATGTATTTTTAACAAATGTCGACGTCTCGGCGACGTAGGGCCAATGAGCAAACGACGTTAATACGACATCTTCCCTTCACATTCTCGTTGCATCGCAGTGCTCACTGGGAATAGTTTCAAAACACTTGCCATGGGACAAACACAGCACAACACCCCTAAGGTTTCTACTCAAATTCTTTGGCATGTTGCCGCGCATGAGCACGAAATTCTGAACTTCCGAGGATCTTTCCTCTCAGTTTAATTACATCAGACAGGCATTCGTGCATCACATACTAGGCTATTATCTACCCGTTATGTACGCAGAGGGAACATGACAAAGACACATCTAAATCAAACGGAAACAAGAGTTGTCAGAAAGACAACAAAGCTCACCGGGGGGCAAGGTTAAAGTTTTTCCGGACGCGGACGCGGACGCGGACGCCGGGGGTACGACGATAGCTCTCCGGACATTCGTCCCGGCGAGCTAATAAATGACGTAGAGACGCTCATATACTCCAAGATACGAGGTGACAGACACCCAAATCACTACTAATCCGCAAAAAGGCGCGACAGAAGTAATACGAGTATCTGCAGCCATCGCCATTGACTGGACTTCGCGCAGACTTGGTCGTCTCTTAAATTGCAAGCATGATGTATCCAAGTTTATTGTAGGCCTACTGTAGAAAGCCGTTCTGTGCGCAGCGTTATCGTGCTGAGGCTGACTTGTGAGCAAATGACTTGGGACCGTTCACTTCCCCCTTCAAAAGTTCTTGCAGACTTTCTCCGAATACCTTGACGCGTAAAAAAAAATTAAAGTGCTCCACCACACACGTTCAGAGTTTCAACACAACAAAAATGACTTGGTTTGGTTGACTAAAACTCAACAGGCTGACAAGCCAAAAATATGCGGGGTTTGTCGCGGCACGATTTTAAAACAATGACAGGCCCATTACATGACCTACATTTCACACGACTGACAGCTCATGCGATGACAAAAGAAACTTAGAAATGCAGCATCATACCAGCCATATTGTCTGCCAAAGCTGTAAATTTATTCATGCCACTTGCAAAAACACCCATGTGGTTGTCTTTACGTCAGAGTTCTGTGGGCTACAGAAGAGAGATTTCTGCCACTACGCTTACAGTGCATCAAACGACAATCAATTTTAGGTTTCCAACATAAAGCAAATCATTCAGGACAACGTGTTATGAATAAAAGCGGAGGAGAGAGGGAGGAAGGAAGAGAAAGAGAAAGAAAAAGCGAAGCATAAAGACATTCTTGGTTTTTAACCAATGCATCACTCAAAAAGTTCAGATTCATACCAGTTTCTTACCTGCTATATCCCACAGTTGTAATCTCACCAATGTTTTGCTGTCCCAATTAATTACTTTCAAAGCGAAATCAACTCCAATTGTTGCCCGATAATGCTGAGAAAATAACTGGTGGACATATCGCTTAATAATGCTAGTTTTTCCCACACCCAATTCTCCAATCACTAAAACCTTGAATAAATACTCTTTACATTCCGATACTGAGCCTCCAGCCATGTTGAAACACTTATGGGAGCAAAATAATAAAAGTTTCACTTTTCCCTTAACTTGTGCAACACGGGAAAGTAGCTGAGATTGCGGCTCCCTCGCACTCACTAAACTCACAGCGCAACACTTTCTCTTCTCGTCCCCTTTCTCGACCAACCACCTGATAAGTCACAGGACCCGGAACTTGTCTCGTCAGAGCAGAGCCTCTCTCAGCGTCGGATGAAGCATCGAAGTTTTGCCTTGAGTACATTCGCTCAAAATTGCGCGGTATCACTCTCAGGACTGTCCTCTTCTGTCGTGCCCTAATAGTCCATTTCCTGAGTTACTATTGAGAATAAACGAAGCGATAATCAGTGCACACGCTTTACAGAGCTGAGGGAAAGTTTTACTTTACCCAGTGTTTCCCAAACCTCTCCTAGAAGCCCACCTGTCCTGCATGTAATAGATTTCTTCTTGCTTCAGCACTGGTGATTCAAATGATCAGCTTGTTAATCACCCCCTAAAGCTGATTGATAACAACTAGATACTTTGAATCACCTGTACCGGAGCATGGAGGGATCCAAAACATGCAGGACAGATGGGCCTCCAGAAAAGGTTTGGGAAGCAATGGCCTATTAAACCCGGGGAATAATTTCTGGGTTGGTTTCCCGGTAACTTTCCAATTTCAACTCAGTCAAACGAGCAACAAGTCTGTGCGGTTGTAAATTCGACAAAGCGCGATTTGGAAACCAGAACAAAACAACCTAACGTTTCTTTTACCTGCACTCTGTTCGGATCATGTCAATTTAAGAGGCGCACCCATACATGAGGAATTACCATTTCTCTAACACCAGAAGGTGCCGGTGTAAAACTGTAATTACAGTGGGGTGCAAAAATTTTGGCACCCATCTGTTACAATTAATCTCCAAGTGATTGAAACAGTAAATACTACAAAGTTAAACATGACCCATTTCATCACATTTTAAAGTAAGAATAATTTCTATTTTTGACTTTCAGTTTCAAAATTATAAAACAAAGAAAAAGGCCTTGTGCAAACGTTTGGGAACCCTGTCAGCTAGTACTTTTTTTTTCTTTTCTTTTTTTTTTTTTTTTTACAAATTTTATATATATACCAATACATATCATAACCTTGAGACACCACAAACATACCAGTGATAATACATAGTGCATATTAGGGATGTCAACGTTTACAATTTTTTCTACATGTGTACACGGGACTACTGACCGACGTGTACCCGGTTACACGTTAGGAGATTTATGAGCTTTTTCTATATCAGTTACGCTGTATAACCACAGAAAGTAAAATGAGTTGAAAACTAGGCTTATGCCGTCGGAGGCGACAGCTGGGAGTATATCCCCGAACACCCCCAATCCTCCAATTCCCCAATCCTTGAATAGACCTTGAATAGGCTTTCATTTGAATTTAATTTCAAGTCAATAGGACAAACGGTTCTGAAGATATGGCCAAAATGGTAATTTTCCATCACAAAGCGCCACCTGGTGGCAAAATATTAAACCATACAGGTATGATGTCATCGTGTGACACGTTGTGAGGTCATGACCTTGCAGTTGCACATAGTTTCATGTCAATTGGACAAATAGTTCCAAAGATATGGCAAAAATGGTGAATTTTATGTGACAAAGCTCCACCTTGTGTCAAAATTTTGAACCAAACAGGTATAATGTCATCGTGGGACACATCCTCAGGTCATGACCTTTCATTTGCACTTGATTTGAGGTCAATCAGACAAATATTTCCAGAGATATGATAAAAACAGTGATTTTTTTCAGTTTTTGGCCCCTGGTGGCCAATCTAGAAATTGTAAATAGTCCAAAATTGAATCAGTACTTTCTTTTTATGAGACTTACTTATATGCAAAACTTGGAATTTCTAATTGAAATATTACTGAAGTTATCGCATTAACACGTAAATCAGTTTTTGGCTCCTGATGGCCAATCTAGAAATCATAAATTGTCCAAAATCGAATCAGTTCTTCCTCTTTATGATACTCACCTATATGCAAAACCTGACCTTTTTAATTGAAATATTACTGAAGTTATCGCGTTAACACGTAGTGCGGCGGCGGCGGTCGGCCCAAAAACATAATACCTCTGGAACGCCATTCGGGGATATAATACAATCCTCTATCATTTTGACAGATAAGAAAACGTACAAGTGAAAGCTGGAAAAGGTTTAACCTTCTTTTTTAATCACTGTTTTAACTATTGCTCACTTTTGCCCATTTTTTTTTTTTAACTTAAAGTGCCAACTGCATCCCTCTCTCGCAGCGGGAGATGCGTCTGAATTTTAATATGCGTCTCATAGTAAAAGTAATCTGGAATTGGCGAGAGAAAGCAACTCAAAAAGAAGCCAAAGTAAGCTGAAGTGAGAGGAAAAAACTTCACCTTTATATCCACAAAGTTAAAGTAGAGGGGGACTCTCACAATTATTCACTAAAATTGGCAAAAAAAATGTGTTTTCTTCTTCCTCTTTAGACGCGAGGATGAGTGATCAGGTCGTGAAAAGTCGACAGAACACAAACCAACAATTTAATGTACAACAACATGCAACAATATAGGCTAAAATTAAAATAACAAAACATTAACAGTTTTTGTTTTCAGCTGCATGACATTTGCACATGGAGAGGATGATGAGCGCAGCGCTCTTCTCAAGTCCTCCGCAGCCTGTTCTTGATGTGGCGCGACACTGGCTGTGGCAGCGGGTTTTTTTTTTTTTTTTTTTTTTTTAATATCAAGGTAACATTGCGCCCCATGCATCTGTATGCGGATAACTGCACTAGTGGGAACATTTGAGTGTATTGTTACTTAATGTTATTATCTGAAGCGTTCAAGCAACATTATCACCCCTAAAAATAGGCGACTATATGTATTGGTGAGAAATGAACGAGGAGGAAAAAAATGACGTGTACACGGTTATTGATTTTTCTGAACGGTTATGATTTGTTATCCGTGTAACCGTTTACACGTGTAGATGTTGACACCCCTAGTCCATATACACTCAAACATACATAAACATAGCTAGTAATTTGTAACTCCTCCTCAAGCAGCAATAAGAGCTTGCAAACAGTTCCTGAAGCCAGCTGAGTCTTTCAATTCTTGTCTTTGGAGTTTTTCCCCATTCTTCCTGACCGAACACCTCTAGCTCAGAAATATTCTTCGGCCTTCTTGCATGCACGGCAATATTCAAGTCTGGGGACTGTGATGGCCATTCTAAAACCTTCATCCGTCTTTCCTGGGCTGGAGGTACTTCCTGGTGGATTTTGAGGTATGCTTTGGGTCATTGTCTTGCTGGAATACCCAACATCTCTTGAACTTCAACCTCTGGACTGAGCTTTGAACATTAGCCTCTAGAATGTCTTGATATTTGGTGGAATCCATTCTTCCTTCCACCCGCTCAATATTGCCGGTGTCCCCAGCTGCTACACAACCCCAAAGCATTATGGATTCACCTCCATGCTAAATAGTTGGCAACGTGTCCTTATCTACAAACCCTTTTTTCTCCAAACAAACCTTCTTTGGTTGTGGTTCTTTTGGTTTCATCGGTCCAAAACACATTGTTCCAATAGGCTTGAGGTTTCTCAAAGTTGCATACTTCAGGCGCTTCATTTTGAGTTGAGGTCATAGGAAAGGCTTAGGGCCGGTTCATACTTTACGCAAGGTACGCGAGTGAGCACGAGCACAGGTATGTTCCATTCCCTTCACAGAGAAGCCTGAACGCACGTCCCTTGCTGCGCTGTGCCTCATTAAAAAGCAGTTCACTGCTCATGCAATAGGGGGTCGCAAAAGTCTTCTCCTTCTCCTCCTCCTCCTTTTTCTTTTTGGTGTGTTGAACACAGCGTATGGTACATTATTTGCTTTATCTCCCCTATTGGAATCTCACGGAAATACACGCATTGATGCATCGCGTTACAAAAACTTGGACGACCCACTTTGCTACGCAAGAACGCAGGATGGCTACCTTGCGTTGCTCGAAGTGTTCCATTGCGTTTGCACTAGCGTACCATGCGTAGAATATGAACCGGTCCTTATTTGTTGCAACTCTGCCATGTAGGTCTTTATTGTTTAAGGTAAGCTATATTGTTGTCCTGTGAACAACTAGAACTGTGTCTGCTAGTCTTTTTTCCAGCTCTTTTGCAGTGAGGTGTGGGTTCTAATGAGCATTCCTCACCAGATCTTGGGCCATTCAATCTGAAAATTTTCTTGGTCTTCAGATCTTGCCTTGACTTCAATTGCTCCATTTATTTTCCATTTTCTTACAATGTTTCTGGCAGCAGAAATGGGTAGGTTGAAACATTGTGGGAGTTTTTTGTAGCTCTCTCCTTGTTGGCGGAAGTGAATTATCTTGATTTTGACATCCTTGGAGACCTGTTTAGAGGAACACACGGTTTTTAGCACCAGACACCGCAGTCGGATACTTTAGAAGGCATGGTGTTACTTCAGAATACATAGATCAACCCTGGAATTATATTCACCTGACTCACTGAAGCCCTAACGAGTAAATCACCTGGGTCTGGGCCTCAGTAATCATCTACTTATAAGGTAACAAAGGTCAATAACAAACTAATGATAGAGAATAATTGGAACCAAACTAATTGTAACTTAACAAAGAAGGAATTGAGTAAGTAATTCACTGGATATTTGTCGTCCTGAAAGACGAAACGCCGCCCCTCATGTCGTGCAAACGGGACAACATAGGTTGTCAGTATGTTGTCCCAATAGTACTGGCTAGTGACTCTTCCTTGCACAATATGGAGTGTAGTTCGATTAGTCATAGTGATTCCACCCCACACCATCACAGACCCACCACCAAATCTGTCATGCTGCCTCAGGTTAATAATAGCATGGCGTTCGTTACGAGGTCACCAGATGCGGCCACACCTATCAAGGAAGTCTAAAGTGTACTCGGACTCATGTGAGAACATTCCGCGTGACCACCGACGATTTACCCAGTTCCTGGGTTGTGTACACCATTGGCATCTATTGTTATTGTGGCGGTTGGTCAATGGGGACACTATACGAGCATTTAATTGGATTATCCCCCTCTAAATATGGCGAAATATTCAACGTTTATGGACAACAAATTGGGCTTGGATACTAGCTAGCTAGTGAAAGTTGCAATGCATAGTAGTTTACCACGAGCAGCATAATGGCTAATTGTAAATTCCGTTCTCTTAATGCCATTTCATACATCGTCATGGAATTGGATAAAAACGTCTCTCAGACGTGATTTTTGCGGGATGGGGGAGTCAACTATTAATCATTAATTTTTAAATTGGCAGAAATATATTGGTTTTGTCAT
This sequence comes from Gymnothorax reevesii, assembly GCA_029721435.1. Classification (NCBI taxonomy): domain Eukaryota; kingdom Metazoa; phylum Chordata; class Actinopteri; order Anguilliformes; family Muraenidae; genus Gymnothorax; species Gymnothorax reevesii. Next base: position 49,077,916 of record CM056576.1, read on the forward strand.
TGTTGTTATGAGTGTTGGTGGTGAAGTGAGGTTATCCATTTTGAGTAAAAGCAAATGTTAGTGTAATAAAGTTTACATTATTCAATAATAAAAAAGGATTTTATTTGTTGTGATACATCGCTATTGATATTGATATTATGTCTATTTTTTTACTTGTATGCAGGAAAATAAATCGTAACCAATGGTTTGAGTGTTTTGGGATTTGTGAATCAGTTGACTATTACCTTCCAATATTTTGTTGCTGCTCAGCTGATTTAGGATTGATGGCAAATGGAGAGGGAAGCTGGGGACCAAATACAAGATTAAAACTGAATAAAAAGTCAAATTGGGCCAAACATACAAGGCTAAGTGGAGAATCATATTGAATGCAAAAATAAAAAATAAGCTAAACTGTATTACATGTCCAAAAGACTGAAGAACACGAGACATCTTTATACATATTCCCATCTCATCAGTAACTGATGTCACTTTCCATACTTTCCATACAACGTCAACATACTGATGATGTTCCATTGGGAAAGTAAGCCCCTCCACATCTCCTGTGCAATTTCCCATCCAAGTCAATATAGATATCGAACGCTTTTTCTTTTTTTCACCCCCTCTCTCTTTCAGCACAAGAACCACAGGCAATTTGGTTTGAGCCAGAGGACCCGCTGCAATGAGACAGACGACACTCACCCTTCACCTCGGGTCTCAACTCCCTCGGCTCGGGAAGCCTTTTCCTGTTCCTTATTTTTAATGAACTGGACATTAAGCTTCCCAAATGAGTAGTCTTTGGTTGTGAAAAAGTACAAATGCTGGGTTTAAATATGATTACCTCACATTTGTTGTTGATTTAATTTTTAATGATTGTTAGATTGCTCCTTCTAACTTGAGCCAACAATTTTTTTCTCCTCTTCACATCGCTGGGCAAATTGATCTCGATGCAGCACCGCAAACCATGATAGAGATCATGTACAAGGACAAGCAGTCCTTTTCCAGTAGTCATAACAAAAAATAACTGAAACATTGTTGTAACAGGGCAGGCTACTTATCCTCAAGTGGCCTGATGTAGTTGTGGTGCTAATTGGTGAAAGTGACCTTGATTATCCTTTATAGTATTATAGATCCTATGATATAACAAAAAAATGCCTGTAATATTATTGTAAGAATTTAAAGTGCTGTGGTACTCAATCATTTTGTTGATCTTATTATTCACACTCTTCACTGTGGTTCTCATGAGGTGGTCCAGATGAGGCTAGGTTAGTCTGTGTTGTAATTGGCCTAGTTATACTTTCTGCCTAGTTGTCATAGTAGGTATATAAAATTGATTGCTCTGGTTGTGTTTTTGTGGTGGTATAGCCCTTTGTTCTGTTTCACTTTTGCAGAGACTAAGGTCAAATTGTTATCTTTTCTGCTGTTGTTATCTATAGAAGGCCTATTTTATTTTATTTGATAAGCTTAAATGATGATTGCACTCTTGAAATTATAACCAAAGAATGGCCAAAGCACTTTTTATCGGCTAACTGTGCTATGGCTGTGTTGAAGCTATATGGAGAGTAATGTATAGGTGTATTTCTGTGAAGGCTGTGATACAGGTACAACCCCAATTCTGAAATAGTTGGGACAAAGTGTAAATTGTAAATAAAATCAAAATAAAATAACATCAGCCAATATGTTATTTACAACAGAACATAGATAACATTTCAAATGTTGAAACAGACATTTTACATTTTTATGCACAAAATGAGCTCATTTCAAATTTTCTGGCTGAAATAGGTCTCAAAAAAGTTGGGACACTGGCAAATAATATATTAGAGAATCAGCTGAAAGAACACTTAGCAAGTAATGAAGTTAACTGGCATCAGGTGTGTAACATGATTGGCTATAGAAGGGATGTCTTAGAGAGGCTGAGTCTCTCAGAAGTAAAGATGGCCACAGGCTCTCCATCCTTCGAGGGCTTGCGTAAAAAAAAAGTAGAATACTTTAAAAACAATGTTCCTCAACATCAAATTGCAAAGGCTTTGAAGGCCTCATCATCGACAGTGCATAACATCATCAAAATACTCAGAGAAACTGGAAAAATCTCTGTGCGTAAGGGACAAGGCCGAAGACCTTTTCTGGATGCCCGTGATCTGCGGGCCCTCAGATGCCACTGCATCACTCACTGGCATGATTCTTTCATTGACATTACTAAATGAGCCCCAAAATACTTAAAGAAACCACTGTCTGTAAACGCAGTCTGCCTTGCCATCCACAGATGCCTCCTAAAACTTTATCATGCAAAAAGCCATGCATTGTTGAGCATGATCCAAAAGCGCTGCCATGTTATGTGGGCCAAAGCTCAATTGAAATGGACTGTAGCAAAGTGGCAAAGTGTCCTGTGGTCAGACGAGTCCAAATTTGACATTCTTGTTGGAAATCATGGGCGTTGTGCCCTGTGGGCTAAAGAGGAGAAAGACCACCCCTTCAAAAGCCAGCGTCTCTGATGGTATGGGGTTGCTTTGTTGCATATGGTGAGTGACATTTGCATGTTTTAAAAAGCACCATGAATGCTAAAAGGTATATAAAGGTTTTAGAGCAACATATGCTCCCCTCCAGATGATATTTATTCAAGGGAAGGCCTTCTGTACATCAGCAGGACAATGCAAAACCACATACTGCAGCTATTACAACAGCAGGGCTTCGTAGCAGAAGAGTCCGTGTGCTGAACTGGCCTGCCTGCAGTCCTGATCTTTCACCGATGGAGAACATTTGGCTCATAATTAAAGTCCATCAAAGGAGACCCAAAACTCTCCAGCAGCTGGAAGCCTGTATTAAACAAGAGAGGGATCAAATTCCATTGGCTAAACTCAAGAAACTTGTCTCCTCAATGCCCGAATGCCTCCACTGTTAAAAAAGAAGAGGGGTTGCCACATCATGGTAAACAGACCCCAGTCCCAACGTTTTTGAGACCTGTAGCAGCCATAAAATCTGAAATGAGCTTATTTTGTGAGAAAAATTGTAAAATTTGTCAGTTTCAACATTTGCTATGTTATCTCTGTTCTACTGTGAATAAAATACTGGCTGGTGTGATTTGAAAGTCATTGCGTTTTGATTTTTTTCCCCACTATTTACACTTTGTCCCAACTATTTCAGAATAGGGGTTGTACATAAACTGTACGCCTATCCTGTTTTGCAGAGACTGGGGTTTCAGTTATCAATATATTTTCTGCCTGTTTGTTGCCAATAGGCAATCACTACCTCATAACTTATGGCTACGTGGAAGTGAATAATGGATTGTTTTATTTTTGTGACGTGCGTAGCCTTTTGTGTTTGAGAAAATTAAAGTGGCTCACTCCATTTTTCCATGTCACACCCAGTGTCATTTTTCTGGCTACGCCACTGGTTTGCTTTTTGAGTGCGATTTCACAGAGCCTGGGTACGAATCAACCTATCCTGGGCTCTTGTTGTTGACGGTGGATGCCCTGAACAGCGTCGATCATCAACATTATGGGTTTGCTGATACTTGCTCCATAATCAGCTAATCACGAACTGGGAAACATTGAAGAAATTGGCAACCTGAGACTGACTCCTGCTCCAGTTTCAAGCATACCAATTGCTCTTAGACGTTCAGCACATTGGAGACGTCGCATTGTGAAAGAACAAAAGATGTCTCAGATAAACAAAATCAACAAAGGATTACAGTCAGAATGGAAGAAGTCTTGATCACAAGGGAGTTGATGACCTTCCTCTAAAGTGTCAAATGTGAACATGCACCCTGGCTACATGTTTGGGATTTCCATGAGCGTACCATTGGCTGCGTAATGGTGCTCTGTTTTAGAGCAGTTCATGTTATCGTCAGTGCAGACAGTTATTGTATCAAAAACAATCATTATTTTGTTATTGACCTTGAAATTCCAATATCTCATACTTTTTGAAGAGTATATGGCAAGAATTCGATGTTTGTATTGTCATAACTTAAATTAGACCCATCTACAAATGGCTTCTCGCCCACTTTTTTTTTGAAGGACAGGATTTTGTAGTTACTTGGATGTAACTCCAGTTCTATGAGCATGTTTGCAGCCCTCTAACAGGTTTTGCAATTGTTTACTGTTCAAGGCTCCGCCTCAGTGCCTGAAAAAGAAAATTGTAGGAGGGTGGCAGCATCCTCCTATAAAGCTCCAGTGCTGTCGCTGCTTGTTTCCTCTTTGAAACTCAGCAACACATACTTTGGGCCAGCAGAGCTTATTGAAAGAGGGATGTGCACAGTCTCATGGAACTGGCGTAACATCCAGCTAACTATTAGTTCTATGTTGATTGTGCTTTTCCCTTCGTTAGCCTTTGCTAAGGTTTACAACTAAGGGGAAAGCCGTTAGAGATGAAAGTCCTCCCAGCTGGTCCCAAACCTCAGGAGTTCCAATCTCGTAAATTGGAAAAGGGCCCAATCACAGACTTATGGTTGAGCACTGCCTTCCTGACAGTCTCGCATCTCACTGTGGTGTGAATAAAAAGAGCATCATTGGAAATTAACTGGGGAGCTGGAAAGCAGGGTCCCCAAAACATAATGAAATTCTGAACCAGCAGTCATATCAGTGACATATGACAGTACAAAGGTCAAAGCAGAAGATCAAGAAGTAGCCCATGCAAATATCTCCTCCTGAGACACTCCTGAAAAGTGCCTAGAGGACGCCCTGCCTTGGGCACAGTGCATCCTCAGATCCGCTGGAGCGGTGCAGCTCGCAACTGAGTTACCTCTGTGGATTTCCTTGCCGACCTGATGGGCAAGACATTACACAAACAGAGCAGCCCCCTTGAGCTTGACTGCCGTTAAGCAATGTTGACAGGATTGTCCAATGACCTACAACTTATCAATGACAACTGCAAAACAGCTGTTATTGATGCGGAACTGGCTGGACTAAACATGGACATTGCTGCACTCCAAGAGACTAGACTTCAAATGATGGCTTGCTACAAGAAAGTCAGTACAGCTTTTACTGGAAAGGGAAAGACCAGGATGACAGACGTGAACACAGAGTTGGGTTTGCAGTAAGAACATCTCTCCTACTCATGATAGAAGCACCTTCAGGTGGTGCAGATCAACTACTGTCCCTTGTCTCAACTCCACAAATGCCCCAGGAAACCTTGTGTCTGTTTATGCACCCACACTCAATTCCCCTCTGAGACTAAGGACAAGTTCTACAATGAGCTTGATGAGCTGATCAGTCAAATGCCTCTAACAGAAGACATATACCTGCTTAGTGATTTGAATGCCAGAGTTGGTACTGAGCATGACGTCTGGCCAGCATGTATTGGCTACCGCGGATTGGGCAAAATAAATGAAAACGGCCAGAGACTTCTGGAACTATGCTGTGCCAGAAACCTATGCAGTCCATATAACTACTTCCCAAACAAGGAAAAGCACAAAGTCTCATAGATGCATGCCAGATCACTTCGATGGCACCAACTTGACCTTGACATCGCCAGAATGAAAACCCTCCAAACTGCACAACATGTGGAGCTACCACAGTGCTGACTGTGACTCTGATCACTCCCTCGTCATTAGCAAAATAGCACTACAAGGAAGGAAACTGCTGCACTATGCGAGGTCCCGGGATTTCCCAAGGATAAACACTGCCCGCACTGAAGATAATAAAACAAGTTCACCTCCCTTATCAATGGCCTTGCATCGACCAGCGATGATGTGTCAAGAGAAACATGATGGCATCACCTTAGCTTTGCTATCCACAAGTCTGGTCTCGCTGCTTTTGCGCAAAAAGGAATAGAGAAATGATGATTAGTATGAAGCCAACCCTATTGTCATGGAGCCAGCAATCCAGGCCAAAGAAGAAGAACTGGTCAAGTGGAAGAGGAATCCAACTCAGCAGAACTTCCTCTCAGTTAAGAGTGCTAAGTCTAAATGTCAAGAACTATTGAGGAAAAGCGCAAACGACTATTGGTTACAACTGTGCTCCTCCATAGAACGCACGTCCCTGATTGGCCATGTACAAAGCCATCAAACAGGGCACTGACCCGATCAAGAAAACGGCCCCCTTAAAATCAAAAACTGGTGGCACTATTACAGAAAGAAACAGATGGATCGGGGGGTTAAACATGACCTAGAGCTATACTCCATGGAGAATACAGTATCTGGAGAGGACATAAACAGCATCCCAGCAATGCCAGTCCTCGAAGGACTAGATACAGAGCTTACTATGGCAGAGTTAGAAAAGGCAATTGATGCCCTCACTGGTGGAAAAGCACCAGGGGATGATGCAATCCCTCCAAGAATAATCAAAGAAGGGAAATCAGCATTCCTCCCTTAGTTCTATGAACTTCTTTGCTTATGCTGGAAGGAAGGTGAGGCACCACAGAACATGTGTGACGCCAACATTGTGACTTTGTATAAAAACAAGGGGTACAGATGTGACTGCATTAACTACCGTGGCATCTCACTTCTCAACGCAGTTGGGAAGGCCTTCGCTTGCGTGGTTCTTGCCTGACTACAGGTAATAGCCAAAAGTGCTGGGAGCAGTGAAAACCCCTCCACCTTGCTTTTGTTGATCTCACAAAGGCATTTGATCTTGTCAGCCATAGCAGACTGTTCAGGATATTTGAGAAGCTAGGTTGTCCACCAAAACTGCTCAGCATAATCGAGTCCTTCCACAGCAAAATGCAAAACACTGTCTTTTTTGAGGGCAGCACGTCTGAGCCATTCCCAGTCCTCAGTGGTGTTAAACAGGGCTGTGTGCTTCCCTAACGCTCTTCGGGATTTTCTTCTCACTGTTCTTGACGTGTGCCTTTTAGTCCTCCAACGAGGGTGTCTATAGTCTCACCCGCCACGATGGCAAACTCTACAACTTTGCCCGTCTATGTGCCAAAACAAAAGTAACCCGTATGCTCCTTTGGGAGCTACTATTTGCTGATGACGCAGCCCTAGAAAGTCACAGACCTGATGGCCTGCAGGACCTGATGGATAGGTTCTCGAGTGCCGGTAAAGAGTTTGCCTTTACAATCAGCATAAAGAAGACTGAGGTGATGGCTCAAGATGCTTCCAATCCTCCTTTAATGTCGATCAACAGCTCTCTGCTTGCAGTGACTGATAGATTCACATACCTGGGATAAACTGTCGCCAACAACTTGTCTCTGGATGCTGAAATAACACAAGACTAGGCAAAGCAGCCTCTGTTATGAGCAAACTTAACAAAAGAGTCTGGGAAAACAAAAACCTGACAATAAACACCAAGCTAAAGGTCTACTGGGCGTGTGTGCTACACTCCTCTATGGCAGTGAAGCATGGATGACATATGCCAAACAAGAGTGCCTGAATGCCTACCACATGAGATGTCTGCGTAGGATCGTGGGCATTAAATGGCAGGACCAGGTTACAAACACTGAGGTTCTCGAAACGTTAACGTCCGGGACCTTATTTGCAACGATCAGTGAGCGCCAACTGAGATGGCTTGGACACATTCGCTGTATGGGCCGTCCGCATCTGTGGTATAGAGATGTGTGCAAGAGATACCTCAAGTCAGCCAACATCAACATAAATTCATGGGAGGGCGCAACACTTGATTGTTCAACATGGAGACACGCTGTCAAAACAGGGCTGAAAGAAGCAGACACTACCAGATCTCAACTTAGAGAGCAACGGCGACAGCACCACCACATTCACCTGCACAAAATGTGGTAGAGACTGTCACTCAAGAATAGGCTTGTTCAGTCATCAAAGAAGATGTCGGGACCTACCATGACCAAACTCATCATCTAACCAAGACGGGTAGAGGTCGAAGTGAAGAGTTTCCCATAGCCTAAATCATGACATGAAAGTGATCTGTGTAAACCGTTGCTTGCTCAAACGTGACAGTAATCGCTTGACTGCGAAGTACGTATATTTGAAATTAATATTCTGGTGCTTAGGGAAATTACATTTGTTTTTTATTCAATTGTGCAATTCAGTTATGTGATAAACGAAATCTTTTCCTCTCTGTCGTGACCTGATTAGGCCAATACTAATGTCTCGATAAATAAAACCACTGAAAATGGGAGCTTTCGGATAGCTCACTCGGTAAAGTATTGTGTTGTGAAGCAGAAGTGACTATCGCGTTACGGGTTCGAGTCCTGCTTCGTACCAACCGGCAGTGGTCGGCAGCCTTTACAGCGTAGCGCACAATTGGCTATTGCTCTACAGGGTTGCAAATTTGGAAGGGACTGTCGAGAAGGGAATATAATAGTTGCTTTGTTTATTGCTCCTGTTGGCCAGACGGGTGGTCGTCAGGAACATTCTAAGCCTGGTCATGTCCGGGTATCCTCCGCTCTCATTTTGAACTTGCGAAGATTCAACCAATGAGTGTATAAGAAGCGGTGGCTGACAGGTGCGTGCTTTGGAGGAGAGCCGCAAACTGTCTTCACTCTCCCGAATTGGCAGCAAGGGGACGCATACAAGCAAGCCTTGTACACAGTTCATTTGGGCATACAAGATTCGAGTGGCATAGGAGTTGCAAAATTTATAAAAAAATAAATAAAAAAAAACACTGAAAACATGTATCACAATCATAAAGCCCCTATAGTTCTGGTCCTTCATCTCTGCTAATCTGATTCAACCATCTTCTACGAGAATACACTTTCAGAAAACTATGAATAATAAGATCAGCATGCAATCTAGCATCCCTATTACACAGCGGGACACAACAGTTAAACGCTGATCTGGATGTGGATGTTCTTTGTTTTGCTAGTAAAGCCTTTAGTATGCAAAGAATTTAATAGTTGTCCATAGCCACACACAAAGGGTGAAAGAAAGGCCACATAAGTCACCTATGGTCTTAGCTGATTCAAGGGCCAAAAAAGGAGCTGTCTCAGTTGACAACACATGAAGTTCTGCTGGATTCATTGGCTCAAATGGTGGCCTGCCAGGCCATCTAACATAGCGTGATCCCCTCTTAAAGAGCTAAGCGTTTAGCAAGGGACATGCAATTGAGACCATTGTATCGGGTCGGAGAAAACCACCTCACCGTCTCAACCTTCTAACAGAATGATAATAATATTTATTAGCTTATATTGCGCATTTTCCATGACATAATGATCAAATGTGCTTTAGAAAGGATACATAAATATAATACACTATATAATAATGACAAAATTTGACTAAATGAGAGATACAAAAAAGGCACTATTGGAATTAAAATGACCTATGAAATGATGACTTACGATGCCTATGAAATGTATACATGTACAACGTATATCTTATTCTGTATATCAACTATGTAAAGGCATGTTGAAGACTTCATTGATATAAGACTTAAGAGATAACTTGGTGCCATACCATGCAGTGTTTTGAAAGTAATCAGAAGTACTTTAAACTCAATTCTGTTGGGGACGAGAAGCCAATGCAGTTCCTTCTGTAACGGTGTTATATGACAGAATTTCGACTTTCTGAAAATGAGTCGTGGTCCAGCATACGGAACTCTTTGAATTTTGGGGTCACCAGCTGTAAGGCCCCACAAAACAATACCAACGACGGACATGAAGGTCGTGAGGTGAAGGACTCACGTGTTATTATTGACTAACTTTTATTCAAGCATTTTCCTGGCTGGTGTGAACCACAATATAATGGATATTTTTCTCCGTCCAAAGACGGGGCATAGAAACGCAACAGTTACGATTAATCTGTCTCCATAAAACAGTTAAAATACCAAATTTAGTTGTATCCTCGTTAAATATCTTACTCCAAATTAGAATTAGAATTGATAGTTTTGGAACAGCATGCGTGAATCTCAAGGCAGTGATAACCAGTTACTCAGACTCTAGGGATAAACATGAGGTTGATTATACCTTGAATTCCTAACAGACAACCACCGCCGCGACATTAATGTTCCCGGGTTTTAACACCATGTCCGAAGCCTAGGTTTGTTGGTTAGGTTAGAGGTCGGAAGTCAACCATCACTGTAATAGCCTCTGCTGGCATATATACAATGAACCCAGATTATATGCACGCCCATGGGCTCCTTAAGGGAATTTTAACGGATAACCGACTTTACGTCCATGGGTTTCCTATAGGTTTAAAACCCAGAACCAGCATACATCAATCCTTTTCAGTAGGTAGGTCATGGTCGCCTAAACCAACTGAACCAACCAATTCCCACACCGGGCTGCTGGCCAGTCGTTACTCAGTGGGGATAATACCCCTAGGTATCCGCCGAGACGGGGCTAGGAGGAATAAAAAGATTAAAAGACATGCAGACCACACAAGCTGGAAAAGGAATAATAATAATTTAATGACCAGGTAGGCACAAACTTGGATCAAACAAATCAACGTTAAGCCAATTACCAGTTACATATACACTGCCCGGCCAAAAAAAAAGTCACCGTTTGGAAATTAATGAACAAATTCTAGAATTGGATCATTATTGCGGTTACTAATATGCTTCAGCTGGCAATAATCATTTCCCCCAGGACTGATGAAGCGCATCGCTACTCATTTCTCAAAAAATCATGTCGGAAGACACATCCCTTGCTGGTGGAAAAGATGTTACAGTATTTCAGAACAGGCAACTTATTGGCCTGTATTTAGCAAAGAAACTCATGAATGCAAAAACAAGTATGAGGAATCATTTTCACAAACATATTTGCCACCACAAAGTCCTGATCTTAGACACAGTAAAAGTTATTGGGATGTGCTCAAGAAAGACCACCGAGTGGTTTAACCATTATGAAGAGAAGACAAGATCTCGGCCAAAAATTATGGCATGTATGATCGAAAATAAATGTTCTGGCATTGCATATAGTTGTCAAAACAATGACAAAATGAATTTGCACTGTAATCAAAGCTCCAGGGGTTCCAACTAAATATTTGAGTGTGCGACTAAATATTCGAGTGTGTGGCCGGGCAGTGTAATTTAGATTATATTTTCATACCTGGAGAAGATAATGGCCACGTGGAACTAAAGCCGTCCCACATGGCCGGGGAGAACTCAGATGCCCCCTCGCTCCGCAGAGCAAGGCGTAATGTGACTACCCCCACTCACCCTTCGCGCCTCCAATCTTGATAGAAGAAGCCAAAAAGAAGAAGCCTTTTCAGTTAGAATCTCCCACCTTTAAAGATTCCAAACCACGCCTCCGAACAGAGTGGGCTTTCCCCATCGATGTGATAAGGTTATTTTGCATAGAGAGAGGTGAGCGAGATTTGACCACTATAAGATCTTCCCAAACGGGATTATCCATAATTTTAAGGGAAATGAAACATGTTCCACTCAACTCCTTAGATTCCCCCGAGAATAAAAAGACCAAACATGATAGGAATATGCGCTAATATGATGCAGTTGTCATGGACAAGCCTTAAAATGGAGTATTATAGTCCAATTGTTTTATAAATATATCAATGGTTTCTTAATAGGAGATTGAACATAAACACATTATGAATTTCACAGAGATTTAGATTGTTTTAAGCAGATTAATGTAACTGGGCTTTAAATTCAATGAGGGCAGTGGGGTGAGTTTCAGAGAGGCTGGGCCGCTTGGACGGAATGTCTCAGGCCTCCTGCTGTGAGCAGAACAAAGGATGCCACTCTCGCAGGCAGGCTGTAAGACCATGAAAGTTTACTGCTGGCTCTGGATTGTGCCAGATCACCCAAACATTCAAATTTTACACGCGTAATGAGCATGTGTTCCAACAGTATGATTTTTGACGTTTGGCATACCTGTTATGAGCAAAATCAACCAAACATTCAGGTTCTACAGTCAGTTGATATGCGGGAAGTCCATATAAAAAACTCTTGCAGTAATCCACACTGCTTGTCACAAAAGCAGTATTTCCTAATTATATTATGCTTTTGGTCCGGCTGCCGCCACCACACTACGTGCTAACGCGATAGCGTCAGTCATATTTCAATTACAAATTTTGCACATAAGTAAGTATCATAAAGAGGAAGAACTGATTCGATTTTGGACAATTTACGATGTCTAGATTGGCCACCAGGGGCCAAAAAAACGGATTTCAGTGTTAACGCGATAACTGCAGTAATATTTCAATTCGAAATTCCAAGTTTTGCATAGACGTTAGTATCATTAAGAGGAAGAAATGATTCGATTTTGCACGATTTACAATTTCTAGATTGGCCACCAGGGGCCAAAAACTGAAAAAAATCACTGTTTTTATTATATCTCTGGAAATATTTGTCCGATTGACCTCAAATCAAGTGCAAATGAAAGGTCATGACCTGAGGATGTGTACCACGATGACATTATACCTCTTTGGTTCAAAATTTTGACACAAGATGGAGCTTTGTCACATAAAATTCACCATTTTTGCTATATCTTTGAAACTATTTCTCCAATTGATATGAAACTATGTGCAACTGCGAGGTCATGACCTCAAAACGTGTCACATGATGACATCATACCTGTATGGTTCAATATTTTGCCACCAGGTGGCGCTTTGTGATGGAAAATTACCATTTTGACCATATCTTCAGAACCGTTTGACTGATTGACCTGAAATTAAATTCAAATGAAAATCTATTCACGGTCTATTCAAAGATTGGGGAATTGGAGGATTGGGGGCGTTCGGGGATATACCCCCAGCCGTTGCCTCTGACGGCATAAGCCGAGTTTGTCATATGTTGTGGAGGTGGAAGAAAGCAGCACCACAAGTCTTAGTTACATGCTTCTCCATAGAGAGTTTGTTGTCAAACCAGGTGCCTAAATTCAACAACAGATGAGGAGGCAGCTATGTCATAATTTCCAATGTGTATGCAAGAGAAGCGAATCTTTGAAAGTTGTTGTGGAGTGCCAATGATCACAAACTCGGTATTGTCATCATTCAACTTGAGATGGTTTGAGTCAGTCCATTTCTTGATATCCACTGAGCTATCTTCTATTGTTTGAACTACACAATCCTGGTTTTCTTTGCAATTGAGATTGAACACTTGATACAATTGGGAATCATCAGCATTGCAGTGAATGTCAGTTAGATGCTTCTCCACAAAGTCAAATACACTGCTTGAATGAATATTAAATAGCAGAGACCCAAGCCCTGAGGCACACCACAATTCAAGTGGAATTGTTGTGAAAGCTTCCCATTAACTGCGATATGATATGAGCGACTTGACAAGTATGACGTAAACCATTTTAAAGGAGTACCACGACAACCAAGTTTGGATTGCAAAAGTTTCAATAGGATTTTCTAGCCTAGAAATCTAGACGTACCCTAGCGGTAGCAAATAGTTTTGATCAGCCGGTACGTCTAGCCATGAGCCATAGGGCCCCAGTACTACCAAGTGATTGGTCCGACTATGGTTTGATCGGACCAATCACAACGCTTTATGTTTGTTGAGAGTCGTTTGGCGGGCTAAGCATGATGACAACAACACTGCGAGGGCGCAAAATAACTGAGATGACCTTTGTTTATAGAAGTAGAGTCTTTCTCACAGGTTTGTTTGGTTTTTGTTGATTAGAATCAAGGCTGACGCCTTTTCAAAAAATATTTAATTTAACCCTGCCATTAAACAGCTTAAACAAATTCATTTGACGAAATTTTATTTGAGTCATACGACTCTACGACACTGTCTTATCGGGTTTCCCTTTTTCAATATAGTCAGTTAGTAACCAGCCGTTATAAATAATAATGTGTAATATATAACCGGTCAAAACAAAGTCTATGCATTATGTGTTTATAATGGCTGGTTACCAAACAGATTTTATTGAGGAGAGGTAACGCGATAGGACACGATCCCTATTCTTAATCTTTCAGACAGCGGGGATGATCTCTTAAACTGAATTTGTTTTGACTGGTTAATGTCAAAATAAATTCAATATATTAAAAAAGCATCAGCTGATTAGATTCTTATGAACCAAAATGTTCTACTTCAGAGGCGCAACAAACTCGGGTTCAACTATTATCTTTGCAGTAACAATGGTCGTAAGTTAATCCAGCCGAAATGTTTTCAACCAAGCTGGCTGATTGTTTCTGTTTGAACAACGGAGTGTACTTGCACAATGGGACAATTGTGATGTCTCGATGGCTTGGCGGGTTAACCCGCCGTTCTTGATTGATTTTTACATCATATACACTATCTCTCAAAAGTTTGGGATCACTTGGAAATTTTCTTGTTTTCCATGGAAACACATAAAATTAGTGAATATATATATATTAGTGAATAGGAAATATAGCAAATGAACAGAACATGCTGACATTGTCTGCGTTAGAAATAATGATTTTAATGGAAAATGATGAATATGTACTTCAAACTTTTCCTTCATCAAAAAAAAAAAAAAAACACCTTCACTGTTGATAGTGAAACTGGTGTTTGGCGGGAGCTATTTAGCGCAGCTGCTAGTTGACAACCTGTGAGGTGTCTTTGTCTTAAACTACACACTCTCAGATATTTATCTCCTTGCACAGTTGTGCATTGGGGCCTTCCACTCCTTTTTTCTGTCCTTGTTAGTGCCAGTTTGCCCCCTGAAGGGAGTAGTTGACAGCATGGTAAGAGATTTTAAGAGACTGACGGGTCTCTAAAGGAAGTTCTTACTTTCTGGCCATTTTGAGCGATAAACAAACAAACAACTGTTGCTGCTTCATGTACTAAACCAACCTCAAGAGTGCCATGCTTCCTTTATTTATTAGTTCAATGGTCTTCAGCTGTGCAACACATTTGCAGAAGGGTTTTCTAATCATCAATTAGCCATATAAAATGCTTAACTTAGATTAGCAGCCATACCAGGAGATTGATGCAGAGGACTGACAGTTGCTGATAGTAGGCCTCTATGCAAAAATGCACTGTAAATCATTCTTTGAAAATCATCTGATTAATTTTAATCGTTTGTGAAATGGAAAAAATGTTTGTGAAATGCATGAAAATGTATTTTTCTTTGGGGAAAAAAAAAGAAGTTTGCAAGTGATCCCAAACTTTTGAGCGGTAGTGTATATTGGTATTGAATTTAAACCCGGGTGAGGTTTAATTTCTTTTGCATGGCATTTGCATGGACTGCCAAGGCCAACAGAAAATCTTCTGCTGCTGTGAGAAAGACCTGACTTTTGTAAACAAAGGTCACCAGTTAACAGGGAAACCAGTTGATCCGTCACAGCGGTTGTTTGAATTGGCTTTGGCATTGACTTCGGAAGAGTTGGACTTGGCCTTTTCTTTGAAAGATAAGCAGAAAAAGGCACTCATGTTTATCATTTGAAAGACTGATGTATTTGCTGTTTTGCTGACCGGATATGGCAAAAGTTTAATTTACCAGCTGGCTCTGCTGGTAGCGAAAGAAATGGGAGTCAGTGAAAACCCAATGGTAGTTGTAGTCTCGCCGTTGATTGCCCTTATGGAGGACCAGGTTACAGAGGCGACCAAATTTGGACTCACGGCCATGCAACTTGGTGTACTTAAATTGAAGGAAATTCGAAATGGCCATTGTCTTCAGTAGTCCTGAAGCCTGACTCATACAGAGGAAGTGGTGCAACATGTTGGCTACCAAGGTCTTCCGAGATAACCTCCTCAGAATCGTGGTGAATGAGGTACATCTCATTTACAAATGGTAAGAGGCATCAAGTAAACTGCGTAATAGCAATAACGTCTATAAGTAATTTGAACTGATGTGTTACACACGGCCCCATTGTCATATTATAACTAGAGCACTCGGCAACCGAGCACATGTATCCCCCGAAGGCCCCCCAGTTGGGCCCAGAGTACCCAAAATCAATAGGAGCCGTGAACTTACCATAATACATGTCCCTGCAAAATTTGAAAAGAATCGGTGAACTTATGTGGGCTGTAGAGCGTTCACAAGAAAATCTCTGCGGATGCGGCGGACACGTGACGAGACCAAATCCATAGTATCCTCCGACCTTCATTCGGGGATACAATAACAGCAGACTAAAATAGTAGCTTATATATGAGGACCACTGGGATCGACGCTAGTGTCGATGGATAGTTTGATTAGACCTAATTGCTTTGTGATATCATATTTTTGTAACTAAAACGACAACAGTCGTCGGTCTCCATGACCTTTACGCTGTCTTCATCAAAATCTTCTCAGAAACTAGCTGTATCTCTTCGAAGTTTACTCCCCCGTTGACTCGTTTCCGTTGCTCTGAATACGTCAACTTAGTCATTGCTCTAATTGGTTGTAGCACTATTCTATTGTGTGCAGAGGCAGTTTGAAAGACAACTGCTGATTCCTACCCTAGTATTGAGCCCGGTCTATTTGTCGTGGCCAGACTATAGATTTTGATGTTATAGTCTAGCTTGTCAGGCTAAGGATCTTGTAGTTAGCAGTGTCAAATGCTGCACTTAAATCCAGCATAACTAGATGCGTTACCTTTTGTTGGTTCATGCTCTAAAAATGTAATTGCGCACCTTCAGTTGTGTAGTCTCTGTGCTATATTTCCTGTAGGATGACTGAAGGGGCGGATAGAGATCATAGTTATTCCTGCGGAATCTTATTTGATCAGCATTAGCTGTTTCGAATAGCTTAGAGATATACCCAAGTTACTCACTGGACAAAGGTTACACTTTTCTGACTCTTAGCCACATGAGGGGTCACCCTTCCTTCCTCCGTTTGCATCCGATGTGGTTATGAGGGCTGCCGGATAGCTCACTCAGTAAAGCATCGCAATGCGAAGCAGAAGTGACTATCACGTTGCGGGTTCGAGCTCCGCTTCGTACTAGCTGGCAGTCGTCGGCAGCTTTTTCAGAGTAGCGCAAAATTGGCTGCTGCGCTACAGGGTTGGGAAGGGACTGCCGGGAAGGGAAAATAATAGTTTACTTGTTCATTGCTCAAGCGCCTCCTGTTGGCCAGATGGGCACTCATCAGGAAGATTCTAAGTCTGTTCATGTCCGGGTATCCTCCGCCCTCATTCTGAACTTGCGAATATTCAACCAATGAGTGTATAAGAAGCGTTGACTGACAGGCCCGTGCTTCGGAGGTGAGCCGCGAACGGTCTACGCTCTCCTGAGTTGGCAGCAAGGGGTCGCATACGAGCAAGCCTTGTACATAGTTCTCAAATTGGGCATTCCAGATTCGGGTGGGATTGGAGATGCCAAATTAAAAAAAATTAAAAAAAATGTGGTTATGCAGACTCAGGTGGTAAAGCTGTCGCAAGTGATTTTTTGTTTTTAGTAAAGTTTTAAATAGCTTGACATTCCGAAGGAGATGATTGACTTAGACTATTTGGTCCATAACACAGGTCTCTAAGCCACTGTCCTCTGCAATAAAGCAGTATATTAAGTTCTGGGGTCAGCCAGAGCCTCTATCCAATTAGGTAAGAGAACGCCATGACAAGGCAGTTCTCTCTGCTTGTGAACGCGTGCTGCTACACTGAAAAATGTGACCCATTGGATTTTGTGACCTCAAGGGGCGATGGTCTACAGTATCTGTATGTTTGTGATCGACAGCAGTTGAGTAGAAAAGCTCCTTTAAAAGAAAGTGAATGTCACAATTGGACAGTGAGCGAGGGGGGCATGTCAGTGATTGTCAAAGATGTGTGTGGCAACCCAAGATAGGAATTATCCTCCCTTGGCAATAATAGCAGATCACAACTTTACTGTAGAGATGGCCAATCGCTACAAGCCGGCGCAGTGGAACAGATGAAGCTTCTGATCCCAGCGCTAGGAGAGACGGTGCACAAAAGAACTGGTAGAGGAACAGGTAGTCAAGGAAGAAAAAACGGGAGATGGCCAAGAGCTGTGTATATATTGGTGCCACTCTTGAGAGGCTGAGAAAACAAGGAATCTAAGGGTCTAAAAAGCAATACACAACTAGCCTTGCCGCCACTGAACTGGTTAGCGATGTTTTACTTTGTAATATTTATGCTGTTTTATTAGTCTCAGGTAGTTCTTTTGGTGGTTTCTAATCCTGCTAATGTTAGTTCATAAATGTACTGTCGTCGTCTGTGGCCGACTACAGCTTCATTAGCTGTGTAGCAGCAAACTTGATAGCTGCTGTTTGTTCTGACAAAGGGATGCTGTTATATACATAGACAATGGCTTGTATTTATATTAGAAAAAAATAAAATATTCTTTAACAGGGCTAGCAAAAAAGTGTTTTTGTGTAAACAATTGTGATTTTTACTGCAACAACGATCTCCTCACCATATTTTTACCGAAGTTTCAGTATGGATGTAATGTGTTATTGGTCCATGTTTTCAGTCTCAATCTCTGCCTCCGTCTAAACCGATGCGCGTTCGTGTGTGGCTTGGGGATGGGGGTTGGGGACTGCTGACTTACACAAAGGTTGAAAAGCCAGCTAAAACGACCAAATTAGTTACAGCAGCCTTTAATGAATGATTTTGTTGTTAAATCGCCCATTTTTGTGGGGTACTGGGACAGACTCCCTGAGCAATCATAAAGCCTGGAAAAGATGCATATAACTTTTTGCATTTTTGCATGCATACAACAATTATTTTCATTGTGTCATATTTTCCTTATTTGTATGCTGGCTACAATCATAAGAGTCAACTTAAGGCTTTTGCTTGAATAGCCAATTTTCTCTGGTATCTAGCTGGACCTATGTCATGCCTAGTACCAGAGAAATAGTACAAATTTGTGTTATGACCAAAATGAACACTAATCTGCTTGCGAATGAAAAGGAAATAGTGACGTTTGTTAAATGTCATGCCATGACAATTGAATTATGATAATATACTTTGGAGTATAGTATAATGTACTTATTATACATGTACTTAGCAATATCCACTTGCATTTGATGCAGAAGGTTGTACCATGCATCAAAGCCGTTAGTTAAAACATTGAATTATTTATAATTTACACCAAAGAAAAAGTTACATATTTGCTAATTGTGAAGGTTGGGGGCGGGGGTGTTTGGTAGCAGCACATATTTGGCTTCACTGATAATCATTGTTCTGAGTATCACCCTCAGATATAGGTATGATCCTGTAAATCTATTATTTTCCTCCCAGCTATTCTTTGTTTTTCAATGTTTCATTGCAAATAGTCTCAATGTGGAATTTTCTTTGTATTAATGGCATTTTTTATATCCCAAAATCATTAAAATAAACAGAAAAAGGTTTAAATGCAAATGATCTAAGTAACTTGGTTCACTCAAATCTTTTTTTTCAGTCTCTCTGGCACTCAAATCCTGAGTCATAAAGCCATAAATTGGTGTCACGCACACATAGGCTCGGATTGGCTGGATCTTGCAGTTAAAGGGTCTGCTCTGCGCAGTGGGCTGTAGTTCAGTTATCATGTTGGCACAAATTATTCAAGAAACCCCATTTCATGACTAGAAAATATTTATTTTACAGCATTAGTTTACTTTCAAGAAAAAAAAAACCTCTCTCACTTCCCCACAGTAAAATGTCCAGAGCCATTGAACTCTAAGATAGTTCATATGAGACCAAAAGGAACCATACCGTACATTGAAGGTGTTCTTTCAACTCTGAAAAATTCTCTGTGCAGGTCTGACCAAGTCAACAGAGTTTCAATTACCCTCACATTGTTAACAGAGTTTTTTCCCCAAATAGCATACACCAAAACTAAATGTTTATCAATTAATAGTAACAACTACAATACTATGTATGCATTTGGACAGTTGCATCTATATATAGAAGTTAACTTCATAACTTAGACTCAAGTGAAGCATTGCAGCTGTAAATTAATGATACAAGATCATTCTAAGCAATATAGTAATGCAGCACCTTATACCAATAGAAGCAACTACGAACCAAGACGCCTCAGCAAATTATTTTTAGAATTTACAACTGCCATGTAAATTTATCTGAAAAATTATCCATGTTCAATGCAAACTGCAAACATGTGCCTCTTTCACAAAACATCTTTGACAATTTCAAAGTTTTACATATTCCACAATGTAAATATATAAGCAGTAACTGTTGTACAAACATAGCATCTTTGTATGAAAAAGGAAATAATTTAGCAGTATACAAACTTTGAAAATGTGTAGTTACTACAATGACAAAGAGAAACGACAAGAGAATATTACAACAGAATACAGATGTACATACTCAATCACACTGGCGAATAAATGCGCGCCATACTCAAGCCCAGATGTGACTTCATAGAAATTTCAGTAATAATTTAATTATAAAATTGGTTTTATGTTTGTAAAAGAGAGGAATGAAGGGCAAGGGATTAATCACTTCACTCACATATCAGCTTCAATTGCTCTTTAAAATGTTTGCTGCGAACACTAATTCAACACTACAGATATAACAGAAAAATAAAACAAAGTGGCCATGGATATAGACCCCAGCAGTAAACGGAAACCATCATATCTTAACTCCTAATATTATCACCTACCCATAAATAATTCATAAATAAAATATCCTGTTTGTTGTACCCATAAAAACAGTGGAAATAGATCCACATCTCTGACTGCAGCATTGTATTACTTTAATCAATAAATTAAACGTAATATGTGGAATTGGCAGAAAATCCTTCCTATCAATGACACTAGTGGCTGTTAAGTGAACTGCAGTCAACATCCTGTTGCTCATGCTCGCACACATTGTAGGCACGAGTGAGCATCTTGGGCATGAGCAGTGACGTGACATAGCCTACACGGGACTCAACGTGATAGACTGGCATCATGTTGATATATGAGGTAGCTAAAAAGTTACACTGTTATTATAGTTTGTCTATTCTTTTTTATAGTTTGACTAACTAATGTAAATTTGATTTATAAAGCATAATATCATTAGCTAGCATAATACAGGCTAGTGAGGTTGAACTAATCTATACTTGTTGCATGATACATTGACTGCATTCATATGATGTGTTAGTTAGCTAGCCAGCTTTAGCAATCACTGTCTGTCCAGCTTTCATTGATAGGCTCAGCAATGTCAGCATAGTTTAATTTGCTAAATGATAATGCTAAAGGTAGCTGAACCAGATGGAATATCAAAAACAAGATGTGTTTCCAACTTCATTATTGACACGATAGCTAGTTTCCATCACCCTTCTCATTTCATTAAATTGATTTGCTAATGTTTCAGCCCAATCAAAAAGGCCTTAATGTAGTCAACTAATGCCGCCTATAATCTAAATGACTTTTGAGGTAATTTCACAGTCTCAGACTAAACTCCAGCACAGGAATTGATTAATGTGGGTTTTGCTTGAGTTTGGGCGCACTCCCATCTTGATTGTTTAGTGTTGAGGTGGTCATAAAACTCAGTCCGCCTTCATTTTTTTTGACGTAGCATTCCAATTAAATCAAACCTTTTTAATATTATTTGAAGTCTTTATTCTTGACTCATGCAAACATCGAAGTTCAATATCATAAATATAGTCAATAACCAATCGCTGCACTCTGCAAGATCCCATGGCTTTGCAAAATCTCACGGTCTGTGAGTGAAAACTTTTTGACTTAATAAGACATCATCTTTAGATGTGAGAGTGTGATGGCAGCGTGCCCCGACGCTCATGATTTTATTCTGATTTTGGAAATTTTTGAGCAATATGCACTGAAATTGCTTCAAAAGCTGTTTGGTGTAAAGTGGGCATTACAGCACTGTGCTGGATGGTAACAGGCTCCAAAGAACAGCCATTTTTGACCTTATCTTTGAAGATAGCCTATGTACAGTATTCATCATTTCCTGAATCAGTATACAACATAGTTTACAGTATCATTACAGCACAATGATTTATTTCACTGTTACTCTCAAACGGCATGCCTCAAAACCAAATGAAGGTCTCTGAATCAAATGCCCTGATGATTTTTCCCTCATTTCCCCCAAACATTGGTCACACTCCTTTTTGGCCAGACGGGCGTCATTAGATTGAACTTTTGTGCTTATGTGGACTTTTTGTTGGTTGTGTTCAGGTGAATGCTGGTTATTTTTTGACATTTGCAAACTCCATTTCTAAGTTAACGTAAGCGAGTATTGCATATTACTAAAGGAGAACTGAGGAGGCCGCATTTTGATTTCTGTATAACACAAAGAGAGCCAAGGCACTCAAGAACACACAAACACCACATCTTTTTGATTTTGCCAGGCATAAATATTCCAAGTCCTTTCCATTATAGAATGTTATAGGTAACAGAGAAAGTTTGGGAAGGGCTTATACTGTATTTTAAGTTATGTTACAATCCGATCACACAGTCACAATATAAAGTGATCTATACATGTAAAAATTCAACATAGTACCTTTAAATATTTTGAACCTCGGCTTAAAACGATACTGACATAAGCTGGTACTTGTGTAACACTGTGAACTACATATTTCAAACAAACCATAGTGCAGTGGCAACAGATTTGTGGTCTTCATCCGCCAGCCACAATCACTAACTGTATATATGTTGTTGTTTCCCAAAGATCAGTGTTTTTTGGCTTTTTTTTTTTTTGCATTTTCCCTTTTTCATGTAATTATTATGAAGTTACAGGCTTATGTAGAGCCAATCAGCAAATGGAATGACAGTGACTGTAGGAAGATTTCTTCAGTCTCTTCCATCCTTCAAGTGAAAAAAAAAAACACTTTCAGTGACCCATTTGTGCTTTTGCAGCTTTATCTAAATGAGTGTCTAAAACGTCTGAAAGGTCTGGTTGTCTCCTGTGTTTCAGTTCACAGAATTGGGCAAAAATGCATCGCTCCTACGAAAAAGAGATCAGAACTCGACATTCCACTTGTTTTTTTATGCCATTAGTATCACCTTAGAAACAGACAACACAAAAAAATGGCGAAAAACTAAAAAGTGTCAGATAGTGAGACAATCTGAAGCATGGAGAATGCCCTCACAGTGTAGAAGAGCTTTGTTTGTAGTCCCGCAAAATGACAGGAGTGTAGGGAACATTGGGTGGCATACAAAGCGCCATTTCGAACGTTGGCGAGCTGGGAGGGGAGCTGCTGGAACAAACAGAGTCTCTGAAGGGCGAAGGAGGTGTGAGGGCCGGGGAGTCCTCCAGAACCAGTTTAGGCTGACCCAACTCCTCCTCCTCTTCTTCATGGAGGAGGGCAGGGTCATACACATAATTGTGAATCAGGTCAAAGTGATCACCCACTATCTCCTCCTCGGGGGGGAACCGCTGGGTGAGGAGGTGAGGCCGGTACTGGGACACTGCCTCAATTCGGGGGCCTAGCTGGCCAATTTCGTCACTGGTGAAATCCACAGTGTGTGGCTCAAGCTTGTCCGCTGCCTCCCAGAGATGGTCCATTACAAGGTGCTGAGGGAGGGCAGTATCACCCACTCGCTCGGGAGGACACTTCTGAAGCTCCTCCGCTTCCTTAATGGGCCCGCTGGCCGGCAGCCGCCGCCGGTGAACGATCGCGGAAGCGGGGCTGTCGGGCGGGTCGTACCGAAAAGCCTCGCCCTCTTCCTCCTCGCTCACGTTGAACAAAGTGTTGGTGCTGAGCTCGGACATACTGAGCCCAGCGCTGTCATTGGGCTTAGTTAGGGGTTTGATGACTGCCATCGGACTGGAGCTGGCTTCCTGTCTCCTCACATGTACAGATAATCTGTGCCACGTGTGCTCTCCCTTCGGTGGCTGTCTTGCACCTGATTCAGACCATGACACAGACTTTCCATTAGAACTATGAACAAAATAAAACATGACTGTTATTTCACAGGAACCCAGAAAGTGGAGGAGTCACAAGAACATTTCTGGTTCATGTAAAACATGATTATAACAAACATGCATTGGCAATACATTCTATTTTGTCAAACAAAGCTCTAGAAAACAGGTTTCTCAGGAAGTGTGGAGTCCCAGAGGACACTTTTTTTGTTGTGCATGCTCATATAAGGTGTTATTTTGCAGGCAGGATAAATGTTTGTAATATACAGTGGGCACAAAAATTACTGGCACCCCTGACTGGCAATGCACAAACAATACCTTAAAAAATTCTACAAATAAAATATTAATTTATTGTGAATAAGTTCTGCCAAAATTAATCCAGGTATTAAATTCCACTTATTTAAGTGTTATTTGAGTGTTAAGGAACTATAGTGAGTCATTAGATCACTTCCTGTTTTATTAGGGTATAAATATGAGGTAACACACATGCAGTATCCTTTTGTCATCCAACATCATGAAGAAAACAAACAACAGTATGTTCAAGAGAGGCAGATAGTAGTAGAAGCACCTCATACCCACAGTGAAATATGATGGTGGGTCAGTCATGTTTTGGGGCGGTTTTAATTCAAGAGGTCCTGAGACACTGCTTCAGATTAACAGCATAATGAATTCCACCAAGTGTCAGGATATTTTGGTTGACAATCTGGTTGCCTCCGCCAGAAGGCTGGGACTTGGCTTTAGGTGGACTTTCAAACAAGACAATGACCCAAAGCATACCTCAAGATCCACAGAGAAATGGTTCTGTTACAACAAAATCAACATTCTGCAATGGCCATCTCAGTTGCCAGACCTCAATCCAATGGAAAACCTGTGGGCTGAGTTGAAGAAGGCACTTGATTAACAAAACCCAAGAATATGAATAACCTTGAAAGGATCTGCTCAGAGGAATGGTCCAGAATCCCCCCAAATGTGTGTCTTAACATTGTCAAAAATTGTAGGAAAAGACTCCTTGCCAGAGGTGATTGCATTAAAGGGATAGTTCACTTTTTTTGAAGTGCGGTTGTATGAGCTACAAATGGCCACTAATTACAATAGATACAGTAGAAAGCTCTCTGGTCTCCCCCAGGTAGCCACACCAGTGCATAGTGCGGGGTGGAGATTTTGGCAATACACTGTTGTGAACAGTCCCAAAGTAACAGCGTATTTTCACGGCCCAAAAGAGGTCCTACCTTAAAATAATACACCACTTAAATTGTACGCTATAATACAAAAATTTACTGCACTGCAGCTGCTCGGAAAAAACACAGTTTCTCTTGAACTAACCAACTGATGTATCCCTCCGTTGCATGCGCGACGGAGTAAACTGCGTGCTGTCGAGATCAGCTCTTTGGGTGACAGTAAAGCTGCTTTCACACTGGACGTGAGACAAATTTTTTGCACGGCAGATTACATTCAAAGTCAACGGAAAGATTCAAATACACGTGAAACACGTCTTTGCATTGACTTTGAATGTAATCTATGTTGCAAAAAATTCGTTTCGTGTCCACTGCGAAAGTGGCATAACTGCGGTTGCGAACGGTAGTTAAATTTGTGCAAACATTTTGAAAATGGTCCGTGTGTGTTGCTTTGGAATACGTCAGCTGCTTAGTTCAAGAGCAACTTTCTTTTTTTCCGAGCAGCTGAAGCGCTGTAAATTTTAGTAATATATACTGAGCAACAAAAGGAATGCAAGTTAATTAAAGGCAGACTGGAAAAAAAAACTTTGCTCGTAATTATTTTAGACAATCAAATTTATTACTGGCGCATGCACATTAACACTCATTTCATCAAACTTATCTTTATTTTACAGTCACCTTGACTGAGCAACCATACACAGTAAAAAATGGAGTGTCAATATTCCAGAGTAAACCCATTTTCCTCTGGATAGAGTACTTATAGCACTATGCAGAGTGAAATCGTCTAAATGGAAGTGTCAAAAGTGAGAGTCAATTCCCACTTCCACACAAGGACGAAATCTACTCTGCAGGGTGATGATTCCCTATAGTGCCAAATATTTTTACACACCTCATTGTTAATTTTGACACAAAATAGAGTAAAATTAACTATAAAAATCTTACACTGGCTGTAGAGTAAAATTTACACTGATTTTGAGTGGGACCAAATGTTATCTGACAGAGAGTTAAATTCAACTCTTAAAGAGTAAAATTGACACTATGATTTTTACTGTGTAGGAGTACATTAACTAACTAGCTAACTTGCATTTCTTTTGTTGCTCAGTATAGCATACAATTAAAGTGGTGTATTATTTTCAGATAGGACCCCTTTTTGGCCGCAAAAATTTGCTGTTACTTTGGGACCATTCACAACAGTGTATCGCCTAAATCTCCACCCAGCACTATGCGCTGATGCGGCTACCTGGGGGAGACCAGAGAGTTTTCTACAGCATCTAATGTACATAGTGGCAATTTGTAGCTCATACAATGCCTCTTCAAAAAAAGTGAACAATCCGTTTAAGTACTAAATGAAGGGTGCCAATAACTATAAACCTTGATTTTGTTTGAATTTATTTTGCGCGATATGATTATGATTTTGGATGTTTCTATTGATATATGAATAAATAAAGTATTTCACACAAATTGGCATATACCGTTTCGCTATAATAATATTGTTTATATTGTTTTTTTGTGCATTGCCAGTCAGGGGTGCCATTAATTTTGCAGCTCACTTTAAGTCAACCTGTTTATACAATTTGGGGACACAAAAATCATTGTTTCTTCAAAATTATGCAAGATTATATGGCTTAGGAGAAGGGATTATGTTGGGCTGGTTGGCTCACTTGGTAAAGGCACCGTTTGTGGTGCAGGAGTGACCACCATGGCACGGGACCACATCCAGCAATGCCAGTGCAAACTGTGGCCAGCAGCCTCATGAGAGCAGAGCATAACTGGGTCCGTACTGCTCAGGGACAATAGGAGGGATAGTCAGTTTGGGTTAGCATTTATGTTTGCTGAAGTGCCTCCTAGTGGCCATCCCGGCACTCGTCTGCTACATTTTGAGCAGGCACATGTTCGAGTTTCCCCTGCCCTCACTCAGCTTGCCAGGTTTGAAATTGCAAATGAACAGAGGCGGGAGCTGACGAGCACATATTTTGAAGGAGAGCTACAAACTTTCTGTGGCCTGCTGAGATGACAGCATCAGTCACACACTAACATGCTCGTACATTGTTCGCCAATTGGATTCTTCAGATTTGAGTGGGGTTGGAGATGCATTTTTTTAAATAAAAAAAAATTTAATATGTTAAATGTACTGGGTTGAAGTGGTGCTATTTTTGGGTCAAGCTAAATGTTAAAGCGAAGTACTTTTGGGTAAAGTTGGTAAGAGTGTTTGAACACCGTTTACTGAGAGAACACCTCTCAGCATCTCTGCTCAAAACTGAGGTTGAGTCTATTTAAAAATGTCCTTCTTACTTCAGCACTATTCATTTTATGCTGCGGGATTGCACAATGGACAAGAGAAACACAAGCCAGCTAAAACGGGTTTCTTCAAAAAATTGTTTGAAATTGCCTTCAGATATTCAATTTCAAACTTAATGTGACTCTGCTTTGATGTATTTTACCATCCTGGAAATGGGATGTACAGCAATCATTTAAAATATGTTGAAATATAAATTGTTCTTAAATGTAATGACATTAAATGAAACATTAAAAAAATAAGTGGTGCCAGGCACAACAAACCCCGCCCCTCGCACATACTTTGACCTACTTTTTTTTCCGAAATTCAATAGGCATCTATTCTGAGTCAGTGGGAATCCCTAAACCCAATTTTGGGCGAATTTGGCCATTGGTTTTGCTGCTTAACAAACAAACAGACAAACAAACAAACAAATCGAACCAAAAACAATACCCCTTGCCCTCCCCCTGTGGGCGGGGCCGGGTAATAAAAATACAGTATATTCAAAAATATTATTTCACTGACAAAGAAGGAATAACTTGTGTACATGCCCATTTATCGTATGTACACAGTACACCGTAAAACCTTTGGTTTATTTATCTTCATTATGATAATGTTATTCATATACAACCTCATTTCCCCGAAAGTTAGGACACTGTAAAATGAAAATAAAAACAGAAAGCAATAATTTGCAAGTCATTTAAACCCCACATTTAATTGAAAATTGCACAAAGACAACATATCAAATATTGAAACTAAGAATTATTTTTTGAAAAACATCTGTTCATTCTGAATTTGATGCCAGCAACACCTTTCACAAAAGTTATGACAGGGACAACATAAGACTGGAAATGTCGTATGATGCTGAAAAAATAAACCTAGAGGAACATCTCATGGCTGATTTGGTAAATTAGCAACAGGTGAATACCATGATTGGGTATAAAAAGAGCATCCCAAAAAGGCAGTGTATTTTAGAAGTGAAGGTGGGAGGGGCCTCACCACTCTGGGAAAGACTGCACGGGCTAATAGTTCAACAATTTTAGAATAAAGTTTCTCAATGTAAAATAGCAAACATTTAGGAGGTTTCATCCTCCATGCCACAAAATATCATTATAAGATTCAGGGAATTCTAGATTAATCTCGGTACACAAGAGACAAGGCCGAAAACCAATGCCTGTGATCTTCAGGCGGCGCTGTATTGAAAACAAACAGGATTCTATTGTGGAAATCACTACATGGATTTAGAAACATGCCTGAAAACCATTATTAGTAATCACAGTCCATCAGTGCATTCATAAATGCAAGTTAAAACTCTTACCATGTAAAGATAAAATCATAGGCATGAACAAGATTCAAAAATCTTGAGTCTTTGGATCAGAAAATGCTGAAAAATGACATTCCCAAAATGAATTGGGTATATCTCTGCAACTAGAAAGTCTATTTGAATAATCTGTGTATCATAATAAAGGTGACACCTGTGGAATTTACACAGTGGTGTTAACATCAGCAAACACAGTATGTTACTGGATCAGAGTAAATGAAGATGGAACACAGCATAAATGAAAGCTTTTATTTTCTCTTGACAAAATTTAGCTTTTTTAGATTTAATTTTAGATTAGATTTCTAATTCCATTAGAAAGACGCAGTTGCAACCAAAACCTGGTATAAGGCAACAGCATAACATCTGAACATTACATGCGCAAAGAGTGATACAAATAAACTGTAGCAGAGCAATGTTAGAGAGGTTTTAGTAGTGGCATGTATGGGAACCATTTTAAAATTCACCATTTGGGTACGTTCCGTCTGTGCCATTTGAAATTTCAAGGTGTCAAACTGTAGAAGTCATTTTATTTCACTTATGTATTTATAGCTATTCATTCCAATAAATACAACTGTTTTGGCTTTGTTTTTAAAAATCAACCAGACATCTATACAGCTTCCCATTCAAATAAAACAAATCAAGGAAAGGAACTTTGACTTCAGCTGGGGCAGACTTATTTACACAGGCACATTCAATGACATCAAATGGGTGAATCAAAGGTAAAAACAGGCAATAAACAATAATCACTTTGTAACATGCTGGAAAAAACATTGAATATCAAATATATTCACACAAAGTGTGTCATGGCACTGTTGGAAGTTTTTTTTTTTTTGCCAGCCATTATATCTGGCTTTGAAATAGTTAATAAGAATACCGGCACTCAAAGCATTCAATAGTGATGAAACTCTACTTTGCACATTGTGCACCAGTGCGTATTTGGCGTTCAGCAGTGGTTGAATACGATACGGTACGAAGGGTGATTTCTTGGGAGTCAACTGGTCACTTTTGATGATTGACATCTCTATTGAACCGTGAGAGACAAGAAAATTGAGGGGTAGTCCCAAAGTCGATGGTGACAGCACCTTTCGTCAACAACAAGGAAGAGAATAAATAGTGTGCGCAGTGAACGGGCTTTCCCATTCCCAATTAGACAGCCTCTCCTGGACATGAAATTACCTGGGGACTGTCAGCAGTCATTTCAAAGTGACAAAGAGACTATGACTTATATACAAACAGCATTGTTATGCCCTTGAACATAACTTTGATGGCAAGAAAGCTAAGGTAAAGAAATATTAATGGCTATGGATGTACAGTGCAGTTTGTTTTCGCTCTTTTTCGGCTACTGATACAGTGTGTTTTGGTTGTAGAGTGATAATCAGTTTCACATATGATTAGGATTTGCTTAGTCTCTGGTTTCATATGATATATGGCTTGGGTGGAAGAATGAAGTTAGAGATTTGCTAGCAACACATAGTTAACTGGTGAGCATTTTAGCTACGAGCTCATGTAGTTTCTTGGCATTGGAATTGTTTTGTTTAGGTAAGAATGGTTTCTTCCTATTAAGGGGGTATATAATATGACAATGTTGCTTCGCCGTTATCATGTCCACGTATGGTGTTTGTTGTGAGATGTACCACTGTACTCGGTACTGGGGGCTTTTGGGTCAAAGACGTTTTAAGATGGACTGAGAAGTGGAAAGCTCTCCTGTTGTCAGACCAATCAAAATGTGAAATTATTTTTAGGTATCATGGATTCAGTGCCCTCCAGGCTAAAGAGGAGGGGGGCCATTCCAACTAATCATCAGTAATCAGTTGAAAAGCCAGCATCCGTGATATATTGATATGCATTAGTGCACATGGCATGAGTAACGTGCACATCTGTGAGGACACTATTAATGCTATACAATAGATACAGGTTTTGGGGCAACACATGCTGCCATCCAGTTGTCTTTTTCAGGGAAGAGCTTACTTGTTTAAGCAAAGGAATGCCAAACCACAGTCAGTACACACAACTGCAAATCAAAAAAAGTTGGGACAGTATGGCAATTGCAAATTTATAAAGAAAGGAGCGATTTGTCATTTTTTCCCACTTCTGTTTCATGATAGATAGTCTGAACACAACATATTTTATGTTTTGTGAGGTCAGTGTCATTTCTTTTATAAAATTTACATCCATTCCGGCCATTTAGGCCTTCTACTCATTGAGAAAAAAATTGGGACGGAAGGGAAATTAGCTCTATATTGAAGTGTACGATTCAGTAATGATTTGATTGGAATCAAGGGGTTTCAACAGGTGATTGTAGTCATGATTTGGTACAAAACCAACACCCAGGAAAGGCTCGACCTTCACCAGCAAAGATGGGCTGAGGATCATCAGTTTGCCCACAAACGCGTGAGGAAATTATTGAGCTGTTTAAGAATAATGCTCCACAAAGAAAAATTGGAAGAGATTTAAATATTCCATCCTCTTCTTTGCATAATATATGTAAAAGATTCAAGGAATCTGGAGGAATTTCAGTGCATAAACGGCTAGAGCGCAAAGCTAAACTGAATGTCCGTGATCAGCGATCCATGAGATGGCACTGTATCAAGGACCGACATTCATCCATGACTGATATAACCACATGGGCTCAGACTTACTTTGGCAAATCTTTTACAAGCACAACAATACGGAGCTACATCCATGAATGCCACTTAAAACTTTACTGTGCTAAAAGGAAACCTTACATTAACTGTGTTCAGAAGCGTTATTGACTTCTCTGGGCTCGGAGGCATCTGGGATGAACCATGACTCAGAGGAAACATGTATTGTGGTCAGATGAGTCAATATTTCAGGTCTTCATAGGAAGAAATAGACGTGTCGTCTATAGTCGTGTGCTCCGGAGCAAAGATGAAAAGGACCATCCAGAATTTCACCAGCAACATGGTTTGGGGGTCTGTCAATGCCCTGGTCAAAGGTAACTTGCACTGCTGTGATGGCACCATCAATACAGAAAGGCATGTAGAGACTTTCAAGCAACATATGTTGCCTTCTTAACGGCACCTCTACCAGGGACGGCCATGCATATTTCAACATGACAATGCAAAATCACATACTGCACACATTGCAAAGGTCTGCCAGAGGAATAAGAGGGTTTAGGTGCTGGACTAGCCTGCATGCAGTCCAGATCTGTCACCAATGAAGAATGTGTGGCGCAATTTAATACGCAAAATGTGGCAATGAAGACGTCGCACTGTTGCACACCTTAAGACTTGTTTACAGGAAGAATGGGATAAAATTCCACATTAAACACTTCATCACTTGTTCTTTTCAGTACCTAAACATCTTTTAAGTGCTGTGAAAAGGGAATGTTATACAGTGGCAACATTTTTTTTAATTTGTTGCAAGAATCAAATTTTATACAAGTATTTATGTTGGACAAAAATAAGAAATTAATGGGAAAAACATCAAATAATGTGTGGCTATCATGTTTCCAGTGCAACACACTGTAATTGTAAATCACAAAGGTGATTTACAATGACTGTTTTCAGTTTTAATTTAAATATAATATGCTGTCCCAACATTTCTGATATGCGGTTGCATTACAACAAGGTGGCCCCGTTGCAAAAAAGTCTAGGTACAAAACTGGCCTGCCTGCAGTCCTGACCTGCTGTCACCCAGTAAAAAAAAACATGGCGCATTATGAAACAAAAATATGTCCAAGGCAGCTGTAAAGTGTTGAGCAGCTGAAATCCTACATTAGGCAACAATCGGAGGAAAATATTTCTTTCAGAACTACAGCAGTTAGTTTCCTCAGTTCATAATTGCTTCCAGAATGATGTTAACCCGTTCAGTGCCATGCCCGAATATACATGGGGTATAAGTTTCATGCCTCAGTGCTAATGAGGCACTCACGGTTTTTATTAACCACTTTCTTCCACATGGTGGCAGCAGTTCCTTAGGCACAGTAGAACTAGGATGAAATCATCAGTTAGTGCGCCACCCATTGAGTCTGAATGCATGAGTGGCCTCGTTCGGTTTAGCCCCTGTTTAGGAGCGGCTGCTTGCCAGGTCACAATTTAGCTGAAACTCTCATTTTATTGAACAAACTCAATGATCAGTACTGAAGTAACGTTATCCGATGTCATACCATCACGTAATTGTACTGTAATAACTGCTAGCTATCTAGATAGCTAGTTGCTATTTGGGGAACATTTTTCCTGTACTGTAATAACCGTTAGCTAGCTAGCCAGCTTGGTAAATAAGCTACAGTCTGCTTGTACTGTAACAGCCCCAAGCTAGCTGGCTAACTAATGCGAAATACTACATATTATTCTGTGGACCACATATTTTAAAGTTATACTGGCTGCCTAACATATACTTTTACAGCCATAGTTATACTATCATATATATTAATTTCAAGGGGGACCAGATTCCCTACATGCATAACTGTGTATAGGAAAATGTGTGAAATGGTGCAAGAAAGTATTATTTTTACATTGGACATTCTCATGTTCAAATCCTGTGCAGTGAGCAAAAAGTTTGGCAAATCTCTCTCCGTTCTTAAATTTTGAATTCAAGTCCTCCGTACCTTAATGAGGAAAACCAAGCTGCTCATGGCTGAGCTAATGGGGTTGCCCATCCTTGGAAAACCACCTTCGTCTAGCAGAAAGACACTTCTCTCATTCCAGCTACTGACGACAAGCAAAATCATGCAAGGATGTGAAGAGTATGCTCTTAAGCCGTTACAAGTGTCCAGATTGCTAAGAGGCATTGAGCATTGACCCATGTTTCCAGAAATTTCACTCAGTATGGAATGCCTAAAGTTTTGCCGGAAAAAATAAAAGTAATGTTGGGATTTTGACTGCAGAATTTAGAATGATAGATAGAAAAAAACATGCAGCAAAACATTTCAGATGTTCACTTGAAAAATAAATCCACTTGAGGTTTTTAAAGATGGCTGTGTCATGAGTCATCCTTCACATTGAAAAAAAACCAGCACTGGGGTGATGACAGTGAAAAAAGATCTTGGCACTGAGGAGGTTAAAAGAACAGCTAGTGCAACACTAGGTAAACATGTCCAAAGTCAAATCGAGCAAATATTTCTTAAAAATCAATAAACATATTTTGTTTCAACATCTGCTATGTTGTCTTTGTACTATTTTCAATTAAATATAGAGTTTAAATGATTATCAAATCATTGCAGTCGGTTTTTATTTACAGTTTACACAGGGTCCCAACTTTTTTGGAAGCGGGGTTGTATATTCCAGTGCACTTCTTTAAGGGGCCAGTGTGCACTCAATTTGAAGGCAATGTCTTTGACTTCATCATGTCTTTTTTTTTAATTTAGCACCTCCATTCCCATCTGAATCTGGAATGTCCAATAACCAACCTAGGTACAAGAATGCTATGCTCAAACACGACTCATGCTAGCATCTAGCTAGAGAGCACGAATAGTTTGCAGTTCTAATCCGCTAATTGCCTGCCAGCAACTACATCTGTTCAATCGTAGTTTCAATCCTTGCATAAATACATCAAGGGCGGAGGAAACCTGAACATGTGCTTGCTCAGAATGCAATAGATGGGTGCCCAGATGGCCAGTAGGAGGCACTTGAGCAGCAAACTATGCAAATCAAAATGGACACTATCCCTCCCATTTTGTTGAGCAGCAAGAAAACAATTATGCACTGCTCTCACAAGGCTGCTGGCTGCAGTCAGCACTGGCACAGCTAGATTCAAGCCAATGCTGAAGCGGTTGCTCTGTACCTCAAGAGGAATCTTTACCAAGCCACTTCCCAGCAACCCAGCGACTTCATCACTGGCTTGCATTCGTGGACTCAATCGGACTTACTTGGCATTGCCGGGCGTGTTCTTCTTCTTCCTGCGGAACATATTAAGTATGCTGTTGGTCCTGCAGGTGGCCTTTCCGTCGCCCACATGCATGCGCACCACGTCTGAGGTGGTGAAAGCACTGCGCACGTTGCGCTCAGGCTTGGCGATAATGATGTACATCTTGGGTGTAAACATGCAGCCCAGCGCCACAGTGACACTGAGACTGACGGAGAATGAGGTGGTGATGATTTTGTAGTTGCTGCCAAAGTAGATGGGCACGAAGGCCAGCCAGATTATGCAGGTGGTGTACATGGTAAAAGCGATGTATTTGGCCTCGTTGAAGTTGGCCGGCACGTTCCTGGTCTTGAAGGCATAGTAGGTGCAGCTCATGATAAGCAAGCCGTTGTAGCCCAGTGGGGCCACCACCCCCATGTTGCTGGTATTGCAGATGAGGAAAACCTCCCTGATACTGGGGTAAGACTTGATAGGTTCTGGGGGCTCCAGGATGATGAGGGTCACCTCTAGGGTAAGCTGGACACTGACGAGGAGAGAGGCTATGACCACCTGGGCCCAGGCACTCATGAACCGCGGCTTCCTGGTGCAGATCTTCTTCTTACTTCCTGCCAAAATTCGAGCAATACGGTTGGTCTTAGTCACCAGGGCAGAGTAGCACATGGCAGAGGAGAGGCCCACCAGGAGGCGTTGCAGGTAGCAGGATGTGACTGTGGGCTTCGCAATCAGGGTGAAGGGGCAGATGTAACCGAGGAAGATTCCTGCCAGAATGATGTAGCAGAGTTCGCGGCTGGAGGACTTGACCACCGGAGTATCGCGGTACAGGACGAAGATGAACGTGACGAACATGGTCACTAGGATGCCCAGGCAGGAGAAGACCACAGCAATGATGGACTCAACGTTACTCCATTCCAGGTACCGCAGAGGAATAGGCTGGCATCCTGGAAGAATGAAAATACAAGAAACCTATTTATTAGCTGCCTTAAAAACTGCTGGTAAAATGACAATTGTGTTTCGTAACATTCTCCATTCCATGCAGTGACATTGGCAGGTGACCAACCGTAAATATAACATTATCGAATGTCGATGGCAGAACTTTAAATGACATTATGCTTTATCAATAAACCCTACCAATAAAATGTATGAAATCTTTACCAAAAACTACTCTTGCACCATATGAGGCCTGGTCTTAAAGGTCAGAAACAACCATTTTTTTTCTTTTCTGATATGCAAAGCTGATATACTTTATAAAAAAAAAGTCCTAAAATACCATTAAATGCAACTGAAGGTCAGTAAAGTTAGATTTTTCATTGAGTTTTATTGAGAAGATATTTGAACTTCCCACTCGTTGACCTTCAGGAGAGATTGGCACTTGAGGTATTGAAAATGAAAGCGTGACCTTTGACAGCAAGCAAACCTTGGCCGGTTTTAGTCTCTCAAGTGTTCTCTGGCAATGAAGCATTTAATTATGCGTTATTGCTCTGCTACAGGATTTAAGAATGACAAAAAGTCAAGAAAAAGTTTTTTTTAGGTTTCCAACGGACAAAAAGAAATGTATAGAATGGATACAGTGGGTAAGGAATTAAGACTGGGAACCTACAAAACACAGTGTGCTGTGTTCGTATCATTTTCTGCAATCAGCCTATGCCTGCAATCCTGAAGCAGCCAGGTCATCCGGAATAAAATTCAAGCCACATTTGTTACAGGATGAGCACTGTATCCACAATATTTTTATGCTGACAGCTTGAATCTGAGTTGAAACGCAATGCCTACAACAACAAATGGTAAGAACTACAGGTATTTGGAATTTTAAACGTGTGAATGACCTGCCAACCTGCATTTGTTTATAAGTTTGTTTTCAGATGTCAGACCAGCTTGGACTGTCAGCATGGACTTGGACAGGCACCTGCTCCTGAAATATAATGTTTACAGGCAGTGGTAAATTTTTTATCATCACCATCTTGGTGATAACAGAATTTACCATCAAATTGCTTTGCTGTAGATGGTTTACATGTACCTGTCATTTTTTGATTTGGACGTTCAAACTTGAGAAGGTGATTTTATTATTACCAAATGTAAATTCCTTGATTTTGAATGATCTTGATTTAAATCTTCCTTTTTAACAGTTTATCACCAAGGGTGATATTTCGGCAGGAAGACGGACATTGATCAGCAGTGCTTCGTAATCTTCATCAGACGATGACATTATACCAGCAAATGCCGCAAACACAAGTAAATTACCAGAACAAGAGGCCTGTTGGCCTAGAGAGCTCTGCTGGGGATGACTGAAATGTCCATGTCATTACTTAATGTCAGAAATCCTTGAAAACTATTGCAATATTGACACATATGACACATTAATGAAAGACAGAAAAAATAAGCATCAACGCTGATTTTCTAAGTCCAAATTGCTGGATTTCTCAAAAACTGGGACGTAGAATTTTCTTATTTTTGCAAGGGATATTCAGAACATCATACCAAAGGCTCACAACAAATTAGACAAAAAGTTATCAGACAGTATTTGAGATATTAATGAAAGACTGAAAAAATGAGTGCAAACACTAATTTTAAGTCCAAAATGCTAAATTTCTCAAAAATGGGGGCATGGAGTTTCTAATTTCCGCAGGGGATAAATGCTGAATTTCTCAAAAACCAGGATGGAGAATTTTTTAATTTTCACAGTGAATATTCAGAATATCATAAGGAAGTCTCACACCAAATTAAGAAAAAAGCTATCAGAGAGTTTTGAGATATTCAGATTTTAAGTGAGAAGTTGACGCTGGACAGACGGCTGGACAGACGGACGGTGGATGACCCAGCATTAGAAAAGCTCCGCTGATTGTGGCTATCATCACAGTGGAGCTAAAAAATGGTAGTAATAGCCCAAACGCTAAAAGCATTAAAATAGATGACAAAGACTGAACTGCGGAAATAACATCACGTGATGCTCCACCTAGCAGGAAATGGTAATTGAAGCACCTATTACTAAAACCCCATAAGTCACACTTGACTTGACTTGACTAGTGGGGTTTTAGTAATCAGTGCTTCAATTGGATTGTTTCTCTGAAATAATCGCCGAGACTGCAGTTAATGGATAATAACTTTGCTATACTTTTGCAAATGGCGCTGATACAGTACTTAAATTTAATTACTTGCAATATTTTTCTTTTAAAATTTTATCTTTTAAATCTTTTAAAAGGTTTCATTAAATTACGAAAATCATTATTTTTGACCTTTAAGCATCCCCAGTGCCTCATCTTGAAGTCCAGGCAAGCTATCTGTTGCAGAAACGATCACTGATTTTCTTTGCTGTCCCTTATTCCGAATAAAACAAGCAGTGTTTTTCTTTTTTTTCCATGGTGGACAATTACCCTCCCTCAGCCCCCCACATCAGCCAAAGGTGAGTTAAAAATAATGCTCTCAGCTTTCCTGATCACTGTGGCTGGAAACTAACCAGGGAGGTAAAATGCTGAAAAATGTCTAATAATTTTTTTTAATCCACAACACCCAGGCAAGAGGGTGAAAAAGTTAATGCTATGTCCATCTTACACTATTCAGCGAACACAATTTTATAGACATTCAAGGCCACATAGGTTTTCTCAATATTTATTTATAAATTCATTTTTGTCTGCACAAAAATAGGAAAATAGTCAGATATTAAATTTTCTAAGGAGAAATTTTAATTGAAAATCAGCCATGAAAAGGTCACAGTGACACAAAGCAACTCAGAGCTCTGAATTTGCTCTGGGTTCTTAGCACAACTTCTTGCAACAAGTGTTATATTTACAGTGAGATAAATCCGAGATCTATGATGTATAAATAAAATGCCATCAATCGCTTTGCAGGCCTTGCCACAATTACTATAGTCAAATATCAAAGAGCAACAATTGAACTGTGTATCCAAGCTATTATGTACAATTTCAAAGTGCATTGGAAATATTTTATCTTCCCAGTGTAACGATATGCTGAGTGGAACCAATCACAACTCAGGGATAATCCAAAAATCATAAGCCTTTATTGCAAAAAAGGGTCAGGCCCAGAAGACACAAGAATTGCCAAGCCAAAAACAATGTCCAAAAAGCGAAGTCGACTAGACAGGCAGGGGTCAAAACCAGTAAGGCAGATGTGCAATACATAGTACATAGACAGTAAGCCAAAACTCGTAGTCGAAATCCAGAGAGGTGGGTCATACATAGGGCATCCAAAACAGAAAAAGCAGTCGTACAAAAAACAGGTCAAAATCCAAAAAGACAAAACAGGAACAGAGGGGCAATGGCAATCTTAAGGTCGGGGGAAACAGTCGTGAAGAAGCAATAGACAAAAGGCATAAGCGGAGCTCTGCACAAATGAATATTGATCAATGTTCTGACAAAGAATGAACTGCAGTAAAGACTTTAAATAGACAAGAGGCAAGTGACATGCTATGCAGGGAACAGGTGAATTGGATAAGACTAATTACAGAGGTAAGCACACATGGGGAAGTCCTAAGCCACAACAATTGTCAAGAGCCAAAACGCAGACAGGATCAACGCAGACAACCTATGACAGATAAACAGCTCCGGTCAAGGAGTTCTAAGTGCACAGACAATGAGTGCAGGATAGCAATTAAGCACATGGGAGAGAATCTCACAGAAACGCAGGGAGAGACAGAAAAAGCAACAGGGGCGGAGTTACAGAGCAGAGCCGAGTTAGTTATATTAGTAAACAGTGATATCTACACACCTAATCAAAATACGTGATTGTTAGTTACTGTACAGACAAAGGGATTAGTATACAGTAAAATTACCAGTATTAACTAAGCAGCCTAGTGCTTAATTAATATGGTAATTTCAGAAAAGCGGGAAGGAAGTTAAAACGAGACTTGAAGGAAGTTTGTGAAATACCGGAAAACTTCCGAAATCACCTGAAGCGTGTCTGCACGCAGACAGGGGAGTGCACTGGCATGGTAACACAGATCACATCAGACATTACAGGGGAGACAATGTGCAATGCAATAATGGAGTAGATGAATAAACATGAAAAATAATAAATACAAAATCTAACAGATACAGATCATAACAGCCAGTGTGGTTGATCATTACCATCATATTGCATTGCTCTGCTTACGCCCCCTTAAGACTTAATGTTAAACTGCCGCCTCCCTCAGAGCATATTCCCATATAGTTATTCAAAATTGGCAGAATCCATTTGGCCTTGATAACATAAATAAGCTAATGATGACGCACTCACTGAGTATATCACTAGGGGCATTAAAAATGACAGTGACACTTTGCAAAGAGGTTTATTTGCGCGTTGAAGAGGGGGGATTTGAGGGTGCAGAAAAAAAAAAAAACTAGAATCCACACAGTTGGATATGAATTAAGAGCCAAAGCAGCACCACTTAATACTAATCCACAGTGAGCTGTATGAATGAGCAGCTGCAGGCGGCAGGTTGAACAGCCCGTTGGGTGCAAATGTAGGTTTTTAGCTCAGCTAAAAATAATAACTTGACACTTAGGGAAAATCAAAGGATGACAAAAGGTTGTACAGCACACTGGCTGGCAAGGATGACACGTAGCGCGCGTGCGTGTGTGTGTGTGTACATGCGTTTCTGTGTAAGGTTTCATATGTGTGCGTGTGAGTGTTTGCGTGTGAGAGTGTTTCCACAGAAAAATGTATGCGTTTGTTCATGAGTAAAGCTGAATAATATGGTCTGACATTCTGACAAGGAAACCCCTTTAGACATTTTGCAGTGCTTTATTTGCTTAACATTCGCTCCTAGAAGGATCTATGGCTCTTGCATCAGACCAGTCTCCATGCAGGATGTTTGTGAACTGCGTGGCTCGGGGTCATAACAGCCACTAAAACTAACCTTACAAAACTGCTCCTTTCTTAGGACTTTAACAAATGAAAAAATGTACGACAGACTGAGAGCAGCAGGGCAGGACATGTTTTAGTCTGAGAGCAGTTAGGGGCTGCTTTGCTGCTTCAGGACTTAGGAGAGGAGCCATAATGGATGAAACCATGAATTCTGCTCTTTACCTGTAGGAAAGTCCTGTAGGAGAATTTCTGGCCATCAGTTTGTCACCTAAAGCTCAAGCCCATTTGGGTTATGCGGCGGGACAATGATCTGAGTTACTCAAACAATTCCTCCTCTTCATGGCTCAAAATAAACAAAATGAAGGTTTTGGAGAGGCCCAATCACTGTCTTGTCTTGAATCTGAATATGTTGTGGCACGACTGTAAACAGGAAGATCATGGTTGAAAACCTTCCAGTGTGGCTGAATTAACAAAATTCTGTAAAGAAGAGTTGCCAAAATTCATCAACAGGAACAAAAAAGACTTTTTGCCAATTAGTGCAAACCTTTGAGTGCAGTTGTTGCCTCCAAGGGTAACTAGTTATTTGGTTCAGGGGGCAATTTTTTTTTCACATGGGTGATATAGGTTGTGAATTTTACCTTCAATACAAGAAATTATCATTTAAAGTGACCTTCTGTGTTTACTCACATGGTCTTTGTCCTATACCAATATTAGCGGGATGATTGAAGACATTTACATATAACGAATAATAAAAATAGAAGCAATGGGGGAGGAGCCAAATGCAATTTGACAGCACAGTGATCTGAGTGTGGTGCTTCAGGGAAGACTGCAGTCTGTGGGCAGTGCGTCAGGGCAAATTCTAAAGTGAAAGCAAGGGGCTGGGATGAATTGTAGTCAGAGCTGCGTGGCAGGGCAGATTTTAGTCTGAAAGCAATGGGGTGGGGCAGATTATAGTCTCAAAGAGAGTTTTAGGGCAGATTTTTGTCTGAAAGTAGTCCTGAGGGGCCAATTGTTGTCTGATCGCTGCGTGGAAGGGCATATTGTAGTTTGGGGGTTGCAATCAGGGGCAGATATTAATTAACAAGACGTTAGTTTGTTAGCAGGGCAGGGCAGATTTATGTCTGAGAGCAGCGTCACAGGACAAATTTTTGTCTGACACAGCACAGAGAGGCAGATTTCTGTCTACGAGGAGTGTTTTTTACAGATCAATAGCACTGCGTAGCTTTAAGGCCCATGTAGAGAAAAAAATTTTGTCTAAAGCCGTAAAGCTCTGGGAAGTAATGGCAGCTCAGGGCAGCTGTAAGCCGAGAGTCCCTGTGTGTAACACTGGGAACAAGCTATTATATCACGGAATTCAAATGCATTTCGGACATATATTATGTGTCACACAGTAATAACTGAGCAGCTATATCTCTGTGGACTTCAAAACGAGCCTAATTTATATGATTATTTATTTGCTGGCTTTTAAAAAGTCTTGCTGCTTTATTATTTTTTTTAAATCAACCCCCTCTGATTTATTTCAGTAAATGATTTTCTTTCTGAGAACAACATCTCTACAGAAAGCCTTGATTGTTTATGTCAAGTATTTTCAGGTGGAACCGCAGGGGCATTGCTAAATTAAATTAAGTGATAAAATGTACTCTCCGATCAGTGACAGCCGAACAACAGAAGTCTTTTCACCAAAAGTAAGTGGTAAGACCCCTGGCACCCTCTATCACTAAGACTTTTCAAAGAGCACCTGATTTAATTCACTGAGGAAGGCACTCAGGGCCTGAGCATATTTTTTTAAAGCAGCAGTCGAATGACAAACATAATACACATCTGTCCTTATTCACTTAAAATTTTAAAAACTTTATATCCTATCTCCAGTTTCACAAATGTAGCTGTTTCCTCACTTCCAGTCAGCAAATTACATCAAGCAGCTCAATTTTTATATTAATCCGCAATGCTGTCTCTAAGTATTTCACCAATGACACCGTGTGAAAAGGGCAACAAATGGTTCACATGATTT
The DNA here is from genome assembly GCA_029721435.1 of Gymnothorax reevesii. NCBI lineage: Eukaryota > Metazoa > Chordata > Actinopteri > Anguilliformes > Muraenidae > Gymnothorax > Gymnothorax reevesii. The sequence continues at coordinate 49,119,757 of CM056576.1, forward strand.
GGATGTGAATACCATCTTATTTACCCTTAACAATCAAATGTGTTGGTTTCAAATCCAATGCAACAAAAAAAGCAGCAAAATAGGTGGCTTTCCAGTCTAGGGGGTTTACCAATGAAACCGGATAAAGAGAGAGCTCCATATTTATGTGCTAGGCTTGGGTAATTGTTCGCACATTCCACATCACACTTAAGCATGGCGCTGAAATCTCTCTCCACGCAGAATTTCTCCTATTCTCTCTACATAACACAATTCAGCTGGCACTCAGATGCAAAAAAATAAAAAACAGCTCAAGAAACACCTGCAGAGGGACCTAGCTGAGCAAGTGCAGAAGCATCCCAGGCATGCAATGAGACGTGTCAACGGCAGAGCAGGAAACAGCCTTTGCAGTCACCCATCTGGACCAAACTGACAAATCGCCTCTCATTAACATTGTGGGTGGCCACTTCACATGTATTACGAGAAGTGGTTTTCATCACCAAAAACAAACTTGTGAAATCTACTGGGAGCACTAATAACCATCCCCCCCCCCCTCTCTAAGACTCCTCTGCAAATATGTGACAGAAAAACGAGAGGCATTTTACCAGAGCATGCTGGGATGCGATCAGGGTGAAAGAGGATGGGAGAGTGGGAGGAGACTGACAGAAAGAGAGAAACAAAGAAACTGTGAGAGATAGACAGAGTGTGAGAGAGGGAGAGAGAGGAAGTTGGACAGAGAAACTCATGGGACAAGTGTGAGATTCAGTGAGTCAGAGACAGAGCCAAGCAGAGAAAACAGGAGGGGGGAGAGAAGCAAGAGTTTGAAAAGAACAGGGGGGGAGGTCAAGAAAGCAAAGAGAGAAAGGACTTTGAGGAGGACTGAGGGGTAGGGGAACATAAATTAAAGAGAATAAGGTGTATGAGGGACAGAGAGAGATGGGGAAGATAGCCGTTGCCTCTTACCTGCCAGGTCGTTGTCGGGCCACCAGCCCAGGTCGCAGGCCTTGCAGGTGAACTCGTCCTGCACGTACTCGTTGTCCTTGCACGTGGTGCAGATCCAGCAGCAGCTCACCTCACCTTTCCTGATCACCTGTATAGACAGACAGATGAGTGGCACACAGCCAATCAGAACACTGCTCCCTGCTTTTGGCATGCTGCCAAAAGCTTCTATCCTGACAACGAGTAGAATGCAGTATGCCGAAATGCACTGCAGTAAAATACAGCAAATGAATAAACCGAGTAATTGTTGGGAAAAATAATATAAGAACTTCAGAAAATTTGAGAAAATGAGCACGTCATTGTAGCTTTCAGATACCACAGATCTTATTTTCTGTATTTTTCAATCATTACACATAGATTTCGATCACTAATGATCAGAGCGTGAATGTTTCAGTGTATGAATAATGTATTCATTGTGAAGCGTCTTTGAGTGCCCAGAAGAGCAGAAAAGCACTATATAAAATTGATGTATTATTATTATTATTATTATTGCTATAGGCCATGGTGTCCAATAAGTCTACATATGTACAAAACCTGCTGATATTCAATTTTCATGAGCACAGTCCAAAGAAATGAAACAGCAATGTTCAGTCAATGAGTCAACAGAATTTGGAACAAAAGGGGTATAAAAGTACAATTTCTATGGTTAAAATACAGGATAAATTAGGAGGAAAAGGTCACTGGACAACCAACGTTTGGAAACAGAGAGAGAGAGAGGCAGAGTTAGAGAGAGAGAAAGAGAGAGAGAGAGAAAGTGAAACAAAGATACAGAAAGAAATGAATAGAAAAAGATACAAAGTTGATCACATGCCCACAAGAGCGACAGCACTCACAAGTTTTCAGAGGCATGTCGAATATGAGTGGAAAATGGCAGATATTTTCAGGTCAGGCTGAAACAGGAGTGATACCCTGAGGAACATGCAGTGACTGACGAATAATGTTGGAAAAAAAAAAAGGAGGGAACAGCGTGCTTAATGCAGCCACTATTACAGCTTTTCTTAAGTAAAGCCAACTGTTTCGAGGTCCATTCCATTCTCGGCACACAGGATGGTGACAAATTAAAGGAAAAAACCCTTATGAATCCTCAAACATCCAAATGCAGATGCTTAAGTGATTTTTAAAATTAAAAGATCTTTATATTTTATTTCATTTTATACACACCCTAGGGAAGGCACAACCTGAAAAGCTGGTGTTTGTGTGTTGTTTTTTTTTTTTAGCTCAGCCCTGTTAAATGAAGGCTTTTTAATCATGTTTTAAATCATTGACAACCAGATGAGTGCCTGGATTTGGTTTTTCACGCCAGCTGTTTTTTGATAGTTTTTTTTCCCCCCCTTTTCCAGTGAACGCTTTTGGTTCAAGGGATACCAGCAGCACTCTTGTTATTTTCTTTTTTCATACAACCCCATTTCCAGGCAATTTGGATGATGCGTATAATGTAAATAAAAACAGAATACAATGATTTGCACATTATTAGATCCTAAATTTAATTGAAAATAATGCAAAGACAACAAATCAGATGTTGAAACTGAGAAGCGTGATTGTTTTTTGAAAAACTTCTGCACATTTTGAATTCGATGCCAGCAACACATTTCAAAAAAGTTGGGACAGGGGCTACAAAAGACTGGAAAAGTTGAATGATGTAAAAAAGAAATACACCAAGTGGAACACTGCAAATAAGGTTAATTGGCAACAGGTCAGTAACATGATTGGGTATAAAAAGTATTTCAGACATAAAGATGGCAATGGTTTCACCACTCAAGGAAAGACTGCATGGGCAAAAGGTTCAACAATTTAAAATAACATTTCTCAATGTAAAATTGCAAAAAAAATTGGGGATATTTTCCTCTACAGACCATAATATTATCAAAAGATTCACAATATTCCGAGAAAAATCTCTGTATGCAATGGACAAGACTCAAAACCTATATTGAATGGCCATTCTTTAAACCTTTGTTAGTAAACACCATTTGTCGCTGCATCCGCATATGCAAGTTAAAACTCTGCCATGCAAATATTGAACCAAGATCCAGAAATGCTACGACCTTTGCTGGGCCCAAGCTTATTTATAATTGACTGAGGCAGAGTGGGAAACTGTCCTGTGCTTTTACAGATAAAAAATGTGAAACAATTTTGGGAAATTATGGACGTCGCATCCCCCGGGCTAAACAGGAGAGGGACTATCCAGCTTGTTATCAGTGCACAGTTCAAAAGCCAGCAGCCATTATAGAATGGGGGTGCATTATTACATATGGCATGAATAACTTGCACATCTGTGAATTAATGTTAAACAATATAAACTGGTTTTGGAGTTCCATATACTGCCATCCAGACATCTTTCACAGGGAAGGCCTTGCTTATTTCGGAAAAAACAATGCCACAGTCAACATTATGCATGTATTACAACAACATGGTTCAGTAGCAAAAGAGGCAAGGTGCTAAACTGGCCAGTCCACAGGCCAGACCTGCCACGCACCAAAAATATTTGGCGCATTATGAAAAAAAATGTCAAAGGAGTCTGCGAAGCCTAGATCATCTGAGAGTCTTTATCAAGCAAGAAAAGTAAAACATCTTGTTCCCAAAAATATAGCAGTTTGTCACCTCAGTTCCCTAGTGCTTTCAGAGTATTGTTGTAGACAAGGTGACACACAGTGGTAAACATTACCTCATCTCAATATTTAAATATTTTCAAAAAAAAAGAATCTTAGTTGCAACTTTCATGATATTGTCTTTGCACAATATTCAATTAAATATAGGGTTACTGTGATGATACGCTCAGGAACCAGTTGCAAGAACCAAGCAGTGCAGTAGATGTGATTTTATTAAGCGAGGGGGGAAAACCCCCGCAGCACAGAAGGCAAAGGTACAAAGTCACCAATCCAAAAAAAAAAAAAATACATATATATATCACAATCCAGTTGGGCAAAAACATAGTCGAAAATTAGGGCAGCAATCACAGTACTTGTGGCCGGGCAAAAAAAGGTTCGGTACACAGGCACAGGAATGTCAGAGAAGCAGAGGCCAAAATCCAGCGGGCGTAATCCAAACCGTTAACAGGGCAGCAAACACAAGACTTATAGTCGGGCAGAAAAGGGTTCAAAAACACAGATGCAACAATAATCCAAAACACAAAGCCAAAAATCGTAAACAGGGACGGTCCAGTCAGAATAGAATCACTGAGAGTACAAGGCAAGGAAAAGTGTGGCACAAGCAAACTGAGAGAAACGTTCTGACAAGGAAATGCTGTGAGAAGACTCCTAATATACACATATGGGAAGTCACATGCTAAACAGAACACTGGTGCAGGAAGTCAGACTAATTACAGAGGAGCAAACATGATGGAGAACCTAATTACATGAAATTGGCAAAAGCCAAAATGCAGACAGGGATCACCAGACAGCCTATAGACAGAACAAACAGATCCGGTTAGGGATTTCTATGTGCTCAGAGTGAGTGGCAGAACAGTGATTAGACAGGTGCAGAGAATCTGCTAGAAGCACAGCAAAGTAAATTGAGTGAAGACAAGAGGCGGAGACTAGAACAGGGTGAATGCTCAGAGATCGTTAGTCAATTAGTAGAGTGCAGCTACATAATCCCTAGCGCTCGTTAGTAAGTTAGTATTATATACAATGTTAGTTAAGGTTAGTAACTTTATCAAACACAACAAACTATTAGTATGGGTTAGTAAAATAGAAAAGCAAGGCAAAGGAAGTGAACGAGATGGGACTGAATGGTTGAAATGCAGAAACCATTAAATCACCCGAAAGTGTGGCACGCAATACTGGGGCTGCGAGCAAACACATGACAGAGGACCAGACAGGGGGAGACAAAGTGCAATGCATGGCAAAAACAAAAACATGAACCGGAATATAACTGCAGGAGTGGAATATGGCAAAATACAAAATATGGCAAAACTAAACTAGACAAGACATGAACATAATCAGGCATCAAAATCACAATACGTAATACAAGGCATGGTCAGGCAAAGCAGAGATCGAAATCCAAACAAGACAGAGCATAATGAAACATGGCAAAGCAGATCAGAATCATGAGAGACAGATCAGAATCACAACAGTTTACATGATTTGCAAATCATTGCACTCAGTTATTTACATTTTACACAGCGTCCCAACTTTTTTTGTAAATGGGGTTGTATAAATAAAGATGCTTCTGTTCATTTTTATTGCAAGGTTTTGGGCATGCCATAAGAGGTGTAGATGCCTCTCACCTTTTCATGCATAATTGCTTTGGCATTACATAATTGCTTAAATGGGAACAGTTCCCATTTAACATTAAAGTAGCCATGTCATGATTACTCTGCTTGCTCAGAACTTAGCCTAGAAAAGTGAATCTGCTAGACTGCACGTCAAAATCTGATTCCATCCTTGCCAATTGCCTTTGTTTTGTATTGTATTAAAAGATTTTAGTAACTTAGGCATTATGTTTTTTATAGTAAGGAGTTTTCTCAGTAAATTCGAGGATTTAAGGATATGAAAAATGCACTCTAGTTTTCCAACTGCCTATAAACATCATAGGAGAAGAGGAGTACTTTCATCTTCTGTGATTATTGGGGGTTGGCAAACGGGGTTATATTTTTCATATCTTTTGGCTAAAGCGCTTTAAATTCCATATTTTCCATAGAAAATAAATATAAAGCATAAAGGGCATCAACGCAGCAGCAGGACTGGTATCTGCTCCTTATTCTGCCCGATTCTGGGCGGGCACGAGGCCGCCCTAAATGTGTAGGCACAGCGCCACTGATGCAGAGCAGGCTAATCGACCCTAAACAGACCCTAAATTGCCATTGGGTATCTGTGAATAGTGTGGGTGCCCTGCAATTGATCAGAAAGCTGTCCAGGGTAAGTCCCTGCCTTTCGCCCACAGTCAGCTGGGATAGGCACTAGCTCCACTGCGCTCCTAGTAAGGATGAAGCAGTAGAGATAATGGTTGGAAATGTACTCTGCCTGTCCAAAAAAAGTCACCTTTCGGATTTAGATCAACAAATACTGAGATTGGATCATCATTGCAACAATTAACATGTTACAGCTGGCAATAATGATCTCAACCCTAACTGTTGAAGTGTGTAGCTCTTCATTTCTTAAAAAAAAATGTCAGAAGAAGTATCCCTTGGTGGCAGAAAAGATGTTACAATATTTCAGATGGGGCTAATTACTGGCCTGCAAAAGCAAAGAAAACAATAAACATAAAAAACAAATATGAAAAATAATTTCCATACATGAATTGGCCATCACAAAGTCCTGACCTTCACTGCACTGAAAGTCTTTGGGATGTGCAGCTGAAACCTGCAGAATGGTTTCAACTATCCTGTCATTAAAAATGAAAGCAACGATGACAATAATGTTCTGACGGCACATACAGTAGTCAACACAATGATATTGCAAATTAGTGCTGAAATCAAAGCAACAGGGGTTCCAACTAAATATTTGAATGTGTAACTTTTTTTTTTGGACAGGTAGTGTCCTTTCTCATTTCTTCCTTGTGGAAAACTATACGTACTTACCAGCTTATATCCATTGATACGAGACTAAGTATCCCTACTGAAGTGCTATTAAAAAGGGTGAACTGTCTAAAAATGAGTTATCATTGCATCAAGGCTGCGAGTAAGCAACTGGCCAACTTCACATTTGTATTTTCACCAGGGTCTGCACCCCTCTGACACTGCTGTGTGCTCCATCGCTATTTTAATTAGGAAAAGTACATGGGAACCAGTTTGGACTTAACAAGCATTTTAAAGTGAGGTTACTGAAGGGCTTTCATACCTCTGACTGCATGGCACTGAAAATCCCAGATGAGAATTATTATTAGAAGGTTAAAGTCAGAAAAGTCATGGCCAGTTGTGGTGTAGAATTATTCTGAGTGATCCCTCTTGTATCCTATGATGAAGCATTCCTACCATCATCATCCATAATGACAATGGCTGATGGGTCACTGAATGGTTTTAGGAGCATGAAAATGATCCTTAGTATATGCCACTACCTTTGCAGTTACCAGGTCTCAATCCAGCTAGACAGCACTTCCTGTCATCATTACCAACACACTAAATGAGGTAATACACCCTCTCATGCAGGAAAGATACTTCACTCCAGTAATGTTTTACACTTGTAGACGCTGTGCCAAGTTGTATTGAAGCTGATCTGGCAGCTGGGTCTCCATCAAAACACAATGAACTGGGGAATGTTCATCTGAATTACAAGGCTATTCATGAAAGCGTGTGCTGCACATTGGAGAAAGGTTAAGTAATTGACCTGCTTGAATCTCATACAAAGGACTCAGAGAAATCAGAAAGGAAGGAAAGGCACTATATATAACAGCAAAACCTTGATCAGACTGAGTCAGGATGGAGGGCGCAGAGAGCAGCTCCTGTGTAACATTGGCACTAACACTGTTTATACACCGGGATTACCACAGGTTCTGATTCTGAACATTTGCATGTTTTTTCAAAATAGGATACACTGCTTGCATTACCATTTGGTCAGTACATAGCATATAGCACTCTAAAGCTAACAAAATTAAAATATTTCCAAATTCTTAAGAGTGAATGCACGCAAATATCAAGCAAAATCGTGGCCACAGTTAAAAAATCAACCTACTCTAATTTTGAGTTTATGAGAAGCGATTGATGAGTTGTTCTAAGTTTTATTTTTAAAATCTAGTCCAATTTTGTGAGAAAAATGGAATTTTAGAATTTTGCAGGTCCTTTACAAGAAATTTGGTCAAATACACTGGCCCGAAAAACTCGCTTTCTGAAGCCAAACAATGCTTTCTCCTCACTTAAAAACACCTGATTTGCACAAAACAGACATCAAACAATTAATCTATGACAGATTTCCGGTTTCAGAGGATTTTCGTGACAGCTAATTAGTGCATTCTCGTGGAGTCAAATAACAGCAAGGTGGTTTACCGTGAAAACTAGAATGGTTCTAGCACTGGGTGCAGTGATTTTCATTGCTTCAAAATCAGAATGTACAACCTTTAAACATGGTATTTCAAATATATCAAATCATTTTTTTGGCTTCTTAAACCAGCGCCTTAGAAATTGATCACGAACCCGGCCCAATTCTGTCAAATTTGCTTGGTGAGTGACTGTTTACTTGACCTTTTTGTTTTGAAGTGGAGAGTAAAATCCCCAATAAAACACAATAACAATACTATGAAATACAATGAAAATACCACCCCAATTCCAAAATAGTTGGGACAAAGTGTAAATTGTGGATAAAATCAAAATGCAATGACTTTCAGATCACATGAGCCAATATGTTATTTACAAAAGAGCATAGATAACATTTCAAATGTTGAAACTGAAATATTTTGTTATGTTTATGGTTTTGGTCATGCTCATGTTCTGTGTTCATTATTGTCTTTGATTTATTCTTTTTGCTTATTGTAACATTCAGGTTTTTTGGTTCATTCTATGTTCAGTTCCATTGCACTTGTCTCCCCCATCTTGTGATCTAGTTGGTTCAGTCCGTCTTCCCTGTGTGCGTGCTCAATGACTTAGGGTGATTTAAATGTATTCCGGTGTTTAATATATTCCTTCGAATCTTGTTTTCTTTCTTCGCCCTTCTGTTTTGATTACTAACAAGACTAACATTTGTATTTTGTATTATAGTCTACTAACACAACAAATCCATGAATAGAAAAGATTACTAACTTACTAATGAGCACTCTAGTTTAATTTGTAAAGTTGCACCGCTACTAATAGACTAATTACCTCTCCGCAATCGCCCTGTTCTATTCTCCGCCCCTTGTCTGTCGCTGTCCTCTCCTGAGCTTCAGCGAGAATCTCTCGCACGTGCTTAATCACTCTTCTGCGCTTGTTATCTGTGCACGTAGAACTCCTGGACCGGAGCTGTTTAAATGTCATAGGCTGTTTGTGTGATTCCCGTTCGTATTTTGTCTCTCGCCGATTTTCGTGGTTAGGGTTTCCCTCATGTCATTCTCCCGATGTAATTAGCCTCATTCCCCATAGCTGATCTCTGTATAGCATGTGACCTTTCCTGTGAGTATATTTTCACTCACAGCTCTTTTCAGAATGTTGATCAATATTTCTTTGTGCAGAGCGCCTCGTATGCCATTAATTATTGTTCCGCTTCTACTGGATAGTCCGACCTTGATTCTTGCCATTGCCCTTTTTGTACTGTTTTTGTCTTTCTGGATTTTGACCTATTTTTGTATGACCACGAGTTCTGTGTTTAATTGCCCTGTGTATGACCATTGGCTTTGCCCATCGATAACGACTTCTTGCCTATCGTTTTTGTACCTCTGCCCATCTGTCTTACTGGTTCTGACCCCTGCCTGTCTAGTCGATACTGTTTTTGGATTTCGTATTGTGGCTTGGCAATTCTTGTGTTTTTTGGCTTTTACTCTGACTCCAATAAAGGCATACGTTTTTTGGATTTCCCACTTGCGTGTGGTTCCTGAACGCACCGTCACATATTTTACATTGTTATCCACAAAATGAGCTTATTTCAATTTTTCTGGCTGCAACAGGTCTCATAAAAGTTGGGACATAGCCAAAAAAGGGCTGAAAAAGCAATTTATATATGAGAGAATGAGCTGAAAGAACATTTAGCAAGTAATGAAGTTAACTGGAATCAGGTGCATAACATGATTGGCTATAAAAGGGATGTCTTAGAGAAGCTTGAATCTCTAAGAAGTAAAGATGGCCAGAGGCTCCCCAACCTGTGAAGGCTTGCATAAAAAAATAGTGGAATACTTTAAAAACAATGCTCCTCAGCGTCAAATTGCAAAGGCTTTGAAGGTCTCATCATCGACAGTGCTTAACATCATCAAAAGATTCAGAGAAACTGGAAAAATCTCTGTGCGTAAGGGACAATGCCGAAGACCTTTACTGGATGCCTGTGATCTTTGGGCCCTCAGACGCCACTGCATCACTCACCGGCATGAGTCTGTCATTGACATTACAAAATGGGCCCAGGAATACATCAAGAAACCACTGTCTGTAAACACAGTCCGCCGTGTCATCTACAAATGCCACCTAAAACTCTATCATGCAAAAAGGAAACCATTGTTGAGCATGATCCAGAAGCGCAGCAGTGTTCTGTGGGCCAAGTCTCATTTAAAATGGACTGCAGCAAACTGGAAAAGTGTCCTGCGGTCAGAAGAGTCCAAATTTAACATTCTTTTCAGAAATCATGAGCATAGTGTCCTCCGGACTAAAGAGGAGAAAGACCACCCCTCCTGTTATCAGCGTTCAGTTCAAAAGCCAGCATCTCTGTGGGTATGGGGATGCATTAGTGCATATGATGTGGGACACTTGCATGTTTTAAAAAGCATCATGAATGCAGAAAGGCATATCAGGGTTTTAGAGCAACATATGCTCATCTCCAGATGACATCTATTCCACGCAAGGCCTTGTGTATTTCAGCAGGGCCAACGCAAACCCACACACTGCAGCTATTACAACAGCATGACTTCATAATAGAAGAGTCCGTGTGCTGAACTGGCCTGCCTGCAGTCCTGATATTTCACCGATTGAAAACATTAGGCGCATAATTAAATGAAAAGTCCGTCAAAGGAGACCCAAAACTCTCCAGCAGCTGGAAGCCTGTATTAAACAAGAGTGGGATCAAATTCCAATGGCTAAACTCAAGAAACTTGTCTCCTCAATGCCCTGACGCCTCCACTCCGTGTTAAAAAGAAGAGGGGATGCCACACCATGGTAAACCGGCCCCTGTCCCAGCTTTTTTGAGACCTGAAGCAGCCATAAAATTTGAAATGAGCTAATTTTGTGGATTAAGTTGTAAAATTTCTTGTTTTCAACATTAGTTATGTTATCTCTGTTTTATATGAATAGAATACTGGCTGGTGCTATTTGAAAGTCACAACGTTTTGATTTTATTCTCAATTTCCACATTGTCCCAACTATTTCGGAGCGTACACCATTTCTTGCAAATGAAATGATTATGCGATACATGTCACGCAAGGGTTAAAAATTGGCAGGCTTATTTGACAGCCTGCCATACAATCGAGCTTGGCTGTTCGGTTCAAATGGAGACTCGATAATTTCTGGGTTCATCGCAGAGCACTTTCAGGAGTTCAATTAGAAACTAGATTCCAGAAGTTCTAACTATGAAAATAGCAGTGGATTATTTGTGTCTGACGATAGTTTTTGATATTTCCTGCATTATGAAATACCGCTGCTGGAAATGTGAATATTGCATAACGAACCCTTCGTCCTGGTATTTTGAACGCCAAAGAATGCCTAAGCAGATCATGAATCTGTCCAGAATTGCCGGTGAGTGACCACTCTCAGAAAATAAGTCCAACCAAACTATTATCTTTGTATTTCATAGTATTGCTATTGTGTTTTATTGGGGATTTCGCTCTTCATTAAAAACAAAGGGTTAAGTAAACGGTACTCACCAAGCAAATTTGACAGCATTGGGCCGGGCAATTTCTAAGATGCTCGCTTAAGATGCAAAAAAATAATTTGATATATTTGAAATATTATGTTTCAAGGTTGTACAAAACATTCTGATTTTGAAGCAATGAAAATCACTGCCCCCAGTGCTAGAGCCATTCTAGTTTTCACGGTGTACCACCTTGTTGTTATTTGACTCCACGAGAAAGCACTAATTAGCTGTCATGAAAATCCTCTAAAACCGGAAATCTGTCATAGACTATTTGCGAGATGTCTGTTTTGTGCAAATTAGGTATTTTTAAGTGAGGAAAATGTGTTGTTTGGCTTCAGAAAGCGAGTTTTTCAAGCCAGTGTATTTGACCCAAATTTCTAGTTACGGACCGGCGAAATTCTTTGATCTTGTTTTTCACACAAAATTCGACTAGAATTTAAAAATAAACCCCAGAACCCTTTAAAACTCACCAATCGCTTCTCATAAAGTCAAAATTGTGGTAGGTTGATTTTTCAACTGTGGCCACCTCTTGCTCGATTTTTGTGTGCATTTACTCCTAAGTATTGACAAAAATATTGTAGTAAGTATTGAAAAAAATGAGAAATGAAGAAAATTGTATACACCCAATAATACCTATATAGGATATGCTCTCAGTACAGTGAGTCTGCGGAGATAATCTCGCCGTATCAAACCACAGAACCATGCAGGCCTGGCAGGTCCAATTTCTATTAGTGGTGACCGAGACTGTCGTCGTCCATCTTAGTACTTTAAGGAACATGAACAGCCCAAAAGCTGAAGATTTTTCTATTCTATGAGAATGGTGATCAGCTTCAGCAAGGCCAGCAAGACCCCAGCCGATGAAAGACAAGCCCTCAGAAGCAGGCAATGAGGATGTTACTTTAAGGTACCGAGCTGGTGCGGTTTGAGCAAACACCCGTGAGCAGAGCCACAGCGCTACACAGCCCAGTGAACAGAGCTCTCCTCAAGCCAGGCCTCTCTCTTTTGGCCACCAGACCTGAAGGTTGCTGGAGCTGAGGGCCCGTGTGTTACGCTTGACGGAACGAGGTCTGACAGCCAGTGGTTTCCGTGGGTGACCATGAGTGTACATCCAGGCTAGAGTGCTGTGCACAGCTACCTCGCAGAGCGTGGTTCGTGCGCCTGTATCCGGATTTCACAGCATCTTTTCAGTATTCACTCTGTCATTCTACCTCAAAGACAGAGCTTAAGGGTTAGGCGAAGTGAGGTCGAGTGAAAGCAGGCAGGGGTGGACGGTTTATCGATGTCATGTGCAGCTGCCAACTAGGCAAAGAAGGGTAGAGGTTGGGCAGTGGTTGATAAAGCACTCTCCAAAGGGGTCTGTGAATTTAGGTGCACTGCTAACAATTTTTACTTCCACTCTTTTAATGGAGGCCAAATAAACTGCCAAAATATGACTGAATAAATACACACAGAGGCTCAAACACCCACTTACACACACAGACGAATGCGTACACCCTGCAAATACGACAAATGCGTGCATTCTCTACTTACACACACATATGTGCACATATACGTAGAAACACACATTTAATGTGTGAAATAGCAATGAAAACACAGCTGGTGTTTTTGCATTTGTGGCTCATGGTGGGCATCTCCCCATCACGTTAGAGGGAAGCGGGTAATTAGTGCGCCTCAGCCCACCCAGTCAGGGCATTTTTATCTCTGTTAAGTAGACGGTCCACACCAGATGTTCAGTCTGTATGAGCAGGCTGAACGGGACAGAACTGATGCATTGAGTGATGGAACTTGGTGCTGGGGAAGTTCCACTTCTGGGTATTTGCCAGATTTATTGTGCTCTGGGAGACACTATAATATTATGTCCTTATTTATTTCTCAAAATTTCAGAAGTATGCTGCATCATTTTGAGTTTTTGAATACAAGTTTACACTACAGGCCAGAAGTTTGGTCAATACAGGTCAAAAATTTGAAAGCAACTTCAAGTTTCTGTTCACAATTCCTTTCTTAAAAACCAGCGTGAAATCTATGGATTTTGGGATGTATTTACTGCATGATTAGACTTTTCTTTCATTGATATGCACCATTTTCCTCTATTTACCTTTAGGTACTGTACACATTGTAACCAGACTATTGCTGAATAAATGTTAACAAAAGAAAGGCGGGGCAAAGTTTTTGGGTTGAGAAGATTTGCAACAGTCACAACTTCAGTGAAAAAGTAAAAAACAAATCACAGCTTGCATTATTCACTTTATGTCATGGTTTACAGCCCACCGGATTCCAACGGCAATCCAGCAGGCACTAGGACCATAGGACTAGCAATATGGGTCTGATATTATTATTTTGTTGCAAAGTATGCTAATGAAACTATGATCTTTTTTGTAGAAATTTTATCCTGCTTCCAGACTTTTGGTCTGTAGTGTACATATAGGCATACTTGGATTCTATAACATACACATTTAAATTACAGAGCAGAAAAAATAGGTGAAAACAACTGAAATAAGAACAGAAATGAAAGCTCTGCCAAGAACAATCCAAGTCAAGCAAGGGGCGAACAGCATCAGTGGGGTAGAAGCGAGCTCATGTCTGGGACAGGTCTGAGGTCATTACTGGGAAGGCAATCTGGGGGTACAGGCAGGTAGGACAGCACCCTCTCTGAACCGTGGGGGATATCCCTGATAAAGTGGTAAATAGATTTTCTTTAAAATCTGCAGATGGAGGCTGAAAGCTCTAGGCAAATGTGGCTTGGAAGAATATGAAGAGAAACAATCCAGCTGGGAGGGAACGGAGACCAGGAACTTAAACATATGCCAAAGCAATTAAAAAAAAGGAAAATGCAGGAGCACATCAGGGCTGGCAGCGCACTAGACAATAACTGAATAATGAGAACTAAAAAGGGGCAATAAAAAAGGACAAGGATGGCTGGATTGTGGGAAAAACAATAAAGAAAACTGAGGACAGAACACATTGATGGTTACATGCAGTATTTTACATGCATTCTATTGTAAAACTACATTCTGCTCGGGGTTGAACAGCACCACAGATGTGATGTCACACTGAATTGAAGGAAACATTAAAAATGACATTTGTTGCAAATAAAAAGCACAAAATGTACACAAAAATGAAGTTTCAATTCTTTATTTTTATATTTATTTTACCTTAATCTGCCCTTTGGAGCAGGGCTCGCTGCACACGGAGCGCACCATCTCGCTATGGTTCATCTGAATTATATCATCGTCTATTCTGAGGACGCCCTCGTGCCAGGAGCCAACCTTGATATAGTCATAGTGACCATCCTCTACGTTCTGCAGATTCATGATGTCGTACCTGTGGCAAGATTAAACAGGCAATCAGGGTCTGTTAGGAAACAAAATGTAGATTCTACTGAAGCTCCACTAAAAGCGACTCCTGCCCGTTCGGCGTGTCTGACAGAAAGGTACTGACAGCGCCTTACGGGCAGAATATAACCTGTGACGACTACCATGTCCGACAGAAACAGACAATCCGTTCCACTCAAAACGCATTAATCTCCAGCATGGCAGAGTCACGACAAAGTCTGCTACACATCTCTGTTTGTTTTCCTCCTTTACCTCGAGCAGGAATGACAATATTTGCCAAAATAATACGTGTAAAATTATGCTCAAACATGGAATCAACATTCCGCCATCCCGATTACATCAGCTTGTCTCCAAAACAAATATTTTATTCTATAACAGTTTTGCCGGGAGCCATGGTACGATGTTAGATAGCACAATACCGTGACGGCTAATTGCTGTTGGATTTCACAACTGTTCAATTGGGTAATATACCACAATACTGCAATAAGAAATGCACAGGCTTAATACAGGATGGACATCATGGTTACTTAATAACATTCAGATTAGTAAATAATAATAAAAAAAAACAAAATTATCTCCCAGCCTATTTCAAATCAAGTATCACGTAATATTGAACTGAAATAGTATGCATTATTATTTTGTTATTTTCATAGTCACACAAACAATAGACAAGTTATCACTGGGTGTGCACTTCAAGGTGAGGTGCCCGTATAACAGCTAAGAACCTTGAAAACATTACCTGCCGGGTGAGTCTCCATTTTTATCAAAGTAGACCTCCTCCCCAGACACCCCAGAGAAGGAGGTCTTAAGGAGGAATTCTAGCAGTTTGCTGCCATCCACCGGATCCATGGCTTCGCAGAGCCCGACGTGGTCCGGACAAAGCTCACGGTGCATGTCGTGGAGTCCATGCGCCATGGCGTAGATGGCATTGATGACAAAGCCCATCTTGCTGTCCTGCACATAATTCTCCTCCAGACTTTCATTACCTGCAAAAATAAATTTAAGGCAGGGGAGGGAAATGGGGAATATCACACAAAGTTCGGCCAGTATTTTCGCACCACATGCACTATGCGTTTTGAAATCACAGTGCACCGGTAAATGTATTGAAGCAGTGGATTTGGATTTTAGCTGAAATAATTATTTTGTGCTGCACTAGTATCCGCTGCATAAACCTCAAAGCAATTGGCTGTAATTTATCTCTGGGATACTACTTTATTATTCACTGCTGTGGTTCTCTAAATGTAAAAAATTCTTATGAAATCAAAAACTCATCTTTGAGATAGCAGATAATGAGCAACTGACCACTTGTTTTAAGATCCAATTGTAGTCAACTTGAGCAGGGAATTGGCTGCTAAGTAGAACACACTGAAACTTTCACAGCACAAAATAACTGGCAGTTCCCACTGGAAATGATGGGGTGTCCAGGGATCTTGCGCTCCACTGCCAATATCAAAAGTAATGTATGACTAATAGCTACTTGAGCATATATCAAGGCCAGAGCAATAGGCAGTGAAACGGGCTGTACTAAAGAAGACAGCTTTACGTGCTCAGCATCACAGATTAATTAAAATTCTTGAGAGCCCATTCAGTGAGTACAAAGTGACAACCCTAGATGGGCATTGCTCTGGTTAAGTAAGGAATAAGTTTCCCGCTTGTTTCCTGATAATGGTAAGCATTATGTAGGCTATGACACAAATCTGAACAGGCCGGTAGAAGATAAACGAGGCACTCTACAATTCAACAAGCAGTTTATCAAGAGCCAGCCAGATGCAGTGTAAAGCAGCGCAGCCCGTCATTGTACATTGTCAGGCTATTCTGTGTTGTAGCAATATTGTATTGTAGCTGAATGATGATCCAGAATTTCACATCATTTCAGATTCAAGTGAAAAAAGTATTGAATTATGATCACATGAACACAAGTGTATTTCACTCATCCCCTATGGCAAGCCGCTGCCAACAGTGCGGCAAATTCTAACATTCCCTACGGTAAGCCGGTGCCCGCAGCGTGGATGACCATTCGCAGTCCGATGAAAACACGAAATCAGTTGACAAGTGGGCCTCCTGTACCTCAATACTTCATATTATGTAATTTTCGGGAAAAGTATTCCATACAAACGCAACGATTTTATATAAAAGTATTCTGTAGGGAATAAGTTCATTTTATTTAATATCATTTGCAATAATAATATCTATTATATAAGTATATCTCTGTAGGTTAGGGAGTAGGGAACCAGGTAAAAATCCTACAATCTGCAACTCTTTTGTCCCTGGGTCATGTTGTTGCTAATTTTACATGCCATCCCTCAGATCTTTGGGCCATGACAGATTTTGAGCCTTGACTGTGTGGTCATTTAAGCCAAGATCAATGTCGGACCAAAAATGCTTAGTGCGAGTGTGGGAGGTGGATCCTGGATTTGATCTGTAGTCCACAGTGTTATGCAAGCATGGGCCTTTGATTGGTCCCGTTAAGATAATACATTTCTTTTTTGTTCCTGAAATTCAAAGTTAGGATGCATGAAATTTGGGTGCCAATTTTAGAACATTTAAAGAGTCGTAATCTCCAGGCCATCTCTGGCATTGTTTACAAAAAAGCATATTTTCTTGAATGTAAAAAAAAACTGTTTGCCTCTGAGCATCATCTAAAGATGTTGCTGGAATGCTCTGGTTCAGCTGTGGCTGTGATAATGACTAATAAAAATACATGCAGACTCCCAGGGTCACACTCCAGTTAAGGTGTTGTACTGCTTGGTCTCACGATTCACTTCTCTGCTAAAGAAGTAAGTGCCACAGCTCATCAAGGTGGCAGTCAATCGAATCCTGAGCTAAAATAAGTTGTGTCACCTGAAACCAGACTCTTGCTTCATTATCTCACAACAACACTGAGATTCCCTCACCTACCAGTGCATTGCATTTGTCACTTACTTTTGAATTTGTTGACATTCAGTTTGCAGCCACAATGATTTTATTCATTCGAATTTTTTTAAATACAGAGGTTGCAACAATCCGATGTCGTTTCTTATTTCACTGACACATTGAACGCATACACTCTCTCGATGACACCCTTGTGTAGGTGGAGGGCCAGCATTATTCTAGGCTGGCAAAGCCGCCAGGGATAAACCACAAAACAACACATTTAATTAATCAAAAACTTGGCATGTGTACAACCGTAGGGTGCCCTCCTGCAAAACTAGAGGCACGAATAATACTTAACTACAATACAACAACATTGCAATTCTCCTAGTGTGAGCCCAGAGCAGAATTCAATGTGTTCTTGCAGGTAATGACATCACCAGTTCCTGAGAACTATGAGAGCAGTAGACTAGCTGGGATGGGGAGAGATACAAAATTGGTCAGGCTTACTGAGTATAAAACTACTCAGTTGCCCGCTGCACATTAGAGGTCAACCCACACGTTTCCAGGCCTATAGCAATTTGCAGCTTCTCAATAGCTTTATCTTCATACATATAATTTGATGGCAGAGACTGAGTAAATGTAAGCACATGTTTAGCTAATAAATTTGGTGTTGGGTTTTCACAGTGAAATGTAACCTTGCTGAACTCAATATGCTAAACCAGAAATATCTTCCAGCCCCATTATACTATAATTACTTTTTTCAGTAAAAAAAATGATTTTTGACTTCTGTGAATTAACAGCACAAGAGAGATTTAATGAGGATTTGGGCATTGAATTTACGATGGCAATAGACTGACAGATTTTACCAAAACAAAAAAGAGTAGTGAGAAAGAAAACATGAAAATGCTGCGGTGAGGGACGATGCAAAGGTAGAGTAATGTGTAAGGGCATCTCAACGTAAGAGAAAGAGGCCAGTGTGAATCAATACCATTTTTTAGGAATCACAGAAAGGAGCCATGAATAAAATCACTTATAATGCTGCAGCTGGCCTTTATTGGCAAAATGTATATGGAAACAGAAAAGCCTTTTGTAAGCCATTTCCCACAGCCTGGTTGAGTCCTGAAGGACAAGGTCTTGAACTTAAATGACTGAGAGGGAGTGAAATGAGATAAGCACTGGGGTGACAAGCCGGAAGGATTGAGGAGGTTGCGCTTCTCCATACTACACTTAAGATCAGACAGGAGGAACGAACACCTAGGTTTGTGGGAACTGAAAATGGAATCCTAGAAAGGTATCAAGCTTTTAGTATAACTTGTGTAATTCTCAAAACCAGTGCACAGAAAACTTGACAAGGTAATGCTTGAAAACAGAATACAATAAGCCAACAAAGGGGAGACACTGACCACAAACTAAACTGCACAAGGCAACAATTAACAATGAAGTAGATCAGGTTTTGCAAATACGAGGAAGAGAAAAGGGTGAGATGAATTGAAGGGGATAATGATGAGATAATGGGAAACAATATTACAAGGGAAAAACGAAACTACGAAGACGGCTGGATTGCAGAGAAAACAATTAACATAAGGAGCGTGATGTGACACCATCTGCCCGTTTAAAATACGAAAGATATGGAGACGTTAATGAGGGCTCACCTGTGCTTTATTTTACTAGCCCTCACAGCTCATAGAAAACAGTTCTGTATCCACTGTACTAACTTTGGGGAAAGTGGAATCTAGGGTACCACAAGTGATTCAAAGCAAATTTGACCCCAAATTAGTTTCCCACATTTGGTCTATGAATTTTGTATTCGTAATCACACATTGCAGTCTGTAAATCACTCATTCGTAATATCCCTTTGTATTAATGCAGTAATACTGGGGACATATGGACATGAATGTCAATTTAGTTTGCATTTAGCCTCATTTTCAAAACATTCCAACGGTGGAATCTTTTTATTTCAGGTTGATATTTTTGGAATAAATGTATTGGCCTTGAAAAGTCATGATGGGTCAACCTCTACTTGCATTGCCAAAATGCTTAATGCATTAACAGTGTTCATTACTGTACTGCAAGTCATTCAGTTTATTTTGAAGCAAGCTCTTACCTTCCCGTAGCTCTTTGTGAAGAAACACCAAAAGTTACAGAAAAATACACTACAACCACATTGATATCTATCTTTACTCGAGAAATGTATTTCTTCATACTGTATTTTCCATTTGCCAGTAGGCGTATACACAAATCTATCACAATCTTACGTTCGTATACCTTTATACATTGTGATAATGTAAAATTTTAGCATTTAGTTTAGGAGCATGCATGGTAAAAAATGTCTGAGAAATGTGCTAATGTATGTACACAAACACACACATGAGCCAAAACATTACAACTACACAAAGATGGAGTTATAAACATTGATTGTCTCATAACCATGGCACCTCATGGTCTGCAGACAGACCTTTGACTGTTAGCAAACAGTCACTTGCATTGCCAGCTTGTTGAATGTGGGATAAATGAAACCTAAGCAACTCTGACAAGGGCCACATCATTATAGCCAGATGAGGGGGTCAAAGCATCTCCAAAATGGCAAGGCTTCTTTGGTGCCTTGTCCTATCAACAGTGGTCCAAGGTTCATCAATGCATAAGGGAAAATGAAGGACATCACATTGG
The DNA here is from genome assembly GCA_029721435.1 of Gymnothorax reevesii. NCBI lineage: Eukaryota > Metazoa > Chordata > Actinopteri > Anguilliformes > Muraenidae > Gymnothorax > Gymnothorax reevesii. The sequence continues at coordinate 49,139,978 of CM056576.1, forward strand.
ATCAAAACCAACTAAACAGCTACAGCGGCTCAATTTGTGGAGAATTTTCATGACACTTATGATTGGAATAAGTCACAATGCATTGCATTACATCCTGGTGCATATAGCGCTTTTTAGTTACAGATGAAACAGAATGCCCAATCTTACCCAGTGCATTGCCAAACTGCAGGCAATGGGCATGTGAGTGTTGGAACTGGACCTTAAAAGAATTGAAGCACTGATTACTAAAACCCCACAAGTCAAGTCAAGTCAAGTCAAGTGTGACTTATGGGGTTTTAGTAATAGGTGCTTCAATTGAAGAGGGTTGCCTGAGGCAATGAGTTCCATTTTTTTTCATCATGTGAATAAGCCAGGTATGTGAGCACCATTTACCAAGGGAAGAGATGGCACTAGGATGCACTGTGGGAAGAAGACAAGCTGGAGGGAGTGTAATTCTCTGGAAAATGTTCTTCTGGGAAACTTAGGTCTGAGAATTCACCACAGATTCATCAAGATTTTTTTTTTGCAGCACCTAAAAGGTGGGCATCCTCAGTCAATGGTTTTAATGTTTTAATGTTGTGGCTAACTTGTGTGAGTGTTTATACTATATATACATCGTATTTAAAGAGTTACAGGGCTGATTGTGAGAAAACCCCATTTCAATGTGTCAATCAATCCTGGCTTCAAGGCTTGGGCTGAGCAGTATTAAGTCAGATTCTTCTCACTACGAGATATATCCTCCATTTAGAATCGTTAACAAATGCAACTTTTTTCCAGATTGCGACAAATGCCACACTTGTTTGTTGTTTGCCACACTGCACTCAACCAATCGTAGCAAGCTTTGCGGTCATGCTTTAATTTTTACAGTGACTGAGTTGGAAATCACGGCAAATAGCACTGACTTGAACATTTTTAATGGCTTTTAGAAGCCGTGACACCATCCCCGTCACCAAAAAAGAGGAAAATAGATGAGTCCATGACATTCAAGATTAATAGTTGGCAGATGCAGCGAAATCGGGAAACTTTCAAAAATCAGCTGCTAACACCCTCTGGACAGTTGGCTGTCTGAGACAAGTTGTGACGGTCCTGCCCTGCAGTCCCTCCCCCCTCCTGCTGTCTGCACCTCCTCTTCAATGAGCCACACCTGTTGCTCGTTGAGGTGGAGGTGCAATTAAGAGTATTTAAGCAATTAAGCAATTCTGTATCCGGAGCCCTAATGTTATTGTTTTTGCTGCTGATCCTCTCCTGTCTGTTTTTATCTTTTTCGAAGTAAAGTTTTTTATATTTTTACTCAGCCTGTGCGTGTGGGTCCCTTCACCTGATTTTGGGTACATGGTCCCACTGCCCACTGGCTTCGTATCTTCAGCTGGCAGGACCAAACCATGACACAAGTTCCTTAAATTCAGGCTAATTACCTTTGTACTTATACAAATAAAGCTCAGCTACAGTATAATACATAATTACGCTGATGTTGGGATTGTAACAGCAGGGTGACTGGTAGAATAACTATGAGAGAAGAACTGTGAACTTTGTGTTTTTCATACTATTTGAGAGCTCAGTCCTGTAATACACGGGCTACTAGTGATAATGTTGACGAAACCAGTTCACTGGCACCATCTCTTGACACTTTATTTCCAAATCCTGACGGAGGGGCAACTATGACGTTGGAGGGAAGAAATGCTGTTGCAAGCAAAGAAAACCAGACAGCAAACCAGAAAAAAGTTTGCTTTATTAAACCAGAACACCATCAGCTCATATTTTTAAAGAATGTCAGAACTATCAGAATTGCACAGAAACAGCATGAACTCGCAGAATTGTACAGAAGTAGAGGGGTTAGTGTCCTAGGCATCGTAGATCATAAAATTGTCCATAGCGATGATCGTGACCATATTTAATACCATCAGTATGCTGGTGTTACAATGGTGACAACTTCATCTTGGCGCAACGAAAGACAGGCCGCCCTTGGTGGTGTTGGTTTATGACTGAGCTAGGACGGCGAAGGTTCTCTCGCTGATGTACAGATATTTAACAATCGTATTCTTATTGCACACTTCTATGGAAATCCTGCTACAGATATCATTTTCCATTACGCACCTTGAAGGTGCTGCAGATGCAGACGACCATTATCCACAACTGACTGATGCAATCAGTTCAATCCCAAAGCACAATCTGTTGCTCGTTAGGGCTGATTTCAATGCTCATATTGGAAAGGAAGATGGGCAATTCTTCTACCATGAGGAAACCAGCAAGAATGGTGTGCTCATTAATCTAGCTTTGGAATGGGATCTTGTGATAAGTCTTTCAAAGGAGAAAGGGCAAACTCTGGACACACGTCTCAGAAATGAACGATAAAAAATCACAAGTGGACTAGATACTGGTGAATTGGAAATGGAGGAATTCAATAAAGGATGTACCTGCTTATAGTCTGTTTGCCAGTGTTGAATCTGACCATTGCATCTCAACAGCAAAAATCAAACTCAGTTTGAGAACAAAGAAAGTGCCAGAGTGTTAGAAGTCCCATGATTGGAAATCCTTCCAGAGTGATACTGAACTACAAGAACGCTATGTTGCAGCAGTAAAGAACAGATTCTATGCTCTTCAACGACACTATTGCTGATTCACAAGGTCACTTTGCACAAGCTAATGAAGTCATGGAAGAGCTCATCCCAGTCAAAAAGAAAATCAAAAGAAAGTACTTTTCGCAAGATTACCGTGATAAAGCCGCTCAAAAACAAGTGAAAGAGGCTGCAGAAGTCTTCCATGAGAATTCTTCTGAGGCTAACAGGCAAATTCTACATGAGAGAAAGGAAGCACTTACAGTTGCATATGACAAGGTGATGGAAGAAGTACTCGTAGAAAAGCTGGAATAATTGGAGGAAGCAAATGCATCTTCTCAGCATGCTGTTTGTTGACGACTTGTGAATGATACCGAAGGGAAGAAGGCTCAGAAAAGAGGCGTCATGCAAGGAATGGACTGGCAGATCGTGTGAGCAGATCGTTTGTTCACTTTAAGTCACTCCTTGGTGAGAAACCTGTAGTAGATGAGGAGAATGAAACAATAACAGCAGTAATGCCAGATTTGACTTATATGACAGGGACCTTCGACAACGGAGAGAACCAGAAAGCCAAAGAACAACTCAAAGAAGGTAAATCTGCAGGTCCCAGTGGCATACCTCCTGAGGTCTTACAATGGAGACATTTGGATGACATGTATTGTCATTTGCAAATTGGCTGTTGGGCAATTCCAGCATTACTCGCGTTACATTAATTGCATGGGAATCTTGAATAAAGGTGTCTCCCTATTTTGTGAATAGACTAAACATTCTTATTTTTTCACCACGATAACCATAGGCCACTCTCGAGGTCCACATATGACAGCATGAGAAAAATTCTACTTAAAGGTTCTTTCAGGCTGACTTGTGCCAGCATTACTCACGTTATGAAAAAAATCTTTTTGCGTAACGTGAGTTACGAAAACAAGCATGCCACAAACATCTGGAAAACAAACTTTGATCAAGATATCAAAATCCTTCTCTTCATTGCAACAGTAGAATCAGTTCTATTGTATGGATGCAATACGAGGACGCTTATAGATGCTGAGGAAAAATCACTCAATGGCACGTACACGCGAATGTTGCGAATGGCCCTGAACATTTCCTGGAGAGACCACATGACAAACAACGAGCTGTATGGAGGCTTACCTAAAGTTTCAAAAAAGGTTTGTGAGAGGCGTCTACAGCTGGCTGGTCACCTTGTTAGTCATTAGGAAAAGGAGGCTTTTAAACTGGTATTATTGGAGCCTACCAGTGGTAAAACTGACAGAGGAAGATGGTCTCTCAATTACATGGACTGCCTACACAAAGACACAGGTGCACATATGGCAACTGAGATCAAATTGTTAATGATGGACCGCATACTCAGCGGAGGGATCGTCAATTCTGCTCGAACAATTGTCCATCCAGAGTAGGTATTTGAAATGAGTTTGTGTGTTTTTCCCATTTTGTGCGATTTAGAAAAGCTCCAATTTCAGTGGCTTTTTTGTTTCTTTCTTTGTGGATGAAACAGAATGGATATGGAACATTTTGAAAAGCAGGATTCCACATTACTTCAGATAAAATGCAAGTGATACATTCAGTTCTAAATGACTCGTCACAGTTCTCTGGAGTATTGAACCGAAAGGTCTGTGCTTCAGATTAACGCAGTAAGACAACATGTGATTAAGGAAGATAAAATGCTCATTCTCTCAAATGTAGTCATTGGAATGTGTCATTTGCCCTGAAACCCTTCATGTATATGCATAATACATAAAATGTTGAAACTGAGGATCTTTATTAAATAATAAAAATATCTGCTAATTTTTTTATTTGATCCCATCAACATGTTTCCAAAAAGTTGAGGTGGGGGCATATTTATCACTGTGTTGCATCACAACTTCTTCTAATGCTCTAGGTTCTTGAAAACTAAGGACACAAACTGCTGTACCAATGAAAGCAAAATGTTTTCCCATTCTTGTTTCATTTAGAATTTCAACTGCTTAACACTTCGTGGCTGCCTATTTCATATTTTTTGTTTCAAAAATCGCCAAATATTTTCAGTGGATGACAGGTCTGGACTGTTGGCAGGCCAGAATAGTGCCCAGACTTACTACAGAGTCAAGTTGTGCTAATATGAGCAGAGTGCACTGATTGGCATTGTCTGGCTGGAATCAGACAGGCCGTCTCTGAAAAAGACATCTTGATGGCAGTATATGTTGCTCCAAAACCTGAAAATATTCTTCCGCATTAATGGTGTATTCACAGATGTGCAAGTTACCCACGTCATGTGCGCTAATACACCCCCATAAAATTACAGATGCTGGCTTTGAACTGTGCACAAATAACAAGCTAGATGAGCCCTATTCTCTTAAGCCCAGAAGATATGGCATCCATGATCTCCGAAAAGAATTTTGCATTTTAATTGATCAGACCAGAGAATAGTTAACCCCTTTGTCTGAGTCAATCTTGAATGAGCTTGGGCCCAGAGAAGGTGACAGCATTTTTTGATTTTGTTCATATATATATGGTTTAATCTTTATATATATAGAAGAGTTTAAGTTTGCACGTGTAGAGGCAGCAACAAATTGTACACTGACAGTGGTTTTCAGAAGTGTTCCTGAGCGCGTGCATGATTTCCACTATGAAATCCTGTCTGTTTTTAATGGGGTGTCGCCTGGGGGCCTGAAGATCACTGCCATTCAGTAATTATTTTTAGCCTTGTCCCTTGCGAACAGAGATGTCTCAGGATTCTCTGAATCTTTTAATGATATTACACACCGTTTACGATAAAATTGCAAATAATTTGGGGATTTTAAGTTAAAAAACATTATTCATAAACATTATTCATAAATTGAGATTTACTGTCTTTAACTGAGAGATGAAGACCTCGCTATCTGCTATCTTTACTTCTGAAAGCCTCTCTGAGATGCATTTTTAATATCCAATCCCATAACTGACCTGTTGCCAATTAACTTAATTAGCTGTTTAGATGTTTCCCCAGGTGTATTTTTTAGAATCATACAACCTTTCCAGTCTTTTGTTGCCCCCATCCCAACTTTTCAACTTTTTTGAACAAGGTTATGTTACAGTCAGATTGTGAAACCAGTCATTTCGTGAAATGACTAAAAAGTTTTAGTCATTTCGAGCAATGAGTGAACTTTAGGGCTTCTCGTGAAATGACTGAAATACATATATATATATATATATATATATATATATATATATATATATATATAGACCCATGCATATAGACAAATGTTGAGCCACCACAAGCCGCCAGATAAACTTAACAGGCCTAGGCATAGAGTCTACAAGGGATGGAATACCTTTCTTCAATGATATATTCCCTCATGTGATGTTTCGGTGATGGTGACAGAGAGCGCTATCAAACGATTGTTCTGGGGTTCAGTTAAGTGCGTGCACCATATTTAGGCAAAATCCTTGCAGCAGCCTGGGTTTGAATCTGGCCCAGGCAATTTACTGCATGTCTTCTCCATTCTCCTCCCCACCTTTCCTGTATATCTCTACTGCACTTTCAAATAAAGGAGAAAACTCCCAAAAATATCTTTAAAGCATTTGTTCCAAAGTCTCCCTTATGAGTTTAGCTGGTTTGAAATCTGGCGACTTTGAAGGCGGCGGCGTATGCTTTGTATCATTTTCATGCTGAAAAAAACCATTCGGTGATCCCTTGTGCCCGGTGGTGCTTGGGCCATTGCCATGCTGGAAAGTATCACTTCCAACATGCTTGATTACAGGATATAAATCTAACCAGTGACCCTTTCACCTTCAAGGGGACAAGTGTGCCAAAACAATGGCAGGAAAATGAACAGAAGCATCAGACATAATTATGTTTTCTTCCTTTAATTTGTCATTGTGTAAGTATATATATGTGTGTGCGTGCGTGCGTGTGTGTGTGCGCTTGTGTGTGTGTTTTCACAATACTGGAGAGATTTCAGAGATAGTTGTTATTAATTGTTTTATTATCAGCAAATAATGATTGATGCTATTAATTCATGTTCATTTTGTTTAGCACACATAAGATATATAGCGAGGATATAACTACCACTTGAACCCATTTTTTAATTTTTTTTTTTTTTTTAATTTTAATAAATTAATTAAAATGACTTTTGGCTCAAATAAGGACACCAAAATATGATATCAAAAATAGGTTTTTATCAGAAAAGATGTGGAAAATTTAAATTAGTAAAAATTAGTAAAATTAGTAGTGTCATATAGCTTCGCCAATCTATTATTTACTCACAGCCCAGTGAATAAACTCTACTTTGTTACAAATCTTTCCTTGTCAGAACATAGGACGATATCAGACTGAAATTATTGGGCAACGGTCTTTGCCTGTTATGTCTGCAGTACTAATGACTGTTACCAAAGACAAATTTAGATATTTATTCTGTGATTATACGCATTAATTTATTGATTTTTCACATTCTATGGAATGACTCTGTGCAGACCTTTTATCCGGAATGAAAGTTCTCCGGTGTGTTGCTGTGAGTCGGCTGATTTTTGCTACTATATGTCTCGTGTCCACAATTTTGTATGCCGCATCAACTGTTATGTGACAAGGGAATTAAGATAAAAATCATCTGAATCAATCCTTATACTTCTACCGCAAGGTAAGACGTTTCTGGAAGCTATTTTCAATATAATTTGTGTTATTGATTTCATATTTTAGGATTATATTGTGATTTCTTATCATGCAGTGACGGGTTTATTCATACCCATTTCTTCTCCTCCACAATGAACGCTATGCATCAAAATAATGTTTTCCTCTAATATATTGCATAATGTAATTCAAGCACTGACTACTAAAACCCCACAAGTCAAGTCAAGTCAAGGGTGACTTATGGGGTTTTAGTAATAGGTGCTTCAATTATTCAGTTGATGTAACCCATAAGTAGGGATAAGTCTCGAAATTTAATGTCAATTGATGTTTCTTTGTTGTTTCACAGTCACACTCTGGTTACCCAGTATTCTGAAAACACACAAATGAATAGTGGGGAACGAAATGCTGCATATTGTGCATATATATACTTAGTTGAAACAATGCAATGCTTCTTGAGCATTTTTTCAAGTGATCAAGAAAAATAACATGAAAATAATTTTTGAATAACCAAAAAATGACATGGTGAATGACTGCCAATATGACCAGCTAGCTCACTTAATTTACCTATATCATCTTTCGCGCCAGAGGGGAGAATGATTAAACAGAGGACAATAAAACAACAAAAAAAATTATTCAGCAAATAATTTCAATGTCTGAAAAACTGAAGTTAAAGTAAGGTTACCAGATTGAGGTCCCATCATTATCCATATACTTGACTTCTGCTCAACATCAAATGTTTATCATCAATAGCCTTTTCTTCGATAAAACATGGCTATTTAATAATTATAATTTCAGAAAATAAGTGTTCAGAAAATCAATTTATGTTTTCTTTGCATTATTTTTGTCTTTACCTGAACAGATTTTCTTGTAATTGGGGTTCTCCGTTGGATGGCCGGGAATTCGGCACTGGAAGCGATGCTGCCAGAACTCGGCAAACCATGGGTTCCTGGTATTGGTGCTCAAGCGTAATTTCAGGAAGTAGTCATTAAAGGAAGTGACCTCGGCTGACTGCAGCTTCATGGTGATGCCACCCTCTGCTTCCTGTTCAAATCCCTCCACCACTTCATCTCTGTCGGCCCAGCCGTCACTGCGGAAAGATACTTAGCTTCAGTCGCCCCAGAAAAACATACAGCCATTTTATTTGGGTCACAATGTACCACGATGTGATTTGATTCTACCTTGGCCTGGATAAAAGTGTCAGGCAAGTCTATAAATAATGTGCATTGTTTGAAACTGGTTTATATGCAGCCTGTTTTACAAAATGTATGACGGTCATATTTGCAAAAAGTTTACAAAAGGGAAATAAAAAATAATTTGCAATATGCTTGTTCAATTAATTAGAAAGTTTCAACCCATATATGCAGAGAAATGAATAAATGGCCTACTTCTGCATGAGCGTTTATAATGGATCCAAGCTCAAAACCAACCACAGCACACAGTCTCTTTCCCACATTATAAATTATTAATCATATGTTTTTGTACAGGCAATAAAAAGCTGACATAATTCATTGGCTTCTGAACAGGCTTTTTATACCACTAAGGTTTAATAGAGTTGAAAGGAGCAGAAAGAAGAAAGCGGTTCTAACAGGTGGAACAAACACAATTGTCCTGAAAGGAAACACATTCCAGCCTAGGGGTATTTTGGCATTTTTGACAATGGCTGATATGAGCCCCACACACTGGGACTGCCGATGTTGCAAAAAGAGCAGAGATCCAGGAGAGATATAAGCTGCCTTTCCATTACACTTTTGCGCAAAATAAAATCAATATTTCTCAAGTTTCAATAAAGTACAACTGCGGCTTGCTGCTGTTTCCATTGAAAGGTATTTTGCATGATTTAAGGTAATTCTCGTAAAGTCGCATGTCCCACGATACTGCACACAGTATGGATGGCCAAAACATTGTGCTTGTTGGTACAGTAATGGTTGCTGCTACTGCTGTTGCCGTGGTGATTTTTAACTGAAGGCGAAGGCAGCAGGTCATTTTTCAGTGGCAGAGTCCTTATGTGCGGCAGCGGCCACGAATGAGGGATTCTGGGAGGTGATTGTGACCGAGGAGTCAGATGAACTCTGGATCCAGACCCTCAGGACGACCCGCGAAACGCTCCATCACCATCACCATCAACCTTCTGCGAGGTTCTCGGACCAGAAGTGGCACCAGACGTGTCCCGTCCCTGGGAGGCGGTTCCCACTCGGAAGCGAGTGGCTATTGCCCTTTATAAACTCACAACCTGCGCCGGTCATGTCACGTTTTGCGCAAAAAGCATTTCCATTACACTTTTGCGATAAAGTTTTTTATCGACACATCTGGAAAACCACCTCATGAGAGCGTAAAAACCTTTTCTCAATATTTTAGAGTTTTTTCAGAAATTGGGTATTTCCATTACCAGTTTTTTATTGTGATATTTCATTTTTTGCGCATTTCTAGTGGTAGTGGAAACGCAGCTGTTTAGACAATAGTTGTGTCTCATTTAATTGAGAGATTGATAACTTTCACGAGTGCTTGACTGGACTAGATTGTCCCATAGGAGGATTCTTCGAGCAGCTGAGCAATGCGTTCTGCGTTTATAGAAATTTGGTTGGCACAACCAACGGAAAAAGCACAACCTTGGATATGCCAGAGACCATCCAATCTTCCAAGACACCTATCAAAAAATCTATAATGATGCACTGTGAATTTGTAGTCATCAAAAGTCTTGCTTGAAGTTACATGGTGAGATGAGAACTGCAGAACCTGGCCAGTGTAGGTTGACAAAGGTCACATGCCATGTAATGAGACACAGCTAATGTGAAGGACTCCAAGATGGAGAATAATTTTATGGCTCTAAAAAAAAATCTACATAGGAAATTCAGCTCGTAGACTATCTTCTACTATCTGCGATAAAATTAAGATTTATTTAAGCAGGGGGCCTGACTGAGACTTAAGTTTCCTTTGCAGCAGAGCCCTGCATTTCAAACTATTAAAATATATCGTTACAAAGTAACTGAAATAGTGATACAATTAAATATAATTCCATCATAAAATTCCATCATAAAAAATGGGTTTTCTGGGGCTGTTTGCACGTATGTTTTGCTCACGTACACGGCGTCAAACGGTACTTGCGCTCACCCTCAATCGTCTCGGACCCCTCATCTCATGATCAGTTTTGGTTGCTGTCCAGAATCTGTCACGTACAGGATGTAACCACATGTGGCGCTCTTGAGCTGCCATCGTCACCTGTGGCTGCCCTAAGCGGGGTCGGTCAGTGACAGTGCCTGTGTTCAATTCTTTGATAGACAGCCGACTAATTGTTGAACGGTGACAGAGAAAATGATGCACTACCTCTCGGCGGGTGAGATTTGCCCATAACATGCCAAAGGCTCTTTTCTCTCTCCTGTGTCACAAGCCGTTTGGTTTTCTTGATGCAGTAGCATTTTTGTTTTTTTTTTGTTGGCTTTATGTAGGGTATTGACCAAACCAAGAAGAACAAGTCAAGCGTCACTGTATACATTATGAACAGCTCAGTGTTTGTTATTACTGAAGTGCTTGGCGCGTTCATGTGGTGCGCGTCAGGATTACATCACCACATGCTTTTCTTTATTTCCTCTCGTGCCTCACTAGAAAAGCAATAAAAATCAATCGATTCTTCAATTTGCCGCAAATGCAGTACATACCTCACCTGAGCGTTTTAATGGCGCTGAGTATACTGTTCATCACATGACGTATTTCTAGGGCAACAACTCCACCTACCAATCTGTGCCAATAGTTATGGAGGGCGCTGTATTTTCCCATGATCCCCTGTTTCAAAATGGCAGACACATTGGAAAATGACTCGGCAAAAAGGCGAAGAAGTTCAGACAGGTGAGTAAAACAGTAAAATAGCCTGAATTGTTACATTAAACAGCTAAACTAGTGTAAACAGTATTGTAATTTATAATTTAGAAAGTATTGTTCAAGATAAATAATTTATTGCAAAAATATGCCTTGTAACATACCCGTCCCTTTTTAGGTTTAGGTTTGGTTTTCCACATCAAACAGTAGTAATACACTAAACAAATTGTCCACAGTAATCCTATATAACAGCGAACTATCATTAAAACTAAAATTAGGATAGCAATACCTTCATAGATATAGATTTTCAAGACTGCTAGTCTGCTCTGATTCTTAAATTATTGTTTTTTTTGTTTCTCAGATGATTATATTCAACAAGTATAGTTTGCTATGACATCCAAATACGTGAAATTACTGTAAGTTGGAAGATATGCACCCTATTGCGGGTAGCGTCCCATTATTGGGACGGAACTAAAATCATTCATATAAATATGGAAATCAATTTTACAAAACTTTTAAAGCTTTTTTTCTCTGTAAAACTAACCAAAACCCGAAACATATAAAAAGGAAAAGAGGATTTGACCCCCTGCCCGTGATTGGGTTAAGGACGGAAAACTTCATCAGCTGTACTTAATAAAGTTGAGAAGGTGTAAAAAGCCAGAGGGGTAGGATTTTTGCTTTTTACTTGTGCTCAGTGCACACGCACAGGCAAAAAAAAAAACACATAAATTCCAATTTGACCATTCTCATTCAGGTCGCATCGCCTCGACTCAGACTTGCATCCAATCAACGACCATATACGTATGAAAGTGGCCCTATTCTGATTTGAAGATTGGATATAAGATCGGATACTGTATGTATCCCTACAGCCCTAAAAACATAAAATTGGTATCTCAAGCCAACAAATCACATTTGAGTCACTTCAGCCTGGTAATGTGAATGTAGTACTGGTCACGGTTTAGTTTGTTTTTGGTTAACGATTCAGTCTTATCTCTAGTGTTTGACTAAATATGTTTAATTTCTGAATTCGCACTTACTTCCTGGTTTTGGACTTCTCCCCACTGTTCTGCATTCTCACTGCCTGTTACTAACCTGTTACTAATGACATTGAAATATAATCAAATCGGTCAATAGGATTCTCGTCTGCGCCTGAGTTCTGCATCTGCCCTGTGTCACATTCTAATAGTCCCAAGCATTCATTTAACTCTATTTAACTTCCATTATTGAGAATTTTACCATTTCAAGAATACATGGGGAGAGATACAAGACAGAGAAATTGAGGGAGAAAAACAGGTCAAGCACCTGGAACAGCATTGGGCTTCTGGGCTCAAATGCCCAACAGCAGAGATCTGCCCCCAGAGTCCATACCAACTAGCTCAAAATCACAAGCCACACTGGGGGATTCGCATCAACAACTGCATTGCTTCCAGTCAAGCGACAAATCTTTAGGCTATCCAAAGAGCCTAATAAATTATATCCCTCCAAACATGTTTCTTCTCCAAATCTTGAGTTTTATTACTTTTTGGATCATACAGCTCAGAAATGTTAAATCACAGCTGCAATGTGTAAATTTTGCACAAACAAATGGAACAGTCTTTCATGTATTAATAAATTGGCTGGTGCATATTGGGAGAAAAAAGGCAAATCTCACACTTCAATAGTGTGAATTTCAGGAATTTCAGAAGTAGAAACTAACTTTGTAGGATGTGACCACGTGTGAGTAGTCTAGCTGTAATGAGATGTTTTACAGGGAGTGAAGTCACACTCTTTCATAAGGAAGTTTGTAGCCCCAAATATCAGTGCAATCTATTGTAGCTACTGTTTACATTTGATCACATACAGTTAGCGGGCTAAATTACAAACGTTACTGATGTTCATAGTGTTGTAAGATATCTAACTTTATAATTTAGAGAATCCCAACGAAAACATTATTGTTGAAAATTACAATTGACTTTATCTTTTATACATTAGTTCTGGACATTACCATCACTGGCCTAGTTTACCTGCCAGGCACATCTAAAATGTAAATGCTCAGAGCTAAAGTTAGAGTGGAATAAACAATGGTATCTCAACTGGGTAATGTTTAAAAGACTTTCTACTATTCAAAATTACAAAGTAGTGCTGTGTTATAGCTCTGGCTCAGGGCATAGGAAATAATCCATAATGATAATGGTCTGGCCCAGCAATGCTGTTGCAAACTTTGTTGTAGCAAGCCAACGAGCTGACATGCTCACAGTTGGCAATAGATGATCTTAAATTAACAATGTAGCAATTTATAAGTGCATTATGGCTGGGCGATGCTGTATTACAGGTACTTTTATTACCACAGGACAAAGTTGTGTTGAAACAGTTCAAATCTCCTGGGTTACCTCATCAGTAAGCAATGGCAAAGCCAAAGTGGAGCACCATTGTGGCCAGAGTTGCCACTGTTCTGCAAATTTAAATAGAAAAGCTTTAATAATCTGTCAGCTTCAAACAAATCTGTAAGGTGATTGAACACCAAAAGATAGGTCAGATTCAAACAATTTGAACATTTCAGATAATCAACATATTATCAGTCAACTACAATATATAGGTTTACGTTGCGTGTCAAAGTAACATCCACATGAATGCAAGGACCCAAAGTTTCCATCGGAGCATCACGCTGGCTTGCCTTCTTCCCCTAGTGCACCCTGGTGCCATATCCTCCCCAGGAGATCACCACACATACACCAAGCCATCCATGAGATGTCTGTCTGCCATTGCTCCATGGTCCCGTTCTAAGGTTCACAAGTCCATTGGATGCGCCTGTAGGGGTCAGCATGGGCGCCATGACCAGTCTGCAGCAATGCACTGATTGTTTTGACACTTTTCTATTTCTAGCATTAACTTTCCACAATTTGTGCCACAGTAATGCTTCTGTTGGATCAAACAAGATTGGCAAGCCTCTACTTCCCACATGCATAACTGAGCCTGGGGGGCCCTTAAACCTGTCGCCAGTGACCAGTTGTACTTCCTTGTTCCATTTTCGACAGGTGCTAACCAGTCCTTGGTATGCAGACTAACCAGTGCATACCAAGGACATACTGGACGACCTGATGTTTCGGAGATGCACTGACCTTGTCATTCTAACCATCACAATTTGGCCGTCATTAATGCCACTCAGGTCCCTATGTTTGCACATTTTTCTTGTTTGTAACACATCAACTTCAAGCACTGACTGTTCAGTTTTACTGCTTAATATTTCCCAACCGTTTATTTGTGCCAATGTAGCAAGATAATCAATTCAATGCTCTTTACATCCACTGATGAGATTTCAAGGAATTTCACTTCCTTCATGGACAAATCTAGACATGAGTCAAAATTACCAGTGGCAGAATTATTTTTCTAAGAAAAAAAGGTACTAGAAATAAGAGTTTAAGTCTAAATACAAGATTGTAATGCTTGGAAAGATTTTGTTTTTGCAGTGCAATGTATGGGTTGCTGGATCTAGCTGAGATTCAAAGCAGGTGAGGGCCGAATTCACACACCAGATGAATTTGGTGGAGCGTCTCGCCAAGTCGGTGCACCACATCTGGGCCGATAAATCCAGCCAGAGCCAGGCTGAGATTGAAGCCAAGTGCAGGCTGACTCCACTCAGCAGAACAGGCCTGATGTCATTTCAGTTGGCAGAAATGTATTGAACTAGATGTGACCTGTGCATACTGTGGCGATCCTGCCCCAGTTCGTGTTTGTTAAAGTTAAACTAAGAAAACAGCGGAGTATCGCTATTGGCTGCACCTGGGGAGGGAGAAAGAGCCAATCAGGTCCGGGGTGGGGGGTATAAGAGGGCTGAGTTGCCAGCACGAAAACTGTGCTGTTGTGTGTTGTTAAAGGAATGTGTGTGTTTGGGAGCTGTGAAGAAACGGCCCTTTTAAGGGCCGAGCAGCAAATAAAACGAAGCCCGCCCCGGGCGATGCGAGAACCGCTATTCCTGCCTCAGTCTCAGTTCTTCGGTGGCGAGACCGCTACAATACGTTGTAATCTGGGCAGAGCTGCCATCCTCACCACCCTGACAACTCTTCCCTGCCAAATGCGCAATTTACGCCTGCTGGGTCCTCTCCACAAGCTAGGATATACCAAAATTCACTGGCTACACACCCCATATTGGCCGTTTTCCTCCAACTACACATCTATATGACCAATCGCCACCTAAAATGCAAAATGGCAATTTGCCTGGTTACATCAGCCAGAAAACATCCATCCAGGCATACAGCATTTGGTCCTAAAGTTTTGCCATTTTAAATACAAAAATAAGTCTTAACAAACTTGCAATTCCACTGTTTTAGCTTCTTTGCCTAATTGTTTTAATTCAGCCACAACGGAGGGTTTTTGAGCAAGACCCGCCTGTTAAACGTCATGCCACAGTCCAATTAGATTCAAGTCAGGCCTCTCATCAGGCCACTTAAGACCTATATTTTTTGTTGTTAACTGAAGCAAGTGAGGTCAATAGATCTAGTTGTTTGTTAGTTTGGCTTCTCTTCTGACCTCCTGAATGAATTTTCAATGAGTTCTTGGAGTAAGTTTGGTGGGCTCCTGGGAAGGTTGACCGCTGTTCAAAGTTTTCTCCGTTTGTTGATAATGGTTCTCACCATAGCTCACTGGAGTCCCAGAGCCAAAGAAATTGCTTTGTGGGCCATTCTAGACTGACAGATGTCTATGACCTAGTTTCTCATCTGTTCTTGAATTTGTTTAGATTGTGGCGTCATGTGCAACTTTTTGCCTACTTTACTTTGCCAGACAGGTTCTATTTGAGTGATGTGTAGATTCAGCAGGGCAGACAGAAATCATATCTGGTGTGTCTAGTAAAATTGGACCCACTTATCAATTAAATTTGTTTCATTGGTTGATTTAATGACCAATGGGGCAAATACCTCTTCACATGGACCTAGATAGGGTTTGATAGTTTTTTTCCTTCATTAAATGCTATCATTCACAAACTGCATTTTGTGTCTACGTGAGTCATATTTGTCAAATATTAAAATTAGTTTGATGACCTGAAACATTTAAGTGTTACAAATATGCTAAAATTGAACAAATCTAGAAGGGGGCAGATACCTTGACAGCACTTTATACTGTAGGGCTCCATAAATCCAGTGAAACAACATATTTCAGAGATGTAAGAGGTGAGCAAACTTTAAATACTGTTCTTAAAGCTTCACACTCTCAATTAATTCTAAAATACCACACTTAAAATGCATAAACTGTAAACAGAATCAGTTGTATCAGAATCAGGGAATTGAAAGAGTTGCAGCATGAGCCACACTGAGAAATGTCAGGAAGTATTTCCTTTCCAGCCAGTTCTAATAGAGTGTTAATTTGAAAACCACATGCCTTACATTAGGCGGTGTTGGGGCAACTTCCGACTTTGGCCTTCATTCTTTCCAGTTCTGGACACTGAGGAACAGAAATTCAATTGCACAAAGGGGAACAGTTCGCCATGTTCCAGGGCTGTTATTGGACAGATGTGTCAAAGCTTCATATCTTCAATCAAGTTTTTCAAATCTTAGCGTTTTTGTCCTTTTAGGAATCAATTAAAAGCAATCATAACTAGGCTTATGCCATCGGAGGCGACAGCTAAGGGTATATCCCCGAACGCCCCCAATCCTCCAATTCCCCAATCCTTGAATAGAGCTTGAACAGACTTTCATTTGAACTTGATTTCAGGTCAATTGGACAAATGATTCTGAAGATATGGCCAATATGGTAATTTTTCCATCACAAAGCGCCACCTGGTGGCAAAATATTGAACCATACAGGTATAATGTCATGATGTGACACGTTGTGAGGTCATGACCTTGCAGTTGCACATAGTTTCATGTCGATTGGACAAATCGTTCCAAAAATATGGCAAAAATGGTGAATTTTATGTCACAAAGCTCCACCTTGTGTCAAAACTTTGAACCAAACAGGTATAATGTCATCATGGGACCCATCCTCAGGTCATGACCTTTCATTTGCACTTGATTTGAAGTGAATTGGACAAATATTTTCAGAGATATGATAAAAACAGTGATTTTTTCAGTTTTTGGCCTCTGGTGGCCAATCTAGAAATTGGAAATTGTCTAAAATCGAATCAGTTCTTCCTCTTTAAGATACTTATTTATATGCAAAACTTTGAATTTCTAATTGAAATATTACTGAAGTTATCACGTTAACACATAAATCAATTTTGGCCCCTGGTGGCCGATCTAGAAATTGTAAATTGTCCAAAATATAATCAGTTCATCCTCTTTATGATACTTGCTTATGTGCAAAACTTTAAATTTCTAATTGAAATATTACTGCAGTTATTGCGTTAACACGTAGGGTGGCGGCGGCGGTCGGACCAAAAACATAATATCCCTGGAACGCCATTCGGCGTTCGGGGATATAATTACATGCATTTTTAGGAAATGTCCGTCACCATTCATTATCTATTCATTTCATCATTTTTTATTATAACACCATAATTCTAGTTTTTTTTCTCCCGTGCTGCAAGCATTTTTATTCTCTCTAATAAAGCACTTTGAAGTTTTGTTTTGACAGATAATATATAAATAAAGGTAGAAACTCTGAAAGAAGGAGAACGTGCATATCTAAAATTCTATCTCTTGAGCAGGACACTTCTTTTTGTACTCAGAGCAACTACATGATACTAATTCACATCACTACCAAAAGATTTTTCACAGCTGAGACCAAGAAACCAGCACGACCCTCATTTTAAATCTCAAGTGACATGCCAAAAAGAATTATTATACCAGAACAAGAATGTCTGCGTCCTTCAAGGAATAACACTGATTACCAGTGGGTAGGTGGCAAATGGTTCTGTGGAACTAATGCAGTAGGTAGCACTATCTGGCTATCTGTCCTCAGAGGGTAACTGCCACACTCTGGTTGTTTCCTTGTTTTCTCCCCCAGTCCACACATTTGTGTCAGTTTCAGTCTCGTTCCATCAATTCATGAATAATTATCTTGTTCAAATTCCATCCCTACAGGTTCCTCATCACATTTGCACATTCCTCTTCCATCTGTTGATTGGAGCCTTTGTGTATTTAAGTTCCTGTGTTTTGTCTCCCCTTCTCTGGGTCGTTACCATTCGTTGTCCTAAGCACCGAGTCAATCTATTGTCTCTTCGTCCTCCGTCTCTGGTAATTTAGGAAAGCTTAAAGAAACTAGTAACTGATTTATTAGGGATATATCCCCAGGGTCAGTGTTCCTGGTGAAAGGCGCTCCTCCCAGTCCCTCCTGCATTTGAGTTTGAGAGTGGGCACAGCATGCCACGGACCTTTAGATTTCCCGGTGCAGACCAGTTTCCCCCACTATGCCTAAGCCTGACCTTCAGTTTCCTCATTGCTCCTGCCTGGCATCGGACCGTCTCCAGACCATTCTTTGGCTAGACTGTCTCTTGAGTTTCCTTTCTGTTTATTTAAGAGCAACTTGCAGCAATTGAACTTCATTAAAAGTGCCCCTGTGACTTGAACTGAGAATTGCGCCTGGTGTTTGTTTCTGCAGCTCATAATAGAAACCTGCGGCACAAATGTTCTGGAATTATGGAATTTTATTTTATTTTTTGCTAAATGGGTTTTAAAGTTTTGTGATGTTTTTCTATGATTATTTTTTGTAGTTTAATTTGAAGAGTTTCATAGCAAAATGCAATAAATGCCAATTTTTGAACAACCACCTTGATAAGATCATCATTGGGAGGCTGGTAGTCATGCCAGGTTCAGGCCATAGCAACATGCTATATATCCCAGCATTTAGCATGGTTGAACATCAGCTTTCATTCCAAAACGCAATAAGCTCCAAGCTTGTTTTTCCACAAATTGCGATATATTTGTGCAGTCAATCAGTGGTGGAGAAACCCGCGCTGCCAACAGCCTCCGATTGCTGAGAGACTCTTGTTTTGGGTAAAACAGAAATATGCGAGTCATTTCCATGTAGCAAGCTCTGCGCGCAAAAAGACCCTTATTTATCCCTCGAGAATGTGTTTCCTTTCAATGAACATAGTTTTCTCCCTGATGACTGAATTTTTGGCCTCATTGATTCACAAGGACAGCATAAAACATGCCGAGTATTTAGAGTTATTACAAAAACATGGGAGTGTTTATGCCCATGATATTGACTGGCAGGCATTTGACTACAAATCGCACTTCAACATATATAGAATATTATAATAAAATATAATATTATTGTATATTATTACAAATATGATTATAATATATAAGATATAAAATGTACAAAAAATGAAAACTTTGGATTCTGATCAATTTTTCTTTGTGGTCTTCATATGCAAAGTGTCCCTTTTTTCAACGACCTTACAAACTCAATTGCATTTTCACAACCACTTTCGCAATCATCACCAACTGAACTGAGCTGGCCTGTGGTCAGCCAACTGTAAGAAAATATGCAAATGACCTGACCTGATAAGATGTGCAAAGGGGGTAAAAAAAAAAAAAACTGATGGTAATACATGAATAATATACCCGTCTTCCTGACACCCTGGGTATTGCTCTGGGAAAGCGCAGATGGACTTCACTGCCCCCTTCTCTTTCTCTCACTCTTTAAAGAATGATGCCTTAAAACCCGCGCTAGCAGCCATTAAACACTCTTCCTAGTGCCTTTATTTATTCAATCCTCTCACTTCTGGAATGCATCAACAGGGTACAAAATGGGCACGGCGTCGGTCTCGCATGCACACGCCCTCTCTTCTTCATGGTGCTGCCATGACCCCATTACGTTTTACCTGCACTAGTTAAGGTGCCGGAACACAGAATTGAGATGATAGCGCACAAAACTGACCGTCACAATGCTGATGTTACAGTCGCAACAGGGAGCAAAGACTGAAAACAATAGTGGAGTTTTAGAAGAGGAGCTTCACCGAATTGTGAAAAAACAATAAAATATAAATTCTGGAGAAAATAGGTTTTTAGAAAACTTATTATGTTGGCAGTATTTCTCAATGACTGCAGAATACTAACAATAATGTTATAATGAAACAGAATAAATAATAAAAAAACATAAATTAAAAAAAAATCCTTGCAATCCTTCACCCGTGGAAAGTGGGATTTCTGCAGATGTCCCACAAGGCTGAAATGATAGCAGAATGCCTGCCAAATTCAAAGTCGCCATTTTGCAGTTCTTTAGAATTTATCAGGAGATACTGCGGAGTGCCCACAACCCACAGGAGATATGCCTCAGAGTAAGTTAACCCCCTTTCCAACTGTCAACATGACATATTAAAAATAAATGAGAAGTACTGACTCCCCCTGGATATGATAATCAGCTGAAAAATGTACAGTTTGTAAAAAATAAAAACACACAATCAGAAGACATGCGGCGAGCCAGTTCTCATTTTCTCCCCGCATGACCAAACGAGACAGTACGGCACTTTTCTGGTTTTCTATCTCTGCCCACATTTTTTCTCTGGCTTCTTATTGCGAAACCTCAGAGGAAATGGAAGCAAAATGGGTAGTTGTCATTAAAAAAATTGGCAAGGTCTTTCAATAGTAACACACCAAATCATAAAAGCTGTCTAGACATAAAAGGGACATGCAGAACAAGGGCATCAAATCCCTGTGCCGGTGCCACCTGCAATTTCACTCCAAAACTCCAAGGTGCACTTAAGGTTGTTTGGAAATCATTCATTCTGTCCTCCTCACATCTTTATACAATGTAGTGAGTTAGCACGACTCATAGCAGTTTTATGTGGGCCAGCTAGCTCTTCGGGGATAAATGTACATCAAAGCTGTCCAACACTATGACTGAAGATCTCCAGTTCTGCCGAATTTCACCCTAATTTCAACACTATTACAGCTCCTCCCATTCAACAGCAAGAGCTATTGCTCAGCCTCTCATTAGTTGAATCATGTGTGGCAAATTAGAGATGAGATAAAAATCTACAGGAATCCTCCACAAAAAGGGTTGGGCGGTCCTGACGTGAATCTACACACAGATTAATGCCCCCGGTGTGAATATCTGTTGCTGTATTCCAGCACATTGAGCCAGCTCTATTAAAATGCAAAACCATGTAAGCCAGCCAGTCACTTGCGAACACAGACAGAACAAAGGCTGGGAAAAATTATAGGGCAACAGACTGACCCCCTCCCATCAAAGCAATTACAACAGGTTGAATGAATTTTCTATCCTCTGTATTCAAGCAGTGACAAACAATTGGCTGCCTTGTGGAATACATTTCATAATTGGTCTACAGCCTCAGAGTATTTGTGCACTTATAAATGATTCCTTTTCTTCATGGCATTTGTCAGCTCAGGCTCATCAGCCAGCAAGCATCACCTTCTCATTCTTCCAATTAACTCTGAGTGCGAACCAAATACAGGATATGCCTCATATATCCAAGTAGGCTCTTACAAACACATATGTACACATGACGGTGTGTGTCCTTTCCTCAGGAAATCAATGTTTGCAGATTTCTGACTGAGTGTGTGAGAACAGAGCCCAACGGATTAAAAGCTGCATTCCTTATGCTGGTACAGGGAAGCAGTTCTCATGATGGTGGGTCAACAGCATTAAAATAGTGAAGTGCAGAGAGCAAAACATCCCCCACTGGAGTCGCAACTGCGATATGCGTATCTTCAGTCTATCTGCTGCGTATTTACGCAAGTTTGTTTCAGGGATGTTCTATGAAAACTGTCGGAGGAGTTGATTTCACCAGCCAAATACTCTCCGATAAGGACGGACGGATGGCGTCGCGACACAATCCACTTTTTGGGCTTTCGCCTGGTGGGGATAACAACCCTGGAGGGGCCAGGAAAGCAGAAATCAAACATTTATCTTCTGCGGACAACAAAAAGGCAGAAGACAGAGGGGGCAACAGAATGACAAACGTACGGGTAACCAGCTGGAATTAAAACATGTTCCACAAACATTTTGCTCATAATTTAAGACAACATTTTGCTAAATTATGTAATTTGTAAGAAAATTCCCATTTGAGCACACTTTGTCCCATTACACGATGATCTAGCGTGGAAGTGGGATTTAAAAATTTTTTTTCATTAGGCACATGAATACACTGGCCCCCGATGTGTTTGTGTCTTCGATGTTACTGCCAACGATTGTCGAAATGTGAACCCTTTGAAGTGTAGTATAATATGTGTGATTCTTAACTGATAGTGTGATGTTCTTAACTGAATATTATACTGCTGATGTAACAAACACTTCTGGTTACAGTAACCAACAGTTTAATTATACTGACTTAGAACTTTGAGTAGTTTGCTTTTTGCGTTTTACCCAAAGTGCTCAGGTGACCTGCGTTGTGCGATGAGTGAACAGGTCCCCCCTGTGGCTGCTGTGATTCAGAAGAGAGCATGAGATTCTGGCTCTTGGGAAAGATAATTTACAAATTGATTTGCAATTTGTAAGGGGTGATCACTGAGCACCAGTGTTTTGCCAGATGAGGAAGTGTACACCAGGAATTCATAGAAAACACAATACAAAAGAACAAGGAATCAAGGTTCCTGAATGTAAATGACTAAAACATAAAAATGGAACTGATATAACAGTGCCATGTATTACTAAAATAAAGATATACAGAAACGAGGTGCCTGGATTACTGACGGAAGTGCTGACCGAATAACAAAAGGAAGCGCGCTTAATTAGAGATTAACAAATATACACATGAACTGCGGGAGAAAAGTCTAAACAAGACTATGGTATAACAAGAGGCTTACGAGACTTCACACCGAATGAGTGCGAGAGAACACTATTGAATGTACGCAATAGGAAACGGCTGTAGACAATTAGGTGGAGTGTGGAATGCAGTCCAGGTTTTGATAGGCTGGTGAATTGGAGGGCTGGAGGCCTGGCGAGGCCTGGTGTTACAAAATTACATAAGAGAAGGACAACCTCTAAACCTTACACCAGTGGTTGTCAAACTCGTTCCCGGCGCCCCACGATGTATGCTGGTTTTTGTTACAACCAAAACTGCAATCTTAGACTTTTAACAAGGTGTCGATTTGTCTTAATTAGCTGCATTCCATGTTAAGTGGAGATATGAAATTTTAATTCTTCATGGCATGTACAGATTTGTCAAATGTGGCTTAAGAGGACAAATAACTGCTCTAAACATGAATGCACCTAATTAAGGCAAATCTACAGCTTGTTAAAGTCCTAAGATTGCAGCTGTGGTCGGAACAGAAACAAGCAGATACAGTGGGGCACCAGGACCGAGTCTGAGAACCACTGCCTCACACAAACCAAGCTCATTTTCCCCAGAGGTTGCACCACACGGCAAAAAAAGAAAGAAAAAATCTAATAATATACAATCACATAAAACAAACAGATAATACCATTACAGTGGAAGACCGATTATAAAAATGAGTCATTTTGGCAGTGCAATAATTGACGGTTGGGATTTAGAAATATTATAGGGTAATATGTAATATTTTGCAAATAGCAGAATTTTGGAAGCATCTACATGTAAAGATAAAAGAAGTTTATAACGAAACAATTGATTTAATCGCATACAAGGGCGCAGGCAGAAGGTAGCTCTATATTTACTCTACATAAAAATTAGTAGAGGTTTTTTTTTTGCTTTGAAAAGTTCAACCAGTGTGTTGTCATTTAAATGGCAATTGACTTGATTTTTTTTTTTTAAATTTGGTTACTTATCATGCATTTAAAGTTCTCCCGCAGCATCGAAACCTTCCGTTTCAAGAGCTGATAAAGGTGATGCAATAAGTCAAATGGCTGAGCGATAACAATTTAAAAATATGCATAAAAGGAGCATTCCTACGAGTGCCTCTGACCGAGTAACGGGCTTTAGAACTGGAGTTGGTCCCCGGGCGCTGCTCTGTGGCTGCCCACTGCTGCTAACTACAGGATGGGTCAAATGCAAAGGACAAATTACCCCACATCTTAAAAGAATAATTAAATAAATTAAACACTTCGTTTTCCTTTTTCCTTTTTAGCACATGAATAACAAAGTTTTTTTTCTCACCCTGACCTCTCAATTGTTTGCAAGCAAGGTTTTATGGATGGAGCTGTACTGGCTTTGCCCACACTTGTCAAAACTTTCTAAGGAATGAATCACTGCTGTTTATACACTCAGAACTGTGGTCCAGAATATATAGCTCCTAAAGTCAGCTGTGAATAAAGCCGTCAGAGACATAATGACTGCCAAAAATTATGGCTAAATAATCTCGCTAAACATTGGACTCTGCTGTTAGTTGAGTTATTGATTACAAGTTTAGCAGAAATGCAGCACTTTTTTTTGAAGCTATATTGCACCATTATTCACACTCTTATCAGTCCGCCATTCACTCAAACGTACTGGAAATTTAGAGTCTCCTAACTTTCACATCAGGAAGAACTATTCAGATTATTAATTATTAGAAACAACAATATGTGACGCCTCCATTTTGAGAGTTCTGTTCTTGAGGGGCTGAAAAACTGCATCAGAACCAATAACAGTTGGTTAAAAAAAACCTTTATGATGAGGGAACTGTACAACAATAGACCTGGTTGAGGCTGTATTCTTGTGGAGTGAAGCCGTACTTCCAAGAGCCCAGTCTAACTCCAGACTGAGCCAACACCATCTGTGATTTGTGTTGCGACTGAAGAGCTAAAATGCCGCCTAGGGACAAAGAGGCTGGGTAAAAGTTCCAACTAGCTTCTCTGGTCACTTGAGAGCTGAAAAACACATGAGCAGCCTGCTAAATAGACATGATCAAAAATGGGTTGCATATTCCACCTCCCTGGAGGATATAAACATGCATACTCACTCATGCACACGCACACACACGCACACACACACACACACACACACACGTGCGCGCACACACACAGACGCACACACACGCACACACACACACACACACACACACACACACACACACACACGCACACACACACACACACGCGCGCGCACACACACACACACACACACACGCACACACACACACGCACACGCACACACACACGCACACACACACACACACACCATTCGAACATTAATACCGCCTGCTTAAGATTGTGTAGGTTCTCTCATACAGCCGAAACAGCATTGTCAAGCTGACGTCCACTTGAATTCCCGGATCGAATCCATGGTTTCCCAGGAGAAAACTACTCGGAGCATCACTCTCCCTCCACCAACTTGTCTTTTTCCCCACAGTGTGTCTTCTCTGCCATCTCTTCCCCAGGTAAATCGTGCCTGCTGCTACGAGCCGATGCACAGGATGTAAAAGAAAACTGGACTCACCAGACCAGGAGGCCCTCTTCATCTACCCCATGGTCTAGGCACAACACCCATGTCTCCATGTGGCACTTTTGGAGCTGGACTATGGTTAGAATGCATTGATGAGCCTTGGGAACCCAATACCCCATCACCGGTTATATTTTGTGCCTCCTTGTCCACTGTCGGCAGATATCCACCACTGCTGACTGCAAGCACCCCTGAACCCCTACCACTTAGGAAATGTGGCAAATCTCACCACTTTGGAAACTCATCAGGCCATAATAATTCGGACCTAGTCAAAATTGCTTTGACAATGAGGTCTGTCTGTTGACTTACTGCGTTTTGCCTCGGTCATATCTTTGGATGTATTGCTGCGTATTGCTGCGCTATCCGGGGTATATCAATAAGCGGCTGTACCCAGCAATACGCGACAAAATTTGAAGGTAGCAGTCACAATATTGCGTATCTAGCTCGTAGGTAGCTTTGAAGTGTACATTACAGACTTTGAATGTATTCAGTCGTGCAAAAAATGTGTTTCGCGTCCAGTGTGCAAGCGGCTTAATACTATTATTGTCACTTGGGTTTTATTGTTTTTTCCTCTCTGCAACAGGTCTCAAAAAAGTTGGGACACAGGCAAAAAAGGGCTGAAAATGCAATTCATATATAAGAGAATCGGCTGAAAGATAATTTAGCAAGTAATTAAGTTAACTGGCATCAGGCGTGTAACATGATTGGCTATAAAAGAGATGTCTCAGAGAGGATGAGTCTCTCAGAAGTAAAGATGGTCAGAGGCTCTCCAACCTGTGAAGGCTTACGTAAAAAAAATTGTGGAATACTTAAAAAACAATGTTCCTCAACGTCAAATTGCAAAGGCTTTGAAGGCCTCATCATTGACAGTGCATAACATCATCAAAAGATTCAGAGAAACTTGAAAAATCTCTGTGCATAAGGGACAAGGCCGAAGACCTTTACTGGATGTCTGTGATCTTCGGGCCCTCAGGCACCACTGCATCACTCATTGGCATGATTTGGTCATTGACATTGCTAAATGGGCCAAGGAATACAACGAGAAACCACTGTCCGTAAACACAGTCCGCCGTGCCATCCACGGATGCCACCTAAAACTCTATCATGCAGAAAGGAAGCCATTGTTGACCATGATCCAGAATCGCCACCGTGTTCTGCAGGCCAAGGCTCATTTAAAATGGACTGTAGGAAAGTGGTAAAGTGTCCTGTGGTCAGACGAGTCCAAATTTGACAGTTTTGTTGGAAATCATGGGCATCGTGTCCTCCGGGCTAAAGAGGAGAAAGACCACCCCTCCTGTTATCAGCGTTCAGTTCAAAAGCCAGCATCTCTGATGGTATGGGGATGCATTAGTGCATATGGTGTGGGACACTTGCATGTTCTAAAAAGCACCATGAATGCTGAAAGGTATATAAAGGTTTTAGAGCAACATATGCTACCCTCCAGACAACATCTATTTCAGGGAAGGCCTGAATATTTCAGCAGGACAATGCAAAACCACATACTGCAGCTATTACAACAGCATGGCTTCGTAGTAGAAGAGTCCGTGTGCTGAACTGGCCTGCCTGATCTTTCACCAACTGAGAACATTTGGCGCATAATTAAATAAAATGTCCATCAAAGGAGACCCAAAATTCTCCAGCAGCAGGAAGCCTGTATTAAACAAGAGTGGGATCAAATTCCAATGGCTAAACTCAAGAAATTTGTCTCCTCAATGCCCCGACGCCTCCACTCTGTGTTAAAAAGAAGAGGGGATGCTGCACCATGGTAAACAGGTCCCTGTCCCAACTTTTTTGAGACACGTAGCAGCCATAAAATTTGAAATGAGCTCATTTTGTGGATAAAACATTTCAACATCAACATTTGCTATGTTATCTCTATTCTATTGTGAATAAAATACTGGCTGTCATTTTATTCACAATTTACACTTCGTCCCAACAATTTCGGAATTGGGGTTGTAAACCAGGTTGGAGCTGGCGAGCTCTCAGCGCAGTTTTGGCAGGGCCTTTATCCACAAAATTGTCACTGCGTCATGATGAATATATGACACCTCCCCCTACTACGCCACCACACCCATCTCGGCGCACATCCGTCTACCAAATAGCCAAAGTGGCTGCGCACGGTGTTGCACCGCACAAAATTACCACAGCGCAGGCTGCACCGGACAAAATTACCACAGCCACGCTGCACCACCCTGCGCTGCGCCAAGAAAGTAGAGCCCATAATGTAGAATGTAAATAAAAACAGACTGCAATGACTTAACACGCGAACCTTTGTTGGCAAAACCGCTTTTTTTTTTCATTTTGTTTGAGCTATCAAGCTAGTCAAACTCTCACACAGAAACAAATACACCATTTTATGAGCAACAGGAATTCAGAAGCTTTAAAAGACATTTACGTTTTTCTGTCACCATTAATGCGGACAGGAAAATTCTTGATAATTATTGAAATTAACAATATTACAAAATATGGGGAAATGGTCTGTAATTCAACCAATAGATCCCCAAAACTGAAAAAATCAACACTTATTTGCAAATTAGTAAACATAACTGGGAACGGGTTTGGTGAGGTAATGCACTTTAAGGTGAGGTGAGGGCAGAGCTATAATCCCTATAGCCATTCCAATTACCACTTCACTTTCATTAATTCATACTGAGCTTCAAGAGTCAAAGTTGATTTGTTTCAAAAATACAATAATTTTATGATTGATAGCACACAATTTTGAGAGCTTTCAGAGCCACTTTGGTAGCAATCTTATTTGGCTCGTGGAAAATTGGTAATTTTTAATATCATATTTGGATGGAACACATTTGTGGTCATGGACTTCATGATCCCGGAAATGTATTGCTTTATCTCTAAGCCATTTTTTTTTAATTCTCTGTATTTTTTCCTGCGTCTTCAATGTTGAATTTTCATGAAGATATTTTTGTGTTCGCACCCCTCGCTCTGCACTAAAATAATGAAAATAAACTGTAGTAAGATGATATTCTAAACGTGTTAAATGTTATTTCAGTTATTTTTCCTCTCCGTGATGCTCAAATCTACATTCTGAAACCTTAAATGGGGTAGTGCATAAATTTCCAGATTTTGCTTCTGAGCAAAGGGGTTAATTCATCTTAGTCAACCCCTCTTACAACAGTGCCACAGCTGGGCTATCTTCTCCTGTCACAAAATTACTGGAATAGAGTTAGACATGGCCAGTTTTGTTCCGCGATACCATAAGCAATTGTGTTCCCTGACTGCATTCAGGTCGTCAAAATAGAGCACGATCTTTGTGTGTGTGCTTATGAATATGCGTGCATGTGTGTATGTGTGCGTGTGTGCGTGTGTGTCTAGACAGCTCAAGTCACAACTTTTCAGAAAACAAGCATTAGAAGCAGACATCAAGTGAGCAATTAGCGGAGTTAGGATCCTTTCCATTATAATTATCCTTCAACATATTAAGGTAAAAATGTGGGTCATTGCCCATTACCTTAAGAACTTTTTGTAATTTCTGACTCTGCAAATGCAGGGGCACATCCAAAACCCCAAATCAGAATGCATTCCGCATTCTCAAGTTTAACTACGAGTGAAATTAAAATCTCACTGCTCTGTGTTGCAAAGACAATCAGTGCAGACTATTTTTACTCCCAACATCATAGCCATTCTCCTTTTCTCCATCATAGTCCACAGTATGCACAACAATTTTGCATTTGAAGGATGAGCCACTTCAGACTTCCAGAATTTTGATTAAAATTTCATGGAGGAAATTTTCTGCTAAGCTACAGCTGCTCCAGACAGAATTCCTCAGAAATCAATAAAACCAGCTGGTGTGGCGAATATTAAAGATGTCTGCTCTCAACCATAAATAACTGCTGCAAATTCTGTACCCTCATTCACACCAAATATAATTTCAACACATGCAAAATACAGTCATTGATCCACTGAACATGCAGTATAAGGACATGATGCATGTAGAAATGCAAAAGTTAAGGGCGTTAAAATAACCAAAACTTGTCGTTCAGTTGCTGTATATTACAGTCCCAAAGATTAGTGAGTTTTTGTTCATGAGGTTCTCTCATGAACACACCACTGACACAAATGACTAAAAAAAGGCAGTGAAATATAGCCTAATCAAAGGGGCACTGTCACAACCGAGTATGCATAGTACACTTGAAAAAATGGCCAATTTTTTCCGTTTGTCAGTTATGAAAATTGCTAGTTCAATGGTATATTGCGATTAAGCAAGCCATTCTTTCCAAAACAACTTATTTACTTCAGGGCAGGACTCATTTTTGGTCTGTATCCTATATCAGTCTTTTTTAAACATCTATTTTGTTTGCGCAGAACTTTGAGACATTTGCTTCCATCATGCCATGTCTGGCCATGAATATTCAAAAATAACGTACCTTTGTGGAATTTCTACTGATTTCTCTTTCCAAAATATTGAACTAGAGCACAGAATAATGCAAGGTAGTCATATTTACCACAGCCTTTCCTCGCTAGCGATGTCTTCCTCAACTTCTCTCAAATGCATATTCCCTGGATGTCAGAATTTGCAAAACTGCTTGGTTACCCCATTTTCATTTCCTTAAAGTTATTACATCATAAACCATTGTAAATTCCAGAGATTTTTTTCCCGTACAATCTGCCTAATGCTATTTATGTCCCAGGTCGTTTAGTCACTTCGTGACAATTTCAAACAAAACACTGGATCAGCATCTTTGAATATTGTATTGCAAACGATCGCGGCCACTTCCCATGCCATCTGGCGAATACTACATTCAGTGCTCAGGAGAACTATCTCAACCTGTTTGGAAAATTTATACAGGTAATATAGATTTCAGTTTTGGGGATGCGTCAGAATTTAGTGTCAACTTACTGACAGTCGGCATCACAATTTAATGCAAAACAAGCTGCAACAAACTACCACCAGTTTGGACTGTTGGAGGACTTTATGCGGCAGGAACATCCACATGGTCGATATTGGGTGGCATTTTTGTGGTACATCAGATAAAGTGTTTAGAACTCCATGACGGCCACTCGGTGACTTAGAAGCGTGTCATGGAGTAACACAGTGTCATGGGGTGAGACATAGAGCAGAATGTTAGCATAAACAGTTGTGTAAGCCGCAATGAAATCCAGGGAGAACTAAAACTCAAGTTCTTTCTCACAGACGCATGACTTTGGGAGACCGAAACACTTCTGGGCCGCAAAATGCAGAGATAACCAAACTCAAACGTTTCTCACAGATGCAGAACCTTGGTAAATTTACGCCCATTGTCTAAGGACACCTGCACCCGGCAAAAGTATTTCAGAGCCGTGGGAGCAAATCGATTAGGGTGTTCCCCAAATCACCCTAAAATGACCTTCACAAACTTACCCTGTGTTGGACATTGTCACAGTGCCATCCACTGGACTTTTCAGGAACCACACCTACAAAATAATTCTCATTACTCCCCATGTACGAATTTTCAAGGACTTTTTCTATCGATCCAAAATCCTCATCTCACCAACAAAGTCAGAAATGTAATGTGTATTAATGTTGATTGGTAGCATTGATGCAGATTATATTTGTAATTTTGTATGGTACCGGAAATAGACGTTGGAATTATATTCTGAGGGGGGGCGAGATTTTAGATGGGGGTTTGTGCTCATATATGTACGCACAGTGTTATCTGAACAAGGATTTGATTTAAGCGGGATACTTTGATTACCACACAGTTATTAAAGGCTGTATCAACTATTATTGACAGTAACATTCTCAAAACACAACAGAGCCGCTCGCCCCTCTCCTTCAGAAGCTTGGAACATAAACGTGCTTTTCTTAAAGTGAAACTTCTGAGTAAAGCTGCTTTCACACCGGATGTGAAACAATTTTTTTGCGGGACAGATTACATTCAAAGTCAATGCAAAACCACGAGTACACTTACTCTGAGTTGCTGAGTTTTCGGGTTCAGAACAGGTTATTAGTTCAATCAACCCTGAGTTAACTTATGCCACAGTCAGGCGAATGCATGAGGATATTAAAACCCTCATCAATGGAATACAGATAACACGATTCACCATGGCAACAGTGGAGAAAAAAAGTTGCGCATCTTATTTTTCTCCAGCAGTGTTGGACAAATTAAAAGGGATCTATTTTGCAATATTTCCAAGGTTACATTTTGATCTTGGACTCCCCTAGAGTACTCCCGATCGTTCAAAACAGTCCTTAAACAGGGTCCTTATTTAGCTCATACTGCCATCCCCGAAAAACCCTATTTGTAGTCCATTGTAGTCTCTGCCTGAAAAGCCTCGTTGGGGTGGTTCTTCCGCTATGGCCCCCACTCCCCGTGTGCCCACTTTCTTCTGACTGGCCAGCTCTGTGGAGGGCAGAGTTGGGCGGGACACAAATTTTTTTTCCTACCCGTTATATCCATTGTCATTTTTTTGGCTCCTCTGATTGGCTGCTTGTTTGATGTCATTAGATATTTATACACAAGCACATGTATTCGCAAAACATGTTTAAAATAATATTCTAGGATCAACTGGGCTCAGATGAATTTCTCAGAATGACTAGTGAATGAAGTATGATTAATGGATAGATTAACCATCAGTGGCCACGTGCACTGCTCACCAGCAGATTTCTAAATCTCACAATATCACAAAAATGGCCGGCTGGCCTGAAGGCCTTGTGTCCCCCGTCGCAGAAGTGACCAGAAACATGTGGCAAAAACTGTTCTGATGGCTGAAAATAATGTGGTGCACTGTACCACTAATAATGTGAAGTACAATGACACTGTGGCTCATTGGTCATTGGTTGAACGGAGAGATGGATGAGGGATGGTTCATTGTGATATGAGCTAAATATAACCATGGGTTATGTGAGAGATTACAATTTTCATGACTTGTGGATGATGGACGCATTGCCAAGGCCTAGTTTTGTGCCCATGGCTGAGATCAACCTAACAAGCCAATAAGAATGTCATATGAATTTGGTGAGCCTCCATCAAAGCTGTCAAAAGTTATTGCGAGTACAGTGTTCTTCACATGTTTTTGCTCAGTGACCTTGAAAAGTAGGTGAAGGTCACTCATCATTGAACCTGGGCAAGGCCTTCATGAGAGGCATATGTGGTGTGAATTTGGTGATCCTCCGTCAAGGCTGTCAAAAGTTATTGCGAGTACAGTGTTCTTCACATGTTTTTGCTCAGTGACCTTAAAAAGTAGGTCAAGGCCAATCATCATTAAACTTGAGCAAGGCCTTCGTGAGAGGCATATGTGGTGTGAATTTGGTGATCCTCCGTCAAAGCTTTCAAAAGTTATCGCGAGTACAGTGTTCTTCACATGTTTTTGTTCAGTGACCTTTAAAAGTAGGTCAAGGTCAATCATCATAAACTTGAGCAAGGCCTTCATGAGAGGCATATGTGGTGTGAATACAGCGGCGAAACATTGTGGCGAAATACAGGACACATAAAATGTGACAGTGTGCCCACACGGTGAGAACAATATTCATGTCTGTGCATGGGCCATAGAAACATAAAGATCAAGCGTCAAGGATAATTTTACGTCCAACACGTGATAAGTTTTACTTTGATCAGAGGTGCACTCTCCGGGATTTTCGCTGCTCAAAGTCGTTTATTAAGCCATATTTTACCATGAGTAGTACCAAAAGCAATAATGATTCCACACTTCTCACGTATTGCTTTTGCTCAGGGGCTGGAAGCTGCGATGAGGTTATAAGAAAA
The DNA here is from genome assembly GCA_029721435.1 of Gymnothorax reevesii. Taxonomy (NCBI): domain Eukaryota; kingdom Metazoa; phylum Chordata; class Actinopteri; order Anguilliformes; family Muraenidae; genus Gymnothorax; species Gymnothorax reevesii. The sequence goes on from CM056576.1 coordinate 49,172,843, forward strand.
CTATTCATAAAGGTGGAATAACTTGACTGGGAGTTACACCGCGTTATACAGCTTTGTATGCGTTTGCGAATTAAGTTACTCTTACCATAATATAGCCATTCAGTGAACTATAGCTAGTTACCGTTAGCTAAGGTAAATCTTGGTAATTAATTATCAATATTTATATTTAAGTGGTATGATTCAGTCTTTACTGTAACTTTACTAGCAACCTGTACAGGACATGAGCTTATCTGAAATGATTTGAGGTGCTTTCGTGTGTCCCAACTCTAGCTACTTTTAGATTTCTGGGATGATATCTAGCTTGCGCGCTAGCTCAAGAGAAATTGCTATTACAGCCAGCTAAAGGAGGTAGGGTGAAAACCAAATAACACTGGCTAAATATGAGTTATTTTCGAGGATTTTCCTTTATAATAGCTAGCTAGTAAGGGGTAATGACGGGTAGAAAAAAAAAAATTTGCGGGCGGGAGGAGGCTGCAGAGCGCAATTTTCCGAGTCCGCCTCCCCAGAGTGAAACGTGAGACACGGCTGCCATCTGATAAGGAAGCGGCGGGAAAATTCTGCACTCTAACGCAGTACATGTGCATAGATCTAATAAAATGAACGGCAAAAGTGGAGGACGCAGTGCGAAAGTCTGGCAGTTCAAGCTCAAATTTGCTATCGGCTACAGTTTGCAATGGCAACAGTGGTGAGCATGGGCGCCTAACTTTGTGTAAAAGTGGGGGGGGGTTTGGAGTCTCAGATATTAGTCTTGATGCTAGTTATATTCAATCACACCGCTGAATAAGAATATGATCTTCATTTCCTTCTAGCAGCTTTGCATGAAGCCGTTTTTTTTAATAAAACGGCAACAATAATTGTAGTCATCAATGCTTGCTCCCGATCGGTTGTATGTATAACAATTAGGAATATATCATATCTCGAGAACCAGATTGTTGGGGAAAAACTGATGGCATATTCAGAATAAGCGACCAAAATTTACCTAACAGGTCAAATATCTCAGTCACCAAGTTCCCCAGTGTTACTGCAAAGTTCCTTCACAAAACAGTATTTGTCCCTTAATGAGGAAAAATGTCAGCTTTAATCTAAAATAAAATGAAAAAAAAAAAAATTTGAATTTGATTTAACGATGAACACTCGCAGCTTACAGAATGGCTTACATTTGACAGAAATCTCCACACACCCCATTTTCCCATTCCCTAAAATCTAACATTTTACATTTGATTTGTATACTGTGATGAGTCTCAATGCTATGTCAGAGAACCAATTCCTTAAAAGAGATGAGAAAACATAACATTTAAACAATTCTCCCACCCTTATCATGCATCATGTTCAAAGTACAGGAAATATCAAAGAAGCTTAGAAATTATTCCCGTTTATATAAGCATTGTGAGAACAGTAAAAAATGGAGGTCATACCCAGAATTTTGAAGCTTTTATATTTGGAGAACCCACGGGGTCAATTTTGACCTCACCTAATTAGCCCCTACCCTACATTAGCAGATGTCAATCTTTATGCCAAGTTAATATTTTTCTTGAGGAAAAAAGATTTCTTGGGTTCTCAAGGGTTCCGAGTCAAAATTTTTAATGTCAGCACCAAGACATACAATTTATTTGTAGCCTCAATGCATTTATTTAATATTTATTTATTGTGAATGAGTGATTGTGAAACAGAAGGAGTGAGACAAGTAGGGGGAATGAACTGTTCCACAAAATAGCCTAATTTTTCATTTATGTGTTAGTAATTTCTTCCCTTTAATACAGTCATATCTGAACATAAGTTTGTGAGCACTGTTCATACTCTTATTTTTTAGGGGTGCTGGGACTCAGTTTAGGTAGGGCTGGATGATATGGCCAAAATTTAAACCATAATATGAAGAGTTTGTTTCCAAAACTCAATAAGTGCCAATATTACAAAAATTGAGATAATACCATAGAGCGATAGCTCTGTGCCTATTACATATGGTGCAAAAATCTGTTTTTAGAAATTCACACTCTAAAATGTATTTTTTTCTTGGTCAAAATTTGTGTTTTTTGATAAAATGCAATAGACCCATTTACTGTTTGCAAAAAAAACAGGCTGTGTGCGCAGCTTGGCAACGGAAGTATGACGGCCCATAATAGCTTGTCAAGCTATGCGAGGGCATTAGCCATCAAAGGCCGCGAATTCTTCCTGCACTATGGAGGAACTACGAGCATACAAGTCACTGGATGCTTATGACTACGTTATCTGCGGACATAAGCAGAATGTTAAATACCACGACAGACTTGGAGTTTTGTGTCTCGAAATCAGAGGTCCTTCCTAGTCAAACACAAGGGCATAAAACCGCCCTGTATGACGCGTGGGTTATAATAAAAAAATAATAAATGAACAGAAAACTATGTCCTGAATAAAACTACGTATTATTTTGTATTGTTGGCTTGCTAGCTAGCGAGTTTGAATGCATTGTTGTCATGCAAACATGAAATCTGCTTTGGTTCACCACTATTCTCACATATTTCATTTAAGGGACAGAAGTGAACTACCAGTCCTCAGTGGCAGTTCTAGACCCGGTAATTGGGGACGCGCAGACACGTCCCTTTATGACAATTAGTCCTGGCTAGTTCTCAATCATTTTCCTTTACTGACGCGCTTCCCAATTATCATAATTGGCAACCAAAGACATGCAGGTTTCCCTCCATATGCGATGGAACAGCGATGAAATCATGGGCTTAATTCAGCACAGTGGTGGAACCTGAACTGAGAATTGTGACAAAACATTCGTTAAAAACAGTTATTAGTTCTGACCTGTTCTCAGTCATTTTCATGATTAACTAAAGGTTCACTCCGAGAGCACTCCACACTTAACAGGTGATGCTTGTTCTCCCCGATTATGTAAGAAGACAATCATTCATCTGGACCTTTATTTGCTGTATTTAAATCAACGTTATTCAAATTTGCATACCTGACGACTCTCACGCTAACAGCTTGAGCAGCATGCTGCCTATATAACTGCCAAGTGCCACCTTTTTTTTTTTAATCAACCCACGCAATACCGAGAGTGAAAGGCTGTATTTCATTGGAACACGGACCTGATCAATCAACGCGAAGCACTGGCCCATTAATAAGTAAATTATTTTTATGCACTGAATTTCGCCCATGATTACATCGCTGTTCGATCGTATATGGAGAGAAACCGTGTCTTAAGTTGCCAATTACGATAATTTGAAAACGCATCAGTAAAGGAAAATGATTGAGAACTACCCAGGACTAATTGTCATAATGGGACGTGTCTGCGCTTCCCCAATTCCCCGGTCTAGAACCGCCGCTGGTACCCCTATTTCTGATCATGTGTTTTAAAATAAGGATGTTTTTTTGTAAAACCTTCGAATTTGGCAGGCCATTTTCATCTGGGGCCATAGTCTGTAACATTGACAACAGGTAGCAGTGAATAAATGCCATGGTATTTTGCATGCCTGCAATTTCTCAGAATAGAAGTATCATTTTATATAACAGCCCCTCAACAAGCAGAGCAGTCCGAAGGCAGCATTAGTGAGGTATTTAGTAGGCCTATACATATTGCTACATTTTTTGCATAATCAAAATCTGCCATTAATAATATGTACTTTCTGTAAATAATTTATTTTCTTTGATACGTATGCCCACGAATTACATTAGGCACAGTGGAGTAACTCACTACGATTGATGGTCTTTATTGATGAAAATCAAGTAACTGTGCTACTTAGCCAAAATAGTTGACGTTTTCAAACACAAAACAGGTCCTGGTCTTGATTTATCAGTTTATGAAAATAAAAAAGGTGATTTTCCTCATTCATGTGTTTAAAGTTCAGTGAGAGCTGATTCAGAGACATTTTGTGAAATTTGAGGGTTATTTTACTGAGATTCATTTAAATTTAGCGCACAGTTGACAGTGCAGAACATATAATGATGGAAATGGAACCACTGAGCCACATATCAGAATAACAGGAAAATGAACCGACTCACGATTACCTCAGTGCATCTCAGCTCATTGAAATGGCAAATTTCAAATGAACGATTTCTACTCAAGCGCACTGGTTATTGTAATCATTTGTCTCCACAAAATGAAATGGGCTAATTTATTTATTTCAGAAAGTAAATTACATCAGATAATCTTTGTCATCAAGAAATTTGAGTACTACACATCTATCATGTTAGTGGCGTTAGACTCTTACAGCTGCCATGGTCATTGTCATGGTAACACAATACTCAGCTTTTAAATGGACTGTGTCTCATTGCTGTCAGGTTTTAGGCCATCTTTAAGATTCAGTGCTTCCACCAAGTGCCAGTTTGTGATCATTTCTGAGAATCAGTCATGCCTTCTATTGAGCCTCATTAGCATTAAGGTCTTTTAGTTTTTGGCTCAGACATAAATGCAAATAACCTCATTTCAATATGCATGACTGTGTTTTTGATTCCCTTGAAGTGCTGTTGTGTATGCATTCCGCCCACTGCTAGGGCTCTGCGAATCACACATTTCGGAGGTTTCTTCAGGTACATGCAACAGTTCAACAGGCACAAAATCAAGAATGATAGGCAGCTTAACTTAGGCACCTTGGGATGTGAGGCAGTGGTACAGGGAACTGTACCATCTGTTACCACTGAAGGAGAAGGCACAGAGGACATAACTCTCTCTCTCTCTCTCTCTCTCTCTCTCGCACACTATTGCTCTTCCCCTATCTCTGCATCTCGCTCCCTCTTTGTTCATCCATTCTCTCCCTCACCCTCCTCTTTCTCTCTCTCCCTCTCAGGCCATTGACTGATGAGCTCTGCTTTCTGCAGTGATTTGGAGGGAAACTGAGAAAACACATTTTCATTGTAGTGAAAACACCTGCTGATAGACTGTGATTACAAGCACCGCAAGAGAAGGACCCATGACTAGATCAACAAGGCAAACAACAGAAAAAAAAAATCTATCACACTTGGGGAAACAGAAACAGAACACTGTTTGAGATATGAAAAGAGAGAATGCCCATAAGTTCCCTGTGTCTCACCATCAGCAAGACAAAATTACTCTTCTGTTTAACAACAATTTGTACATTTTATAGGATATACAGTTGCATACTCACACAGAAAGAACCTACAAAACCAGTGAAGTTGGCACGTTTTGTAAATCGTAGATAAAAACAGAATACAATGATTTGCAAATCCTTTTCAACTTATGTTCAATTGAATACACTGCAAAGACAAGATGTTTCATGTTCAAACTGAGAAACTTTATTTTTTTTTTGCAAATAATCATTAACTTAGAATTTAAAGGCAGCAACACATTGCAAAAAAGTTGGCACAGGGGCCTTTTTACCACTGTGTTACATCGCCTTTCCTTTTAATGACACTCAGTAAACGTTTGGCGACTGAGGAGACCAATTTTTGAAGCTTTTCAGGTGGAACTCTTTCCCATTCTTGCTTGATGTACAGCTGAAGTTGTTCAATAGTCCGGGGTCTCCGTTGTCGTATTTCACGCTTCATAATGCGCCACACATTTTCAATGGGAGACAGGTCTGGACTACAGGCAGGCCAGTCTAGTACCCGCACTCTTTTACTACGGAGCCATGCTGTTGTAACACGTGCAGAATGTGGCTTGGCATTGTCTTGCTGAAATAAGCAGGGGCGTCCATAAAAAAGACGTTGCTTGGATGGCAACATATGTTTCTCCAAAACCTGTATGTACCTTTCAGCATTAATGGTGCCTTCACAAATGTGTAAGTTGCCCATGCCTTGGGCACTAATACACCCCCATACCATCACGGATGCTGGCTTTTGAACTTTGCGCCTACTGACAGTGGTTTTCTGAAGTGTTCCTGAGCCCATGTGGTAATGTCCTTAACACACTGATGTCGGTTTTTGATGCAGTACCGACTGAGGGATTGAAGGTCACGGGCATTCAATGTTGGTTTTCGGCCTTGTCGCTTACGTGCAGTGATTTCTCCAGACTCTCTGAACCTTTTGACGATATTACGGACCGTAGATGATGAAATGCCTAAATTTCTTGCAATAGCTCGTTGAGGAATGTTGTTTTTAAACTGTTCGACAATCAGCTCACGCATTTGTTCACTAAGTGGTGACCCTCGCCCCATCCTTGTTTGTGAATGACTGAGCATTTCAGGGAAGCTGCTTTTATACCCAATCATGGCACCCACCTGTTCCCAATTAGCCCGTTCACCTGTGGGATGTTCCAAATAAGTGTTTGATGAGCATTCCTCAACTCTCTCTGTCTTTTTTGCCACTTGTGCCAGCTTTTTTGAAACATGTTGCTGGCATCAAATTCCAAATGAGCTAATATTTGCAAAAAATTACAAAGTTGTTCGAACATTAAGTAACTTTGCAGAGTGTTCAATTTGCAGATCATTGTATTCTGTTTTTATTTATGATTTACACATTGTGCCAATTTCACTGGTTTTGGGTTTAGTGCTAGTATTTATATGCAGCCCCATGTTGTCAACTTGGAAGGGTGTGCGCAGGTCCTGGCTCCCTTTCAAAGCTCTTACCCACAAAACATTTACTGGCTTATAATTCTATGCAAGCTCACAACCAGGGCTGAAATCCCTTTATTCTCTTTGTGGTCAGAATCTTGTTTATGAGCGCCTGTCTGGTCAACAGGACGCGCCTAGAGGAACTCTAGTCTACATAACCTTTCCCAGCAGGCCCTTCACAATTTGCATCCCTGCAGCGCATTGGTTAACTGTGCGCTACTTCTGAGAAGAGCTGCCGACCACTGCTGGTTAATAGAGGCGGGGATTAAAACCTGTATGTTTATATAGGTTCTTCCGTGTGGGAATTAAAGAATCCTTTTTATTTCATCACTGTTGGAAAAAGTCTGTACCCTTTAGTTGCTATATGAGCTTCTTAGATAAAAGACAAGCGTTAACTATGAACAGAAACGTAGACTTTGTCTACAAAATCATTAACCACAGTGAAATGCTCAAATAGATGTGGGGATGAATATGACTTTTGAAAGGCATGTTTTCGTGAATGTATGTTCTTCTGTGTACTTTTATTTTTGTTTTATTTTGCTACGTTTAGACTAAGGACCTCTGAGCCATATTCATCTAGGAACTGCATTACAGACAAGATAGAAAACATTGCATTTGGTGGATGTAACAGTGTAGTAAATAACCTTTCAGTGGATGTGTATGCGCTGTAATGGTGTGAATCCAATTTTATCTAATGTGGTGAATCTGGCAGTGACTTAAACTTGAAAAATGCTTAATTGATGAAATAAACATAATCAAACCATTTTGTTTTTATACATTTCCTTCTCTTCCACAATTGACAACTCAATCTTCATAGAATGAAAATAAGTATGTTCAAAAAAGAATTGATGACCTTGTTATTGTTAATGTATCAGGAAAAAAATGTAACAAACAGTCTTCGCTATTTGTGTTGCTATCATAACTTTTTGTCTCCTCTCACTTGCCATAGTTAATAATGACTGGTTTACAGATAACATGCTGTTGTCATATGTCAACATGTATTTAGGATCAAATGTGATGCCAACTTCATGTGCTCACATGCGATTAATGAGTTATTGAGTGAAATTCTTGTTATTTCTGTAAGGGACTTTGGACTAATATGCAGATATTACCTTGAGAACAAAAATATGAGCTAGGCATCATGTATGACAGTTGCAAAAGTGAGACCTATACCTATATGACCTATACAATAAGTATGACAAACAGAACCTGCCACTGGGTATATGAGCAATATAGGAGACATATACCTTGCATGAACATATAGGGCCTATATGTGGAAATAAAGAAGTGATATAGGACACCTATATGCTCTCTATAAGCACATATATGTACCTGAATTTGGCCTATGTGCGGCATGTATGCGGCATATAGTTTGCATATATGCACATTTATGTTCATAAAGATTCTTTCCATGAGGGTATGTACCATATCTCCTATTTGTACAATATTATGAGGCGTTCCCCAGGGCTTAATGTTTGGCCCCGCAGTGTTGTCTCATTATACTTTATTCGTTGCATATAAAACTTGCACCTCTTGGTTCTAATGCCGCATTTAGAGTTCAGGCCTAAGCTCTACCTCTTCTCTGTCCGAAGAACGTGATTCCATTTCAAACAAAATTATGAAGAGCTCTGATCTCTTGTAATAGAACCTATTCTTGAACCACCTCCTTAAACTTGGCAGCTTTATTTTGGCAATTTGGAAAAGCCCATTACACATTCTGCTATACTGCGCTTCCACCTGTTGACATGACTTGGCATTGCAGAGTTTCTAGACACTGATAGTGGCCTAGGGTTTCACAGTATGTGTTTTCTTCAGCATTCTACCCCAGCCCCACTGCATTCAATTACTTGTAACCGTAGAAACATCAGCATTAAAAATTTCAGTTGACAACATTCCAATAACATATTTGTGATCTCACACCATAATTCAGGAAGGATGTGAGCCTCTCCTGGACATTGGCCTGTAACACCTCCCGTCTCATTGAAAGCAACAAGGGATGTTTTTGATGACGTAAGTATGATTATGCTGTATTGATCATGATGAATAGCTCTCCTTGACATATTATATTTACTGAGTCTTAGTGTAAGTTGGACACAAAAGATGGAGGGCCGCTATGCGATCATTTGCTGTGAGCAGCCACCCTGCTGGGTTCTCAAGAGAGGCCGCTGCTATGTGCTGAATTCTTTATGTGCGTACATATGTTTTTGCAGAGACTCGTCGTTATACGTTAATCGTATTTACTTTCAGTCCGGTCTTTGAATTGAAAAAGAATATATCCAAAATGCAGTCTGAGCAATCAGCTTGATTGGAGAGATATGACCTTTTCCACCATCTCAAAATTCATGTGATGGAGCAAAAAGCTCCGTCAATTTGATGTAAATATTTAATCTTTATGATCAATTTTATTTTGTGAATGGTTTCTGAAGATTTTGCATTCAGACACATCATGGTGTGAAGACATTGCCTTCTGAAATAAGCAGAGTGACGGATCTGATCTAAAGAAAAATAAGGGGCTTGCTTTGTGAAATTGATTGACATAGTCTGACGTGCTTAGTTTGTGTTCTTGCATGGCGTTTGCACAATGAAATCCAAGGGAAAGGATGCACCAGTCACCAGTTTCATTGCCCCCAGTACACATGCTCACCCTGACCTGCTTCTTCCAATGTGCAGCTTCACATGCAAGATATAAGTGGGCTTGAGCATGAAACTCTGCTCTGTAAATAAAACATGTGATGGAGACCAGAGGCATGTAGAGAGAAGAGCTCTATTCGCCATGGAAACAAGCGTCCGTGAGGACCAGAGTGCTCTTTCCACCATCCTTCACCACTGTTATTGTTTAGTGTACTTTCATTAATGTCTATCTATAGCAGCACAACCGCTCAGATGCTTCGCAGCAAGGGCTTCTCAATATACTTCCAAGAGATCTATCATCCATAACACTGCCTTCGTCACCATCATCAGGCACACCTAATTCTACTAATTAGTTTGTAACTGAATAATCAAGGAGATCTCTAGCTGATTAAATCAGGTGTGTTTTGTAAGAGTTGAGGGGCAGATGTGCAGGATGGCAGATTTTCAAGGACAGGGCTGGGAAGCCCTGCTTTTCTACACTTTACCCTAACGGTAAAGTAATTTGAGGGAGATGAATTTTTGAGCGATGGTGGACTTCTCGCATTGAAAACAAATGAGAATATTACTATTTTCTTCAAAATCATTATCATCATCATGGTTAACAACAATATTAACATAGTTTCTTGCAAGCAACATAAAAAAATAAAAGGATGTTTTAAATATTAGATATTAGCCAATAGTGGACCAGCTCTTTTTATTATTCATGTGGAACAGTCAGTGCTGTGGCCGGCATTAAAGCTATAAATGAATCCTGCCCATCACACACATTACGCACTGTGGTCCTTTCTTTTTTCTACCATTTCTGTTTTCCCCCTGACTTAATACAGTTTCACATTTCAGTAATGGACTGCCTGGTCTCATTAAAAATACACTTTTTAGTTTTTATACATTAAGGACATGAATCTGATTGGATAAACCAAAGTAAATGTTTTTACAGCCTCATCCTCCGAGATGAGCAGGCTTTCAATTATTTATAGATTCACTTTTTTTGTCATAACTGGGGTGAATCTCAATAAATATGTTGCGCACATGAATTGCTTATGACTTTCAGTAGAAAATGTTTCAGTGTTCATTCAACCTGCTCTGTACAGGTCTGATGCAGCCCAAATGATTGGCAGATGTCATTACTGCTGCATTTATGATCGGAATTCTACTGCTTGGGGTTAGTTGGGGACTGTTGTGTGCATAGCTACGATGAAACCCTTTATAAAACGCCATTATCAGAAGCTTTGTTTGTTATAGCCCTAGGAGAAAATAATCTTTGAATATTATGTGCTCTAACACAAATATTTGCTTTGCGCTCTTTTGAGAGTGGTCTGCCAATTTTTATACTGTGCTTCGTTCAATTTAGCTGCTCTCCTCTTTTTTTGATTTCATGATGGTGTAATTTTATGGCATTAAATTTGGAATAATCACATGAAAATATTTTCTAAATGTCTTCTGCAGTTTAATGGTCAATAATAGAGCATTCATCATCAGAAAGCACTGACAAAAACAGAACATTTTGTAATATTCATTGAAAAGAAATTTCTGAGCACAAAGCAAAAACCATGAAAAACTTGGTTCCAGTTCCAACAAAGTCAGCATATCATGGAAAATGGGGGTCCATTCATTCATTGAAAACACATCAACAGCACATCATTTGATTCTTTAATGTGTGAATGAATTGTTTATTGCAAACATAGGCCTGTATCTTATAATTATCATTATTCTCATTATTATTTCGTTTTTGTCTGTTTGTTTTTAATCTAAATTTTTCCTTCTCTGCTGTCAATATTACTAAACTGTACTATGATGAATGATGCATTAGACTGCTCTGGTGAGGCCTTTGCCTCAATTTTCTGTAAAGCACATGGTATGAAATGCGCTATACAAAAAAAGTTGCCTTGCCTTGCCTTGCCTATATCAAATCTAATGACTGCAAAATGCTCCAAAAAAGGTGGTATGGGGCAATATAGTGTAATAGTGACGCGACGCTCACATCTTTTTAATATTGCCACCCTTTTCTCGAGTTTGGTTAAAGCCAGCTAGGGGTTAGTGGACTAGCTACGTGTGAAATATTTTATATTTATATAAATATTTATATTTATATATTTTTGTGAGTGGCACATAAATACACAGAGAAAAATCTAATCCCAAATCAGACCTTTTCGCCCCCAAATTTTTCATCCCCGGACTCTTCGTTCCCGGTGGACTTTTCCAACCCCATGAACTTTTCTTTCCCAGCCTCTTTGTCTCCATAAGGGGAAAAACATTATGGTGGCCACAGGGTTCTCACAAGGTTTTTAGGATGGAGGGTCAAAAATCAGTTTTCATTGGAAATTGGAGGATCCTCCATTATGAATTCCAGCAAAAGTCTCCCATATCTGGGGACGAGAAGCCCATGGGGATGAAAAGTCAGGGACAAAACGTCCGGGGACCAAAAATTCAGAGACCAAAAGTCCGGGGACATTGTAATTCACAATTTTTACCTCATTCTTAGCCCTAGATTAAATCCTATCATCCTATCATTTTTTGGAATGCATAGCAGATCTGTACGTCAGGAATGTGAATGTATATTTGGAAATAAAATAAAGCTGTACGCACACAAATGTTGCATATATTGTCTGCAATGAAATAATAGTCAAAGTAAATTCAGAAATCATGCTTATTGTTTTTAAGCGCATTTTCCATACTATCCCAACCTTTGCCACGCTGTAAATTTGTTCATCACCACCTTTGTTTCTCCTCTCTTTGGTGCTTATACAAGAGACAGAATAACAGGTAAGAACACAGATTTGTGAGTCCTACCTGAACAATCTACAGTGATGAGAAATCACTTCGTTTACAGGATGGCAATGGAGTTGTGGCAAAATGAAATGGATATTTTGATGGAAAAAAACTGAAAAGCCTTAACTTCAAAGGAGTTGTACAAACCAAATTCAAAAGGATACCACCACATCAACTGCAAACACAAAACTAAGCCTCTCACCACTTTCTCTAGTACTGAAGGGACCCTCCAGCTAGACTCACCCAGGAGCAGGGGCAGAGCCGGGAGGTGGCCAGGGGTGGCCAAGGCCACCATAAATTAAACTTCGGCCTCCTCCTGGCTCCCCCACCACCATTTAACCGGAAACTTTTTCTGTGCGCAAATGTTCCCATAGGGATGCAATTCAACAGCGCACCGGAAACATGTAGTTCTCCACTACTACAGATGGAGGTGGTAATATACTCAACTTGACCTTTGTAAACCAACACAATTACAGAAGAAGAAGGAGCAGTAATTGTGGTTCATGTGCTCTATGCATAAAACAACCTTGGCTTTCCAGCAAATTTTTTTTTGTAGGAGAAGTCTGAGAATATCATAAATATACATGAGGAGCCGTCATCTGATTGGCCAATGACCCTAACCCTAACCTTAACCCTATGAGCTGGGCTGTCTGTGAGTGCACCAGGCAATCATGTAGCGCCTTCATTGGCCAATCAGATGACGGCTCTTCATGAATTTTTATGAGATTCCCAGACTTCTCCTATGAAAAAAAATTCTGCCGAGTGAAGGTGCCAACCAATATATATATATATATATATATATATATATATATATATATATATATATAGAACACTAGATTGCTGATAGGGTTCGCTCAAGCAACGATACTGAGCAACAAAAGAAACGCAAAGCTCGTTAGTTAGCTCGTTAGTTAATGTAGTCTTAGTCTTAATGTAGTAAAACTGACCGCTAAACAAAGAGAAGTTTTATGAAACTAGTGTAAATTTGCTCGCGGTAGTAATAAATTTGATTTTATATAATGATTACACACAAACTTATTTTCCGGTCCGTGTCTAATTAACTTGCATTTCTTTTGCTGCTCAGTAGCTCGTTGTGCTCAAGTGTAGCATCTGTGTATACACTCGGAAGTAAAATTCGCATGTAGGGCTCTAATTTCGTAGACCAGGCGTAGGCGCGGCGCAGGCGCGGCGCATGGGGGGTGCGCCGCGCCAACGGGGTGTGTCCAGGCGTATGTGGCAATTTCGTGCCCGGCGTAGCCTGGCGCAAGAACTCCTCTGTCCCGCCTCTGCCCCTCCTTCCAGCGCAAGTTGGCAAAGAAGGCGACACAGCCGAGTCAAATCTTGCTCACTGGCAAGAGAAACGATGGATAGCGTGTTCCCATGAATTACAAACTGTTGTTGCTTTAAATTTTGGGATTAACATGCATGGACAACAATGCAAGATACGTGACACATTTATTTTCAATATGCGATCTTAACTCAGTACGAGATCATAGCTATCAGGCTGTAGGCCTATTCCTTTTCCCCACTGAAGACGATAAAACCGAAGTGACAATAATAGTAGCCTTGTATTAAGCCGCTTGCACACTGGACGCGAAACGAATTTTTCGCTCGACATATTGCCTCTTGTGCCCGAAAGTCTGACAGGGTTTTAATAAATCTCCGTGTCCGACAGTCTATTATTGTTTTTAATTTCTTCAAATCTGCTGACTCTTGTCGATATTAAACGTGAATGTTTTGATAAGAGGGCTCAGTTCTTTAAGATGAGTACCGAGAATTTCAATCAATGTTTCTGTTTAAGCTCTGCTCAGTAAAGCGAGTCGACACTGGCATGGGACAATGTACAATGCCTCCGTGTCTGACAGCTAAAAAAAAAAAAAAAAAAAAAGAGGACGATTAGAACAGATTGATACCGAAATAAAGAATAAAAAGAAACATTTTAACAACAGAACATCCAATGAACACTGGGATTTATTTTTTAGCGGGTCATCTTTGTTGGATATCCCGTTATAAATCTGTTCTCATTTCAATACTTTTACTTTTTGCTGGCTGGTGGACATGGAGTATTTTGCATTTCGTGTCGGACAGTCTTAATCGTGCATGCGATAATTTCTTCACACTGTCAATGGTCATGGAATTGATTTGCTCACGCACTGTTTTATCTTAGCTGTGGAAATAAAGCGTGAATCTGTTCGGTCCATCTGACTAATTTTTAAAAGAAAGACCGAATAAAGACTGCTGGCTATCTTCAACGGAAGAAAACAGAAGAATAGGCTAAAAAGACCAAGAAAAGTCGATAGCTATCAATTTGCATTCTGTGAAGGTCGAACGCAAAAATGGCCAAGTTTCCACGTCTAATAATTCCTGGAATACTCGGAAAAATTAGAACTTTTATGACTTTCGGACACGGAGCTATATTAAAACCCTGTCCAACTATCGCGTCTTTGCATTGACTTTGTCTGTAATCAGTCGGGTGAAAAATTCGTTTCGCGTCCAGTGTGGAAGCGGCTTTAATGAGCATAGAACGCAAGCATTCGATATATATATATATATATATATATATATATATATATATATATATATATATATATATATATATATATATATATACAGTTTGTGGTTGGCTGGGAAAGATGTGAAGTCGTTAGTTTGCATCACAGATTCAGCTGCGTTGATTAAGCCCGGTCAAGTTTCCATTACGCGTGGCAACCGCCTTTCATCTGACATCAGGACAATCGATATAGATACAATAATTTATGTCCTTATTCAGATAGTTACATTAAATCGTGCTTCCTGTAATTATTTCTTGCATTGAAATGTGCCTGACATTCTGTAAAGCTGCCTGTGAGATTTCGGTGACTTGTGCGCTCTCTGCGCCGGTCAGCCAAATTACCACTGCACGGAAATTAAACCAGGTTGGAGTAGGCGAGTTTTCTGCGCAACTCCAGCGGAGACTTTTTCTACTGTAATGTGAATATAGGCCACTAGATGGCAGTATTTACCTTTTTTTGTTAAGCTCAGACTGGAGTCATGTTTAGACATGTCCTGGACATGTCTGGGGCAAGTCTCAGAAAATTAAAAAAAAGAGGTCTAAATGTGGGTGGGGTCTGCAAAAGAGTATATAAGGAAAAGAATTGAGACAGTAAAGTAGTAGGAGAAATTGCAAGAAGATGACCAGACCTGTCATTCTGTTCAAGACCTGTGACGTTTCTTTTGTGGATTTCTTTGCCTGTGTTTGAGCATTTTCTTCATCCAGGACATCACCAAGCCACCCCACCAAAAAGGGACTGTAATTATTTCTGTTTTTTCTTATTTATCAATCTTGGTCTTTAGTTGTAGGTTGTTATTAGTCTTTGTCTTTGTTTAAAATTAAATGTGTTTTAGTTGTTAAAACCAGTTTGTCATCCCTTGCTGTTGCTGTTGTGTTATAAATGTAATAACAAATTGGGGCCATAACAAATTGGGGGCTCAAGGTCCGGGATAGACCATTGTGTGAGTAATTTATTGAAAATCTAACATTCCAAATTGTGAAATTGTTTTGTGAATTTTCCTAGATATATATTGACAACAGCAATGGATGATTTCTTGGCATCACCAACCGTAGGGGTTTTGAAGTCTTTTAAAAAGACAGAACTGCTAGAAATTTGCAGACAGTTGGAGCTGACAGAGGTAAAACCAGCCATGCGAAAAGCAAGACTGGCTAGAGAGATAGTTGAATATTACATTGATGAAAATGTGTTTGCACCAGGAGATCTGGAACAGTTTCCAGTGGAAAATCCAAATATAGAAATGGAACTTAAATTAAAAATGCTAGAGATTGAAAGGGAGGAAAAAGAAAAACAAAGGCAGTTTGAGTTGGAAAAATTAGCAAGAGAAGAAAAACAAAGAGAATTTGAGAGGGAAGAAAAAGAAAAACAAAGGCAGTTTGAGTTAGAAAAATTAGCAAGAGAAGAAAAACAAAGAGAATTTGAGAGAGAGAAAGAGGAAAGAGCAGAAAGAGAGAGACAGAGACAGAGAGATTTTGAATTAGAGAAATTCGATAGAGAAGAAAGACTCCAAATGGAGCAACTAAAAATTAAAATTGAAACTAAAAATAAATTTTGTGCCAGTCAGGAGGTAAAACTGGTGCCTCCATTTTCAGAAAAGGATGTTGACAACTATTTCCAGTGTTTTGAAAAGGTAGCAAAGAGTTGCCAGTGGCCAAAGGAACACTGGCCTCTGATGTTGCAAACTGTCCTCAAGGGTAAAGCTCAACAAGCCTATTCGGCTTTGTCTGCAGATGATTCCTCTGATTATGAGGTTGTCAAAAAGGTTATTTTGAGAGCTTATGAGTTGGTTCCAGAGGCTTACCGACAGAAATTCAGAGGTCTGAAGAAATCTGAAAATCAGACTTATGTTGAATTTGCTAATGAAAAGCAGGTTTGCTTTGAGCGCTGGTGTACTTCTATGGAGGTCAAGGATGATTTCAACTCACTAAAAGAGATGGTGTTAGTTGAAGAATTCAAGAACTGTGTTAAGGATGATGTTAAGACCTACCTTAATGAGAAGCAAGCACTGAACTTGCAATCAGCTGCCAAATTTGCAGATGAATATGTTCTCACTCATAAGTCCAAATTTCAGTCTAGCAGTAACAATAAATGGTCCCAATTTCAGAAAAAGGGTTACGGTGATACCCAAGATTCCTCACCCAAAGACAAAGACAAATCTGGTGATGGTGCTCAGAAATCCAGTAACAGGTCTGATCAAAGTGTGAAAGCTGAGAGTGACAAAAGTGGTCTAGTTTGCAGTTATTGCAAGAAATCTGGTCATGTTACAACTAACTGTTGGTTCCTTAAAGCTAAGAAAGAAAAAGAAAAGCATACCAAACCAAATGCCTTTGTGAAAACAAGGTTAGAAACCCCTGTAGTAGATAACCAATCTGCTAAATTGCCTGCTTCTTGTGGGGCTAAAAAGCCTAATACAGCTGACTTTGTGAGGGAGGAATTTCTTCCATTTGTGTCAGAGGGATTTGTGGCTCTGAATGAGCATACTACTCCTGTCCCCATATATATCCTAAGGGATACCGGAGCTTCTCAGTCACTTTTGTTGATGGACTCCTTGGAGTTACGTGATGAGACCGCTTCAGGGGATTTCATACTTGTACAAGGTATTGAAGGGAGGACTGTATCTGTACCCCTGCGCTCTATATTCTTGAAGTCAGATTTAGTTACAGGACAGGTAAAGGTGGGACTTATGTCAAGTCTACCTATAAAGGGTGT
This sequence comes from Gymnothorax reevesii, assembly GCA_029721435.1. Lineage (NCBI taxonomy): Eukaryota > Metazoa > Chordata > Actinopteri > Anguilliformes > Muraenidae > Gymnothorax > Gymnothorax reevesii. The sequence continues at coordinate 49,189,989 of CM056576.1, forward strand.
TTCTCTGTTGCTAGGCAATGACCTGGCTGGGGGCAAAGTAGTTCCCCCTGTACATCTTACTTCACAGCCGAGCACTGAAGATGGGGATGAGGACCCATCTCTGTATCCTTCTTGCGCAGTGACTCGTGCTATGGCCAAGAAGGCTAAAGAAGAAGATGATGTGGTGCCGTCCAGTACATTGAATAGTCAGGACTCAGGTGGTTCGCCTCATGACTCTGATTGGCCTACTATGGTTTCTCCGTTTGAGGACTTATCAGATACTTTTATCAGTTCTCTATTCAGCCAGCCGGATGGGTCTGGTGATTCTGATGTGTCTGGAGACTTGTCTCTGTCCAGAAAGCGGTTGATTGAGGAGCAAACTAATGATCCTGAAATTTGTGTACTAAAGAGGAGAGCCCTTCCTGATAAAGAAATAGACGCAGTTCCAGTTGGGTATTATCTCAAGGATGGTGTGTTGATGCGGAAGTGGCGCCCTCCTGATATCCCTGCCAATGCAGATTGGGCAGTGGTCAGGCAAATTGTTGTTCCGAAGGTCTATAGGAATGAGATCTTAACAATGGCTCATACTTTACCTTTAGGAGGTCATCTTGGTGTTAACAAGACTGTTGATAAGATCATGAAACACTTCTTTTGGCCTGGGCTTCGGAAAGACGTTTCCAACTTTTACAAAACCTGTCACACTTGTCAAGTAGTTGGAAAACACCAGTTAGACCCACCTGTAGCTCCATTGCAGCCTATCCCAGCATTTGGAGAGCCCTTCTCTAAGGTCATTGTTGATTGTGTTGGTCCATTACCTAAGACTAGATCTGGAAATCAGTACTTGTTGACAATCATGTGTGCATCTACCAGATTCCCTGAAGCCATACCTCTACGCAACATCAAGGCAACTGCAATCTCTAAGGCTTTGATAAAGTTCTTCACGTTGTTTGGCCTTCCCAGGGAAATTCAGTCAGACCAGGGTAGCAATTTCACTTCAGGATTGTTTCAGCAGGTTGTGTATGAACTAGGTGCAAAGCAGATTCTTTCTAGTGCCTATCATCCAGAAAGTCAGGGTGCCTTAGAGCGGTTTCATTCCACTCTCAAGACAATGATGAGGACTTATTGTTATGACCACGAGAAAGACTGGGATGAAGGGGTTCATTTGCTGTTGTTTGCAGCTAGAGAAGCAGTGCAGGAGTCCACTGGATTCAGTCCATTTGAGCTAGTGTTTGGTCATGAAGTGAGAGGACCTTTGCTATTATTGAGTGAACAATGGCAAGAGAAAGAGCCGCATATCAGTCTAATAGACTATGTTGGCAAGTTCAAGGAAAGATTGCGTGCAGCTTGTGACCTTGCCAAAGAGAACTTGAAATCAAGTCAGGGAAAAATGAAAACTTGGTATGATCATAAGGCTAGAAGCCGTGAGTTTAAACCAGGAGAAAATGTCCTTGTGTTGTTTCCCTTGCAATCCAACCCATTGCAGGCTAGATTTCATGGTCCTTATGAAATTCTGACAAAACTCAATGATCTCAATTACATTGTGAAGACTCCAGATAGGAGAAAACCAAAACAATTGTGTCATATTAACATGCTAAAGCCTTATCATGACAGAAATGCTAGGGTTGCAGCTGTCACTTCAGATTCTCCAATGGTCGAAACGTGTGAAGATGAGGGGGAGTTTCAAGATGATGAACCAAGAATTAAAGCTGAAGTTCTTTCATGTAAATTGTCAAACACTGAAGTGTTGCAAAATCTTGATGTAAAACTCCAGCACTTAGAACCCTCACAGAGAGATCAGTTTGAAAGGTTGATCAAGAAATATGAGGATTTGTTTCCTGATGTTCCAAAGAGAGTTACTATAGCCTCTCATGATGTAGATGTTGGTGATGCCAAACCAATAAAACAGCATCCATACCGGATGAATCCTGAAAAGAGAAAGATTGCTGAGAAAGAGGTTGAGTACATGTTAAAACATGATATTATCAGACCCTCCAACTCCGATTGGAGTTCACCCTGTGTGCTAGTTCCAAAACCTGATGGAAGTACTAGATTCTGTACAGATTATCGCAAAGTCAATGCTGTAACTAAAACTGATGTGTTTCCAATACCTAGGATTGATGATTGTATTGATAGTGTAGGGCAAGCAAAGTTTCTGACCAAGATTGATTTATTGATGGGTTATTGGTGTGTGCCTTTAACTGAGAGGGCCAAGAGCATCTCTGCTTTTGCCACACCATCTGGATTGTACCAGTATGAAGTCCTACCCTTTGGCATGAAAAATGCCCCAGCCACGTTCCAAAGGATGATACAGTCTACAATCGCCGGATTGCCACACACGGGTGCATACATCGATGACCTGATCACATGGAGTGACTCCTGGGAAGAACATCTAAAAGATGTAGAGACGTTGCTCCAGCGCCTGACCCAGGCTAACCTGACTGTTAACCTGAACAAGAGTGACTTTGGTTGTGCTACTGTCACCTATCTTGGCTACGTCATAGGCCAGGGTAAGGTGGCACCCATAAATGCTAAAGTCCAAGCCATCATGGACTTTCCAGTTCCTGACAACAAAAAAGCTTTGCGCCGCTTCCTTGGAATGATCGGGTACTACCGCAAGTTCTGCAAGAACTTTGCTGAGATTGCTCTCAGTCTAACTGACCAACTGAAGAAAGGCGTAAAGTTCACCTGGGATGATGCATGCCAGAGAGCTTTCGATCGCCTGAAGTCTCTGCTGTGTCACTTCCCCGTGCTCAAATCTCCTGACTTCAACAAACCGTTCTCCATCGCGGTCGATGCTAGCGACCAAGCTTGTGGATCTGTGCTCCTACAGAGAAGTGACTCTGATGACATTGAGCATCCCGTGGCATACTTCTCCAGGAAGTTCAATCGCCACCAAAGGAACTATTCCACAATAGAGAAGGAACTGTTGGCTCTGGTCCTTTCTTTACAACACTTTGAGGTTTATGTTTGTACAGGACAAAAGCCAATGATTGTGTACACTGACCACAATCCGTTAATGTTTTTGAGTAAGATGAAAAACAAGAATCGGAGATTGTTGAATTGGAGTTTGATTTTACAGGAGTTTGACTTGGAAATTAAGCATGTGAAGGGTACAGACAATGTAATTGCTGATTGCTTATCCCGTGTTTGAATGTGTATATATATATCATGTGTTCGAATATTGTATGATATGTATATATAGACAAGTGTTCACTTAACCATTTTGTATTGAAAAGAAAAATTTTGCCTCTATGAGTCAAAATTTTTCCCTTTTGGAATGGAGGTGTAATGTGAATATAGGCCACTAGATGGCAGTATTTACCTTTTTTTGTTAAGCTCAGACTGGAGTCATGTTTAGACATGTCCTGGACATGTCTGGGGCAAGTCTCAGAAAATTAAAAAAAAGAGGTCTAAATGTGGGTGGGGTCTGCAAAAGAGTATATAAGGAAAAGAATTGAGACAGTAAAGTAGTAGGAGAAATTGCAAGAAGATGACCAGACCTGTCATTCTGTTCAAGACCTGTGACGTTTCTTTTGTGGATTTCTTTGCCTGTGTTTGAGCATTTTCTTCATCCAGGACATCACCAAGCCACCCCACCAAAAAGGGACTGTAATTATTTCTGTTTTTTCTTATATAACAATCTTGGTCTTTAGTTGTAGGTTGTTATTAGTCTTTGTCTTTGTTTAAAATTAAATGTGTTTTAGTTGTTAAAACCAGTTTGTCATCCCTTGCTGTTGCTGTTGTGTTATAAATGTAATAACAAATTGGGGCCATAACACTACGAAATTGTCACTGCGTCTTCATGAATATGTGACACCTCCCCCTACTACGCCGCCACACCCATCTCGGCGCACCTTGGTCTACCGAAGGCTGCGAGCCTCACGAAATTACCACTACGCGGGCTGCGCCCTACGAAATTACCACTGCGCGGCCTGCGCTTCGCTACGCCACCTGCGCTGCGCCAGGAAATTAGAGCCCGTAGACTCCAGTTCATTTTCATCTACTATAAAATTACATTTTCAAAAACACTTGCGTGCAAGTTGGTGTTATTTTGGTATCGCTGTGCAGAGCGACATTTTGTCTCCCTAAATATGTGCTTTTTGGTGGATGGAAAGTGGCACACCTCTAATGGAAAGATCGAAATGTGACTCGGTGTCAACATTAAAATGCAAGCAGAAGAGCTATGTTAACTTGACCGAGGCTTTTAATGACCTTCTGATAAGATAATTGCTTGGACGTTTTTGCCATAAGAAATGTTGATGAATGTCCGTATATGTTATGAAATTACTCTCTGGTTTCCTCAATTCATTGTAGCCTGGGTGAACATAATTGCCGTCAACCAAATTGTTTATATTGAATCATATGGCTAATGCCAACGTTGATAAAATGAAGCGCTAGTTAACTCTGGCTACTCCTTTGCTAAGTGTCATCTTTGCCCCTGTCCCGTTAAAACACTGCTCTCAGAAATGACCAATGCGCAGCATGGATTGAGAGGATAGAGAAAAGCTTTTTCTCCTGATTTTTAACAGCCAAGCCTTTCTCCCCTCCTTGTCTTTTGGAACTCTGTATAAGCAGACAAAGCGACTTATCCACTGTTTTAAATATTATAATTTAATGTTAAATATTAAAGTCGTTGAATGTAAAAATGTAGCTAGCCTGTTAGCAGTTAATAAAATTAACAAGGTTACTAAGTCAATGCAGTCCCCGCGACAGTAAGGGTACCAAGTTAGCTCGCTGGTGACCGTTATCAATCGCTTGAGTAAGTTGTTCGTCAGCGGTTTATTCAAGACAGCGGGACGGCTAATTAGCTAGCTAACAAGAGAAAGTGAATTTTTTCTATTAAAGTTACAAATTTGCGTTTCTACGTTAACTTATGCATGAAACATTTTATTACAGCCTATATTGTTAATATAGTTACCAAAGGCAAAAGAATACAACTGTGTAGGTTTGTTTGATAAAAGTCTTGTGTCATAAATTGTAATTATCTTGGGAGATTTATCACTAATGAAAAATACACTAATTTCACAGCTGTTTCAGATCTTTGATTTAATTAGTTTAGGAACACATTATTCGCTTATTATGCGGGTCTTCATGATGTAATTCTACATGGCAGTCACTGCTAGATCCACAGCAACTTGCCACACAGGAAAAAAATAAGATATCAGTTTCTGTGCCACTCCTATGTGAGCAATGGTCTCAATCTGGCCACCCCGATGAAAACTGACTAACTCCACCACTGCCCAGGAGATAATCAAGTATTGCATGCCCTCTCTCATCTGAACATGAACATTAATGAAATAGTCCCTAAAGCTCAAATGCCACAGAATTCTGAAAACTAGTTTTGTACCATGTACTGAAGTACTTGTACGTGGAGATTAAATTAGAATTTGACATGCATAATGGTTCGAATTGAGTTGGGAGTTACAAAATCCCCGGCGTACAATTAAATTTTGTCCTTGAGCTGCTCCATGCATGTGGTATTACTGATTTAACATAGAGGAGTGGATTGTAGCTTGATGCAGTTACGTCTACTAATGAGGGAAATGCATGCACATGAGAAAGCCTTTCTACAACCAGGACCCTCTGACATTAATGATCACAACTAAGAGCGGTTGCACAGCATGTGAGCCATTTCCACACACATATGCACATGTTTCCCACACATAAAGCCATGCTTATTTTTCTCAGATAAAGCCAGACTGATTAATTGAAAATGCAAAATCACAAGTGCCACAAAAAACTGGTTCATGCAGTCAATGAGCGAAAGAAAATAAACTGCCAAATATCCTTTACAAATATGGTAAAAAAAAAAAAAAAGGACCTGGTGTTGCATTCTTATGAGAGTACTACCATAACTCTTTGCCGAAAATATGACAAACGGGGTTCAGAGTGATTTTTTGGAAAAGCAGTGCTGAGGATGAAACCATCACTGATTCAATGCAGTAACCTCTCAGTGAATCAGTGGGGACATCGCCCAGACAAAAAAAAGATTCACGTAGATCTCCACATAATACCAGTCCAAGTGTCTTGCGAAAAACATCCGCAAATCAAGCACTGCCTGGCAGGCAATTATTTCCACACTATATCATCTCAGTGCAGTGACACCAGTTTCATCCAAACATACAATAGGAAAATCGCGGTAGTGATGCAACCTTACCATTAGAATATAGAGAGGGAACATAATTGGTAACAACATATTGCGAATGGTGATTGATTGAGACTCACCAGTTACACTTTCTGGTTAAATGTGTGTACTAACAAGGAAATAGCCAACAGAATTCCACTAGTCATAGCCACTGCAACATAACGTATGACTGGTATATATCTCCCTAAGGAGGTTTTAGTGTTATCCCTGTTCAATGAACTCAGTCTTATGCGGTGTCTGTACCTTAGAAAATGCCTCCAAAAAAAAAACAAAAAAAACAGTTGGTGCTGTCAGCTAATAAAAAGATTAAAGCTCATGAATACTGCTGATCTAATAGATTACAGCAAGCGCATTAAAAAGACAAAACTAACAACAACAAAAAACTGGCAAACAGTAGCACTGATTAGCACTGTGCCACTGGAAATAATGATGTAGAATTCATTTTCGTAAAAACAGGATGTTGTATTTAATGCTTTGACTCAATATACAATGGTATTACAGAGAAACACATGCAATTTTAATACATGGATATTTCTAAAATGTATTAGAAATAAAAATATCATCACTCAATGACTAAAAATATAGCTTATGAAGAGCATTCTCGGTGCTGCATGCTCCAAGGTGGGAATTTCGCAAATAATATGTGATGATAATTGCACACTTCAGCCCAAAAGCAACAATGACTGAATTTGGCTGAGATTAAATCAACACTTTTCCTTAAATTTGACTAACAATTAAAGTGAAAAAAGATTTGCTAGCCAAAGTTAACAGCAATTATTCATTGAATACAAATAAGGAGTTGTGTTCAAGAATTTAACTGCTTCCTGATTTCTTATGTTTTTGCTTATCTGTCATATTTAAATGTTTCAGATAAACTGACTAATTTTAATTGAAGACAAAGACAATATGTGTAAACACAAAATGCAGCTTTAAATGATCATTTTATTTATTGAAGGTAAAGAGTTATTTGAAACCTGAATCACCCATGTGAAAAACTTATTACCCTCAAAACCTAATAACTGGTTGTCTTGACCTTGGTGATAACTGGAATCAAACATTTGCAATAACTGCTAATGAGTCTTTTGCATAGTTATAGAGGAATTTGGCCCTCTCTTCTTTGCAGAATTGTCTTACGTCAGCCTCATTGGGGTTTTCTAAGCATTAATTACCTACTTGTGAGGTTTTAAGAAAGGGACCACAAGCGAGAACCAGTAAAATACAAAAAGGAGGCTTTATTTCTGAAAAAGGAAAACCCCCAACAGAGCAGGCAACAGCACAGAGTCCAGAATCCAAAATCAGAGTCCAATGGGCGAAATCCAGAATCTTAACCAGAGCACCAATCACAAAAATCAGAGTCGTATAAAAAGGGATCAGCAAACAACAAGGCGGCGAGGTACAGGGAGTTGGCAAAAATCGTAAATCAAGGATGGTCCAGTCAGAAAGATAATCACAATGAGAACGAGGCGAAATGAACGTGGCATAAGTAAGCATGAGAGAACGATCTGACAAAGAAGTGCTGTGAAGAGACATCTAATATACACTTCAGGGAGGTCACATGATAACAGAACACAGGTGCAAGAAGTTAGACTGATAACAAGGGAGCAACACATTAGGGAGAACCTGATCACATGGTATTGGCAGAAGCCAAAACGTGGACATGGATCACGGGACAATCCTATAGACCAGGGGTGGGCCTGGAGGGCCAGTGTGTATGCAGGTTTTTATTCCTCTCAATTACCCTGACTAATTGAGTTAATTGATTGCATGCACAAATATAGATTTTCACAATTATTCGATAAAAGGAAAATGTTTTATGAAGGAAGACAAGTTGTTTGTTGTTTCATGATAATTTAAAGAAATGCGCATGAAATGTCAGATTTCACAAATGGTTTGGCTAATTGAGACAATCGACTAATTAAAGACCAGACGTTGGTGTGAAAACCAGGGACAGATACGGCCCTCGCTGCCCACCTCTGCTATAGACAATTACACAGCTCCAGTCAAGGAGTTTTACCGTGCATAGATGCTAAGAAAAAGGAAAGCGTGAGCAGGTGTCAAGACTCGACTGAAATGCAGCAGCAAAGATTAGGGAGAGAAAAGAGGCGGAGACTAGAACAGGGCGAATGCTGAGAGCTTGTCAATCAATTAGTAAGTGCAGCTATACAATGCCGACTGCTCGTTAGTAAGTTAGTCTTATATGCAATGTTAGTTTTGGTTAGTAAATTAACAAAAACAACAAACTGTTAGTATGTGTTTGTAATGTAGAAAAAGCAAGGTGAAGGAAGAAAATGAGATCGGGAAGGAAGATTGAAATCCAGAAACCATTAAATCACCCGAAGGAGTGGCACACATTACTGGGGCTGTGTGCAAACACAAGACCAAAGACCAGACGGGGGGAGACAAAGTGCAATGCATGCATAAATCAAAACACGGACCGGAAAAAAAACTATGGCAATAGGGTAAACATGGAAAAAAAAAAACTAAGACAATGCATGAATGAAAAAGCAACCAATTCACAAAACACATTTCAAGGAATAGTCAGACATGGCCAGAATGCAAAATACATACATGGCAATCAGAACAAGAGCATGGCAAGGCAGAAACAGAATCATGGCAAGGCAGAACCAGAATCACAACACTACTTAAGGTCATGTCACAGAATCTCAATCAGATTCAAGTCAAGACTTTGACTAGACCACTCCAAGAACTTAATTTCATTTCTTTTGAGCTATTCAGAGGTGAACTTGCTTGTGTGCTTTGGGTCAATAACTTGTTGCCATGTGGGCATATTACCATGCTTTGCATGGCTATCTTTTTTTAATTTGTTAATTTAGTAAGTTAACTATTTGGACAATTACTTTTCCCGCATATGGTCGGGTAGCATTGGATAGCATTTTATCTTTCAGAAAATAAAATCAATCATGTTAAAATTTTGTGTTTTACCAGGTTATCTATGTCAAATATTCAGAAAGCCACACAAAGCATAGTAATACATCCACATGGCAGCCTTGTCGATGGTGTTATTTGACTAAAATTGCTCCCATCATCATCACAATCAATAGGGATCTCTTTGATATCACCATTAATCCACAAAAAAAAAAAGAATCCAACAAAATTTATAGTCCATTGTGTGAGAACAATAAATCGTGGACAGACCGATGAATGAACGGACTGACTGATGGACAGGGGCAATCACAATACATGGCCATCCGCTGAGGTGAGTGTATAATGAGAAGGATACAGCAAAAAATGCCCTATGTTGAGTGAGAGCATTTTATAAGCTGTGTATAGGGATGTGCCAAGTTAGGTGCCACTGCTCTGTGAAACATTTTCCAATCTTCACCAAAATCAATATGGGCCGTCTTCATATCACTATTGACCCAGAAAACCGAAGTTAAAAGAACGCAGCAAAAATTGTTGTTTGAAGAGAGCGATCAATAAATTGTAGATGGACCAGTGGACACGCAGAGGGGATTGAAATATACGCCTGTCCACCAGAGAGGGTGTATAAAAATTAATGTGATGATCTGAAACGTCTAAGTGGAACAAATATGAAGAAATGGGGAAAGGGGAAAATGCTTTTTTACTGCATTGTACTGGTCTATTCCAGGATTCCTGTTATTGAGACATCACTTCATAAAACACATGAATTTCATTGTATACATTTTCTTTTAAACAGTACGTTGTAATAGGCCAATAAATTTCATGATAATAAAAAGTACCTTCGCAGGGTTTGGTCTTATTCACAGTTGACCAAATTAAATCCAGGTAAAATATGATTTTAAACACGGACTGGTGCATGACTGGATCCAAGATTATTGCAGCAACAGACCAAGATTTAATTAGCACATATGAGGTATTAAGGACCATTGCTAATTTAACGCTTATGTCTTTGTAAATTTTGAGTGTGACTCCCAGTTATGGGAGTTATTTCAAGCATATACAGTAATCTTCCAAAGTTTGGGATCACTGAATATTTCAACTTTCTTCAAAAAATACAAAACAAAATGAGAAATAAGTTCTGTCAGTAAACTAAACCATTGATTTGAATCGTATCTTTGACTTGTAATACTTTGAAAACAATGCAATGTTTCGCTACTTGAATTTTATTGATTTTTCAAAATAAGCACATTTCAATTTTGATTCTCCCAGCATACTTCAAAAAAGTTGTAATCTTGCCAATCCCTTTCACAACACTTAATAAATGTTCAAGGACTGAAGACACAGACTAATAAAATTTTCCGGGAGTAATTCTGACCCATT